>NC_061164.1:29522988-29593822 GCF_022113875.1 Hydra vulgaris
TTTTATTTCTTTTTATAATTTTAGATTCACTCTTTTGTATATTATCAGAACTTGTATAGTTATATTTTTCTCTATTTCACGAAGGAGCTTGACTATAAGACATCTTCTTGTCCTGACAGATAACGCCTCTGATGATAAGGCTTCTTTTTTTCCCTGTCAGATTGTATATATATATATATATATATATATATATATATATATATATATATATATATATATATATATATATATATATATATATATATATATATATATATATATATATATATATATATATATATATATATATATATATATATATATATATATATATATATATATATATTTATATATATATATATATATATATATATATATATATATATATATATATATATATATATATATATATATATATATATATATATATATATATATATATATATATATATATATATATATATATATATATATATATATATATATATATATATATATATATATATTAGATCTTAAGGGTAACATTGTAAAATGTGTGCAAATTGACAAAATAAAATTAACTTGTTAATGTTCTAAATAGTATCATTGGATGTCTCAAACTTATTTATATCTTGTAAATATAGAGAAAAAGCGGGTCAAACTTATCATACTATTTTTTCGATCACTGATCAAAAAATTTAAATAAAACCGGAGCTGATAGGAAAATTAAAAAAATAAATACACCAGAAGAAAGAGAATCATCTCCTCTGTTCAAATGTGTCAAAATAAAATCCATATCATTTTTTAGTCATTTTATTTTTATAAAAGTTTAAAAGAGAGTCTTAAAAGTTTGCTTTTTTTTCATTTATTTTCTATCGTAATAGTTTCGGAACCATAATTCGTTTAAAAATAATTTTACCTCTGTCTTGTAGAAAATTTAATTTTAATACCGATTACATAATTTTTTTTCGTTTTTTAGTTGAAAATTAGATAAAAAAGTAAGAAAAATTAATACTAAATTTTTTCTGGTAAAACCAATCATTCACATATATACTTTAAATTCTTTTATTAAGTGGTATGTGAATTTTTAAATTAGATACCTAGGTGAATTAAATTATTGAATTTTCTCGCGTGTTAATTCCGGGTTCTTCCAATATAAAGTTAGTTTACAAAAATGACTCAATGATATTTATTAATTATTCATTTTCAAGATGACAACAGGTAAAAAGTCATACAATGAAGAAGATATAGAAGCTGCGTTAAATGATATAAAAGAAAAAAAATACTTCAATCAGAAAAGCTGCATTCAATTATGGCTTTCCATTCTTAACTCTAATAGGTCGCAAGAACAACAACAAAGCTAGCTTCAAGGGATCAGGATCAACAACCGTACTCTCTCTGCATACAGAGTCAATTATGGTGCATGCGTTTAAGTTCCTATATGATTGAGGTTATGGTTTAACACGAAATGATGATATGGACTTCGTATGCAGTTACCTTTTTTGTACAAATCAATAAGGCCTATTTAAAAACGGTAGGCCTGGCAAAGACTAGTTTTATGCATTTATAAACCGATGGTCTAAAGAAATTTTAACAAGAAAAACTCACCTGCAAGAGCCGCTTTGTAGGCAAGAAATAATTGATAATTATTTTAAAGTTGTCACTAAACAATATCAATTCTCTGGCATAACTTCTGGTTGTCATATTTGGAATTGCGATAAAATGGGTTTCTGTTGTGATCAAGGCAAAGCAACGAAAGTATGTCGAAAAGGTGCAAAGCGTGTTTTGAAACTCAATGGTAACAGTGAAAAAATCCATTATACAGTGAACAATTGCTGTAATGCTGATGGGTAATTTACACCACCATTTGTGGTATACAAAGCAAAACGAAACTTTAGAGCTGAGTGGGCTTTAGGTGGTCCGAATGGTACCAAATATTCAATTTCTAAATCTGGTTGGATGGAGCATAGCACATTTACTGAATGGTTGAAGGAGGTGTATATACCAGAATGTCAAGCTGTTAGTGGTACTTATATTTTACATCTTGATGGACATACGTCTCACGTCAGTTTAGCAGCTGTATTGCTAAGTCGGGAAAACAATATAATTTTGATTTGTTTACCATCCCACTCATCTCACATTCTTCAGCCACTGGACAGAGGTGTCTAATGCTATGTTAAGCAAGTGTGGAAGGCAGTTCTTACTAAATGTTACAAAGACACAAAATGCAAAAACTTAGATAAAGAAAATTTTCCTACGTTGCGCAAACAGGTGCATGAGAGCGGTAATTTTAATACTTGGCTCTGCAGCAAAACATAATTGCCAAAAAAATTTTGTAATGGGTTTAGATTTTTTTGTTGTAAAAAATGTACCCCTTAAATCTTTTATTATATCTAAATGCTATATAAAAATATTTAGCATATTTCTGTAGGCTATGTTAAAAATATATAAAAATATATACATTTACATATATAAGATGGTAAATTTATTAAATATATTTTATATTGATCGGTTTTAACAGACTTTCTGCCAAAAGCGATTTTTTTTTTCTTTTAGTTTTCATATTTTCAAAAACAATAAAAAAAAATTAATAAATTATGTTCTTGTAGGTATTTTCTATCTTATTTAAAAAAATAGTTTAAAAATTTTTTTAAATAATAAAGTTACTTGATTTTTATTGTTCGGTGATCGGTTTGACCCGATTTTACTCTAACCGGCAGATTTTACATCGACTGTTTTTGCATTTGAATAGTCTCTTTTTTTTTGATGGATGACGTAGAGTGAAAATTTAAGCAGTTACTGATTAAATAATATATAAATATATATATATATATATATATATATATATATATATATATATATATATATATATATATATATATATATATATAATATATATATATATATATATATATATATATATATATATATATATATATATATATATATATATATACATATATATAATAAAGTGGCGTATGAGGGTTTTTAAATGGTTAAAATAACCAACTTATAAACAGCAAGAATATTTTAAATTTTTTTAGGTTCATATGTATGACAAAAAGGTTCTTGAAAAAAAAAATTATTGTGAAAGGAGAATGGGAACAAGAAACCCTAAAATCTTAGCCCCCCTCCTGCCCGAAACGTGAGAGCATGAAGTTAATTAAACATTTTTTGTACTATTTTCAACTAGACTTTAATTCATTGATAAATTTTAAATTTTATAGTAAAATATTTTTGTGTTCAAAAACTATGACCATATAAAGTTAGCAACCCATCAAGTTGAGGGGGTTTAAACTTTATATGGTTATATTTTATGAACACTAAAATATTATACTATGAAATTCAAAACTTATCGATAAATTTAAGTCCTGTTAAAAATAGCACAAAAAATATTTCATCAACTTGTTGTTATCACGTTTCGCGGTAGGGGGGCTAACATTTAAGGTTTTCTTGTTCTCATTCTCCTATGATTTTAAAGAATTTTTTTAAAGAATTTTTTCAAAGAATATATATATATATATATATATATATATATATATATATATATATATATATATATATATATATATATATATATATATATATATATATATATATATATATATATATATATATATATATATATATATATTCTTGTTAATAATTTTGATTTAACTTTCAGATATTAGAACTGGTATTTGTTATCGTAACATTTTAAATAATCAGTGTGGGATGGCAATCAGTGTAGGAGACCTAAAATTTAAGAAATCGAACTGTTGTTGCTCTGCTTTTGCACGTGCTTCTGTTACATCTGAATGCATATATATATATATATATATATATATATATATATATATATATATATATATATACATATATATATATAATATTAGAATATATATATATATATATATATATATATACATATATATATATATACATATATATATATATATATATATATATATATATATATATATATATATATATATATATATATATATATATATATATATATATATATATATATATATATATATATATGTATAATATTAGAATATATATAATATATATATTCTAATATTATATATATATTCTAACATTATATATATATAATGTTAGAATATAAATTAATTTTGTAATAAACCGACCAAAATCCGTAATACGGATTTTGGTCGGTTTGTTACAAAATTAATTTATAGTGGCTCTTTTTCACAATTTAATGTTGCAAAACCTTAACTAATACCCTTTTAGAAAATCGCCTTCAGCTTGAAAAAATTAATCCATCAGTAAAATTACCATAAAAATTATGAGGAGGTAAAATAATTTACCAACTACTACTTAACATTTACAAATACTACTTAACATTATTTAAGTAATTTACAAATGGCATAGGTCATAACAGTGTATGGCAGAACCATTTTCATCGACCTTCCTAAGTTTAACACAATACGTTTTTAGTTACTGACACAAAATAATAACACTTCGTCATGCTTTAAATTGACGAAAGTGTCAACTAAATCCTTGTAATAATTTTTATAACACGAACCATTAAGATTAAAATGAAGTTAACTTATATTATACAGGAGTTATCAACTTTTTGATATCCCCTTGATTAATTGTTCTTTAGAAAAGAAAATTGTTAACTTAAAAATGTTAAATGCACACGTTTAAATAAATTTATAAAAAATAACAAAGTTTATTATAACTACGCAATTGAGTACAAATACCTTTCAAACAAAAAAAATTTAATTTACGATCAAACATGGGTATAATAAATTTTTTAATACATTAATGCATCATATGAAAAACTAAAATAAAAATTATAAGAGATAAGTAGACATAAAAATTTGTGTACCAAGATGACCCGACCCGGGTCTTGTTAAGTCTGTTCAACAAAGACCATTTCTATATTATTTGTTTGGCCTCTTTATTTCATTAAATTTTTAGTAAACGGTAATTTGCCACCATTTACTAAAAATTCTTTTTCTAACTCGTAATTTAATTTTCCTAAATATTTTGACTCTAATAAAGAGGTTCCTTCCCTCTCTTTGCTTTAATGGTGGCCAGGTGAATAAAATAAAATAATAAAATGTAAAACAATGATCTACTTATATAAGAATGTTTTCTTTCTTTCCTCAAAAGTGTTGCAAATACAGACTAAGCTAACTAATTAGTTAAGCACATAAATAAAACTTAAGTAACTCGATAGTAATGCGCAAAACTACAATATTCTCCATATTTTTAAAGGTTTTTAGTTACGACCTCCCCATTTACAAAGATCCCCTTAAAATACGTATAACAAATTATTAGGCATAAAATAGATAAAATATAAAATTAACTAATAGCATATATTTATATCTTTTTAACTAACAAAAATTTACAATAAAAAGAAATCAGGTTTTTTTATTTTATAAATCTTATAAATGCGTCATAACGTAATTCTAAAATAAAAAAGTAATGAAATTATGATATCATAATTACTAAAAAAATAAACCTACAGAAATCATCACACAAATACCTAAAATCGATTTACCTATTTATAGTAACCTATTTTGAAATTGCAGTTAAAGATTTATTGAAAATGTAACTATAAAACCTGTTTCGAAGTACCAAAGCATTAACAATACTAAAATAAAAATCAAACTAAGATATAAATTGTTGCTTTGGCTTTTATAATTTAAACATATATATAACTATAAACAAATATGACTTTATGCAACACGTATAAATACATTTTACAACTATTGAATGATAGATATATTTACCAAAAACTATGAAAAAAAAATAAATAATGATAAATAAAGTTATACATACAAAATGTGCTCACAACCTTTACCAGTAAATTTTCGAAATGAAAATCTCAAGACTATAAATTAAGAACTTTAAAAAATATAACAATATTTATGATACATTTTTTTAACTACTATACCTTGAATAAGATGTTTATCAATTTTGAAAAACAAACTATTAAATGCTATAGTTCTTGAAAATGCAGCATTTAGTTGACCATAAGAGAGACACACTTTAAACATTTGTCTAAGTTTAATTTCGCGTTACGTGATATATAGACGATCCCTAAGAGAAAATACTTGAAACTAAAAAGATTTTATTTAATACAATATTTGAACAACCAAGGGACAATTTAAAGAATTATATCTTTAAATAGCAAATTATCAATTGCAGTATTAAAAAATACGCAAGAGCTTAGTAATTACAGAGTTTAATCAGAGCTCAGTATTTACAGAGTTTAATCAATTCTCTCTCTACAATTCTCAATACTAATTCTTATTTAAGTTTCATCTAAGAGAGAGAGGAAGTGTTTTAAAAACACCATGTTAAAAAAAGTAAAAAAGTCATGCAATAAATAACAGTAACTGGTATTATTATGCTTCCAATAAACAAAATTATTTTTACCTTAACTAAAAGTTAATTTCCAGCATTTCTTAATTAATTTCCAGCTTCTCTCTAACTGTTGACAAATGATTTATATTGTAAATTTCACATCATTTTAAATTTACAAAATAAAAACCATGTTTCAACAGTAAGCAAAATAATCAAGTGATGGCAAAGACAACTAAAAAAAAATGAACACAATTATGTTTAAGATTACAAAAAAAAAAATTAAAATCATTCAAAATTGTTACTGTTACTATAAATAGTAAAATTCATACTTTAAAATTAAAATATTAAAAATAGTAAAATTCATACTTTAAAATTCATATTTTAAAGTGTCTAATGTAAAATCAAATAATAGACATCAACACCGCTTGAAACGGACAATTAATTTTATCACGCCTAGATCTATTTCTTTCATATGACAACAATTTTAAGTCACCTATAACCATTTACACTAATAACTTCTTCGAGCCTAATATTATACATCTGTTATCATTAAATATATATTACCAGTGATTATGTTACAACTGAATAAAAGAATGTTTTATATTTTTACAACTGAAAAATATAAAACAAAATTTATTGACATTATTTTAATTTAGCAAAGAATTTAGAACACAGTGCAAAGCTATTTGCATTGTGTTCTATATTGTTTGCTAAATTAAGAAAGCCTTTAGGCACAATCTTAATGCACAAAAATAATAAATGCAAAATCTTGTATAAAAAATGAAGCAATGTCAGTCTAAAGTAATATATATGTATGTATATATATTCAAATTTTTTCTATTCTTAATTTTTTCTTTGAGATAATATTCATATAGATTCATTGAAATATAAAATATTCTAATATATATAGGCACATTTATGTATATAAACTTACCTGTCAAAAATTACAGTCAGTTTTTCATGTTAAATACATAAAATATATATCTAATATAAAATTAAACAAAACATTAAACTTACTCAAATCAGTAACAGTTCGACTGTCTAAATATTTATATTATTAACCCTTTTATTTATATAAAAAGCACTTTAGCTCTTTCCAATTGCACTAAAAAATATGATAAATCTTGTTTTGCTAAGTTGCCTAGTTCTTAAGAATCTGAAAACAAATAAGTAAAAAACCAAGAACAAACAAACATTTATTTACTAAAACTACTCTATTTAAACAAATTAAATTAAACAGAGAACAACATTGATACTTCTTGAAAGCTGAAAAACTTTTCATCTCAAATTTGCTTGTAGACTGCTTATGAAACCACTTGAATAAGAAAAGCATTAAAAAAGCCTAGAAGCTTTTTAAAAATGGTATATGCAACATTGAACTTTAAATGTTGATTGGTGTAGATATTTTTAAAAAATTCAAAATGATTTGTTCTTCTAAAGCAAATTAATACACCACAAATCTGAAGTTAAAAATGTAACGAATAAATACAAAGAAAAGCATATATGAATTGAAAATCAATGTACCTGATAGAGATAAGCTGTGGTGATACCTGAGTAGTATCACCACATACACGTATTTATTAAAAGAATTTTAACTTTGATCATAATATACATGCAAACATATATGCAAACTTTTAACAACTATAAAACAACATTTATTAGCATCAATTATTTTAAATGTAACAAAGAATGCAGACTACAATGCACGACATTGTTAATAAAAATGAAGTTATGTCAGTTAGTATATGTTTATCTAAAGTAGTGAAAAAGAATAAACCATTTAAAAACAAAATTAAATATTTCTAATAAATATATATTTAGATACCTTAAAATGAAGCATAACACAACACTCTTTTGACAAATTCCAGAGCAAATTTTCTAAATTTTTCTATTCCTTATTATTTTTCTTTAGAGAAAATATGCATATAGATATAGAGAAATTAAAAATAGACTGAAATAAACGCAAACTTATGTATATAAACTTACATGACCACAAATAACAGTCTTATTTTATTTAACTTTTCATATTAAATACATAAATAAAATTTTATTCTCATTATTCTTTCTATATAAAAAAATTTTGGCCTATGTATGAGAAAATGAAGTAAACTTACTAAAAAAGCGATCATTTCGTCTTAACTGCCCTAAAAAATAAAGCAATTACTTGCTTAAAATGTTTTAAAAAGACTAATGACAAAACCGAAACAGTTTTCTTAAAAAAGAAACATTGTACTAATAAAACTATTTTACCAGTCAATTTAGTTCTAACTTCTTCTAAAAAATAAAAACAGACTATAAAAATTAGAAAAAATAAAAATAAGCAACAAAAAACTAACAATTAAATTTTTATTTTAAAAAATAAACATTAATTCTTTTTGAAAATAAGTGCATCAGCTCCAATTTGCTTGCTGATTTTACTCGAAATATATATGGCTTGGAATATATAACTGCGCTTAGAAAAGTCTAGAAACAACTTCAAAACAAAAGAAATATTGTATTTTACATAATGCAGAACCGTAATTAACAAAACGAACAATAGGCGTAACAATGCGTAACTATGCGCACTAATAATAATAATAATATTTATTGGGCTATTCATTATAGAGATTACAGTCATTACAGGTAACTTTGAACGGTTTGCGCTAGGTTTATCTCTACATAAATTGTTTTACTAACTAGATAACAAATATTTTTAGATAAAGGGTGTTCTGATGATCTCTTTTTTCTAGTTTGTTATCATTTTTTTTAAATTTGCTAGATGTTATGTAAAAAAACAATGTTCAAGTAGGCGTTCAAAGTTACCCTCGCATTTCGGGTAACTTTGAACACTATTAAACTGAATGTCAATTTTAATCTTTTAAATCTAAAAAGTTGTTAAAATTTCTTTGTATTAGTTTAAATTAATTTTTTTTTAAATCTAGTTAAACTATTTCGAGAATAAACAAACAAGTTTTTCAATAAAATATTTCTAGAATAAACAAACAAGTTTTTCAATAAAATATTCACAAAATAATTTTTATAGTTATAAAAGAAAAAATAATTAAGACATTATTTTTATATAATTTTCCGCAAATAAACACCATTGACTATAAAACTAAATATTACAGTGTTTCATTTTTTTAGTCTTGAGTTACAACTAACTCTTTTACAAAATAATCATGATCAAGGAAAACATGTACATAGTGATTGTTTATTTGCTCCAATGAAAAAACTGCATCATTTTGAGATACAGGTAAAACTTGTTCATTATCTTCAATAACTTGATTAACATTTACGATGCTTGAACTTTGTAAAATATTAAGTTTTTTGTTTATTTTCATGACCATATTATTTGATTCAAGTGGTCTTCCTCTTTTCTTTGCTCGAATATTATCTTGACTTTTTTTTTTATTGTCTCTTTCCTTATAGTACGCTTCTTTTTTTATTGTAATGGTCATCATAAAACCCTGTTTCATCCATATTGTAAATGCTATCTAGCGTTACTCCATTTAATTCCTTCTCTAGATTTTGAAAAAATAATTTTATTTGACAATAATTAATCTGTGCACGTTTCCTTGAAATACAATGAGATACTTTTTCTTTTAATGATGGATGCCTGTCAAGATAAAGTTTACACCACTCCCAACCTGGTCGGTTATCTTTAAACTGTTGTATATTTTTTCCACTATCATCCAGATAGATTTTGACAATACTTTTAAAACCATTAATTCCAATTGGTATACCTTTGTCACTTAAATAAAGTAAGTGATTTTCAAAACAAAGTTCCTCATCAATGCTAAGGGCAATAGGGCGCCCTACTGATTTACAGTGTTTACTTTTTAGCTTATAAAATAATGTTGCTATAGGTACTTTATAATTTTTAGAAGCTTCACCAATCGACATTTTTTCTAATTTAATTTTGGCTAAAGCCTCTTGAAGTGTAGAATTGGTGTAATTAGATTTAGTGTCATATTTTTTTGTGCCAGGATGAGTTGTCAAATATTTTCTTGGCATTTTATGAATGCTAAAAATGTAAAGATGATTTATGTTATTAATGAAAATTATTTAATTAATTGCATATTATTAAATCTATCAAGATTTAATATATTTTATTAAATCTTGATAGATTTAATAAAATATATTATTAAATCTATCAACCCACAAATATCAAAAATTAATATATTAGTAATAGATATTATAATTTTTGATATTTATAATATCATATATCATTATATAATAAAAATACTAAAATAAAAAGATGCCTACTATTTATTATGTATTATTGCAATGTTACTCAGACAGCAAAAAAAGCATTTTTGGAACATATTGATTGTCTAAAGTTACCCTGAATTTGGTTATATTTTAGCTAAGTGGAAATAAATCTCTTTTTAGTAGCAAAAAACATGTTAAATCCTATTATTTTGAGTTTGTATTAAAGTTCGAAAAATAATTCAATAAAATACTTAAAAATCTATTCAGATAATTACAATATAATACCAAATATTCTAAATTGAAAACACGATGTTATCACCACATTCGATTGTGTAACTGGAAATGGAGGAAAACATTATTTTTGAGAAATAAAATTTAATTTTCTTTGGTCAAACTTTTGTAAAAAAAGATAATTCATCATATTATTCTTTGTTAAAGCAACAGGCAAAGAAAATACCTAAGAAAAAAAATTTAAAAACATTTACACGTTTAGTTCAATGTTACCCGCAAATTCAAAGTTACCCAGATAGACTGTACTTGAATTAAAAATGAAATTCGGCAGAACTTAGAGATGAGCTACACAAACACTTTCGTAACAAAAAATGATTTTTTTATTGAAAGGAACAATATTTTATGCATCCACTAGTAAAATTGATTGTTTAAAAAATTTATGTGTGACTGTAGCCTGCCTGTATGTATGTATGTATTTATGTATTTATGTATTTATGTATGTATGTATGTATGTATGTATAAATGTATGTATGTATGTATATATGTATGTATGTATGTATGTATGTATGTATGTATGTATGTATGTATGTATGTATGTATGTATGTATGTATGTATGTATGTATGTATGTATATATGTATGTATGTATGTATGTATGTAATTTCTCGTAAAAAGCTTTGAATTAAATATGGAAACGATTACAGGGGTTATATAAAACAGACTAATTTCCAACTTTGTAAATGGGGCTTTTATTAATTAATTATATTTATACTGACTAATGATTTGGTATAAAGTCTTCGTATTAAGATTAATTCGATTATAATAAAATCTGTTTAAATATAAATGCACAATAAAAATATATATGTATATACATATATATTTGATATAATATATATATATATATATATATATATATATATATATATATATATATATATATATATATATATATATATATATATATATATATATATATATATATATATATATATATGTATATTTGATATAATATATATATATATATATATATATATATATATATATATATATATATATATATATATATATATATATATATATATATATATCAAATATATATGTATATACATATATATTTTTAACTTGAACAGATTTTATTATAGGGGCGTCCTGAGTTAGTTGGAACGTTTTACTTTCTTTGTGAACTTGTGGCCAAAATGCAAATATTTTTCGAATTTTTTTTATTGTCATACCATTTGCTAAAGCACACAGTATTCACTAATAAGAATTAAATTTAGCTATGTAATTTTTTGATGTATCTTTGATTACAGTGCTGCAAAAAATATCTTTTTTGTTTATTGTATATAGTCGGACTGCTTTTAAAAATAATGTTATTCAAGTAGAGATAATAATTTTAATAATAAATGTAAGAGATCTCAATATCAATTTAGTTTTTAATAAATTTTTTAGTAATAAAGTAGTTAACAAACGCGTTGTAACAAAACTGTAAAACTGGTTACTTTACTTGTCCATAAAGGTGTATCTTTCATTTTCTCGAAGAAAGCAATTTACGAGAACAGTGGATATATTTTGTCAATAGGAAAGATTAGGTTCCATCTAAATACTAAGCTATTTGTGTTTATCAATTTGAGGATGAATTTATCAAATAACGAAAAAGATGCACCATGAAATGGGATCTCCAGCCTGTTCCAATTATACACACAGATAAATAAGAAATTCATCAACTTGAATGGTGACAAAGTTACCCCGAAAAGAACCAACTTTAAAGCATTTGGGAAAAGATTAGTTTATTGATCTTTAAAATATTGATAAAATAATTAGTCTTAATTTGTTAACAGAACAGTATTCCCCACCAGGATTTACATTTAAGAAACTTCATGATAGTGTTGCTTATTATCAACTCTGTTTTGATAAAATATTATGTACACCAAGTGTGTTTGTGTCAATAAAACTTATTAAATATCTTAAAGTTTCATTGTCCTATAAAGATTATCATGTTTCTTTACCTGGATGGTTTTGGAATAGTCATATTTGCAAATTAACAAACTGTCGTATGACAAAAAATATTCCTGCCTACATACGAAATAAAGCTAATGATTTTAATTCAGTTTTCACAGAGTTAAATGAAACAAAATAAAATTCTCCTCAAGGCAGACCTCCATATTCTGCTACTGTTATACGCTATGCTCTAATTTTACGTTACACTTATACACACAGTCATATAAGTTATTGTTAGACAATTACCTTTTCCATTTTTTAGTTTGTTAAGAAAAATTCAGAGTGGTGATACAAACGCAGTTAAGGTTATAAAATTTTTGTTACAAAAAATTGTGTATCAAGTGACTGTGCGCTTCTCTCGGATGAGATGTATTTGAAAAAAGCAGCCCAAAGTGGTAAATATGTTAGTGAAGATTCAGAAAGTAATCTTTATAAAGGTATTGTTGTTTTTATGGTTGTTGGGCTTTGAAAATCTATTTTTTATGTTTTGAGATGTCACCTGAAGTGTATATAACAGGTTTATGGTTAAAAAAAGAAATTGATTAGAATGTTATCTCATTGCACCAATCTGGATTTAAAGAGCTGTTGTTGCAGATTATCATTCTATCAATGTTAATGCATTTTCAGAGTTTCATAAAGCATATTCTGAAGATGGAAAATTATTTATTTGTCCTGCAGTTTATAATGGAGCATGAAAAACATACTTATTATTCAATTAAATCCATTTAATAAAAAATGTTAGAAATAACTTGTTGCATGCAAAAAAATATGTCTTTCCTTCTTTTTTATTTGATTTGTTTAAAGACAAAGTTAAAAATCCTGCTGGTTGCTCAGCACGGAGCTTATTTCATAAAGTTTATGAAAAAGATCAGTTTCTAAATGGGAACTTAAAAAAAGCAAGAAAAATTAATTATTCCTTTGGAGTTACGCTTTAGTATGTATATTGAGTTACATGAGTATTAGCAGATTTCTAGTGAGCCTTTTAGAAGGAAGCAAGAGAGAAAAAATTTTGGTACTAAGAAGTCTTCTAAAGAAATATATTAATTTCTGAGAAGACATTTTAAAATTCTAGTTTAGAAAATATTATGCAAAATATTGGTCTGATGTCTACAGAGATTTTATAGTGTCAGCTTTCTGAAGATAGCATCGAAGTTCCTGTTACAATAGCAAGGTATGTCATAAAAAAGTTGAAAAAAAGATTTGGATGTCATACTTGCAATCAAAAAATGGTTTCTACAGACATGACATTTTTAATAATGAATACCTAAAAATATTATCCAGAGACTCATTTGTCATATTTAAATAGCAAGGTATGTCATAAAAAAGTTGAAAAAAAGATTTGGATGTCATACTTGCAATCAAAAAATGGTTTCTACAGACATGACATTTTTAATAATGAATACCTAAAAATATTATCCAGAGACTCATTTGTCATATTTTTAGTATTCTAGATGTTTTATCTCCTAGTTTAATCAAACATTGCAGTTATTCATTTTCACTTTAAAGTTTTGCAAAACAAATTTTTAAAATTTATTACAACAGTGTTGATTTTACTTGTGACAATTACCAAGAGTTGGGAATAAAATACGCATCTTGTATCGTTATAAATATCTTTTATAATAATTCGCAAAAAGAAACTACTGATTCACTAGATTAGGTTGAAGAAACTACTGATTCACTAGATTAGGTTGAAGAATTTTAAAAAAGAGTGAGAACCATTAATATTCCCCAAAAAATGCTATTTCTTTATTACGATTAGTTATTATTATGATAAATACAAAATAACAAACTTTTGATTTTGTTTCCACTAAGATTTGTAGACAGTCTTTGCAACATGTAATATTATTTTAAGTACCATGTTTATAGCTGAAAGCCTATTTCAGTATTCTAACATATAGCTATCTAAAAGCCTATTTCAGTATTCTGTTACTTAAATAAACTGAAGCAGGCTATCAGTTAGCGAAATATCTTGTATAACGTAATGTAACTACACTAAGAAAATCCAAGTCATTTGTTCTAATTTTGATAAAATATGAATAAAACATTCATTATGCAAACATAGGAAATCAACCTTTCAAACGTGAGCCGTAAAAAACTAGGACTCCTAATTTTTTAATTAAGAGAACTTAAATTAAAGAATTTTAAAAATGCTTAAGTTTTAAACACATAGCATTTTATAAAAAGATTTATAAAGAGTTGAAAACGATGGTTTTTATAAAATCAATATGTATTAAAAAGCCGCAACCAACGCCATGTTTTCAAAATAATAAAGAACATAGCAAGGTACGGTAGCAAAGTGAAATAAATGAAAAGGACATGTCTAACAATGACATCCTTAATTTAAACTCTAATTTAGTATGCCAGTATGAATAATTATTAATCAACAAAAATAATCAATGAGCGAAAATGAAGGATTATAATTGATGACTTACAACAAAAACAAATCCCAATCACAACGCTCCAACAACCCCCCCCCCCCCCATTTAACCAGTGCATTCTTAAATAATTTTTTTTAAGGTATCGAAGCATAAAGCTTTGTAAAAAGCTCACAAAAATACTACTTGTATTGTATTTCAAAGATTCAAGATTACAAATAACAATCCAAAAATCAAAAAAAGTTACTTTCAGGTGTTCAATTCTTTAAATTCTTAGGCAAAAACTTAATTTTCACAATTTATTTTATCCCATGAAAGAAAGTATGTATTTTAGTTCTTTAAACCTTTGTTACTTGTTTGTTATAATAATGTACTTGTTAGTCAGCGTAAAACTTCAATACTTCGACCTCGGTGTTGTAACTCTTGTCTCCCTTAATCGGTTTAAAGTTTTTAAACAAAGAATTAATACCGAATCATTATTTAGTTTAGAAATAACTAATTCATAAAAATCTCTCATACAAAATAGGAAATTGGCCTATTTCATAAAATTAATGGTTTACCGTTTTTGTATTTAAGTCAGGTTTTTACCAAAAATAACAAGTTTAGTTTTGAAAAAAGATATCAGCGTACAAAGATATACAAGGATATGTTTTAAGTTCAATTGCAAAACGTTTGACTTCCAATAACATTATGCCTATTTTTTTTTTTTTTTAAAAAGATAGAACTATTACGCGGACGAAAATTTTTTTGTATTAATATTAAATATTATCTTGTTCATAACAAGATTATTGACAACATTAATAAAAATTATTGGCAAAATGTTAATCCAATTAAAAATTAGGAGTAAATGAGATTTTCATAATAACGTTATTAACTTTTCAAATTTAGAAAAGCGCTTAGGATGGCGTGTGTATGGCGGTCCTCTTTCAGCAGTATCTTTGATTAAACGTAGAGTGGAGCGGTTGGAATAAAACGCGCATCCTTAAGCAAGCGACGGAGGCCGGGCTGAGTGGCGTGCTCTTAGCAGGGAATCCCAAAACTTTATACTTTTACGTGAATCTAAAGAGCTACAAACTTGCAAACATTATGCAACATATGTAAATTTTTTCAAATTTGTACAAAAAGACGTTTTTCATTCCAAAGATTACATGTCTATGCACTGTACGTTCAAGTTTTAGATTTCTTCACACCCAGAAGATGTATGCTGAAAATTTGCAAATTTGAAACTTTTAAAAGTTGAAAACTTGCTGCAGTAGAGGCTTTAGGGAAAGTTTATCAGGATGATTTAGAACCTAGTCTTGGTAATGAGTTTGTTCAATTTGTGTGTGATCCATCTACTCATACAAATAGGACTGGAAAATACCAAACTCCGAAACTCATATAAAAAGAACTGAAAAGACCAAACTCCACACTATTTCACTACAAATTTCTCAAAGACCAAAAATTCATTGTAGCATTTCCAAAACTTGAAATTTTATTAAAATTGTATTTGGTTTAGATTGTATTAAATTTCACTGGAGAGTGCAATTTAAAAAAAATAGGCTTCGAACCACAATGAGACAAAACAGTCTGCAAAAGTTTTTTCTACTAAACAATGTGAGAAATTTACTTCGGAAAATAGATTTCTGCGAAATCATCTAGCAAAAATAAGCTCGAAAGGTTCCTTTCGTTTGATATGTTTGTTAAATAATAATAGAATTTCTAAGGGAAGTAAATGTTAAATTAAACAACACCCAGTAGAATTTTTTTTTCTTTAGGGAGGAGGAACGTTTTCCACTGGGAAATAACTTAAGTTGTTAATAAGTAAATCATAAATTGCTTATTATAATTACTAGGGTTGTTCGCCGAAAAACAAAACTTGCGAAAATTTCGCATCTTTATCTACCGTAATAGAATTGTTATTGCGGAAGTTGCACATGCAAAAATGCACATTCCGTAACGCGCTATACGAAAATATAAATAAATAAAATTCCGTAATAAAGCATTGCGAAAGAAAACTTGCGAAACAAATCATTTCGTAAGAATACTTACGAAATAGTTCCTTACGAAAAAAGCATTCCAGAATGTGCAGTTACGAAATGTTGTTAAATGATTCTTCAAATGTTTATACAAATATAACTAATATATATATATATATATATATATATATATATATATATATATATATATATATATATATATATATATATATATATATATATATATATATATACAGTAAAATCCCGTTAAGTTGGACTCTCAATGAACAGATAAACAGTATGCCTTCCTTTTTAAAAAATATAAAGAGGATGTGTGATAAACAATTAAATACTTTATTATAAAGAACGAGAGATCTCTCTAAAGGTAAATGATATCAGAAAGAGTAAAAAGAGAAGAAATATATGTGAAACAGCGGGATGTGAACCTGGGTCTCCGCGGCCAAATGTCTTAACTGAATGAGCTATACGTTCATTCAACTAAGTGAATAGTAATATTTATTTATCATATAATTAAAAAACTATATAAAACAGAATTTACAGAAAGAGATACGTATGCAAATAGGATTCTATATATCAGGAAAATGAATAGTAATGTGAACCTTTAGTTGCTTATAATTAATATCTGGACTCGAAAATTAGTTACTTTTAATGGAACACAATAGGCTGTAGGAGCCTCAGGGAATTATATACAGAAATGATTATATTAGACTCAGAGTTAGCTTGAAATTATTACAAAGTGTTTAGGACAGATGTCTAGTACAAAAAGCACAAGATTTAAAGCAAAATTATTTATATTATTTGAAAAAGTTGTTTTACGTACATTTCATCATAATTTAAGTAGAACTTAGGAAAGCAAGGGAAACGTGTAGAATTAAGCACACTGAACTCAATCTTCAAAGAATAAATAACAGAAGAGAGGTTGTCACTTTTATGAAGGTGACGAAAACTCTGTAATATAGAACATGGAGGTCAAAAAATGCTATCTTAAGTAAAAAGAGTTTGATGAACAAAAAATGGCTGCGGGATGCGAACGCGGATCTCTGCGGCGAATTATCACGTATCTAACTGATTGAACTAAACGATCTTATACTTAAATTTATATCTTATTAAAATTAAAAAACAATATTTTCTAAGATCTATACTTCGAAAAGCGTATTCAAACAGGACTCTACATACCTTTAAAATCTGCTAGAGCTTTAGTAACGTGCACACTTTTAGAAATTATTGAAATAGGTATATTTTATCAGAAATATGCTTAAGCTAAAGCATATTTTTGAGCCTCTTTTTATTATTTGCTTAAGCATATTCGAACCTGTTTCAAAAATTTCATATGCTTAAAAAAAAAAACATGTTTATTTCTACCTATCATTCTTATTTTTAAAATACGTAATGAATTCAAAAAACATCGTTATATATATTTATTATGGTACGTTTCGTAAATTTATTTCCGTTAAGAATTCTTTCGTATGTTGTGATCCGAAATACTTTCGTTTCAAAAGAAATTTTATTTTTTATCAATATTTCTAAAAATAAAACCATAAAAATTTAATATGTTATTATACTGAAAATAAAAATTCATTATAAACATTTTGGGATTTAAAGATGTTAATTTTTACAATTAAAATTAGTCTGGCAAACAAATTTTCTTTATAGACTTCAAAACGTCGTTTGGCGAAAATGTTTGTTTCGCAAGTGCGACTTCCGAAACCGCTACTTTCGTATGTTGCAAAATAGTTTTGTTTCGTATGTCAACTTGCGAAATGCTAAATTTGAGAAGAGGCTTTTGAGAAATGAACATCGCCGATTTTAAATGTTTTGTAACATTTGGTACGAAAAAATGTAATTCCTCGTTCTCAATCTCCTTACAAAAGAATGTTGTTTTTCCGGAATTGCACGAAATCCTCCGGTTAACAACCCTAATAATTACAATAACCAAATTATTATTTGCTTATTAACAACTTTCGTTGTTAATAAGGAAATCATTATTTGCTTAGGAAAATTGAAAAAAATTATTGCCAATAGAACCTAACAAAGATGGGTTATAACCCACAGTATCGTAATTATGATATATTTGTTACCTTCTGAAGGTCCGTTTTTGGTTTACAAAATACTTTTTATGTGAAACGTTTTTGCATAGGAAATCCAACCATTTTCGATAAGCTGGTTTGTTTTATAATTTATGTAATAAAAAATATATAAATTCTAATAAAATAAATATAAAATTTTTAGGGGCCGCGCAAATTTAGGGGCCCCCAATAATTTTACAGGCCTTCTTTTTTTTTTTTAAATCATTTTTAGCTCTGGCAAAATAGCCCCGGGCCCCAAGAAGTCTGAATCCGCCACTGTATGTATATATATATATATATATATATATATATATATATATATATATATATATATATATATATATATATATATATATATATATATATATATATATATATGTATATATATTTATATATATATATATATATATATATATATATATATATATATATATATATATATATATATATATAAATATATATATATATATATACATACATAATATACGTATCTCTCTCTCTCTCTCTCTCTCTCTCTCTCTATATATATATATATATATATATATATATATATATATATATATATATATATATATATATATATACATATATATATATATATATATATATATATATATATATATATATATATATATATATATATTTATATATTATAGTATATATATATATATATAATATATATATATATATATATATATATATATATATATATATATATATATATATATTACTATAATATATATATATATATATATATACTATAATAAGTTGTGCTTGAGGAACGTTGTTAGTTACATATTAATTTAAAATATTTATTTTCAGACAAACAGTAAAACCTGTAAATAATTTCTGTCTGTATTTACTTGCCAGTGAAACGAATAATAGAAAAGAAGAAACATTCAGTAGGCTTTCAATTTTTTTTTATATATTTTTAAGTTGAATGACATTGTTGTTTTTATTTAGTTGAATGATAAAATTGTTTAGACAAATGCTTGGCTCTTTAACTTTTATGTTAAAGTTGTTATTTCCTTGTTAACTGTTGTCTGTCGTTAACAAAGCAAGTAAAAAAATACTCATAATGATAACAGATTTATCTTCAGAACTGTTTGCAAGACTTTTGGTTTGGATACAAAAGAACAAGTAAAAATGATACTGGAAAGGTACATTTTCTTATATCTAAACATCATTGCAGCTTTCTAGTCTTCATTTTTGTTTATGTGTATTTCATCTGTGTTGCTAATGATATTGCCAACTTTTATGATTTTATGTTGTTAAGAAAAGCATCATTTTGTTTCAGGCTAAAATAGAGCTTTGATTATTACTTTTATCCAGGTTAAATGAATCAAAATTCTCAAGGTGAATTAGCTGAATTATCTTTTCGTTTTGATAGTCTTTATCCAATAACGGATTTTTAAATTGTTATGAGTCTACTACACCTAATTTAAGCGAAATTTAATTAAAAATGAATGTCATAAAAGACAGAATGTTATCAATATCTGTTTTCAATAACTTGGCTTTCATTGCAATTCTGAGAGGTGCAAATGTTTAGCTTGATTCAAGTACTAGATCATAAAATACATCGTTGTACAGTAATTTTGATGGTTGGAAATTTCTTTAGCACACTCATTTTCATATATTTTTAAGCTGTTTACCGTTTGACTTCTGTCCCAATTTAGTGGGTTCAAAAAAAAAAAGACCGCGCTCGAACTATGAGGGGGTTAAAAGGATCAGCCCTTTTTGAATTAATAGTCAGTAAGTCTAATGTGTTCCACTGAGCTAATCAAGTTTCATTTGCTATTTTGTATTACATTCAAACAATAGACTTTTATGTTCACTCGTTTTTAGAAGTTGTAACCAGCTCGTATGAAAAGATTTATCGACGCGAAATAGTTAATTTTATTCAACAACGCCAAGAAACAGGGCTCGCTCAAGAAACAGCAAAGAAAGAGAAAAAAATATTTTGTTGAACGTTGTTGTTTTATTTATAAATTATTCTCCTATATCTAAACATATAAATGATGTAGAAAATGCTTCCTCTTTTATATTGACATCTAAAAGAAGTTTTTTCTTGGCATCGGACAGAGCTTTTTGTCATACTTTGTATGAAGAGCTATTATCATTTCCATTTGATAAAAACAGTTTTTCATATATAAAAAGTAGGAATACTATAGTGTAAAGGATACTATAGTATACTAATAAGTATGAAAAAATTTTTTTTAGAAGTGCATAATTGATAAACAAAGACGTCTTAAAGAAGTATTTTTATGTCTTTTCATGACAAGAATAAGACAAAAAAGATGCCTTTCCGATGTTGAAAAAAGATGTCTTTTAGATTTGCAAGAAATCTTTTCGATATAGAAAAAAGATTTGCATATTCGATTAAAAAAAGACGTCTTAAAAAGTTTTTTTATATTTGCATAATCGATTAAAAAAAGACGTCTTAAAGACATCGTAAATAAGACTTTTAAAGACGTCTTCTTGACGTCATTTTTTCCACTGGGCTTGGTTCAGAGCCAATTCTAACTACTAAGCAACGACTGCGTAAATTAAGAAATATATTTGTTGCGAATATATATTTTTTAAATGACTTGTTGTAAAATTCTCTATTAATACATACTGTGAATTTTGTAAAAAAATATTTAAAAACAAATTTAAACCAAATTATAACAGGTTTGAACTTTGCAGTTAGTAGTGTCTTCCGTTCCCAATTTTGTTCATTTTGTTTTGATGCTTTTATTTTCAGTTTTGTTTGGTTGTTTCTTAACTTACTAAAATTCTATCAAAAACTACTATTAAAAGCAGACTGGCTAGAGTCTTTCAAACAAGTATATACATGTGGTATGGGAACGTTAAAAGCTTTTTTCAATTTTGATAATTGTATTGATTAAAATAGTTGTCCCCTTTTTTCATAGAGACTTTAATGGTTTTTTGATTCTGCTAATTACAAAACATTTACATTAGCAAAGATTTTTTGCTTTTCATTTGACTTTGAATATACAAAACTCTCTATTAATTTGGATATTGTAGAAATATTCTTTGATTCAATCTTGTATAAATTAACAACATTAATTGTATAAATTAATAACATCATTTCATATTTCTGTTTTTCTTCATTATTCATTCAAGTTTTTATGTTGCTGTTTATTTTTTTATTTTGTTTTTTTGACCCATTATTATGAATACTTTTTAATATGTTAGGTAAAAGAAATATATCATCTATAGATGATATATTTTAAGGCATAATCAAATAAAAGAGCTTATAATTGTTAAAAAGATTTTATAGTTGTTATTATATAAACTTTCCCAGCTGACACAGAACGTTTGCTTGATGTCTTAAGGATGTTGTACGGACTTTTGACATCTATAAGATGTTGCACGGACGTCTGTGTCCGCTGGGTTTTTTATAAAAAATCTTATAAACGTTAAACTTATTACAGATGGCTAACTCTTTTCCATCATGATACTTCAATAAAGGCCTAAACCTCATAAAAACCTCTGAATTCATTTTACAAAGAGTATTTATTCTATAGTTTATGATATAAGCTCTTATATTTAAATATATTTTTTACCAAAGTACGTAAACTGATTTTTTAAAAATGTTGCGAAACAAACATTTATTGCAGAAAAAAGTCAATTCAAAACGTTGTTTCAAATTGAATTTTTTCTGCAATATATATTTGTTTATAGACAAAATTTGTTAATAAATAGGTCTTTGGTGTGTCTTATTTCACAGTAATTGAAAATTTTTAAGCTTATAAGAAGTATAAGAATATTTGTTCAAGATATAATCTCGGTTAGTTAATAAAGGCATAACAATGCACTTAGTTCCATAATACAACGCTTCAAAAAAAAAATTTTAATCGTGTTTTGAAAATTAAACTTTGAGCATTAAAATTACCATAACAATTTGCAATACAACATAAAATAATGAACCCTTTACTCTCTCTTTTATCTTTCAACTTACTGTTAAAGTCTGCAAATTGATTAAAATTAAGATTATTGCTTTTGATTAAATACTTCTTTTTAACTTATTTTTGTCTAACCATGGGAGTAGTATAGTATCTATACTACTTCCATGGTCTAACCTAATAAAAACCATCTCATAGTTTGTTTAACTGAACTATTTTCTTGTTTTCCAAATATAAGTTTAACTTGCCTCCAGTTTTTTACTTTTATATATTATAATATAATTACAATACTTAATTAACTGTAGACTTGTCGTCTATGTTATGATTAAATCGTAATATTAACTAAAATATAATGTAATATTAAATAAAATATAAAGTAATATTAACTTGTTAGGAACATTTTAATTTACCTAAATAGAATGCGAGTTTTCTTACCTGCATTAAACATTTAACTTTTCTTTTTCACTTTAACATTTTAAAACTTAACTACAATAAACAGTTGTCGACAACTTTTTGTCGATATATCGACAAAAAGTTAGTTACCTAGTATGTAGTTAGCAGACTTATAGGTATTGACATATTTTAATAAAATCAAAATGTTTAGAACACAAAATATTAAGTTTTTAAAAGTTTGATTTAAAATAATGACGTAAAATTGATAATAGTTATTTAATAATGTGAGAAAAAAATGTTATAAAGTTGCAATAAACTAAGCTAGTCGCGAGCTCATTTCACACCGGGCAATCGCAAAGCTACAGAAAATCTTTTAAAACTTGCTTTAAACAAATCAATTTTCAAATGTTGAGCCCAAGTTGTAAGAAATACGATTGGTACAATGAATGGAGTTTTATTAATTTTAAAGCTTACCTAAAGCGAAACAGCGTGCTTAGATACATAAACAAGTGTATGTTTTAAGGCTTATGTAAAACAAAATGATTTGAAATACACGAGAAAAAATTTAGATCTAGTTTGATGAAATTATTAAATATTTACTATATGATATGTGGAAAGAACGGCCATCTTTTAAAATTAACCATAAAAATGCCACATCTAAGTATTTAATACAAATAACACATTGTTTGTTAGTTAATATGTTAAACAAGACAGTTTTAGTTTTGCTTAAAAATAAAAATATTGGATGAAATTATGCAAACAGTACTTTTAAACATATTAAACAAAAATTACAAAAATTACATTAAAAATGTTTTAAAGATTATACGAACATGTTGGTACGTTTGTATGATTGATTTAGATAAGTATGTGTTAAAAAATTTGGAATATTTTCACTTTTATAACCTTTAGTTAGTTATTACCATTTTTCTTTCATCTAAAAGTCCATACTTTACTTGGATTTCCAGCTACCTACATCCACTCCCTTGCACTTTCTAAACATTTATGTGTAAAAAATATGATATAAGTCGTTTCTCCAACTCTATTTCCATTACAGGATTGTAAGTATCAAAAAAACGAATTTTCGTAAAATACTGTGTAAGCCAACTGAAATTTTACGTACCTTTATTTATATACTTTTTTGCTTTATTGATATGTTTAAGGTGAGCGACTCAATTATTAATTTCTTGCATATTTTCTATAAAAATTAAAATAAATCTGTTGCTTGTAAAATCGGATAACTATTTATGTTTATTTATAATCTATAAATAATAGATTATTTTTTATTATTTTTAATCTATTTTAGAGTAATAAAAGCTCTATTAAACTGTTTGAGGTGTCATCTAATGAATCCTTTTAATCCTACTTTTTTTTTAAATTATATTAAAATCTAGAAAATCTAGAACTTATTAACATTTTTAAAAGGAGAACTGAGCTTAATTTTAATATTAGTGAGCTGCATTCTATTTTTAAACAATCTTATTTAATTTTGCGTTATTTTAGATAAGTTGGTTTACTTATTTAGTTAATTGGTCATTTGCGTTTCAGTTAACCATTATTTTTGAAGAATTTATTGTTTAGATAATACCGCATCTATCCTTTCTTCAATACCATTTTGAAGAAAACAAAGATGTTTTAAAACTTTACTTTTCTTTAAATAACTTAATAAATTTGATAACGTTTGTTTGTCTAAAACCGATTTATTCTTGTCAGATGTTAGGAATGTTTTAATCTGTATTTATATTTTTAGCCAATCAATATCGTAAGATTCATTTATTTTTGAAATAGACCATTAGTTTTAATGTAGAATTTAAATAAAGTTAGAATAAATATAGTACATTTACTTTATAATTGTATGGTTATGTTGCATTATTTTAGCTACTTTAGTGTTTCAGCTAACAAGTTTTTATATACGAAAGCTTTTTTAGTGGTTTAAAATCCAATATGGTTTCCTTTCATACACTTTTTTGAGTGAAAAATTTATTTTATTTTATTTTTAATTGAAAAATATTTTTTTTTTTTGAAGTTTTATATTTACAAAAATCATATTTATATGTGTTATATTTTTAAATTTAAGTAATATACGTTACACACCTACAGTATGAAGAATAATTTTATTTTTCAGTTGAAAGCTCAACACGATTGATACAATCCTAACAAGAAAGTATTACTATATATTAACTTATCTACATCTAAATTGATTTTGTTGTTTTTAATTGGTTTTATTGTTCTTCCATAATAATTAATGATAAATAATAATGCTCAGCCTATAAATTTTTTTATTTCATTTTCAATTTGTTATATTTTTTAAATTTTATTTAACATCTATTTTAGTTTTATATCTAAACTTTCTTTTTTTTCTTCTAAGCTTGTTTAGTAGTAATAACAAAAACAGAAGCAGCAGTTTAATAACAAGAACAGTGCGAATAAGTATATTCATTGGTAATTTTTGTATTTGATGTCTTTATTCCTTTAAAGTTTACATACATGATTTTATTTATATACTTTCTTTTAATTTTAGGTTAAAGCTATGAAAAGATATAAAATGCTGATAACTCCTTAAGAATATTAATATTACACTTCTGTAGAAAACTAAAAAAATTATTTACATTTTGGTAGGTTACTTTTTATTTTTTAACATTTATTTCAAAGAGACACTTTTTTACCCCATAAAGAAAATAAAAACAAATAAATATGATAAAAATTTAGATATGTTGGCTCTTTATATTCTGAGTGAAATTTAATGATTAAATAGTTCTTTTATTGTCCCTATCCTATTTTAGTGAGTTTTATTTGTCAAATTTTGGTAAGTTTCATAATACACTTTGTATCCTTGAGAAAAAATATTTCTTTTTCGATGTATTATAATGAGTTACCTACAATATAATAAGTTACGAACAATTTAATAAGTTACTAACTATTTTAATGTTGTTGTTTTTAACGTTATTTTAATTATTTTGTAAGATATGAATAAAAAAACTTAAACTTCTGGTAAGTTTTTAAATTTTATTCAATACGATAGTCAGGTTCATGATTTATATATATATATATATATATATATATATATATATATATATATATATATATATATATATATATATATATATATACATGCATATAAATATATATATATACATGCATATATATATATATATATATATATATATATATATATATATATATATATATATATATATATATATATATATATATATATATATATATATATATATATTTATCTTTATATATATATATATATATATATATATATATATATATATATATATATATATATATATATATAATATATTTTATAAAGATATATATATATTTTATAAAAATATATATATATTTATAAAAATATATATATATATATTTATAAAAATATATATATATATTTATAAAAATATATATATATTTATAAAAATATATATATATATTTATAAAAATATATATATATTTATAAAAATGTATATATATTTATAAAAATATATATATATTTATAAAAAAATATATATATTAAAAGTTTTTAAATTTTATTCAATACGATAGTATGATGTGATTGTTATTTTCGAAATTTTTACTTTTAAATTTACTTGTTATCATTAACAACATGGCTAAAAAATTTTTTAACCAAACATTTTTTATCGGTAAAAAAAAAATAGTTATTACTAGTAAGTAGCCAATGCCTCATTTATCCGATTTATACGGTTGTTGTTAACTTTAAGATGTCATTTCAGTCACTTTTAAAAAAACTATATGTATAACATTAAAAGTGTTATTTATCATTTTTGAGCAATTAAACCTCTTGTTTACGTTTTTATTAGCTAGACCTAGCACAAAAAGTTAATGTTTCAAAAATCACACGAGCGTTTGATTTAATAAATGATTATTCTGCATTAAGAATGCGCTTTTAAAACCTAAATATTTATAAAAGAGCTCTTATATTCTAGATAAAACAAAAAAATCTGAATCTAATTTATAGAAGCTTTTATTCAATAACAAAATCATTTTTTTATTCTAAAATCTTTAAATATAAGTATATACATTCATATATTTCTGTGTTAGAGCCATAATGACTTCAGCTTTAAGTGATTTCACGTTTAGTTATTTGGTTAGGCTGGGTATTGCATTCATTAAAGAGGAAGCTTTAGGTATTTGTTTAAAAAGTTATCCCTATATGTATTTGTACATATACAAAAGCTGATTTTTTTCGATATTGCAAAGATCCGATTTTTTGCAATAAGCAAGCATGGTGGATCCCCTTACGAAAACACAAACTGCCACTAGTACCATAAGTGTGAGCTTTACTATTTGCTGGAATTTCTAGTGGGCGAGTTTCTTTGTTGATTTACAATAATTGTGCCATGTCTTTATTTTGTTTTTGTATATTCACGACTATTCTATTACATTGAAGTTAAACTAAAATGTATTAATTGGAGTTGTTGAAGTTTTTCAAACTGTCTTTGTTTTTGCTGATTCTTCATTGCCAAACCTGTTTGTTGTTCTAAAATGCTGACTTTTATTGAAAAGATAATTATCTCATAGTAAAAATAGAAATACTTAATGTTTTCATGGACGACCAACTAAACGTTTTATCTCATACAGTTGGTATTTTTTCAATAAAATATCAAGATGCGACTCAAAGCGTATTTATGAAAGTATAACAACTGCAAACCCTAGAAATTGGAAAAATCACATTAATTTGCAAATTTAAACACAGATTTATATAATTTCTTAAACTATATAAAATAATTATGCATTTTGTTTGTTCCTTATTGAGGAGAAAAAACTCTGAAGAAAAATAAAGTAGGTTTTTTTGAGGTTTAGAATTTGCTCTGAGGTGCTTAAAAAAGAATATATAAATACCTACCAAGAAACAAGCTATACCTAGAAGATAAGAAAACAAGAAACAAGCTATATAATTCAAAAAGAAAACAAAAGACTCTTTGTACCAATTACGAGCTAATAAAATATTATTTTGTTAGCTATTAATTGATACAAAGATTATTTTGACCTTGTAATTACGTATTTTTATGTTAATAATTGAATGTCAAATTAATTTTTAGAAAGGAAGATAAATGTTATATTTTATTATTTTTGTGTTATAAAATTGTTACAGTTCTTATAAAATTAATTTGTAATTGAAATTATGTTTAAAAAAACCTAGACAAACTAAATGTTATTCTAAAAATTATTTATTCATTTAATATATTCACGGGGTTCTATTTTCTGATATTTAACAATTGTTAGTTAAAGTGGATTTTCAACTTTTTGTAGTTTTTATTCTGTTCTGCTTACTAAAAAAAGAATAACTATTTACAGTTTTATTTTTTTTTTAATGGTTTTCTGTTTTAAACTTTTTTAACTAACAGTGTACGTAAAGGCTGAAAAAAAATCTCAACATCATATTTTGATTTCACGTTATTCTTGTGTTTCGTCGGGATACTTATTTTTATGCTTATTTTATGTTTGATATTACGTCAGAACATTTTTGTCAATTTCTAGCTTCAATTATATAATTAAATATTTATTTATTTAATTCCTTTAATTCTAGATAATTATAATATTTTAATTTTAATTTAATTCCTTAATTTTAGATAAAATCAAAATCTTTATTATGAATATTTTTCTAAACTTTGCTTGTGTATTTAATTTAAACATGCATTTTTTCCTTTTTTTTTTTTTAATAACTTTTTTTTATCTTATTTCTGTTCTGTGTTATACTTCGGTGTACGCGAGAAAAATATAGTAACTATACTAAATATAGTAGGGAATTTCTATTTCTATGCGCGATTTTTTATTTTTCTTTGTAAGTGTTATTTTTCTTTATAAATAATTAGAAGCTGAGACTTAAATCGATATGCATACTTTTTTGATTTTCTTTAAAAACAATTATAACAAAAATATTTTTATCATATTTTAGGCTATATGAATCAATTAAATAAAAAACTTTTATTATTTTATTTTTAATTTCTTTTTTGGTGTTAATGTCTCATTAGCTTGAAAAATTTACAATTATTTTCAAAACTCAATGATCTAGCTAGAAGCATTCGATTACTTCTATTTCTCAGCGAAAATATGTTAAATATGAATTGTAGAAATTAAATATTTTGCTTGAAATACTACCTAGCAATTTAATTTCATAAAAATAACTGTATGAAATTGAAAAATTTGCTACCTCCGTGCTTGGCTTCTATGTGTGATCATTCATGTACTGCATTTAAACAATTGATGTGACTCAATGATGTTCAATCCGTACCTTTCTGGAAATCTTTAATAATATCTAAAATGTTTTTTTTTAAAAAAAAGCATACTGCTTAAACTTAAATTTTCCGAGAAATTAAAGTTAATTTATCTAGTAACTAAAATTTTTGTTTTTTTGTTCCGTGCAATTTAATTAATTTAAGTATTACAAAACTTGTTATAATACCTAAAGAAGGAAACTAAAGAAAACTTGGCATTTTCTGGTAACTTTAAATAAACTTATAATATACAAATACAAATAAACATATAACTATAACATGACATACAAATAAACATATAACTATACCATACGTGTAAGGCGATTCGTCATCTAAGTAGAATGAATAATCCTTCTAAATAAAAAGTCCTACATAGATTTATTTTTAAAGTGTAGTATTTTTTATTTAGAACGATTACTCATTTTACTTTATATGATGAATTTCCTTATACGCATTCTTTTGCAAACATTGATGTTTAATTAAATTTTTTATGTGTGTGTATGAGCTCATGGATGATTTTAAATAAGGCTAAAAAAAAGTTTTTGTGTAAACTAAAATAAATAAGCGATCAAGACAGTAGCGTAGCTAGCATATAGCAAGAGTAGGCAATGCCTAGGAGCTCACACAGACAGGGAGCCTTTTGCTAGGGTTCCTAAGTTACTTAAATTTTTTTTAAAAATTATGTCAAAATTGGATTTAAGTGATCAACGTTCGTAACTGTAGACACTGCATTTTGCTAAAAATAGATTATAAATGACATCACGGTTACGGATTACCACTGTATCTTGCTAATAACTTTTAATCAAAATTAACTTTTAGCAATTTTTAAAAGCTTTTGCGTATCCTGTTTAATTATTTGTAAACATATTTTGTAAATTATAAAAAAATAATTGTATCTAACCCCTACTTAAATATGGATGGTTTAAAAAAATCAAAGGCAATGACAATGAGCATATAAAAGAAAACTTAAAAAACAAAAAGAAGAAGAATTGAGAAATGAAAAAATTACCAAAACTTGATATCTTTTGCACAGGAAGAGAAGACAGTGTTGCAAATATGTCAACAATGATGGAATTACTGAGCGGGGGCATGATGATGACATCGAATTAGCAGATGCTTTAGAAGAGAGTCAAAAGACAAATAGGAAAGTATTAACAGAAGTGCAAAGTGTCGATATTATTCAAGCAGAAAGAGATGACGTAGTTATTACAACTGATCTTGATGAAAAAAAAGTCAATAATATATCGTTCACCCCATAGACCAAAAAAACCGTTTTCTTAAGATCCTGCCTAACAAAATAGATGTTTTAGTAAAACTTATTATTACTCTATGGCAAAATATGGTCCAAAATACCATGCATGTGGTTCTGCTATTCCACTGTATTGGACGCTGAATATTGTGAACCTTGCTGGCTGTTCTCAAATATTAATAGTTAATGGCATTCTGGTATAAGTGATAATTTGTCCCCACGCATAAAAACACATAGTTGTTCCCAACAACTCATTAAAGCATAAAACCATCGATAAAAATGCTGAAGAACAAGTGCAATATAAAACCTTTTTTTTGAAAATGGTTTTCGAACGATTAATACGCATAACACATATGCTTGCTAAAAATTCTCAAGCATTTTGTGGCCATCGAGAAGGTTTTTCGGACGACTAAATTGGAAATTTTCTATCACAAGTTCAATTACTTGCTAATTATGATGATGTTATAAAGCAGATACTAGGCATGCCATCTGGGTCAATTAGATAATTAAGTTCAACAATTGATAATGAACTAATAGAATGTTTAGGATAAAAACTGTTAAAGGAATTGACATCTAAGATTAATTCAACACTATTTTATACTTTGATGCTGGACACAACACAAAACATTACAAAAGTCGATCAGATAAGTATTACTATACATTATGTCCACATTATTCGGAACAATAATGAACTAACAACAAATTTCGAAATTCGTGAAACCTTTGTAGGTTTTTATAAATTAAAGGACAATTCAGCAGAAGATATGAATGATCAGGTAATGCAGATTCTGAAGGAAATGAATATTCCAATAGAAAAATTTTACGGGCAGGGTTACGACGGGGCTAATTTCATGAGTGGTGTGTATAATGGTGTACAAAAAAGAATTAAAAGAATCCAACCAATTGCATAGTATATGAACTTTGTCAGTCACAATCTCAACTTGGTAACTAATGACTGAGTTAATGGCTGCCGTGAAGTGTGTCATACTTTGCTACTCTTCAGAAAATATATATGTTTTTTTTGTAAACAGCATAAAGAGGTGGGATCTTCTATCTTTATTCACTGGCGAGTCAAATATTACATTAAAAAAGTTGAACCCGACTCGCTGGTCCAGTAGATTACAATCTTCAATAGTTGTTAAAGTTAGATATATTGACATATATTAAAAGCTTTGACTTAAATCAATCTGAAATCTAACCAAAAGGATAAGAGATATGAGGCTATCCACAAAAAAATAAGATGGCGACATTTGAATTTGTTTTTACCAATGTATTAGGTGATGTGAGAAATTATATATGCATCTAATACACTGCAGAAAAAAAATATTAACTTATATGAAGCTGCTCTTATATTAAATCGTGTTAGTGAAAATATTCTAGACTTTAAACTATTGTTTGAACAACTGAAATAAGAAGCTGAAGAACAAGCCAAAAAGAGGGGAATTGACACTAATTTTCAGGCAAAAAGACAACCGCGCAAAAAAAAACATTTTGATGAGTAGGTCTCAGGTTATCGTGTTGACGACAAGGAACAATTATTAAAAGTTGAAGTATTTTTTTTTTGTTTTAGACAAAATAAATGCTCAGATAAAGCAGCGTTTTATCCAATTTTATTACAATTTTAAACTGTTTTGGGTTTCTTGAACCTAAAAACATTGTTAGTTTACCAGAAGCAGAGCTTTTAATGTTATGCGCCTACCTCAAAAACAAATATCCTCTAAGTTTCAAATACAGTTTCTACACGCAATTTCCTTAATAGAAAAAGACTTTAATGAAAAAATGTCTACAAAAACCTTTTCAGAATTGCTCACAAAGTACAACTGCTTAGAAAGTCAATTTTTTGAAACCCTTACTGCTTTCTTGTTGTTTTTTACACTACCTGTTACAGTAGATACTGTCGAACGATCATTTAGCAAATTGAAAATTATAAAAGATTACAAAAGAAATTCTATTAGCCAAAGCAGATTATGCAATCTTGCAATACTAGCTATTGAACATAAAGAGGCAGCAAAACTAGATTATACAGATCTTGTCTGTCATTTTGCAAACGCAAAAGCGAGAAAGAAGAACTTTTAATTAGCAATATTTTAAACTTGTTAGTTTTAAGTTGTAATATAGTATTTTCATGAACAACTAGCTCAATTTTTAATTTTAATTTGATAAATTGTTCAAATATTTTATTGATTTTAAAAAAGAAACAAATGTAAAACTACTAATACAAAATTACGAACCCAATTTTACTTTAATAAATTACATTATGCCGAGTTAGGTCATGGGGGTGGGGACAAGGGGCCGACAACAGAGTGTTGCCTATGGGCCCAAATTTCTAGCTACGCCACTGGATCGAGAATTATATAAATGCTTGTCGCAGAAGATATTTTTGATTCAATTTGCTCAATATAACTTCTTCATGCCAAAGTTACAATTTGTTCGCCAAAAAACTTTTGATATATTTTCCTAAGGCTATTTGCTGGATATTGTCTAGGATTTGTTTTTTTAAAGAGTTTTGATTGCTTTGGCATGAGTACTCAGATAATTCTTTAAGAACCCTTCTACTGCTTCTTGTAACTGCTTCTTGTAACTGCTTCTTGTAACTGCTTCTTGCAACTGCTTCTTGTAACTGCTTCTTGTAACTGCTTCTTGTAACTGCTTCTTGTAACTGCTTCTTGTAACTGCTTCTTGTAACTGCTTCTTGTAACTGCTTCTTGTAACTGCTTCTTGTAACTGCTTCTTGTAACTGCTTCTTGTAACTGCTAAGGAAACTGTTTTGCAAAAGGGTAATTTTGAAAAGAGGCTTAAAAAATTTAAAAAAGAAGCTTACAAAGTTGTAAAATTGTATTCAAAGCAATCTATTTGTTGCCAAAATTATTGAAGATAATTTGTGATAATTGGAAATAATTGGAGATAATTGGAGATAAAACAGTGAGCTACAACAATCACTTTACGTTATTTGAAGAAAGACAAATTTTTTAATGCCGCATTCTTTGTTCTTTAGTTTCAAATCCTGTGTTACCAATATCAATGTCAATGTCAAAATTCTTTGACATCTAATCCAACTAGTTAATCCAACTGTATCTCCAAAGTTTTTGTTATTGTTTTTATCTATATATTTGTTATTGTTTTATATACATATTTATATATATTTTTATATATATTTTTGTTATTGTTTTTATCTATAATTTATCTACTTATATATTTTACAGGATTTAAAAGTCCTGTTAAATATATAAATAAAGATAAAAATAATAACAAAATGTTTAAATGTAAAAATGCATTTAATTTTAAAATGTAAGTTTACACATAAAATTGCATTTATACTTTAAAATGGAAAACTTTGTATTACAATTCAAAATGTTAAAATGTAAAATGTCAGAACAGATTAAAATTAAATTATTAGAAAATAATTTAGATAGTTATCAAAACTTGTTTCTATTGTTTCAAATTTATTCATAATAATCGCCTAACTAAAGAAGTTTTCATATTAATAATGGTAACAAAAATATAATATTAATTAGTAGAATATTTTTTTTTATTATTTATTATAGTTGACTTATCATTGTAGTTGTAAATTTCCATATAATGTATACAAACAGCGAGTAGGAAAAACACCCATATAAACAATCAGTTTTGTTAATATTTGTTTCAAATTATTTTCACAACTTGGAGTCTAGTTTACTTTTGAAAGAAATTAGAATGTATTTGAAAGTTATTTTCTCAGTTTAGTTCTTTCCAGAGTTTTGATGATCTATTTTACAAACGACAGTTTGGAACATACCCACATAAAAGATTTAATGCATTGTATGAGTTTGACATTTACTCAGAAAGACTTTAGTTTTAACATTATACAATATAGGTCTGTTGTGAAGAACAGCAACAAAAACTTTTACAAATCAAGATAACATCAATATACTGGTGAGATGTTATGGAGGACGAAATAATACTAAAAGTCTCTTTTAGGTTAGTTACCCATAATTTATGACGAATGAAAAAATTTTGATATGCAGAGAGTATATTATTATTATTGTTAAAAAATTTGTTCTTTACAATATTTTTAAATATTTTGCAGGCAAAGAGATAAATAGTTTTCAGCAAGTAATTTATCTCCCTATTTTTATAGATTAGACTATTATTTGCTGATTCCGCAAATTTAGACAATTATTTGCAGAGTCCGGTGAGACTTGTATAATCCACTCTACAGACCTAGAGTAAGGTGAATTTAGGAAGAACGAAAATATGTTATAATGAAAGACAGAAGTAATACGAACTCTTCCTCGACTTTCTTTGTCGTCCACACAGCCACAAAATAATAAAAGGTTTTGTGGTTTATCCTTCGTCAGCTAATTGTCTTGTGGAGGCCACATTACCTAGGTCCGCAGAGACTTATTTTGGCTCCTAAAGGAGTTTCATAACCCGCTCTACAGACCGAGAGTAAGATGAGTTTTGGAAGAACGAAAATATGTTAGAATGAAAGACAGAAGTAGTCGCGTTAGAAAGATAGCATAGAGCTTTTTGCTCATAATATTAGAAGCTTTTTGCTCATAATATTAGAAGAATTGCTCATAATATAAGAAGGTGCAATAGTGTTGTTAGTCGAACCGACAAAGACTTGGAGAGTTCACTTAACATGAACTCTTCCTCAACTTTCTTTGTCGTCCACAATATAATAAAATGGTGTCGTGGTTTACCCTCCGCCATCTAATTGCCTTGTGGAGGCCACATTACTAAGGTCTGCGGAGACTTGTTTCGGCTCCCTCTCTGCGTTTACGAACGCAGATATGTTAGAGTAAAAATAGAAGTAGTCGAGTTAGAAAGATAGCATAGAGTAAGCGGACAGGATTGCACACGATAATAGAGAGTGAAATACAAACTGTTTGGTTAGGTTGTGAAACGACTTAATTTCCCAGTCAGGTAAGTATAGTAAAATATAATAAGTATAATATAATTTAAAATACTATATACAATATAATGAAATAGTGCCAGTAAATATAGTGTCACAGAAGCTCTCTTCAAGACGAGTCATTTTATTAACATTTTTGCTTGTGGGTTTATAAAAACTCAAATAGCGTATATATTTTCAAAATCTTTTTTATACATAAAAAAAAAAATTTCAGTCTTTTAAAACTGACTTACACTTTTAAAACTGACTTATTCGGTAGTAACTTTTTCGTTTAAGTTCTCTTTAATGTTTAAAGAAATAATTTTCAAATACAATTTAAAACTTTTTTACTACAACTAATACATGACATTAATAGCACTATTACGGAGTCTTTAAAATGATTTGACTTTAAATAAAAAAAAAAATTTCGAAAAAGAGTTAATTTGAATTTAGTTGAGAAACGTAAGAAGGTTTTCATAAAGTAAGTGCGATATTGTGATTTATACTCCTCTAGCTAATTGCCTAGCGTAGTACCTCATACGATTGCGCGCACATTTAACCAGTATTCTCCTTTCTGAGTACCCTGGCCTTTGTACGAGTTGAGATTGTTAGGGAAAAAGAAGATATTTTAGTGAAAAGCAGATATATTAGAGTCAGAAAGATAGCATAGAGAAAGACAGATCGCTCATTTAAGAAATACTGGAACTAGAAAACGCCAAGGCCGATTAAGGACTAATATTTTTATTGTATGTTTTTTTTAGAACACGAAAATAAAGAAGATACTAAAAGTCGTACACATTTATTGTCTTTTTATGTCGTCAAGTACGTACGCGTTTTATAACGGAAATGAGAAATTTCAAACTAATACTTCTGAAAATATTTTAGTATTTTGGGGTCTTTATTAATTGTGGTTTCTAATTCTTTAAAAAAATTTTATATAAAAATCCATAACATAAATTTTGTTTGATATACCACTATATAAATCTTTTTTCAACCATTTTTTAAAACTATATTATTTTCTCAAGACACATGATTGTTCATGGACCAAGTCTTTAAATAAACATGCGGCTAAGTTGAGTTAAGCGATAAATTTTTTTACTGATTTTCCATGATTCATAATGTCTCACTATAGCGCGATCGGATAGCAATAAAATTTAGAAAATAAGATAGAATTTAACGCTTTTTTAACCTTTTTTAACGCTTTTTTAACGTTTTTTTAACATATATATATATATATATATATATATATATATATATATATATATATATATATATATATATATATATATATATATATATATATATATATATATATATATATATTTATATATATATATATATATATATATATATATATATATATATATATATATATACATATATACATATATATATATACATATATATATATATATATATATATATATATATATATATATATATATATATATATATATATATATATATATATATATATATATATATATATATATATATATATATATATATATATATATGTATATATATGTATATATATATATATATATATATATATATATATATATATATATATATATATATATATATATATATATATATATATATATATATATAATATAATAATATAGAAATTGCTGTACCAACTATTTAAGTTTGGTGAGTCCAAAACTACGTAGTGTATTGACTGTAACAGCCGTTAAATGTAAAATTTTAAAAATAGAATAAAAAGTTCCTAAATAAAATTTGGTATCAAAAGTTCAAAATTTTGTCTATTCTATTTTTGAACGTGTTTTTGTTTGCAGAATCGATTGCATCTTGTGACAATTTATTCCAATCGTCGACCACTCTATTTGTTAAATAATAATACCTGGATGATTTTTTAGTATATTGTCGATGAAGTCTTTTATTATGACGATATCTGGACATGTTGTTGTAAAATTTTAAAGGCTCTTTAAACCTTATATATTCAGTTGAATTATAATATTTTAAACATTTCTATTAAATCCCCCCTCTTCTCCTTTCTTGTTAAGGATGGTAAACCTAATATTTTTTTCCTTTCTTTAAAAAGTCACTGAAGTCATCGAATCACTGAAAAGCAGATGCTTTTCAGTGATTCGATCCTAATCGATCTACGCTGTACCTTTTCGAGTCTCTTAATGTCTTTAATACAATATGGGCTTCATACAGATGCTACATATTCAAGCTGTGGCCTAATTGTTAACTTGTATAACAGCTTCAAAATGGTAACATCAAGATGATTAAATCCATGTTTTAAAAAACCCAGTGTTCTATTTGCCTTATTTGCTACACTGATAATATGATTTTCCCATTTGAGATCATTTGATAATATTACACCTAAATCTCTTTCAACTTCTGTTTTTCTGCAAAATATGATCTCCTAATTTGTAACTAAACTGAGGATTCAAATTACTAATTTGCATTGTTTTACGCTTTTCTCCATTGAATTTAATTGACCACTTATTTGACCAGTCTAATAACTTATTTTAATCTTCTTGAAAGGAACTGCTGTTACTTACATTATTAATTACTGACATTATTTTTGTTTCATCTCCAAATAATTCTAATTTATTTAGTATGTTAACTTTCAATTTATAAATATTATAAACAGAAGTGAACCGAGGACTGAACCCTGGGGAACTCCACTTGTGACTTCCTGCTAATCTGAAACAAATTCACCTAGAAAAACTCGTTGTTTTCTATTACTGAGATAAATGATTTCATTGTAAGATATAAGAGTAAAAACCATAAACATAATTCTTGCAGCATAATTTCAATAAAGAAACGGAATCAAAGGCTTTTGCAAAGTCTAAAAACATTATATTAATATTAATACCAGCTTCTATTTTACTTGTTATAAAATCTAAAGTCTCTAATAAATTAGAACAACAACTTTTATCATTAACAAATCCGTGCTGTTCGCTTGCTATTAACTTATTTAAAGCTAAATGGTTCATTATAACATTGTGAATAATTTTCTCCATTACCTTGCATACCATTGATGTTATTGATATTGGTCGATAGTTTGAAGGATCTAGCTGATCTCCTTTCTTGAATAGTGGAATTATGTTTTCAGTTTACCATTCTTTTGGTATAACACCACTATAAAATGGCATTTTAAAGATCAGTGATAAGGGATGAGAAAGTGATTTTGAACATTCTTTGAGAACACGAGGATGAACTTTATCAACACAAATTGTTTTATTATCATTAAGGTTTACTAACTGATATTCAACATCATTATCATTAAAACTTGGATCTCTACAATAAAAATTACATTTTGAAAGAAAAGTTACATGCTCTAATACTTGATCTTTTAAAAATACTGAAACAAAATACTCGTTTAAACAATTTGCAATATCTACTTCTTTTGTTACAATTGTACCATCAAAAGTTTTGAGTGCTTTGATTGAATCTTTTATAACTATTTTACTATTTAAATAAACATAGACACTTTTAGGGTTTTTCTTTGAGTTTTTAGCCAGATTTAATTCAAGAGCTCTTATATCTTTTTTAACTCTTTTTTTTACATTTTTGTTCAATATTTTATAGTTGTTTACCATTTCAGTTTTTTTAAATCTTGAATGCCTGCATTTATACCATAACTTTTTCTATAACTTAACCATTTTTCGAAGCTCTTTAGTCATCCATATATACTAGCCCATATGGAGTCTTAAATGGGCTAGCCCTTGAATACAAAAGCCCACATAGACTCCACTTGGCCAAACCCATATGTGGGGCCCATATGGGTTTGGCCAAGTGGACTCTTTGTGGGCTTTATATATGGGTCCAAAATGGGCCGATATATAAAGAATATGTTCGCTGGATAATACTATAAAAGTTTTCAATAATTTTACTTTAAGCATTTTTGAGAGAACGAACTCTATCTTAAACTTTCAGTTGTTAGTAGACGAGTTTTGGGTTGTTCTGGGAATTTGATATTTTGTTTTTTTATGTGCTCTTTTTGCTTTTAATATTTCAGCTTTTATCGAAAGACTAAGACGATTGTAATATATTTTAAACTCGTTATTTTTCCATTTAGCAGATTTTTTGCTCGGATTAGATTTTTAATCTGTGGAATAACCCAAGAATCATACTTTTTTTATATTAATCCCTTTGTTTTAATAATCTTGGGAATAAAATATTTGCAAACAGTGCAATAGTTATTAAATTAGTAAATTTAACCTTTGTCAATTTATGCAATAAAGTTTGAAATCATAATTATCTTTATTGAAACTAAAAGATGGAAATTCACTTTCTGAAAACGGTTCTAAAACTGTAAATGATACTAAAATGACTCTTAATGTTATTTTCTAGTCTAACATTAGTTTAAAATAGAATTACTGGTGTAGTTAAATAGGAAATCCAACATATTATTTTAGGAACTATAGTATGTCGGGAAAGTAGGAAATGAGATATGATGTGTAAAGAGGCTATTCTTGAATAAATACAATTTGTATAAAGTTGCTATAAACAAAATACTGTAATCGTATAAATATTCGAGAAGTTGTAGAAGGTAGGATTGTTTTGGTTAAAAGATTTAGACCATTTTATAATTCGGTTTTGGTTAAAAGATTTAGACCATTTTATAATCCATCATTAGACCATTTTATAATCCGGTGGTTAAAATCACCGACAATCAAACAGTTCTCGTAGAGCTTCCTAATAAATCTATGAGCAAATTAAAAGAATTCAGCAACATGTTTTATTAAATTAACATTATTTGGTTTATATATTCACCTGATAAGTATGCTTTTATTGTTAACTTTTACAGATGCCCAACCTTATTCGAGAAGATTTTTATAGAATCGATTAACAGTTACTTGCGTCAATAATGTAGACTGCTACACCGCCACATCAATGTCCGTCTTAGCATTCTATACAATATCTATCAATATTTGGTTCTGAATCATTTTTAAACCATGCTTTGAAGACAGCAATAGCATGATAATCAAGCGTTCTATATTTGCAATTAAATCTGCTATTATATTATCAAGAGATGTTGCTTTAGAATAGTAACAAATGCTATAGTAACAGTTAATTAGTATGTTATTTTTTTGTGAAAATTTTTACGTTTAATTTAATTTTTTATATAATTACACAGAGCATTAAAATTATTTTTCTTGGTAAAATGTTATAACTATTTTACTTTTGTTCAACAAATTTGTCTGACTTTTTTATTTTTAGCAGTATAAACATAGCATTTATTAAAATGATATGTCTAGTAATACTATTTACAAGTATTTGAAAACTTTTGTCATTAAAAATTAGAGAGAGAGCCAATGTGTTTGACTTCTCTATTTTTTACTGGTATAAATAGAGCAACTTTTATAATTTATCTAATATTGAAGCCGTCTGGATAATATTTAGTGTTTGCTAAATTTATAACTAAACATTTTCTTTATTTTAACTTTATGTTTCTATTATTACTATTGTTTTGTGATTTCTACAAGTGACCAATTTCTCTATAACAAATTTCATTGCCATTTTTTATCTTCATCTGTTTATCTTTAATATACCTTTTTGTTGTTATTATTAGAAGAAATACTAATAATAATAACAATGTTATTGATATTGAGAAAATATAATAATATAGTAATATTAGTTATAACAAATAGGAAAATAAATAATTTTAAAAAATATAATAATAAAATTTTTAAAACATTTGTTTGCCAATTCGTATTATTTGATTAATTGTTGTATATTTTTTTATTTAGTTAATAACCTTTGATAGATTTTAATTTTTGATTAGCCAAACACATTGTTTTAAACTATGCTATAATTAAAATTTTATATTATATACTACTTTAATGTAGATAATGGCCTGAGGCAATTTTTCCGCAGTCTTGATTTATTTCACTGTTGACCGCGGGTGTCCAGAAGTTGCTGAATACAACAAATACTGTATTAAAAATAAAATAGGAGCAATTGGTGCTCTTTCTAAAGATGTTACGGATTGGTTTGCAGTCGAAGTATAAAGATGAACGTTTTTCTGCAATTGAGTCAAAAATTATGGAAACGAAAGAAAAAGAAATGTAAAAAGGAAAAGTAAAAGCTTGAGCTTATGTTTTAAACAAATTTGGACCAAATATTTAACTCTTAAATCTCCTTAAAAGTTTATACAAAATTGAATTATGATAACTCTAACCAAGTTAAATAAAAGCAATTGCTTGATTTGATGGAACACCAAAAACATTGCACGAAAAGTTTGAATGTACTGAAACTTATTAAATTTAAAACCTGGCGGGAATTGAGTTAGCGACTTGCCAGCGAATAGCTAGCTTAAAGGCGTATTTTGAGCAATTTATATATATATATATATATATACACACACACATATATATATATATATATATATATATATATATATATATATATATATATATATATATATATATATATATATATATATATATATATATATATATATATTTATATATATATATATATATATATATATATATATATATATATATATATATATATATATATATATATATATATATATATATATATATATATATATATATATATATATATATGTATATATACATATATATATATATATATATATATATATATATATATATACATATATGAATTTGTATACAGATATTGCTGTTTTTTAGTGAGCCATTTTAAAATAACATATTGATAACTACGTTCCCTAACTTTGTAGTTTGCCAAAATAGTAGCGTATCAATGTACCCTCTGGGCTTGCAGCCGTGATGAGGCCTAAAGCTGTTAGGGGTCCGAGCCGACCTAATAACTTTATGGTTTCAATATCATTAAAACAAGTTTGCGTTTAGGAATACAGTTTTTGTTTTCGTGTATAATTTTTATGTCAAGGAATGGAAAGAATGAGAAGAAAAGAAGTAATTAAGAAGCCTGTATTAAATTTTTGCAGTATGGGAGCATTTTTTATTGGCTACGCTGTTGCGCTAAAATACAACTACAAATCGATTAGTAGTCAATGTCGTTAACTAAATAGCTGTGGTCCGTATGAACTCTACAGTTTTTTTAGCTTATTATAATCATTATAGTTAATAATAATATAATACAGTTTGTTATTATTATTATAATTTTATTATTGTAGCTAGCTTTAACATAACTGAAAGTCTATATTTATTTGATGGCTTTATATCTTAGCTGTGTAGCTATGGATATAAGGTAAAACAAAATAAAAAAAGATACAACCACACGCAAACAATAAAAAAATTTTTAGCGATATAAATAGAAATCAAATATTTACGGATTAATATCACGAGTTGAGCCAAGTTTTTTTACAAAATATTTTGCGATTATAATAAGATAGAAATTTGTAATAATTATAATAATCGTAGAAGGCCATAAATTTGATTAAGTAATATAATAATATAATTTGAGTTGTTAAATACTGATTGCTATTTTTTCTAGCATACCACATTGTAGCCAAATTATTATCTTTATCGTTACGAGTTGTTGCTTGATAGTTATTAGCTTGTTTAGCTTGTTGCAAATATCTTTACGAGTAATGCTAGCTACTCTCTAGCCAATTTCCCACCGTGGGTATCTTATACTGGGTTGAATAATTCAGAAGTGTTGAAAATATCTGCAAAGGTTGAAGTTTAAATAAAATTCACATTGTTAATTTTTAAAAGTTACAAATAAACCGTTGGCAGTTATATATTCTACATTATATATACTCTATATATACAGTTATATATACTCTACATTACTTGGTCCTAAATACAAAACTGGAGGTTTTTGAAATAAACTTTATTTCTAAAGAGCAAATAAGCGGTTGTTGTGCATTATGATTATTCAACTTAATCATTGTTTGAAAACTAATTCAAAAAGAGTCCATCAGACTTACTACAAAGAAAGAAACAGTTTTTTTTAAATACAATTTAAGAGCTCTGCCTTTTTTCAACATTTTTGTGTAAAGCTTCTAAAGACTTTATGTAATCCAATTCAAATTATTACGTCATCTGGAATATTGAGTATAATTTATAGTAAGAAACATAAATTATTTTAAAATGTTTTATTTGATAACTTTTATATGATTTGCATTACGTTATAAATATAAGATTTTTTATTTTCAAAAATTTCTACGAATCTATTACTGAATTTACTGAGCTTAAAATGTCAAAAAATAAAACAAAGGAGAATCCTTGATGGTACTCAGAACTAAGCAAAAGAGATGCTAAAAACATGGCATATTTGAGAGCAAGTTCATGTACACCAGAAATTATTGCTTATTATTTTGATTTTTAAAAAATCATTTTGATTTGGCAAAAATAGGTTTTGACAAAGTCATGCATTTTTGGAATAAATGATAAAACTTGTTTCATTGGTTACAAAGGAAATGCGAAAGTAATTACGTGATTATAATTAGATACCACGTGTCAAGCGTCCACTAGTTTTAGTATTTATAATGAAATAAAAATAAACTACACTGTTCTTAATTGTGTTAATGCCAATGTATTCCTTCTACCGTCTTTTGTTATTTACAAATCAAAGAATATAGTTCTATAGTTAGATTAAAGTAGGCCCACGAAACACACTTTACATAACATCACCATCTGGCTGGATGAAAAATAATCAATTTTTGCGGTGGTTTAATAAAATGTTTATTCCTTGCATCCAAAAAAATGATGGTCAATATATTTTACTTTTAGATGGCAACAGTAAAAACTTGTCATTAAGTGTAGCTTTAGAGTATAAAGAAAATAGTATAACACTAATTTGCATTCCAGCCCATTCATCTGATATTCTGCAGACTCTTCATGTTGATGTATTTTCCTATAAAAAGGTGTTTGGCGTGATATTTTAAGAAAATTTAATACTGAAAGTGGGTTCAGCAATTTGTCGAAAAAAAAGTTCCTAAGTGTCCTTGATAAATTGTACAGAAGCAACAAAGTTTACACTCGTACTCAAATTATTGCTGGTTTTAAAAACACTAAGCTCTTTCCATTAAATCAAAATTTAATTGGTCAAACATTGACCAATTAAAGTTTGTCAAACTTTTAATAACACCTTTTTAACATCATCAGCAGTTACAAATTCACCGCAAAGCCCAAGTTCTTTGCCTCGAACTGCTCAACAAACACAAACCTTAATCCGTCTGCAACTCCATCTTCAACCCCAACTTTAATTTCAACTTTAAATTTAATTTCTCAAGAAGAATTGGTGGCTTGTAAAAAAATCAGTTCTAAAAAATCTCTCTTGAAGCAATATCAATTCCAAAATGCTTACAAACATTCTACAAAAAAAGTCAGAAATGTCAGACAGTGGCTGGTCAAGCTTTGACAGAAGAAGCATGGTTAAACCAGTTAAGAGAAGAAGAAGATGCATAGCTATTAAAACGACCATATGTTATAACTACAGCACGAAAAGTAAAAGAATCTAGTTTATAAACTTTTTATTTTAATTTCAAGCTCAAACTTTTCATGTTTTTTAATTCCTTTTTTAAAGTTTTTTCTGTTTGTAATATTATTATGTGTATTTTTTAACATTAAAAACTTTAAAAAATTTTGTTAAAAAAAAATCTTATTTTCCATAGAAACTTGAAATTAAAAAAAATTCGTTTACACTTCAGAATTGCTTTAATAAACAAGTATATTTTAGAAAAAAAAATTCTAAAAATTCTCTCTGTCTGGTTCGCGCTACTTTTACTCTATATAACAAAAATTATAATAGTAATAATAAAAAATACTAAAATTCATTAATTAAAGTAAATTAAATTAAAAACATTAATTAAAATAAGTTAAAAATGACTTTTAGGGATGTTGTCACTCAAAAATAAATCTGGTCAAATGAGTGAGAAAAGTGATTGAAGACATACCTCCTAAAATATTCAGTATTATTGAATTTCGATTAATAAAAATCCCTAAAAAATTTTTGTGAAATATTAACTTTAATACTTTGATAGAATCTCCTTTATCTAGTATAAATCTCATTAACAATAACCTCTATAACTTTATGAAAACAAAATCCACTAGCCTAGCAAACAAAATCCACTAGCCTAGCAAATATCTTTTCCTTACTCTTGAAAGTATGTCAGAATTTTAAAACTAGATAATCTTTCTATCCACTAAAATATGGTTATTTTGAGGTTGAAGTTCAATATAAGTAAGAGACTGTTGAGATATGAGTTGTTATTTTCTGTACTTTTTGGAACCATCATTGTTTCACCAGTACTTGTCAAACTCTCTATATTTTCTCTGTTTTATACTATTTTACTTAACTAAAGATTTTTTTTGTAGCAAAGAAGTTTTATTTTGTTTATTTATTATTTTTATTTATTTTGGTTTATTTTTGATTTTATATAGTTTGAGAAGTTCTATTTGATGTGCTTTTAATTATTTTTTTAACGACAACAAACACACAAGTTTAACTAATAACTTATTTTGAATTATGTCAGCTACCTTTTGTAGTGCGGCTTATAACTCTAATCTAAAACCTACAGACGAACTAATCAATGATTTAAGCTGAAGGATTCAGTATTAAAACTACACACAATTTATACAAATATGCACGATGTACACAAATCAAGCTACCAACTTGGCCCAGTAGATGAAACAAGAAAAATAATTTTATAAACTAGCCAGACAATCGACAAAAATTATTGAAATTAAAAGTTTCTTCTCAAATTGAGTTATTCCAGATTAAAACAAAAGAAATAATTATTTTGAGCAACACAGTCATTAATTTCAAAAAGTGGGGAGTTTTGCAATCATGGTAAGTTATTACCTTTTTTTATTTAAACATTTTTTTTTTTTTTTTTTTAAATTCATTTTATTTTAATTTTTTTTGCACACTCCAGTAAATCCTTAATCCACAAAAAATTTAAAATAACAATTCGTTACACAATTACAAGCAAATAAAAGAAAAAATTAAATATAAAAGTGCTAATGAAAAATTAGAGCGCAGATACTCGCAAAAGACCGATCAGGTCTTGTCATAGAACCATCTTGTCATAGTGTCTAGAACCGCTCGTAAATTATAAATTTTATAAAATTCCATTGCATACATAAACACATAAAATAATATTGCAAATTATTAAAAGTTTAAAAGTCCAAAAATATGTTTTTTAAACTGTATTCGTTTTTTTATTTTTTAATCTATGTAAGCTTAATCTACACAAATCATTTTACCAACATTTGCCCAGCAATTTGCAAATAGAACAAGAGAAAAAAATCATAACTAGCTAGACAACCAAGAAAAATTATTAAAAGTAAAATTTTCTTTGCAAATTGAGTTATTCCAGATTAAAACAAAAAACGCAATTATTTTGAGCAACACTATCATTGATTTCAAAAAGTTGTGAGAAATTGGGAAAGAAGTGGAGAGAAAACTTTAATAGTCAGATCACTGACAGAAAAAAGTGTTTTTAAATTCTATTCTTTCAAAATCATTTAAAGAAAATACTAGATATTGGTAAAATAAAGAATATAATTAAGAATAGATTTCCAGGTTCTGAAACCAAATTTTAATAATCTTTTTTTTTAGTATCCACATTGTGTTTGCTTCTCTTTCCTTGGTTAATGTGTCATCATTCTACCATCAATATAGAGAAGTAATCTTATCAGTGTAATCTTAGAGAAGTATTCTTATATAAATCAAAATATAGAAAAGTAATCTTATCAGTGCATGTGTATCATTTTCTTGAAACTAATTTTCTTGACTTTATTCCCTCTCTTCTTAATTTATTTTTATCAATAACTTTACCTTGGTCTGTATTAGTAACAATGCCAAATTTCACCAAAGCTTTGCAAGAGAGGCCTCAGCACGATTTGAAACACCATACCTGTCAGCCTCTCTTACTATATTGCTAAAGAGACCCTCATTTTTTCTAGTTCCTTAACTTGAACTTTCTGAATCTGATACGACTGCCTCACTTAACGTTTTCACACTTGGATCACCTCTGCATTCTTTGTATTAATTTTCATTCTCTGTTTCATAATCACTCAATCATTTAAAGTATTTTTCTAAACTGCCTGCTTCTGTTATATCAGCTTTTCTATGTTTTACAGAAATTTGTCTATTATTTGTCTATTATTATCTATAAAGCTAACTTTCTTTTATTCAACTCTCTGACTTTTCTGGTAATTTTAACGTCTACTCCACCAATGTACATTTCACGTATAGTCCTTTGGTAATGTAAGAATTTTAACTCTCATTATGGAACTTTCTTTTTTCTCACACATTTTTTTTGAAGTTGGTACATGCAAGAAAAAATGTCAAATAACAATGGAAAAGTTGCAGTAAACTTTTGTTACTGTACTGCAATTGGTTTTGATTGACTTAAACTTGCCCCTTTATTTATTATGACAGTAAGCCGATATTTAACTGTTTTAGGATGAAAGGTAGGAATAGATGCCATGTTTCATAATTACAATATATCATTAGTGATTTTATTAATAATAGCTTTATTCTGTGCATTTGGCTTTTTTTTTAGCTGTAAAAAATATCTGACAGTTTGATTGATGGTAGGGAGCTCGTTCTTTGGTAAAAGGTGATATATGTACAACTTTATTTGAAGTTTTACATATATCTCATTTTTCTTATTTTTACGTATATCTTTTGAAATTAACATATATGTTATAATTTTAACGGAAACCCCTTCCAAATTAAACCTGATGGTCTTCTTTATCTTGTCTAACTCTTCCTTGACGTTTGGCCAGGCTTTCTGCAATCTTATATATAGTGCTCTTCTTTGCCCTTTTGTTTTCTCTCCAGTGAGAACTTCCATAAAATAAGATATGTGTCCAACATGTTACGCCTGATAACCAAGATAAGATAAACCAGAGAAAAGAGATGTTCAGAATATTTGCGAGAATTGCAATGGCACCAATAAATGCTCCAGTGATGGAAGCAATGGTCTTACAACATATGGCAAAGATTTGATTAACATTTAGTAATACTCAAGAAGATTTAAGATTATTTGCTTGGTTAACTTCCCTAGAGCTCTCAGCTTGAACTATTCAAAGGTGGGTATCATTTGTGTCATAGATATCTAGTGAACTAACAGAAATTTTTTCAACAGTAACAGTGATACTCGAATTCTCTTCAACCTCTTTTACTTTTTTACTGTTGAAATGTAGGACAAGTCTTTTTTCCTTTAAAGTTTCCTTTATATCTTGTCTTATCTGGTCTCCTGTTTTAAAAATAAATATGCTTATTAAAACATGCATCAGACTAATAATATTGCTATTTAAATTATATATATATCAATAAGTTACTACAAGACATAACTAATAACTTTAATATTAAAAACAAAAGATGGGAAAAAATTTCCTTATCAACTAATCCCAAATTGACGTAATTTTTTTTCAAAAAATTCAATTTTGTCAGGTTTAACAATTAGCTCTTTTCAACAACTGATTTTTTTTCCCGTTGAATTTTAGTCTTAAGTGGCTTCAGAGAATGGAAAAAAAGTTGAGAGGTATCCTGGGTAAAAAAAAAATATATATATATATATATATGTGTGTGTGTGTGTGTGTGTGTGTGTGTGTGTGTGTGTGTGTGTGTGTGTGTGTGTGTGTGTGTGTGTATGTGTGTGTGTATATATATATATATATATATATATATATATATATATATATATATATATATATATATATATACATATATATATATATATATATACATATATATATATATATATATATATATATATATATATATATATATATATATATATATATATATATATATATATATAAATATGTATACATATATATATATATATATATATATATATATATATATATATATATCTTGCAAAATGAGAATAAAAATTTTTTTTTCAAAAAATGTTTTCGAAGTTTGTTTTAATTTGTTATAAAAACACTCAGTGACTAAAACTACCAACAGCACTTTTCCCAAATAAATTTATTGAATGAGCAAAGCAAGGTGTGTAAATAACATTTTCACATACAGATATAATATGAGCTTTAACAGCAATGATATTAAGGCTCATATTTTTATATTTCAAGCAAATTTCAACTATTAGCTAAGTCAACTTATGGCTGTTATCGAGTTTTGTAACTGCTGTTGCGTATCAAAGAAGAATATATTTTTATGGAAATTGTTATTGCTTTCTTGTACTTTCTTTCCATGTGATTTTAAATAGGGCCAGAGGCACGTGCCTAGTATGCCTCATTTATAATTTGCTCCTGGTTACTCTTATATAGAACTGAGATATCTGGAGTTAAAGTTTTGAACACATTTTGTTTTAGATATTTTTCTATAGGAAAGATAAATAAATGTTTATGGAGAGATATAGTAATCAAAATAGTATTATTAATGGGTGATTGTATTAACGGCCCTTAGTACCTACATATATGTTATGTATTGTTCTGGGTGTACTAATGTGTAACATAACTTCTTCATCACCTGTGAATATGGTATTTTTGTTCATTTTTTGCGCGGTGCTATTAAGTTTATCTAAAAGAGTGTTACTTAAAACCTTATCTGCCTAAAAAAGTAGAAACAAAAACTCCATACACTTATTTGTGTTTATACAATACAATTATATGCATTTGGTTTGCGATTTTTTTATAGCTAGTCTTTTAAATCTAAATTAAACGCAAAATATAATACTTTTATACTGAGCACCAAATTATTGAACTTTTTGCTTTTTATCCATATAACTTTCTGTATCTTCAGCTGTTATTAAATACCTTCTAACTATTCAGTTTTTAGCGACAAATTTTTCATTTTTTTACTGAATGTTATTTTAAAGTGATGACATATTCTTAAATGCGCAGTATCCTTACTTTATATCTTTTAATAACATAATATTTATTAACATAAATATTATGTTAATTAAAGCTATAAAGTAAGCAAAGCTATGAATTTCTTGTGTATATGTTTATGATATTTGATTGTATTGGTTATTTGTTATTTTCTATTTTCAATAAATATTGTTTTATTTGAGTTTGTATTATATTTTTATTTCAACGTCAACATATATTTCGTAATTATGTTTTCTACGAAGAGGAAATTTTAAAACTATACATTACATGGGTAGACGGTTACGAAGATGAATATAAATTTAGTTTTGTTAAGCAGTTAAGTAACACTGATAAAATCACAAAAATAAAATTTTACTAAGTGTCTTCCAAATAAAAGAAATATTTAGTTTAATTTTAATAAAACAAATGATATTAAATAATTAGCTTCGAAACGATTTATAGATCATAGAGAGTAATAGAAGTGTTAAGGAGTTTGTAAACTTGATTAAACATAAACCTTTCGAGAATTTTATCAATATTAGAATGTAAAGCTATTACTCTATGATATATATATATATATATATATATATATATATATATATATATATATATATATATATATATATATATATATTCTACAAAAACATTGTATCTAGTCTACAATAGTTAGTTACCTAGAGAACAGAAGTTACCTAGTCTACAATAACACTATTTTTAGCAAGATAATTTAAAAAATTAATCGCTAACTTTATTTTTTCCCAGCAGTTCAATCATTATTTAATAATTTTAAAAAGAAATACTCTCTAATTTATTTTCTTATAAATATAAAAAATAAATATATATAAAGACTTTAAACAAACAAACAAAGCTATGATTCACAGTTTTTTTATATATTTATCGTAGAACAACCTCTTGTTGTAAATGATTTTATTTGGCCACTATTCTATTTGTTAAAAAGTTATAATATCTTTTTGATTACTTTGAATTGTTGTATATATACATTGTTATATAGTTTGTTGCTTTTTGTAATATAAATGTTGGAGCATTACAACAATTTAGTATATTTAAGTTAATAATAAATCTGTAAAGTTGTATCGCACCATCTTACAATCTTCTAATTTCTAATGTTGAGAGAATTATCGGTAAGTTTTCCATAGAAATCCTTTTAAATTTTTGACACAAGTTGCTGTATGTTAGACTTGTTCAAATAATGACATGTTTCCGTATGGTTTAATTATAGTTAATTATGTTAACATTTTATTTATATTTCATATTACACTTGAGATAAAATTAAATTTTTTTTATTGAATCTATTTCATAGCTTTGCTTTGTTTTTCGAAAGATCCTAAAAAATTATATAACACACTGTGATAAAATAACATCTTATTATACATAGATAACTTAAATTATTACAACAACTACTAATAATAATATTTAAAGTCATAAAATGACTTTAAATATTATTATTAGTATTTTTTTTAATGTAATAATACTTTTTTTTGTAGAAAAAAAGTATTATAACTTAAAAAAAAGTTTATCACCATTAAAATCAATGAGGAAACAATAAAACTGGAGGAAAAACCTAATTCAAATATTGAATTAGGTTTTTCCTCCAATTTTATTGGTGCTCTGTGATAAAAATTACTCTCAGGTGAGAAATCATTATCTTTAGTTATATTCTATTTTTTGTACATAGTAATTTCTAGCTAAATTCAAAAAAACAATATTTTATTAAACTAAATTTATTTTTTTTAAATTAATATTTTCTAAATGCACTAATGTAAACTAATTCTTTTGTTAAACAAAATAGGTTTCGTATTAGATATGTTGTTAAAAAAAGAAAAAAAAATTTGTTAATTTTTTTTTCTTCTAACAAAACTAAAAAACTATCTATCTATTACTCAGTATTGAAACTGCTAAGGTTACACGTTTTGGAGTACATATCTGTTTGGAAAACCACAATCAACACAAACTGTTTTCACATTGAATAATTGAATTATTGAAATCTGCATTGCACTTTTTGCATTGAAGTAACTTTTGCTGTATACTTGGTATGCTAGCATAATCTGCGTAGTCTATGTTACGTTTTGTAGCTTCTTTTTTTTATATACTTCATCTTTTGCTCGAACTTTCTCCATTGTTTCGACTTTAGTTAAGGCTTCTCCATCGATTCTTATTTTGTTTCTTTTAGATTTGCGGATAAGTTCATCAGATTCATTATTTTGTTGCAGAAATATTTTCATTGCAAATTGGTTGGGAAACATGACTTGAATGAGCTGGTAGACGAACCAACCAGACGTTTTTATCTTTAAATATTTCAATAACTTTTAAAGACACATAAGTGCTATGGCCATCTAATACAAGAATGTGTTTTCCACCAATCGCTTTAAATAGTGATATGAATAGCCGTTCCAACCACTCAATAAATTGGCAACCACTCTATTAATCCTGAGTCTTATCTTGATACTGTGCCGGTTGGATCTTGATACTGTGCCTGTTAGACCATTTTGCACAATGATTGATATAAGTATAATTTTGATTAATAAGTAAGGAGAAAATATATATATATATATATATATATATATATATACATTTTGTTTAGTTAAAATTTATTATTTATTCAAAAGTAATATATATTTTTGAAAAAGTAAAAAAAATATATTACATTTGTTATTTATTCAAAAAAAGGTCCTTTAAAATTTAGATCATTCATTCTTTATTTTTTTAATTCTTTAGAATCCAATTATCTTTTTGACATTGAAAGATATTACTATTTTGGAGTAAGAAAATATAAACATTGTCATACGATTATAAATGTAACATTGCCATACAAGCTCCAGATATTGGCTACAAAATCTTCTAAAAACACTGTCCATGTTAATATTTTTAATGATGTTTTCAAAATAAAAACACGAAGTTGATATCTGGAAAACAATGTAAGGTAGGTTTTGAAAGTTTTGAAAATATTATGCGTTTGTATATAGTACATTTTTACAAATTTTTACTGTATATAAAAATTAACAATCCTAGCATTCAAAACAGAATGACAAATTTTTTGTAAAAATCTGAAATTGATTCAACAACATGGTTGAATTCTAACAAGGCTTTCTGAGAATAAACACTGATGAATTTTTTTAAAAAAGAAATATGCAGACCTACTTTAAGTAAAGATAAATTGCTTATTATTGATAGTGCTTTATTTGGTATTGAAGTGTTAAAAAGTGTTTACCACTTTTTTTGCGAACCAAAACATTATATTTTAATGACCACTATTATATTTGAACATTTGCTCTTCAATTCTTTCTTTCTTTCTTTAAAATAAATATTTTTAAATCTTTATTCGCTTTAAAATAAAGATTTATTTAAATCTTTATCCGCTGAAATCTCTGTTCGGTACAAACCAAAAAAAACATACTTTATTTTCTAACGCATAGGTTAAGTTTTTTTCATTTGCTTCTAAGACACTCAAAAATAAATTTTTACCTTATTTGGAGTATGGTTAACTTGCATCGAATCATGTTTATACAAATTGCGCAATAGTTGCGCTTACTCGCGTTATTTGTTAAAAATAGATAATTTTTATCTTAATAGTTTGATAATAATTGATAATAGTAAATAGTTAATAATTATCTATTTAAAATAATTGTAAATTGATAGTTATTTTTAGTTTTGCGATAAACATATCAAGCGTTCTACTTGATATAGCCGTTAAACAGGTTGATCCACTGCTCGACATCCGTATCACTCCAGCTTCTGTATCTAAAGTGATTTCCTGCTTAGACTCTTCTACAGCTTGCGGCCCGGACAACATACCTGTTATAGTCTTGCATAAGTGTTCTCCGGAGCTGTCGTCTATCCTTTCAAAACTATTTAACAAGTGCTTATCAGAGTATTGTTTTCCCGCCTGCTGGAAAACAGCATCTGTTATACCTATTTTTAAATATTCTGGAGAGCGATCCGATTCGTCTAACTACCGTCCCATTAGTCTTCTTCCTATCATAAGCAAGGTTTGTGAATCTTTAATTAACAAACACTTAATCTCTCATCTCGAATCTCATAACCTACTTTCTGATCATCAATATGGATTTCGATCTTCTCGTTCTACGGATGATTTGCTAACAGTAATAACCGATAGGTTTTATCGCGCATTAGATAAAGGTGGAGAGGTTAAGGCCATTGCTCTTGACATTTCTAAGGAGTTTGATAAAGTTTGGCATGCTGGTCTTCTCTTTAAGCTTTCTTCTTACGGCGTATCTGGAAATATCTTTAAGATTATCGAATCCTTCCTTTCCAATCGTAGTATAAAAGTTGTCCTTGATGGATAGCACTTTTCTTCTTATTCTGTAACCTCAGAGGTTCCTCAAGGTTCAATCCTTGGCCCATACTCTTTCCAATTTACATTAACGATCTTCCAGATTTTCTCACATCTATGGTGGCATTGTTCGCTGATGATACTACCATTTATTCTTGTCACGATAAGAAGCCAACTCCCTCTGATTGCTTGTAGGGGGAATCTGAGCTTGAAAAGGATCTCACTTCTGGATCTGCTACTTCATCTTTTCTCTTCCAGTAACTTCCAACACTGATTAGTGGTTGCTTGCAGCCTTGTTAGAAGCGAAGATGTTAAAAAAAAAAAAAAAAAAAAAAAAAGCATTAAAATTACTTATTTTCTAAGGCAGAGGAAGGTTTTGCACAAATATATTGATTATTAAAATTGTCACTAGTCAAGTTGACTTTATAAAGCTTTTTTGAAGACCAGTTAGAAATAAATTTTTCGATCAAAACCAGATTAAAAAAAAATAGTTTTCATGCAAAACCAGATAAAACATTTTTTCATTTTGTAATAAAAAAAAGATCAAAAGAGCACGATTTTCAAATTTTTGTCTTCAACATTCTTTTAATGTTATCTATTGTTTAGCTTTTAATTTTTTAATTTCTAGCCATTCAATTTACTGGAAAAACTTATTTGCCATTATCTCAGAATTAAAAAAAGATGAATTATCTGGTTTTGCAAGTCCACTCCTTAACTGGAAAACTTTTAATCTGGCTGGTATTGAAACATACACAAATACCGTCGAACAACATTTTAGTAATACAACATTTGAAGAATTGTTAACGTTTTATAATTAAGAACTGCAAAAACTAATGTAAATGATGATTATTGGAAACTATCTGTTCGATAAGTCCCCGATATTATTCTCTGTATTCATAGGAGGTGATAATAACAAAAAAATTAAAATCAGACTTCCTGGAGCAATGCACCAAGCAAGTTGGATGGCTAGAGCTATTTACTCTTTAAAGAAATGTTTGTTGCAATCCCAGATTAAAATTAGCGCCAAGAATAAATGAGCACTTTAATTTTGTGTCTGTTAAGACCACAAGTTCATTTTCTCGATAAAAAAATAATGAGAACTTCCTCCAGAGACCTGTTTCAATGTAGGATGAGGGTGTTGCTTATATAGAGGCAAAAAGAAAAAATCTTCTCTTAAGTGTATTTAATGATGCAGCTAAAATTGCAATAAAACTTATTAATGATTTTCATGATTTGATGACTGCAGAAGAAGAACAAAAGCAATTTTTGCCAAGTTGTGTGCAAGAGCATAGAAATCTGTATCCAGGCTGTAAATAAGAGACACTTAAAAGAAAATATCCTGCTTGATCTGTAATTATATAATTTTTATTAAATATTTTATAAAACGTGAGTGTTTTAATTGATTTAGTTACATAATTAAAAGGATTAAAAACAGCTTTTTTTAAAACCTTCATAGTTCTGTCGGCATGTTAATGTTGTTGCAAAAGATAAAGTTTCATGTTAGTCTTTTATATATATATATATATATATATATATATATATATATATATATATATATATATATATATATATATATATATATATATATATATACATATGCTGATTAAGCCAGGGGAAAAGCACCTATGATGGCATACTTAACTTTGAAGCTTCATTATTCAGTATCCTGAAGACAAAGAACAAAGGTTTTGATATGGATACATTCTTTGTTACATGTAGAACAATAATAACCTTAGGAGTTTTCATCAGTTTTATTTTTTTATTAGTTATTTTTATTAAAAAAAAAAAAAAAAAAAAAAAAAGCATAACTATGCCATCATAGGCAACTACTGCTCCTATGATTGCAATGGGCAGAATGGGGTTGATTAGCATCAAGGGTAACTTGACAATTTCATTTGAACTAAGAGTCTTTTCTCAGACATGTCAGAAATTACGTGTAATCATCCTAATTAACCGATTCGTGCTACACAGCAGTAGTGTCGAATTTGGCGCATGCGCATAAGAGATATTGCGTTTTATGCGTTTTTTGAACCACGAATTTTTTAGAGAAGAAAAAATTCTTTTTTACTTCAATAACAAGTATGTTGTTTTTATGAAAAAATAAAAGATTTTCTCCACTCGTCAATATTGCAACACACCTAACTCGTCAGTATGCTATCATAGGAAGAAGTCATCATTTTCATTTAAACAAGCTATGTCTGCCTTGTTCCAAAGATAAAATTAAAGTAAGTATTCTACTAAATGCACAAAACTTGGAAATAAAATGCATGAAAATTTTATTTCTGCACTGTTAATATTAAAATCACAATCTTAAATATTTAAAGGGATTAAAAATACAACATTTTTAACAGCACATACCAAAATTGATTTTTGTTGATTATAAAAGCAATATTTGTGCATATGGGACGTATTTTTACTAAAACTATTATAAAGTCAATATAGACATGTTGGTCTAATCACTTTTTCTTCATAACCAATATTTATAAAAATATGACCGGTATGCCATAATGGGCGCAATGCCATCATAAGCGCCTTTCCCCTTATTCAGTTTTGATTCTCACATAGGCGATAAAACTATAGCTGTGCAGTATCCTCATAGAAATGCTATAACATGAAACAGAGGTTTTATCAGGACAGAGCCAAGTGTCATAAACCAAATAATGGAAAGTATAGGTTCTGTCCAAAAAGTATACAAAGACATAATATCATCAAATACAGCTGATATAAATATAACAGCAGTTTCGCGTAGTATGGAACCAATCAATATTACTTTAAAATCAACACGCAATCAACAGGGTTTATCTAGAGATATTATCTGGTGATAGTTATGTACTCAAATTTCAAAAAAAAAAAACTTGCTTCAAAGAACGTTTTTATTGTTACAGATCAAGAACGGGCTGTTATAGAGACAATCAAAGAAAGTTTTTCCATCAGTTTTACATTTTCTTTGTTGGAATTTTGTTTTTCAAGACAGTAAGCGATGGTTACAGTTACACGGAGTAAAGACAAAAAAAGCACTGGCATATTACTTTGAATGTATTCGATCTCTTTTTCGTTCTGATTCTGAATCTTCATATAAAAGCAAACTAATAACAATGGCAACTGTATATTCAATGGCTTCAAGCTTATATAAGTTTATACAATATAATATGGTGGAAATTTATTGTTCTCGAACTGACCAAAATGAATTTAGAGTCTAATTGAAAAGTACTTAAGAAGAATGTGATCTTTATATTCCAAGTACATTTTTCATACAAAATATATTTTTAACAAATTATATTTACTTATCAAAACAGAGTGTAGAATAATTATTTATAGTAACAAAAAGTGTTTCTTGAATGTTGCGTTTTTTTAACATTCATATCCATGGTTTACAAAAAAGTTCGCATTTTACAAGTTTCCAGTTTACGTTAGCGGTTCGCATTTTACCGACTACCCACGGCTATACTTGGTATAAGGTGCATATTCACTAAACTTTTATAACTCTTTTGTTGCTTAACTAAGATTAAACTATGCGTTTATTCTATTTTTATTAAGGTTAAACCATGAGTTCATTTATTTTTTTTGAAATAATTTGGTATTAACAAACATTTCGCAGCATTTTTGAAAAGTTAGAAATGCGCTCGAATTGCGTGCTAAGTACGCAATATATATATATATATATATATATATATATATATATATATATATATATATATATATATATATATATATATATATATATATATATATATATATATATAGTATATATATATATATATATATTATATATATATATATATATATATATATATATATATATATATATATATACATATATATTATTAATTTTAAAATTAAACTTAAAATTGCTTCTACTTCTTCATCACCCTGAAGATATGTTCACAAGTGGTTCAGTTCTGACCATTTCATTCTCTTATTCAACTCTTTTTGTAGTTACACTTCACACTTATACAAATATACTCTTGTTTTTCCTTGAAAGTTATTGAATTTTTCTGCTTTTTCAGTACTTCCTTTTTCACAATAGATAGTCTTCGTACGGTCTGAACGTTTGCTATAAAGTCCTTTTCTAGCTTTCTGACCTACTTCACCATATCAGACGTCCTCGTCCATTTTCATTTCTTTTTCCTCACATCACATTTTTTCTGGATAAGGTAGTGACGGTTGTGGAGCCACCACATATTTTGACTCGGTTGTCAAATTTTGCGAATTTTGATTTATACCCTAGGTTGGTTAGAGGTACCAGTTTCAAGTTTTTGCAAGCGATTTCCTGATTTTTCAGGAAGTATATTTTAGAAAACTGTCAATTGAGCATTTCTAATACTTCTTCCAGTATAGCACCGATAAGAAAGTCTTTACCAATGGTTGATAGGCTTTTCTCGGCCAATTCTCGTGCATTATTAATTCTCTCTGTTTTTTATGAACTGTTAGAAAATTGGTTCAAAATAAATCCACAAGAACCCACCAAGCTCATTCTTAGCATTCAGCCATTGATTGTTCTCGTTGAAGAGAGACAAAAGCTTAGAAATAATGATTTTCCCAAGCGTGTGAATGCTGGGAAGAATTGAACGTGAGGTGCTAAGAAAACTGAACGCTTTTTTTGCCTGCCTAAAAATGCAGCAACTTACGAACACCAATTTTTTGTTCCGCATTTCTGTATACTTCGCCTACAGTATGGTTTGCACCCAAAATAGCATATGCGGAACATTTGCCCACATCTAAGCTTTCTAATAACGTTGCGTTGTCTCCAGCTCGATCAGTCATAAATAAGTCTATGGAATCGAAGTCTGAAACAACACGATTCTGCTTCATCTGATCTAGAATGACTAGCCTTTTTTATGTACCCGGTAGTGACTATTCTCCTTTGTTTATTTGGATCAGTTATAGTTATATAATCGGTTTTAAAGTCGTACAAAAGATGGCCCGCTGCTTTGGTCGTGCTATCTAGACCTATTGTGATGACTGAATCATCATTATTGAGTATGAGATTGGCAACCATGCTCAAGTTAAGAAACGCCGCGTCTTGAAGATACATATCAATGCATTGTGGACTGGGAAATAGGTTAGCCAAATTGTTTCATGTACGGAAAGTCGTACATGCAACAATTTGACTTCGCATATTATCAGATTCTTCTAGGTCACTGGTAGTGGTCCAGTTCTGTCCAAATACTACGTTTGCTCTAGTCACAATGATTCTAATGACACCATTTCTGTTCACCTTGTAGTCCGCAATGTACTGAACTCTGCATCGTATTATCGTGCTACAAATAGTTTGAACATTTTATTTTGGAAATCAACAATGATCTTGCGCAGAGAAGCCAGCTTTTGAGGTAGATGGCTATTGAAAATTTGATTTTTACCTGGTCACTGCAGATGATAGATTTGAATTTATCCAGGTTCATGGTGAGAAGTTTGACATCAGAATCAGAGTCATTGGGAGGACTGAGATCATATTCTGGTGATGCAGGTCGGTTTTAATGCAGTTTGGTGGTCATTAAGCCGTTGTGTTATTTTCTCAGCTGATGAAATTCTCTGGTATACTCGTTTCTTTTGCTTTCTCTGCTCCCTAGACACAGTGACGAGACACGTAAAAGTGTAAGACAAATGCAGTTATTAAAATAACTTCTTCTGCTCAGTTTCTTTTGGTAAAACATGTCTTTAGTACGAATGTCGTACGCGTGTCTGGTTATGCTGTTGTTGAACTCATTTACTTCTATGTACAATTCGTCTAATATGTTGGAACTTTTATTTTTAGTCAAAGCAATTTCTTTTCAAAATTATTTACATGTAAAGATTAAAAATTATTCGCAATACAATCTTCAATAAATTCGGCTACTACAGTTTTATTACATATTTACAGTTAGATTTCTTGAACACCTTGACAGATAGGGTAACCAAAGTATTTTTTTGTAGTCCCCAGTCCGATTTCAAATGACATATTATAAGCCTGTTTCGGAGAAAAAAACAATCCGCTTTGAAAAATGGCAATTTTGGCGGTCATTTTGGAAAAATATTTTTTTAAATGGACCGCGATCCGACATAAGGAACTTGAATAGGCTATAAACCATATATATATATATATATATATATATATATATATATATATATATATATATATATATATATATATATATATATATATATATATATATATATACTTTAAAAATAACTTTTTTTTTTTATATGAGGGGCGGATCCAGCTTTTTTTAATACGTGAGATAACTAACTTTCAGACTTGGAACAAACTCTAAACAATTATATGTTTATACTTGTGTTATATATGTATGCTTTACAAAAGAATTGCAATGATTGGAGCCTGAGAACAAAAAAACCATAAAATTTTAGCCTCAACTATTCCTAACGTGAGAGCAAGAAGTTGACAAAATATTTTTTTTCAACGTCAAATAGTGCTGGATCCGCTCCTATATATATATATATATATATATATATATATATATATATATATATATATATATATATATATATATATATATATATATATATATATATATATATATATATATATATATATATATATATATATATATATATATATATATATATATATATATATATATATATATATATATATATATATATTTATATATATATATATATATATATATATTTATATATATATATATATATTTATTTATATATATATATATATACATATATATATATATATATATATATATATATATATACATATATATATATATATATGTATATATACATATATATATATATATATATATATATATATATATATATATATATTATATATATATATATATATATATTTATTTATATATATATATATATACATATATATATATATATATATATATATATATATATATATATATATATATATATATACATATATATATATATATATATATATATATATATATATATATATATATATATATATATATATATATATATATGTATATATATATATATGTATATATATGTATATATATAAGCATTGACATAGTTATTAAAAAACTATGTCTCAAAAGAACAACATAAAATATGCTGTATAATCCTCCTCATCAATCCTCGTATAGCATCTCATCTTCATCAATCCTCGTATAGTATCTCATCTTCATCAATTTCCCTTCGCTCTTTTGTACACACAATAGTTGCATTTGTGTTCAACTTTACATTTGCTTACAAAAAATGTTTATATTTATAATACCCAATTTATATATAAGTATTAATTCCTTGTAAACTACAAAATATATTACATTATAATATATATTTAACTTATACAAGTTAATTTAACCACCCAATATTACTTTTAAAATAACAAAGCGTACCTTTTTAAGAAAACTGTAATAGTGTTGTATAAGGTTTAACAATTATAATTTATTTGACCAAAAAAATTTAATATGAGCTAATTAAACACTTTTTTAGCTACGCAGTGAATATAAAAAGGTGTTATTTTACACCGTTTGCAGCCTTCAGAGTGTATAACTACATTAAAACGGTTTTAAATATTTAAATTTAAAGTTTTTGCTTAAAGAACTTTCAAAGTTGGCCGTTGAGGTAATAATAACACCAAAACGGTTTAATTTCGTACCTTTTAATTACGAGTGCTATATAAATTGATTAAAAGAAAAAGAACGAAAAGTTAAATACATTTGTTCACTTAAAAAAATGAAATGAAATTTGAGACAAAAGGTCAGTTTAGCTTAACGTAAATATGTGAATAAGGACGCTTGTGTTCATCTCGGCATGAGAAGAGATTTATAGCTAAAAATTAATATTTCAGGTTTTAGGAAATTTTAAGATAAATTACAGGAATGTCTGCCTAATCAAACACCTTTTGCCGCTGTATGTACACTACACTACACCTATCCCTAGATGATCAATCGATGTTCATACACTCCACTATGCCTGTCCTCAGACATTCTGGTGTATTCTTATACTGTTTGAATTTTGCGGCTGTAATTTTCCAAATAATCTTTTCAAAAAGACTTTTGTTCTAGTTACAAACATTAAACTATCCAGCGCGTAAAGACGTTTGTAAGACATATATACATCTTATAGATGATGTCATATGTCTGTAGGACGTTTTTAAGACGTTTTTTAAGAAGTTTTTAATGTTGTATCCCCCTGGGTAAACTGTGAGTTTGACATAATGTAATTTCTATTGTTAAATTGTTATTTTCAAGATGTTTTTATAACAAGAACGCCTAATTTTTCGAAAACTCTTAGTGGCTGTAATGTACACTGTCCTTCTAAACATAAGCAGCCAAATAAAAAAATTAAATTTTTTTTAGTTACAGTATTTTATCTGACAGAATGCTTTTTAGATGGAATTGAATTGTTAATATTACATACAAGGAAATTATTTGTACTTAATACGACTATTTTAAGCAAAAAGTTTGGTATACCAAAGCATTTGCAACTTTTTTATAACTATTTTGAAAAATGCTAAAATAAGACAGACAGGTTTATTTCAGTTGCCACCTGACCAAGATAAACCATGGACGCCGCATCAAATATGCTCTGCTTGTTCATACGGATTACACGGTTAGATTAACAAAAAGAAATTACGTCAACATGACAGAGTTTTCTGCAAAGTACAAACACAATATTGCTTATCCAGTAGTTGATTTTGTTTGCATGCCAGGGAATCATTGTGAAGAAAATCCCCTAATCAATGGTATAGATTCCATTGAAGATGAAGTGGATAGTGATGAAGGTGCAACTGGAAACATTCCATCAAATGATCTTGTTAGTATCCTATCAATGTCTAAAAAGAAAGTAGAGCTTTTTGTTGCAAGGAGAATGTACTTGACAAAAATGTTCTTATCGGTTACTACTGAAAGCGGAATACTAACTTAGCAACATATTTTACAGAAGATAACCCTATTTGTTATTGCAATGGTATAGTTAGTCTATTTAAAAAATTATCTCAGGCGTTTGCGGCATTTGGCTAGCGTCTCTTCATTGATTTGTTGCAGAGAAGCCTGAAAGCAGTACTTTTGCATAATAAAAATATCAGACGATCCATCTCTATTTCCCATTCTGTGTATCTAAAAGACATATATGACAACTTAGATGTACTGTTTAAGGCAATCAAATACAACAGTCATCAATGGCACATCTGCGAAGATAAATTTTATACATTTGATTGCTTAGCTTATTTTTATTTTTTTTTATTATCGTTTTTTTTTTTTTTGTTTGTTTCTTTTATTGTTTTTTTTGTCTGAAATTAATTTTTCTAGTTTAGTTTGAGTTGCTTTTTTTTTTTTTTTTTTCTTTTTTTTTTTTTTCTGTTTTAAAATTCTCTTCTCATTTTAAGATGACATCCACATAGTGAGAAGGCGCTATTAGCGATATTAACCATTTAATTGTTTTTATTAATCATGTATAATTATTGCGTTAACATTTAATTATTGTAATAACTTATTTATTACGTAATAACCATTTCATTAATGCATTGTAAATATTTCAACTAATAATTTAATATTGTACTTCGCTACAAATAAATTCAGTTTCCAAAACATTTAACTTTTAAAAAATATCAAGATAATTAGAACTTGAAAAATTATTGGGAGTTGTTTTAAAGTTGTGCACTAATACAAAATACTAATATAGTAAATATTTTTTACCATTTTTACGTGCGCGAAGATATTACTACCCACACATTACAATTTTCCGCACATTTGCAATTATCCGCACATTACAATATCTGCACAAACACTAATTGAGAAGTAGTGTTGCAGATATTGTAATGTAATTAGTGTTTGTTTTACAAAAAGGACTTTCAAAACCAGATAATTAAGTTTTTTTTTTTTCTGATATAATGGGAAATAATGTTTTCGAGTAAATCGAGTAACTAGAAATTAAAAAATTAAAAGCTAAACAATAGATAACATTAAAAGCTAAACAATAGATAACATTAAAAGCTAAACAATAGATAACATTAAAAGCTAAACAATAGATAACATTAAAAGCTAAACAATAGATAACATTAAAAGAATGGATAACATTAAAAGCTAAACAATAGATAACATTAAAAGAATGTTGAAGACAAAAATTTGAAAATCGTGCTCTTTTGATCTGATTGTTATTAGAAAATGAAAAAACGTTTCTAGTTTTGCTTGCCAACTAATTTTTTTTATCTGGTTTTGATTGAAAATTTATTACTAACTGGTTTTCAAAAAAGCTTTATGAAGTCAACTTGACTAGTGACGGTTTTATTAACCAATATAATCGATTTTATTTATCAATATATAGAAAATAAGCAATTTTAATGCTTGATATGTTTATAGGATTGATAAAGTTAAAACTCAGTTGTAACTGTTTAAATATGGCTTTTATAATTTTAGTGAGTTTTTTTATATGTGATTTTTTTCTTAAATAACGTCCTCCAGTTTTTTAAAACGTTTTTAAAACAGAATGTTGATTAGATAAAATTTTTGTCATGTTTTGCATCGATAATAATTTTTTTTTAATTGGTTTTGCATGGACTGAATAATTTAAAGCAGGTAAAATGTTATTAAAGTAGTAACTTTTAAATTTAATTTTTATTTGTAAAGATGTAGGAGTATTAGTACTACAAAAAAACATTGCTAAGTCTTTTTTTTTTTTTTAAAGTGAATTATCTGCAGGGCCGGTGTAGTATGAGATTATAACTCCCGCGTTTTTTTTACTCCCCTGTAAAAACCTCAATTGTTTTTTGAATAGCAATAAAGAAACGATTCCGTTTAATATGAACATTTTTTAAAATACTGTAGTGTTTAAAAGAAAAAACAAAAGCCGATCCAGATCATGTAGTAAGGGGCCATCCATAGAGGACGTCGTCCAAATAGGGGGGGGGGAAAGAGGTTGAGATAAAAAGGTTGAAAGATGGGAGGGGGGAGGTTGTCAGAAAAGGACGTCACTTTATAGATTTTTTTTCATGAAAACATGTGTTTTTATGAAGGTAATGTTAAAGAATATTTTCAAATTTATTTTTCAAAGGTGTAACAGCAGATCAAACACCATTGCGAAATGGTGTTTGATCTGTAGTCACTCAACTTATTAAGCCGTAAACTGCATGGGTAGATCATCCATTATGTTTTTGCTCCATATTTGCTATATACTTGAATATCTACTTCCATAAATGAAGCACATCCAGTTATCTCCGCATCAGTTGCCCATGTCGCATCTTCAAGCATTCTAGTTTTACAAATATGCGTTTGAATTGGCATATTCAAATATCCAGTCATTTTATCATGTATTTGGTTACAGATATGGTTAACAACCTTGTCTCTAATTTGCTTATGCTCATCCTCACTTCCTGTTATGATAAAAGAAACTGATCTAAAAAGTAGTTTCCATCTCCTTTAATTCTATGGAGTCCCTGAGGACAAAGAGTTAGGTTTATGTTTCCTACGGCGACATTGTGCTTCCAAACAATTTCAAACTTTTCTGCAATTAATTTTCTTATTTCAAAAGTTAATTTTTATTTCAATTAATTTTCTTATTTCAAAAGTAACTTTCTTATTTCAAAAGCACATTTTGCTATTTCTTTGTCTAAAACATTTACACAGCTTTCATGTTGAGTATTTATATATGACTTGCTTAATTCGGCGTCTTTGATAACTGGTTTAGTTTTGATATCATCATCATTTGATAATTTGTTAATTTCTTTTATTTGAATGCTGCCGTTACTAAATGATTTTTCTTTGCACAAGGACAAGCTTATTAGATTGTACTTTTTTTTTTCAATATTACGTTTTTTCATTCTTTAAACAACAGTTACCAACAATATTAAAGTTATAACAGTTATAAACAAATATTAGTTACCATGTATGGTCCTATCCATGGCTTCATAAGCTTTCCACCTAAACAAAACACCGTCAATAATAAATAGCCATTCAAGAGCAGCATCTTCTAGCACCTTTACCAATGTTCGTTTTAATGATTGATTTTGACGTTCTACTAAACTATTTGCTTGTGAATAGTATGTACTCGTCATGCGTTGACTAGTCCCAGTTTTTCTGTGAAGTTCATTTGAAAGTTCATTTACAAATTCACGGCCTTGATCGTTAATCTGTACAGATTAACGATCAAGGATGTTTTGAAATACGTATTTCAAAACATCCGTGTCTACATATTTGTTTATACAGGAGTATTGCCACAGATTTTGCTGTTTTATCAAACAGAGGTTCAGCTTCTACCTATTTGCTGAAATAATCAACTAGCACTATCAAATATTTATACCCATTTACTTCTGGGAGTTGAGTCAAATCAGTCCCAACCGTTCTTTGCACCAAATAACTTTTCTCTAAAAAAAAATTTTAAATGCTATAATAAAATATATATATTTATTAAAAGAGTGCAAAATAGATATTTTTACATTTACTGTGTTTTTCCTTATAACGGCAGTATTATACTAGTAAAGTACAAGCTTTTTATTATGTAATTATGTAAAACATGATATTATTATAAATTATGTATTATTATTACATGATTCATTATTAAAACATGATATTATTATGTAATACGTTATTATGTAAAACGTGACACATAAACGTATACATAAAAATGTATGTATTTATCGCATACGACGCTAGTATAAAAAACTCTAATTATATAAACTGTTTACCTTAAGTTTTGTTTTTCTTCAAAAGTTCGACTTATCACCTTTACTAATAGCTGTCTTTGGATATATGCTTCTTTTTAAAAAATTATAAACGTCGGCAAATTTAGTATGCATAGTTAAATTTTTAGAAATATGAAAGCCATTGTATTAAAAGATTCGCTTCTTATTGTTTTTTTAAGAAACCGCAGTAATTAAAACGTTGAAAACTATTCTCAAAATACAAGAATCAAAATACAGGTTGCTAAAACATAAACATCTACATAAGAATAATATGGAATATTGAACAAAAATAGAAATACAAAAATATTTATTATTAATATAAAATATAATAGTAAAATATAAGGTATATTATAAAATATGGCACAATAATATCTATGTTTGATTGAAATATATAAGCAACAAAAATTAAAATGGTTTTGTTACAAAAATACGTTTTGCCGCATAATATTAATATGGGAGTAAAAATCTAATATAAGATTTTTATTGGGGAGTAAAAATTTAATAACCTTTTTTTACTGGGGAGTAAAAATTTAATATGAGATCTTTAATGGGGAGTAAAAAAAACGCGGGAATAATAATCTCATACTACACCGTCTATAGGGGGGTGCATGGGGTGTCACCCCCCCTCCAAACACTAAATCTTAGTCGGCACAAACAAAGCCACAACAGTCAGTCATATGCAGTCGGCAAATTTTCAAAATCAAGAATCTTTTTTTTTTCAAAGTTCGCATAAGTTGTAATTCGCACACGTGACACTTACTCGCACGGGCCCTGATTATCTGGTTTTGCAAGTCCACTCCTCAATTGACCTTTTGCCAGATAAAGACGCCATTATAAAACGCATTGCATTCTGGGATCGCCTGGGAGCAAACAAACTTGATAGATATATAATTCTATGCGAATATCCAGCGATTATTGCATTAGCCTAGATTATTATTCTTATTTATTGGTTTTAATATGGTTTTTACTTCAGTAGATTTGTCAAAGTGGAAAATAGATGAGTTAAAAACGTATTTATTATCAAGAGGTGTCCCACTTGGTTCAGGAAGTGCACGAAAAGCACTTTTGATAGAAAAAGTTATCATGGCAGAAGCTTTAAACCTACCATTGTTACTTACCACTGATAACCGTATTAATGAAATAAATAACAGTCGAAGAAGGAAGTTAGTAGTTGACGATGTTTTACATCTTCCATTTCCTGAAGATTTAAAAAGTAACTGGCAAAGTGGAAGTCAATATCTTCCTAATGCGACTTTAGAAGTCATTAAAGAATATGCTACAAATAAGAGTGCAATGAAGGCATTTAGAGAAGGAAAAAACTTGCAATATTCTGGGCATGTTAAAGATGTCGCCTTTAATAACATTGTTGACAGTATTCGGTATTGTTACGTTAGAGCTACTGTTGTTCCTCAGACAAGAATAAACGAAAATCCATATTTAGTTTGGGTATGTTTTTATGGTTCAGAATATGTTTTTACTGCTGAGTGTTCGTGTATTGCAGGTTTCAGTTCATCTTGTAAGCATGTCTTTAGTTTATTGCATTATATTGAGAATGAAGTCAGGTTAGGCCATAATAAAACATGTACTGGCAAAAAACAACAATGGGATGTACGAGTTGAAAAGCGCCAAAAAATACATGAACCATGTAAAATAAATTCAGTTATTTTTAGGCGACCACATCCTGAAAATGATGATGTTGAACCTGGTCCAAGTAGAAACTTATATGAACCTCGATCACGAACAGACATTAATGTCACATATTCAACTGAAGACTGGGAGAATATTGCTAAAGCTACCAACGGTAATGCAAGTGTTTTGCAGTTTAAAAAAACAAGTTTTTATAAGTTAGATATTGATTTTACTATTGCTACAGAATATCCTAAAACAATTGATGAAATAGTTTGTATAACCGATATGAATTTGTTTCACTATAAATTAAAAACCTATCGAACAAATTCTGATATAAAAAAAATTTGCAGTATAACAACAGACCAGTCATATTCTATTAATTGGTTTAAATATAGAAATGGTGTTATTACATCATCAGTATCCCATGAGGTAATTCAGAAAGTTAGTGATAGGCAAACAATTACAAACCCAACATCCTCTTTTAATTTATGTGCAAAGATTTGTGAACAAATTGAAACTATTTCCAGTAGTGCGCTATCATGGGGACGAAGCAATGAAGAATTTGCTGTCAAACGTTATGTTAGAAAAAACAAAAATTTACATAAAAATTTTAGTTGTGACATAGCAGGCTTGACAATATGTTCTGAGTATCCATTTCTGGGTGCAAGTCCTGATAGAATTATAAATTGTACTTGTTGTGGATTTGGTTTGTTAGAATGCAAATGTCCTTTTTCAGCAAGAGATAAAACTATTTCAGAATACCTTTCAATGTCTTCTTGTTTTATAGTAAAAAGTAATGAAAGTTTTGCAATCAAACTTAATCACCCTTATTACACCCAAGTTCAGCACCAAATATTTGTTACAGGTGCCAATTATTGTGACTTTGAAATTTATTTACCCAAAGAATCTTGCACATTTCGTATTGCTAAAGATCCAAATTTCTTATTAAAGTGCCTACCAAAATTAGTTACATATTTTAACGATGTTATGCTTCCATATTTATATGACATAAATTTTGTGAGAACCACCTACACCTGCAGTAAAGTCATCCAAAGCCTTGTTTCACAAGTTGAAAAGGTAGAAAAGCAAAATACAGCAGCATTACAACTAAAACAATTATCAGATAATTACCAAATGCTGTCCAAAGACTCACCACCATCTTGTAAAAGAAAACTGTAGAAAACTATATAAAAATAATATATATATATATATATATATATATATATATATATATATATATATATATATATATATATATATATATATATATATATATATATATATATATAATAAAATATAAATAAATAAAAAGAATAAAATAAAAAATAAAATAAAAATATGTAATATATATAAAATAAACAGAATAGAAAATAATATGTATGTATATATATATATATATATATATATATATATATATATATATATATGTATATGTATATATATATATATATATATATATATATATATATATATATATATATATATATATATATATATATATATATATATATAAAATAATTAAATGAAAAAAATAAAATAAAAAGAATAAAATTAAAAATAAAATAAAAATATGTAATATATATAAAATAAACAGAATAGAAAATAATATGTATGTATGTATATATATATATATATATATATATATATATATATATATATATATATATATATATATATATGTATATGTATATATATATATATATATATATATATATAATATATATATATATATATATATATATATATA
>NC_061164.1:29594822-29624822 GCF_022113875.1 Hydra vulgaris
AGGTCTATTAATTGCTAACGCCTGGATTATGATATTATCGCGCACGTGAAAAACGTAAACTCAATATAAAAGTATTTAATATTTATGCATACTTTAAAACAACTCCCAATAGTTTTTCAAGTTCTAATATTTATGCATACTTTTAAACAACAAATATTTATGCATACTTTTAAACAACTCCCAATAGTTTATCAAGTTCTATTAATTTGAAATCGATGTCTCCATATGCTTGCGAGAAAGTACAAAATCGAATTAACATTTGAAATATTTACTATGGTTGTATGCTATTTCTAAATATTGATATTTTGTATTATTAATCATTCTACTTTAAAGAACCTAAGAGTTGCTGAATAAAAAATGCAAGTTGATTTCTAAATGACATTTAAAATGTCACTTAAAAAAATTTTCTGTTAAGAAAAAAAATTTTCTGTTAAGCATAAAACAATTTCTGTTAAGCAAATACAAATCTGAAGATTTTTTTAGTATAACAATATTTTAGTATAACAGTATCAATATAGCACCTTTTTATGTGTGTTATGTGAATATTTTTTGTTTTTATGTGAATATTTTTTTAACAACAAAAAGAGTATTTAACTCTTAAGTAAAGATTATGTGCCTAATGACTGCAAATAGCATATAGCATAATGAGAAAATAAATGTAATTTACATTTTTAATTTAAACATCTTTGTGTGTGTGTGTGCGTGTGTGTGTGTGCGTGTGTGTGTGTGTGTGTGTGTGTGCATGAGTGTGTATGTGGTGTGTGTATACATACATATGTATACATGTATATGTATACATGTATACATATATCAAAAAATGTATGCCCTGGTAAGGTAATGTTGAGCCATGGCGGTCAAAAATAAATGTATATGTAGTATATTGTATAAAGATATTATTTATTATATGTGATTGTACTATCTGTAACTTTTACACAATATTTTCAGACATATGTGACAAATAATGCAACACATAAAAAAGAGTGAAATTATAAATACAAAAAGAAATCATATACACAAAGAAAAAAGTAAACTTAAATTACTTTTTTTTTTATAATTTTTTTATTTATTTTGATTTTGTAAGGAAACAATTTTTGAAGCAATTTTATTAGTAAATTTATTAAAATAATCAATTTATTTTGTCATTAAGGTGCCATTAAAAATATTAGTGAAGAAAAGACATTGGCAAACCGACTTCCAAAAGGGCTGGAAATTAAAAAAAGTCTCATTCCAAATGCTGGTTATGGTGTATTTGCCACTGAATTGATTCAGATTGGTAGGAAATTTGGTCCATTTGAAGGAAAAAAAGTTTCACCAGACACTCTAGTTGATAGTCTTGACACCCGTTACATGTGGGAAGTAAGAAAATTAGTTTTTTTATATATATATATAATTTGGATTTAAAAAATTTGCTTCTTAAATTTGCAAACTGACTGATGCTAAATAAAGTTACAAACACTTGCTTAAAATATGAATTTAAACGATATCAAGCAATTAATAAGGAGAAAAAAAAATTACTGAAATTGTGCTCATAAATGGAAAAATTTTGACCTGCCTAAAGAATATAAGTTGTTATGCAATTTAGTTACAATAAAAATACATAATACTTGACTTTTATTTGAAAAGAAACTAGTTTATAACTCAAAATATAGTCTAAAACTTCAAGTTTGCAAACCTAACATCATAACTATTGCCCTTTTTCATTATCATCTGTTCCCTACAAAATATTAGAATCTATTAAAAGAGGAAAGAATGAAACATATCTTTACAATAGCAAGTTATTGACAACCCAAAAACATTAATTTGCGAAAAGAAAATCTTGCACTACAAATTTTTTAAAAAACTTTAGGCAATTTCTTGTTGCATCAGCAATGGTATATCTGTAGATGTAATGCTAGACTTTGCTAAAGCTTTTTGATTGTAATGTAATGTTACAAAATATTGTTATGTAACACTGTTTGGTTTATGATGATAGTGCCAATCTATTTTGAGTGAAGTTAACATCTCCCCAGTGTGACTAAAGTTTTTTCAGTGGAATGCAGCTTTACCACCACTGCAGCTCAAAAAATAGCCACTTTACCACCATTGCAACTCAGAAAATCTAGATGTTTGACATTCAGCTGTATATCAGAAGGATGACTTTTAGCTCACCTTGCTCTAGTAGTATATCCACCATAATAAATTGTATAAAATTGTGAAGAAATAATGCTACTCCACCTCTACTACCTTTATCACAACAAACAACAGTCTAATACTTTGTACATAATATGTTTAAGGTAAATCATTATTTGAACAGATTTTAATAACATGACAAAAATCAGGATTTTTATTTAAACGAAATGCCAGAAATCAGCAATTTTATTACACAGGCAGCAAATGTTTGGAAGTCATTATTTGCCACAGCAGTTAGTTTTTGGTTAAATAATATATGTAAACCTATGATATTTCATAGGTTTCCGTAAAAAAGCAAATGATTTATAACAAAACACAAAAGTATTATAAATATTATATCAATATTTTATATACATTACTTATATATATTACATTATTCGTATCATTAGGGTGTTTCATTTCCGACAATTTTTCGAAAATGGTTACATTACATGCATAATGGGGTAAATAATATGCCAAAAAAAGGCCTAAAAAATTTTCAAAATTTTAAAATGTCATTTAGAGATCTATTTTGAAAAAATAGCGTTTTGTACACTTTTTTCAACTTTAAACTTGAATAACTTTAAAAATAGTTAATTTAATTTTATGTTACCTGGTGTGTATAATAAAGGTTATCAGATAAACATTTGGCCAAATTTTAAAAAATATTGGTTAATGTCTAGAGGTCGCTGAATTATAACGTTTTATTTTTGCAACATATTTTTTTGCTAAAAAATTGCTTAAATGCTTTAAAAAAGCTTCACCTTAAATAAAATACATAATTTATGTTTTGAGCATAATTGACAACTAAAAGTTGTTGTGTGATTAAATAGTTTGCAAAATATACATCTGGGCTTATGTATAGAAATTTCATAAACTTATTACAAAAAAATTGGTTCTTATATCAATTAGCAAAATTGAAATTTTAAAACAATCTTAAAACTAGTTGGGTAAGCGAATACAAAATACAAATATTCAAAAACGTACAAAACATTTCAATTCATAACTGACTAGAATTTTGACTAGATATTTATTCATGACTAAGGTTTAAAATTATTCAATGTGGCTACGATTGGCAACATACACTAGTTGGATAGACCGCTGGAAGAATCTGCATGCATTCTTGACATCTTCTTCTGGAACTTTGGCCAATGCTTTGCATATAGATTTTTTTAGTGACTCGGTACTTCCATGGGAATCTTGCAAGCCTCCTTTTTCACAGCCGTCCACATAAAAAAGTCTAATGGGTTCAGATTTGGGCTAGATGGGGGCCATTTTAATTTGTCCCAGTACTGACTTATGTTTTCACTGAGAAAATTTTGTGTCTTTTGAAGTATGAGCTGGTGCCCCATACATTCCAGTATGAAATACGTACCGGAATGACCTTCTATTGCAGGAGGTGGATATACTTATCACTGTCAATTTTCTGACCTTTTTTCACAAAAACTGGTGGACACTTTTTTCCATCACTTGCTATCACGCCAAGTACCATCACAGAAGCAGGTTTTTTTGATGAAAATGAATACCTGATATTCTTAGGGACTTCCTTTACTGTTTTAACAGTACCAAGGTACCTTGTGTTACGACGATTAGTAACTTTATCCACAGTGAAAAGTTTTTCATCAGAGAAGATTGTCACACGCCCAGGGTAAGATTTTCGCCAGTTTAACAATTTTTTGCATCGCTCTTTCCTACTTTCTTTCTGTTTATTAGTGATAAGATGCTTAGTCACAACAGCTCTGGATTTAAGGTTCAAATCTTTCATAACTTTTTGCATTGTGGAGTTGGCAACATTGGCTTCCCTTGCCAATAGACGGATAGAGCGCAATGGATTTTGCTTAACTTTTCTTTTGACAGACCTTAAAAGCTGAGGTGATCACAGGTTTTGGCTTATTAAAACGTTGTTTGATATCTCCTGTTTCATGAAAAAGTTTTCTTACTCTAAAAATTGCTGTTCTGAAGCAGTTTAAAGCCTTTCTGATATCTGATGAAGTCTTATCCGATTGCAACATTTGCAGAATGCTTTGTTTTTTTGATTCTTGCAGATCCATTTTAATTAAATTTTTTTAATTTTTACGTTTTTTTTTATTTCTGTGTTAATATCATTGCATAATTTGTAAACAAATAGATCCACAGATATAAACAAGCATGGATACAGCCTTAAATTTGAGCATAACGCAGTTGCGTGGTCACCTGGTATTATATGGTAACGATGAACCTAAGAAAAAATAATCAAGATTGGTTAATTGGTTACCCTGAATCCAATAAATTATCAAGTTTCAGTTGTCTACCAACAAAAAAACATGTATTGGGTAGATACTCTCATTTACATTTTTATTCAAAAGGTGACACTTCTGCAAGAGATATTTTTAAACTTGTTCTTGGTGAGCTTAAGGAAGTTTGGGAAAAAGCTGGAGTACCAATTCGATCAGATAACTCTTGTTTTTCATTGCTTACCAAATTGTTTGTGGAAAGATAAAAATAAAAAAAATTGAGATGTTAAAGCTGGAAAAGAAAAAATTGCCAGATTTTGTAATGAACTTGAGCAACTTTGCGACATTTCAGCAGTAAATGCATATGAACAGTTGTTAGTATCACGTAGACCAAAATGGAAAGAGGATTGGGCATTTTAAGAAGATCAAAAGAGTAGCAGAAAGTCACATGACAGGTAGCATCGATCTAGGTGTTTCAAAATATTGAAAACGTCAAGAAGATAGACTAAGCATAGATTTTCGGAGAAGTTCAACCAAAGATCAAAAATTGAGTGCCTTTGAAGTCAGTGAATTGGTTGAAATTGCTGATGAAGAAGATCAAAAAGTTACAGAGTTAAGTTACCACTAAAGAAAGGAAAGATGCCTTTAACAAATTGTGTGATGAACAACTCGATCGATCTGTTGCAGATCTGTTGCATCGATCTGTTGCAGATTGATGTTGTTTATCAGTTCGCTAACAACTTCTATTTCAATCCACTATCATCTGCAAAAGCGGAGACAATCTTAATGAAATTTCTATGTCATTATCAACTGTACATTTTCAAAGACAAAATGCACGGGAGAATATTGTTCTGTCAATTAAAGCTGACTGAGAGATAAACAAACCTAAAACGGCCATTTTGCACTGGGATTTGAAGCTTTTTCATTTAGACATAGCTCATAATGAAGTATGTGTAGCAGTTCTTATTAGTGGATCTCTTAACGGGTACTTATTTATTTATATAAATCCTATGTATATTTTTTATTTTTGTATTCAAAGAAACTAACTTAACTTTTATTTGCAGGCCGAAACTTATTGGTGTACCTTCGGTTAAAGATTCGACAGGTAAACTCAATGTGATGTGGCCTTGAAACTTGCGCAAGATTGGAACATTTTGGAAAACATTGTTGGTATATGCTTTGATACAACAGCAAGCAACACAGATAATAAAAAAGAAGCAGCAACTTTAATTGAAGTTGAGTTAAAGAGACCTCTCCTATGGCTAGCATGTCGCCATCATCATAATGAGCTATACATCAAACATGCATTTACCGCATTACGAAGAGGTAGCAAAAGTCCAAATGAACCAATTTTTAAACGTTTCCAAGCTATTTTCTAGAATTGATATTGATTACTCAAATTTTAATTTTATTGAATGGCCTACTCATATTTAATCAGAAATATTTAATCAAGCAGGTTTAGTTCTGAAATGGGCTTACCAATGCCTCGAAGATAAAATATTTCCGTGAGAAGATTATCTTTAGTTAATTGAATTATCTATTATCTACCTTGGGGGAAAACTATCAATGGACAGAATATTCAAAATTCACAAACCATGTGCAATTCACAATGCGAGATTTATGTCACATTCTATATATATTTTAAAAATGGAACTCTTATCTAATAAATTTATTATGTCCAATAATGAGTAAATTATGATCCACCGCATGGCTAAGTTTATTAGTCTTTTTTATTCGGTGCAATTTCTCCGCTCGAGGATTTCCGTATTTGCTTTAGTTGATTACTTCAAATTTTTTGTTGCAATGAACTGGTATCAAGAAGAAGATTCAGATATCGCAACCGCTGTGATTTTGTTGATTAACCGTCACCTTTGGTATTTAACAGAAGAGCTTGTTATTTTATCTTTATTTTATGAAAAATTGTCAGAATTTACCAGAACAATAATAGCAAAGAAACTTTTTTCTACCCCAAGACCAAAAATATTTTTAATTGGAAAACCAAAGTTTCTGACATTAAATTCTTCAACCTTTATTTATTTTTTAATTGGACCACAGTCGTGGCTTCTTTTTGATTTATTAGGACTGATAAACAACCAGGAATGGCTCCAGATGAATCCACAAGAGTGGAAATTCTTCCAAGATTATCAAACTGCAGAAAATTTTGTTAAACAATTAGAGGTAACAAATGGTATCAAACTTATTGGTAATTTTTGCAAGTGTGCGCAAAATGAAGAACAACGACAATTTATTTTGCAAGTTGTTGAACAACACAGAAAGCAAAATCCATCTTATTCGAAATCAAAACTAATTAATCCTTTAATTAATTATAGTATTTTTTTATATTACTACTATCTTCTTTATTAATTATTATTCTTAGAAAAGCTTAAGCCTAAAAATAGCTTAGTTGATTTTTTTTTTTTTTTTTAAGATTTAAAAAAATAAAAAGTTTTTTAGCTTTACATTTTAATACGACGACTTCTAGACATTGACCAATTTTTCTGAAAATTTCACCAAATGTTCATCTAATAACCTTTGGTATATTCACCCAGTAACGTAACATAAAATTGATTATTTTTTAAGTTATTCAAGTTTAAAGTTGAAAAAAGTGTAAACAATGCTATTTTTTCAAGATGACAACCTCTAGATAACATTTTAAAATTTTAAAAATTTTTTAGACTTTTTTTTGGCACATTATTTACCCTGTTATGCATGTAATGTAACCATTTTCGAAAAATTATCAGAAATAAAACACCCTAATATATCATAGATATTTAATATCCAAAACTCTAAAAGAAAGTAAAAATTATTTTATTCATAGAAAATGTTATGTAAATAAGGATGCCTTCAAACAAAAATAATACATCTTAAAATGAAAAAAAAAAACGAAAGTAGAGTAAAAGACTGTATCAGCTAATACGAGTATGTTTGTACTTTTAATGTTTTAGATAAAACTATTCTACTTTAGGTCTGCACTTTTAATGTTTTACATCAAACCATTCCACTTTAGGTCTGCCCTTTAATGTTTTATGGTAAAGTTTTATGTCAGTAAGATGTATAGAAGGTTTATCTTTAAACTTATATCAAACCATTCTAGTTATGCTTGAGAATCTTGCATAGATTTTTCTCTGGCTTATGATACTGAACAGTGGTCTAAAACTATTTTATAGGTAAAGATCTTTCCACAACAATAGTAATTGTGTTTGGAAAATATTCATGCTGGATAAAATTGACACCAACACTTACAGGCTAGGCCCAATATAAAATATTGGCGTATAAGTAATTTTATTTTTCAGTTAATAACTTTAAGTATTTATTTGCTTTTAAAGTTTTAATAAGTTTGTTCTTACAAATTAAAAAAATATTTAAATTAATTGTACCATCTAATAAAATGACTTTCATTTTAATGTTAAAGATTCAATGTGGTGTTTGCAATAAATAGGGGTTAGAATAAAGATTAATGAATTGATATTCATTAATCTTTAATCTAACCTCTATTTAAACTAGGGCTGTACCGGATTTTGGCTCCGGCTCCTGCTCCGGCCGAAATCCGGCCAAAAATTTTTTTTGTAATTCTATATTTTATGAACCTCATATTTGTTTTGGTATTTGTATTTATATTTCTTTATAATTTAATAAGCTAAGTCTAATTTAAAACAACAACGCAACAAAAAATTCTGAAGGGAAGACACACAATATTCTACAATGATGCAGGTATAAAGACTATGATGTCAACCTTAATCAAGTGATTAGATGAGCGTTTTAAAAGCATTAAAAAGAGAAACCTCTTTATATACTGACGAGACTGGTTGACTCGCAGTTTAAAACTAAATTCTCCTCATTACAGGCAACACTGACAGCTGAAAAAACAAGATTGAAGTCAATCTGAGCATGCTGAACAAAAGATTGACAAAACTGAAGAAAATCCACCGAAATAAGCCGGGCTTAATAATTTTTCTACATCATCATCATCATTACTCTGGCAATTTATTGATAAAATTATTCAGTCTACGTCCGCTGGTGGCAGGGCACATAAACAACAATTACTAAAAGGCATTGAAACTCAGCTAAGGAAATATCCGAAAGAACCAGAAATAAATAGACACAATGATCCACTACAGTGGCGGAGTGACAAAATCCCGGAAAAAAAGTTCAATAGAATTACTATAAACTTTTAAAACATATGGCCTATAGAATTTCTCTAGAATTTCAATTAATTTATATATAGAAATTGCTATAAAACTTTTTAAATAACAACAATGAAGTTTAACAGAAAACAGGAGTCACTTGGTATTCTGAATAGTCCACATTGTTGACCATGCTTAACACCAATTAGGGATGTACAGGATTTTGGCTCCTGTAGTTTTGTTTTGAAATCCGGCTCCGATTCCGGCCGGATCTGTCAGTAGAAATCCGGCAAATCCGGCTCCGGCCAGATTTGAAAGAATTAAATCCGGTACAGCCCTAATTTAAACTTGAAAACAAAATCATTAAGTTAAAATAAAAAGTATTGGGTTTTAACATAAGTTCGTAGAGTTTTGCGTTAGAGTTATTTTACAAGGATTTGTTTTGTTTTTTAGCTAAGTGTATACATTCATTCGCAAAAGCTCTTTCTTTTTCTACAAAACGGTTTTATTTGTTTTTTTGGATAATTTAATTGTTCGCCTTTTTTCTGGCTCAGAAATGGAATACCCAAGAGGAAAAAATCAGCATTTTCGACATCTGCTTTTCTTTCTTCATCGAGGTCAAAAAGCAGCTGAAGCCGCTCGGGAATTTTAGTGTGTACAGGGAAGGTGTCAGAATTTGACAAAGAGCATCTAAAGGCACTATTGAAGGAAGATGGTCGACAAACAACTCGTGAATTGGCTGAAAAAATGAACATCAGTGCAGGCCTTGTTTTAAATAAAAAAGTGCTTAATGCATTAGCTTAACGCGATTTTGACGTCATAAAATTATCTTTATTTTTTTTTATAGACGTTAAGTGTTTTAACTACCGCAATAAATAAATAACCGCAAACTAGTTCAGTTTAACAATTAACTCTAATATTAACTATAAAGGTTTTAAATATAAATTTATTATGAAAATTTTGTAATGTTTTCATTTGTTATTTTATTATTAATTTTAGTTCAATATTATTTAGTAATATATATATATATATATATATATATATATATATATATATATATATATATATATATATATATATATATATATATATATATATATATTATTATTAGTAATATATATATTAGTATATACAGCATTTCATCCGAATGTAGTCTTAAAGTTGAAAACTTTAGTCCAGGAATTTAAATTAATAAAAATAAATAAATCCAGATTCTCAGAAATCATAAGAGGAATCATTTACAGACACCATTGGCCTACTTTTTGACATTGCCCACAAGGATGCTGAAACCATGATCAGAATTGAAGAAGATAAAGAATTTTTATTGGATCAGAGATGTCAGAGAAAAATGGTGATGTTTGGAGAGGACAAAGAACTTTCAAAATTAGAAGCAAGAAATTAAGCAAGGAAACAAGCAGAGAGAGAACGAAAGCTAAAAGAAGAGCAAAGACAATCTGGTGCGAGTGCAATAGTTCCTGTTATTGAACCTTTACATGACGAAAGTTATAGTGATGACAACAATAACGATGCTGTTGATAATGACAAAATGGTTGATAGAGATTTTGAGATAGAAATCCCTGTTTATTACAGACAACAAGTCAGTAAAGCAAGTTCTTCAGGGTCAGCTGAATCAAGTTTAGCAAGTACTCCAAAACGACAATGTATCTTAGATACAATTCTTGACTCGCCTGATGTTTCATCAATATTAGACAGAATTAATCTATCTGACACAAAATTTACTATACTAGCAGCAGCAATTGCAAGGGCTGGTGGACAGAACTTCGATGATGGATCATTGTCACGTTCTACAGTCCGTAGAAAACGAACCTATCATCGATCAAACATTGAAGCCACTGTTCGAACGGAATTCTGCGATTTGGACAAACCACCATTAATCGTCCACTGGGATGGCAAACTGATGATAGATCGTACAAATTCTGCAGACCCTAAAGCAAATGTTGACTGGCTATCTGTAGGTGTGACAGGTCACAATGTTGACAAAATACTTATAATAGCAAAACTATCAGCTGGAACTGGAGAAGCCCAAGCAAAAGCAGTTATTCATCTGCTTAATTTCTGGGACATAATTGGTGATGTTATTGGAATGAGTTTTGATACTACAGCTTCTAACACTGGCTCCGAAAATGGTGCATGTGTAGTTCTAGAGAAACATATAGGTAGAAATTTGTTATATTTTGCTTGCAGACACCATGTTCATGAGATCATAGTAGCAGGAGTGTTTGGATACCTCTTTTCCAGAGATTTCAGCAATATTGTCCCAAAGTTAATCAAGGAGATTTTAAACCTCTGGATGACATTCGAATGAAAATACCCCTGGTGCAAGAACTACAAAATGAAGTGATGGCATTCCTCAAAGAAAACCTGCATGTTAAAATGCCAAGGGATGACTACAAAGAAATCATGGATCTCTGTCTGTTAATACTTGGAAAACTGCCTGATCAAGAAGAGAAAAATTATCATTTCAAGATCCCTGGTGCTTATCACATGGCTCGCTGGAGAGCCAAGGTTATTTATTGTTTTAAGATTTATTTATTTCGTGAAGAGTTCAAGTTGACCACAAAAGAGGAAAAAAATCTCTGAATTATGCTTATTTGCTAGTCTGGTTTATGTAAAATCTTGGATATCATGCCCAAATGCCAGCGATGCTCCAGTTAATGACTTGTTTCTGTTTCAGCAACTTAAGCAGTTTGCAGTTGTGAATAAAACGATTGCCGAAGCAGCAGTCAAGAAATTTCAAAACTATTTGTGGTACCTTTCACCAGAATTGGTCCCACTAGCTTTGTTTTCAAACAAACTTAAAACGGAAGAGAAGCAAAAAATGATTTCCAACATGAAATTTCACGGTGAGAACTGGTCTGAAAGGTTGATCAAATTAAAGAATATTGAAAGTCTAGAGAAGAAATCTCTGGACATGCTGGTGACATCAGTTTCAGCAAGTGCATTGCGGTCAATGAAGGTTGATATTGATTTTCTGTTCAACAACGATCCAGCTACCTGGAATGATTCCCCAGAATACCAAGAAGGAAAAAATTTAGTATATTCATTGAAAGTAGTAAATGATGCTGCCGAACGATCTGTGGCTTTAATGTCGATGTTTAATGAATCGATTACAAGGAATGAATCTGAAATGCAGAGGTTAATTCAGGTGGTTGAGGATCACAGAAAGCGAGTGCCAGATGCCAGAAAGTGTACTCTGAAGAGTTATAGTCCTCGCTAGCATTAACATTGCACAAACTATAACATTACAATAATTAAATGTTAATTGCTCATATGTTTTTGAGTTGACCTACTTAGTAGTTGATAACGGTTTGAGAAACTGTTACTCCTTTACAATAATTTTTTTTGTTTATAATTCGTATTTTAATCAATGACAAAGAGTCAAAAATCTTAGTGTTTTATTTTGGAAAAATTCTGATATAACAAAAACCGCAGAACTTTAGTCGTATTGCAGTATTTTGTTTCATTAATTTCTTTGCTAATAAACCAGTATAAAGTGGATGTGGATTGTAATTTGTATTCAGAATTTAATATTTAGAGATAGTTAAAACTGATCAAATCTGAAAAATCTAATTAACCGGGTTTTAGAAATTTGTGGAACTTTGTTACTTTTTCCATGTTTTTCACATTTTTCGTAAAACTTTATGGTCATTGAGCACCCCCTAAACATTATCTGATCGGAAAGATTTTTTGCACAGTTAATTAATATGTCAAATGGCACAAAATAAACAACTATGCAATCAAATCTGAAAAAAAAATTTTTTTTGGACAGCCCTAATATATATATATATATATATATATATATATATATATATATATATATATATATATATATATATATATATATATATATATATATATATATATATATATATATATATATATATATATATATATATATATATATATATATATTAATTATTTCTGAAATTTGTTTTTGAATAATTGTTTTTAATTGTTATTGAATAAAAAATAATAATGATTTTTTTTATTTTTAAAAATTTCTAGAGTAAACAAAAAATATTAACATTGATAAACACAAACCCATGTTAATTATTTAAACAACGATTTTGTTTTGACTAGCAAAGAAAAATTTAAGTTTTTAAATATTTTTTAAATTATTAAAAGCGTTTCAACTTGCGTTTTATAAAAATATAAAAAAGTTTTGTCTGCTTTGAACATATTTTTGATACGTAGTTTAGAATGCGTTCGCTAGGAATTTAATTCATAAATTTTTTATGTTATTGTAAAAATATTTAACTTTTTAAACAAATCACAAAGAAACAGAGCTAGAGAAAAATCGTTTTCAACGATTAAATCTTTTTTTTTTTTAATTTTAGGAAATTAAAAACTAAAAATTAAATTAAATATAAAAGTCTTAATTATGCAAACTCATTTGTTAATTATTCTTAAAACAAAAAAACAAATACTTCTACGCCAAACTTTAATTGTGCAAACTTAGAAAAATACTCAACTGAAATAATTTAAGTATATTTAATAATTTGAATCGTATCTGTTTATAATAAACATTCGTAAAAATTTGTTTATTAAAAATTAAGTTCCTTAACTTATAAACAAACTCAAAAGTATTTTCATTCTACGTATAATTACAAAACTCTTTTTTTTTTTTTTTCGTTTGTAAGCAATTTAACTTAATAAAATAAAAAAAATAATAAATACGAGGTAATCTTTGTTAAGAATAAATTTAATTTATTTATTGAACTATGTTTTTATTTTTAATTATATATCAACTTAATTAAAATATAGTAACATGTTAAAATATTTTAACATGACTTGTATTATTTATAAACCGTTGGGCAGTTGCCCTTACGGCACTATTGTTTTTGGATAATATTTTATTTTGATGAAGATCACATAACTTACATTTGATTTTAATAACGTAAGTCTTCTCTTTTTCTGTGATCATCGCATCAGCAAAATCCCAAGATTTAAAAGTTTTTAAAGTAAATCTTTTGTCCTTCAAAATACAATCCATATTCGAACTTTAAACAATTTAGAGATAATAGAAATATACAAGGTTTTTATATACTAGTTTGTTTTGTTTTATAAAGAAAAATACATATTCATTAGTAAAAAATGGAGACTGTCATTTAACTAAAACGTGCCTAAGTATTTATTTAACGGAACCTGTAATGTGCGCGTGCATAATAAAACCTCCGTTATATAAATATATTCAACGTAATATTAGTGTCATCAGCGGATGTTGTAGTCTACTCATGATTTCTTTACCTTATATTATAACTTGATTTATGAAAAAAAAACTTATTGAATCGCACTCAGAAGAATTTTAACAAATTGTCTTCATTCAAATACTGCGAGTAACAGGTAATTTTTTTTTTCTGTGCCGACCCCCTCCTCCCGCATAACTTAAACTATATACTAATAAACTAATAAGAAAAGCTATATACTATTAAACTAACTATAAGCTATATACTGTTAAACTAATAAGAAAAGCAAAGACATTTTCTTTAACATCTCGAAAAAATGTCTTAATATTTTTGTTATCATGATAACAAAAATATTAAGACATTTTTTCAGATTTTATTTAAAAAAATGTCAATTCTGAATTACAAATTTTTTTGCAAATGTTTTCTATTATAAATTCAGTAAAAAATTCATAAAAAATCTATATTACAAAAAACTTTTATATTCTGTATTAATAAATATGGAATATAGATTTTTTTAAAGTTTTTTACTAAAAACTTTAAAAAATTACTACTTTTTATTTAAAACATTGCAAAAAATTTGTAGTTAGGGATTGACAAACAATTTTTCATGTTGCTAAATATTTGGATAAAAAGTTTAGCGTCAAATTAATTGCTATAAAAAGGAAAGATATATCGCGATGAAAAGTTACAACAATTTTTTTTTAAATAAATACCTTTACATATCGTTATTTAAAAGTTAATGTGGTTTTTTTTCAAAATTAATTACTTCTTTTATGTTACCGCTAATTAAAAAGTTAAAAAATGATAAAAAGTAGCTTAACCAAAACAGCTCTACGCGTACGTAAAAAGCGCTTAAGGCGTACGTAAATCGTAACGCTTTAAAACAAGGCCTGCAGTGCAATGACAATCTCTCGCCACCTTCAATCAATTGGTTTTACTCAAAAACTTGGAGCATGGGTACCTCACGAGCTCAACGAAGAAAACAAAGAAAAACGCCTTCAAATTGCTGCTTAACATCTCGCCCGCCACCCAAAAAAGGCCATGATCTGTATTTGGTGGGACTGGGAAATGCTCGAACGAAACGCCACTGTCAACAAGGAGGTCTACATTGCCCAGCTGAACCATGTAAATGAGGCTATTCGGCTGAAAAAACCTGATAGACAAGGTCAAGTCATCTTGCTCCACGACAATGCCAGGCCCCATATTGCCTAAGTCGTCAAAACAGCACTCCAAGAGCTTGAATGGGAGGTTCTTCAGCATCCACCGTACTCTCCGGATCTTGCACCTACTGACTATCACCTTTTCCGCTCTCTATCAAACCAAATGAGGGGTGTTACCTTTGATGGCAAAGAGGATCTTAAAAACTGGCTCAACAACTTCTTCAACACCAGACAGACTGATTTTTGGCGAAATGGCACCAACGAATTGGTCAAGAGATGGGAGGAGGTTGTAAACAATAACGGAGAATATATCATTGATTAATTTATTATTATAATTATTGTTTTTTGTTCAAATCTTTATGAAAAAACTCTACGAACTTATGTTACGACCCAATAATTTAAAAATTAATTAAAAAGTTTAAAAGTTAATTAAAAAATAGTTATAAATTATTATGGTATAATAGTTATTGTATATAACTTGAAGCCATATAAAGGTAATATAAAAAGTTAAGAAATCAAACACTGCATTGTTAAAACAAAAACAATATTTATTGTTAAAAAGTATGCTTTTAAATCACTTTGCTACAAAAATAGTTGATCCAATCTTCTTTGAGATATTTTATCAGTAGATTTTTCAACTTAAATAAGTATTGTTTTCAGGTTTTTTGATAAATAAGGTTTAAAATCAGACAAGAGTTATCAAGAAATTTGTAATGTTGTTTAGAGTTTTTTTGAATTATTATAAGATTGTAGTTTGAAGATTTTTTTTATATATAGTTTTATAGATATATTTATAAACATCTTTATATAGTTATATATTTTATATATTTTTATATTTGTATCATCTTGAGTTTTATTCCCTGTTTTATTTTTATTTTATTAAAAAATTTTTAAAAATACCCAAGGCCTAAAGGAAATACTTTTTTAATTAATCACAATACAAGTTTGTTTGTTTAATTTTTATTTTTTTATAATTAATTTAAAAAAATATTTATTTCATCTAGTAATTTTATTATGTTAAAAAGTTGAGTAAATATTTAGATAATAAAAGATGGTAATGTTTTACATTGTATTGATGGAAAAGATGAACAACTTGGCAATTGGATGAGATTTATAAATTGTGCACGTGTTGAGACGGAGCAAAATCTTATGGCAGTTCAATATTATGGTGAAATTTTCTACAATGTTTATAAACAAATAGATAAAGGTATGGAACTTCTTGTTTGGTATGGTGATCAATACGCAAAAGATCTAGGTATAGAAGTTGACTCAACTAACGGTAATTTTTGATATTCTTTTTATGTGTATTTATATATATACAGCCCTCAGAATTAGGGTCGGCATTCGGCAATGTCAACCTAACTGCCAACTTAAAAGTTTTTGGGGTCAGCAAAAAAATATCAACCTTGTTTCTATGTTTTATGGTAAGACCTTTGTATAAAAAATTTTTTTGCTGACCTCTGAAAGGTTGAGGTTGGCAAATTATTGCCTACCTCATTTTTTCCTAATGCCAAGGGTTGAATATTTATATAAACAATTTTAAAATGTATTCTACATTGCTTGATGTTCTTAAAAGAACCGAGCAATAATAATTTGAAAGTAAATTACTTAACAAAAATATTTGTGTTTCACCTATAAAGACTCATCAGAAATGAAATAAAGACTCATCAGAAGTGAAAGAAATTTATTTCTGATGAGTCTTTATTGATGAAACACAGTGTTAAATGAAAAAATTTTGTTAAGTGATTTTCTACTAATTAATATATATATATATATATATATATATATATATATATATATATATATATATATATATATATATATATATATATTAGGGTGTCCCAAAAAACAACATTTTTGAAAATAATCTGCTCTAACCCCCTAAATGTGTTCTATCTAATGCAAAAACACTAGGTTTAAATTTTTTTTGAATAAAAAATATTTTAAGGGGTCCCTCAAGACCCTCGAATATTTAATAGGTTCCTAATATTTTCGAAAAAGAAATTTTTCAAAAATATGTCAACCTGGTACTTAAATGAAGTGAAATTATATAAAAAATTTTAAAATAATATTCATTTCAAAACAAAATTGTTATTTTTGGTTTTATTACATAAAAAATTGCATTTTTTAAGGAAAAATGAAAATAATGCATTTCTGTTTTTTTATGATAATTTTGATAAATAAGTTAAAAATATTTCAAAATGAATATTATTTTTGAAATATTTATATAATTTCGCTTCATTTGAGTACCAGGTTGACATATTTTTGAAAAACTTTTTTTTCGAAAATATTAGGGACCCATTAAATATTCGAGGGTCTTGAGGGACCCCTTAAAATATTTTTATTCAAAAAAAATTTAAACCTAGTGTTTTTGTATTAGATAGAACACATTTAGGGGGTGAGAGCAGATTATTTTCAAAAATGTTGTTTTTTGGGACACCCTAATATATATATATATTAATATATATATATATATATATATATATGTATATATATATTTATATATATATATATATATATATATATATATATGTATATATATATATATATATATATATATATATATATATATATATATATATATATATATATATATATATATATGTATCTATATATATATATATATATATATATATATATATATATATATATATATATATATATATATATATATAGATAGATATATATATATATATATATATATATATATATATATATATATATATATATATATATATATATATATATATATATATATATATATATATATATATATATATATATATAGATATATATATAGATATATAAATATATAGATACATATATATATATATATATATATATATATATATATATATATATATATATATATATATATATATATATATATATATATATATTTATTTATATAGATATATATATATATATATATATATATATATATATATATATATATATATATATTGTATATATAAATTGATTGCAATAAAAAAGGCAGTGTATAACTATATTTTAAATATACTTTGATATAATAATGTATTAACTATATTATTATATGTTAAATATATTAGATTATTATTATTTATATTGTTAATATATTATTATATCAAAATATATTTAAAAAATAGTTATACTCTGCCTTTTTTATTGAAATCAATTGATATATTTATAAACACTAGCAGTAAGCAACCCGTAATACGGGATAGTAATGAATAAATGACAATTTAACTTAATCGTAGATCGTCCAGGTCATATTTTAAAAATCCGCAAAATTTTTTGGGTAAAATATCCGCAATACATTTTTCTCTTAAATTTGCTTTTAGCTGAGTTGTTTTAAATTTTTTATCCAAACCTTAACTTTTCTATAAATGATGAGTGAAAAGTATTAAAAAACAAATCTACCACAAAAATATATACCTAAACTTGTATGTATGCAAAATATTTTGGATATCCGGAAAAACTAATAGTTAAAAAAAAAATCCGAAATTCTGAAAATTATCTGGGAAGAGTTAATAAAAAATAAAAAATACAAATTTAACTATATAAAGGGATGCCATTGTCCCTGTTTTTCTGCTGAAAAACCCTATAAAAGTTTCAACTAGTTTTAGCATTGCGCTCTCCTCTGTAAAAATTGGGACAATAGCATCCCTATCTGTATAATATAATCTTTTTGGTTTTCTTGCTTTTATTAGTTTTGGCGTTTAGTTAAAACCACGAAACTTAAATATTAGGTTCTTTTTAATTACAGCAAGCACCAGAAAAGGAAAGCCAAGCACAACTCACCAATGCTTCAAAAAAGATCATCTTAAACTACAAAAGCATTATTTTACATATTTATTATTGTGTTTTAGAATAATTAAGTTTATTAGTAAAGGAGAGCATTATTTTATTGTTATGTTTATGAATTAGTGACTCGTAAAACATGCCAATTATCAATTATGGTACAAAAAAAACATAAGAGCTTAGTAATAACAGAGTGTTCCAATAATGCTCTTCTTTATTTATAAAATTTCATTAAACAGAGAGGAGATAGACTGTTTTAAAGGCACTGTGTTTAAAAAGTTAGAATAAGTTATTATATTTATAACTTAAGTTATCGTTTTTAATGACAAAAAGTATATATTTTAGCACAAAATAGCTATAGCACAATTAATCATAAAGAAAAAGGCTTTTTAATGTTAATAAATAAAATTATTGTTACCCTAATAGTTTAGACTTCCAATTTCTTCATAACTGTTAATAATGATTAACACAGTAAATTTCATATCATAAAAATTTACTAAATTAAAACCATGTTTCAACAGTAAGCATACTAATAAAGCAATGACAACTAAAAAGAAGAAAAAAGAACTTAATTGTGTTTGAACTTCAAAAAAAAAATTATAAATTTATTTTATTTTAGCATAATTATAATCAGTTATATGAAAATTTAATAAAATTTGATTTGTAAAAAAAATGTAGTGACTAATATTAGAACTAAAATATATAACAAATCTGATAATAGTCTAATTAATTACAGTCATAAAAACTAAGTTATTATAATAATCTTTAACTTATCAGTTGTGATATCGTAGAATATCTGAAAGTAAAGAGAAAGTTGAGTATAATAAAAAGTAGATATACATGTGGTTGAATTTCAATTAAAGTATAAATATTTGCACTTATCTGATGGATCTAAGAAATTAAAATTAATAACTTTGAAAAAAAAAGAAAAAGATATGTAGCTTACCAATTTCTAGTATTTATATTTTGATACTGATTATAGTAAGATTTATACTTAATCAGTTCCAAAGTGACCTGAGTAAAAAATAATTAACAGAAGTTAAGACCACCCACCAAGTAACACCACAACTTAGTAACATCTCATCACTGGCAACTTTACACACTGCAAAGTAACACTACTTTTAAAACATAAAAAAAAAGAAAGAAAAAAAAAGAGTATAAAGTATATAATTATACATTGAAATTATATCTAATAAACTATTAACATTTACTTTATTCCATATGAAAACATACATATTATAAAATATTAATTAACAACATTTGAAAATGAATTTGTACACATTTTTTTACCACACACTACTATATTGGGTTGCAGGCAAAAGTAATAAAATGGTTTGGTTTACCAGTTCTTTTCATTTCTTTAACTTTAAATTATAATTTTTAATTATAACCATAGCATTTTCATAGTTTTTTCAAGATTTCCTAAAGCTTGGTTTCCAATAGTTGTAGAAATGTCGCACAACAGTTGCACAACAACTTTGTTTTATAATGGAAACATTTTCAAGGTTAAGTTGCGCAACTTAATGTCGGTTGTACAACAAAATTTATGTTGTACAACTGCGGTTGCGAGTTTTGAGAAAAATCTCTGCAACAGTTTTTTGTTTTTTCTAGAATTTGCGCAGTTTGTTATTCATTGAAAACAAAGTTTTCAAAATATTGCCATTATTTACAAAAATATAGTGACACATATATTAGAAAAAATCATCTCTAAAGCAGATTTAATGAGCGAAGTTCAAAAATATCCTGCTTTGTATGATAAATTTGATAAGGAGTTTAAAGACAAAATTCAAAAGAAAAATGCTTGGGAAGAAGTTGGTCGTCTGTCAAACCTAACTGCTAACCAAGCAGAAGAAAAATATAAAAGCATTCGAAGTAGTTATGGAAGGTGGTTAAAAGCAAAAAAAAGTATCCCATCAGGTTCTAAAAGTACTTCAGTACCACCTCAGTTTCTCTATCTCGATTGGCTAAATACCTTTTGAACATCGTGAAACAACCTCCAATATTTGTTCACTTTCTGATTCCAAATTAGAAGCAATAAATTTGGAGAAAAATGTTGACATGGTATGCGAGCAAGTTGAAATTATTCATTGTCCACTAGATGAACTAAATACTAATTTACCTGAAGATGTGACTGAAAAAGATTGTATAAATTCAAGGATGCGAGTAGATTCAAATGACAAAGTTAGGAACAAAAGAAAAAAATTAGATTCTGATGACTTACTTAATAAAACATTAGTGAAAACATTTAAAAAAATTAATTCCAATATGATAAATTCAAATGAAGTAAATCAAGATGAAGATTATTTATTTATGATTTCATTAATTCCACAACTAAAATGATTAAACAACTATGCCAAAGCCTTGGCTAAAGTTCAAATACAAGCATTTCTGCTCAAGTTGGAGTTTCAAGATAAAGGTGAACTAATCTACTCTGTTTAACCCATCGATGCATTGATTTTTGTATTGCTATATGAAGAAACTTTAAAAGTAAATGAAGTCTTGTAGTAGCTGTAGTAACTGTTGATAAAATATTTGAAAAGAAACAGTGTAATTTATTATTTTGTTTAACATAGTTATGTGATAAACTTTACATTTTGATTAAAACTAGCTATAAAGTAACCAACTAATATCAACTAATCATTTAAAAAGACATGATCTAGTTTAATCTATTGACATGAAATTTAATAAAATCAAGGAGGTATAGTGCATATTTTTTTAGCAAATAAGTAACTTGAATTGTTAGTCAAGGAGGTTGGAGAAAAGAGGTACAATATCAAATTAAAACAACAAAAATTTATGAAAACAAATTAAAAATGTAATAAATTAATTAAATTTATTTTTAACAAATATCGTTAAAATAAAGTTTATTGATTACATATACTCTAGTTATTCACTGGATTGTGGCCGCGCGATTGAACATAATCCATTTGCCAAGAAAGGCTTCCTTGACATGAATTATAATAATCTGTCAAAGTATTTCTTATTACTATTGCATTAAAAACAGATCGCTTACTTTTTGATTTTGAGAAATTAAGCAAACATCCTTGATCTTTTAATTCATTTCTCCAATCTCCTTGTATAACAATTTCTAAGTTGCTTTTACTATCTACAAAACCAGTAGGAATATAATGAGCTCCATCTGTTACACGCAAATAGTTGTGAAGACAGACAGTAGCCTTTATTATATTTTCTACTTTCGATGCTTTAGCTTTAATTGGAGATCTGTAAATTCTCCACCTGGTAGCCAGAATTCCAAAACTATTTTCAATTGTTCTACAACATCTAGATAAGTGATAATTATAAATTCATTGTTGGACTGTAAGGTTTTTACCAGGGTATGGTTTCATTAACCATGGTTTAAGTGCAAATATATCATCTCCAACTGTTGGAATTTTATGATTTTATGATATTTTATTATCCCTTCCATAACCCCCTTATTAAATGCTCTGCCAAATGTGCTTGCATTTAAAATCGAAGCATCATTATCCCTTCCATAACCCCCTATGTCAACCATTGTAAAACAATATTTAGCATCACAGATGGCTAATAAAATCATGCTGTAAAATCCTTTATAATTGTAAAAAGAAGAACCAGATTTTGCAGGAGCCTCAATGCGTACGTGCTTTCCATCAACAGCCATTATGTCGTTAGGGCCTCTTAGTAATAATTTTTTTAGAACTTCCCATATAGCACAACAGGTTTCTTCAATTACATTACATACTGTAGCTATGCCAACACGAAAATAAAATGACTGAGTTTGTTGTGATTCTCCTGTAGCTAGGTATCAAAGTGTAATTATTAATCGTTGTGATGGGCATATAGACTCTCTACTGGGACAATACTTTTTTGTTATTAAAGGTCCGATTAATGAGAAAAGGTGTTCAAATCTGTCAGGAAACATTCTTAAGTATCAAAAAAAAAATTCTCCATCAAGTAGAATCATTTCTTTTACCAACGAACTAAATGCACCTTGCTGGACGCATTTTTAAATAGTTCTCTGACCCAAAACTTCTCAGTTTGCTTTGGTTATTTTTATGAAAGCAAGTCAATGCTCTTCAATTTTAACATATGCATCAGCAGCATATTGCTGAGTTTCTTGCCATAAATTATTGAACAGAGGTTTTGTCTTACTGAAGGACCATAATTGTAAAAACTGAGATAATTTATCATGATTTCTAACCAATGCTGCATGTTAAAGGTTGTGCACCAATTATGCCATCTCATGGGAAAAAAGGTGAACAAACTGTAGGATCTAAGTTAGCTGACATACTCAATATAACTTCTAAATGACCTTTTGGGTAAATAACTTCACTAAATATAGTTTGCAATTAAAACATTAAACGATGTAAGCAAAGTTGATTGCTACGTTATTGTTTTCTAAAGTTTACTGGTTGTTGATAATGTCAGGGGAATATCTCGATCTGGCCTAAAATTACCTACACAATAGAAAAACTTGGCTACATGTTTTTAAATATGCCAGCCTAATTTCATAGGTTAAACCACATCAGTAAATAAAGCAAAATATAAACAGGCATTATAAATTCTAATATATTTAAAAAAATTATAAATATATTTTCCTGTAAATCTTGTAAAGCTTGTGGAAATAATGAAATAAGCAAAACCATTATGGCAACATTAAAAAGACCTTTCATCAAATCCGCCTAACACTTATGTTCTAATTTTCTTGCATTTTGACAACAATTAATTTCAGCTTGCCTAGTTCTAATCGTTTCACTAAAGTATCAATTATTTTTAAGTTGATAGTATTCTTCTAATAACTTATTGAAGCAGTATAATATCAGCAAATTTAATTTTAATATTATAAATAAACATAATAACAGTAGTATTACTACTGTGGTAACAAATAAACACAAAAGAATCTTAAGAATTATGAACATTTCTATGAAAATTATTTACTATTATTTTAAGTGAAGATAAGAATAAAATAAACAACTTTGATAAATATCAACAAAAACCTACAATCCTAATAACAAAGATATTATTTAGTAATAAAGCCAAAACACAATGTTGAGTTTTCTTATCTATAACACAATTTTATTTAACTATTTAAACTATTTAAAAAGAGCAAAATAAAAAAATAAAAATACCTTATTCAAATAAATCATAAAATATATAAATATCATTAAAATATATATATATATATATATATATATATATATATATATATATATATATATATATACATTTATATATATATATATATCGAATTCAATTAATTTATATAGATATATATGTATATATAATTTACTAAATAAAAACAATACAAACTGATTATGTAATGAACTTAAATTTATTTAATATATAAAACAACATTTATTAGTATCAATTAATTTTAATGTAACAAAGAATGCAGACTACAATGTATGACATTGTTAGTAAAAATGAAATAAAAATGAAGAAAAATGTCAGTCAGTATATATTTATCTAAGTTAATGAAAAAGATGAAACCATTTAAGAACAAAGTTAAAGATTTTTAATTCATATCCAGATACTTTAAAAAAAAGCATAACACAACATTCTTTTGATGACTTCCAGAAGATATTTTAATACTTGTCTAATCGTTATTATTTTTTTAAGAGAAAATATACATATAGATTAAGAGAAATATAAAATATACTTAAATAAACGTAAATTTATGTATATAAACTTACATATCCACAAATTACAGTCTTATTTTATTTAAATTTTCATGTTAAATATATAAATAAAATTTTATTCTCATTAATCCTTCTACAGACAATAATCTTTCTATAAATAATAAAATGAATTGAACTTACTAAAAAGGCCTTAAGCTCCTTGAAACTGCTCTAAAAAATAAAACAATACTTGCTTAAAATGTTTTTAAATGACTAAAGACAAAACTGAAACACTTTACTAAAAAAAAAACATTGTACTAAAAAAAATTTTACCAGTCATTTCAGTTCAAACTTCTAAAAAAAGAAAACAGGCTATAAAAATTAAAAAAATACAAACAACCAACAACAAACAAATTGTATGAACAACATCAATTCTTCTTGAATGAACAACATCAATTCTTCTTAAAACAAAAAATATTTCAGTTCTAATACGCTTGCTGATCTTGCTTGCAAGACCATGTGGAATAAAAAATCGCATATAGAAAAGCCTAGAAACTACTTTAAAAACAAAAGTGAAACGACACTACTATTAAGTTGCAGTATTAATATTAAGATACCGTGTAACAAGAAATGACTTTTAAAGAATTTATATATATATTATATACCAAGGCTCGAATTAAGCAAATCGCAACTCACCATTGCTTTTCACACTGTCTCAATTAGTTTTTTCTTAAAAAATTATTTTAGTGATTTGTTTGTTTGTTTGTTTTTTGTGTTGTTTTTTTCTATTTTAATTTAGCATTTATTTGGCCATTCTTAAAAGTAACATTTTTATCTAAGTGATTTATTAAGGGTCATAAAGTATGTCACACTAAATTTATTTTTTGAATAGAAGTATAATCTTTGCACTGAGATTTTATTCAACATAAAGCCCTTTTGAATTTAAATTACTTTAAATCTCTGCATGGAAGCCAAAGTTTTATCTAGTTTGATTTACTTAATATAAAGTACATCACAGTAAATTTACCTTCAAACTAAATTAAAACAACCAGTTAAGTTACAACAGTAACTTACACTTAATCAACTAATAAATTTGTTTAATATACTCAAAGACTCACCAAAGTTATCCATATAAATGTTTCTGTTTATATCTAATATGTTATTAGTACATAATATAAACTTCTAACTAAAAATTATTTTAACAAGAAATCTTTAATAGAATATAAAATGTGTGTAAAAAAGTAACAATATCAGATTTAGAACATAGTGAGGAAGAAAGTTTTGTTTAAATCGTAAGCATTTTGAATAATTATATTTTGTTTCTTGAAAATAGTCTTAAAAGTAGAAATGTTCTATTCCAAACATTAAACCAGTAAAAAGCTGCAAAAGTTAAAATAAAAAATAATTTACAAAAAATTAAAATTAACAAATTATTTTACTTCTGTTCAAAGAAATTTTTTTTCTAAAAAAATAATTTAAGCATTTTCTTAAACTTAAAGGGACTACCAAGTCCCGAGACATGTTGTGTTCATATTAAAGAGAATGTTAAAAAAAAAACGTTTGAGCAAATTTTTTTTGATTAAAACTAATTAATAAATGTATACTAAGAAAAACTAATCTTGTTGTTTTTCTCTGGTATTTTGAGTATGTAAAATAAACGCGATTTTCCAGGCGCATTATACAGACTTGATAATTTATTCAAGCGCGTTTAATTCATAGGAGTTTTAGTGCATGACGTCGTTGGAAACATTCTAGAAATTCTTTAAAAATTTTACTATTAAATTTTACTCAAATAGCTAACTATAGTAAATTATAACTTAAGCTATAAATTATAACAGTAACTTACGCTATTTTAAACACTGCCAAACAAGAAAATTAGTAGGTAATATTTAGATATGAGAGGTAATATGTTAAAAAAATAACTAATAACATACAACTTTATACTAAGGCAACCCCCCTGTTGATAACAGTCTAGAATAGCCTCTGATATATATATGTATATATATATATATATATATATATATATATATATATATATATATATATATATATATATATATATATATATAACAGAGGTTTCATTATGCACGCGCACATTACAGACTCCGTTAAATAAATAATAAGGCATTTTTTAGTTTAATGACAGTCTCTATTTTTTACTAATGACTATGTATTTTTCTGTATAAAATAAGACAAACTAGTATATAAAAACCTAGTACATTTCTATTCTCTCCAAATTGTTTAAAGTTCGAATATGGATTGTATTTTGAAGGACAAAAGATTTACTTTGAAAACTTTTAAATCCTGGGATTTTGCCGATGCTTTTCTAATTAAAACTATTACAGAAAAAGAGAAGACTTACGTTATTAAAATCAAATGTAAGTTATGTGATCTTCATCAAAATAAAATATCCAAAACCAATGGTGTTGTAAGGGCAGCTGTGCTAGGGTTTATAAATGACACAAGTCATGTTAAAATATTTTAACATGTTACTATATTTAAGTTGGTATATAAAAATAAAAATATAGTTCAATAAATAAATTAAATTTGTTCTTATCAAAGATTACCTCATATTTATTCTTTTTTTATTTTATTATTCCAAGTTAAATTGCTTACAAACAAAAAAAAAGAGTTTTGTAATTATACGTAGAATGAAAATACTTTTGAGTTTATTTATAAATTAAGGAACTTAATTTTTAATGAACAAATTTTAACGAACATTTATTATAAACAGATACGATTCAAATTATTAAATATACTTATATTATTTTAGTTGAGTATTTTTTTAAGTTTGCACTATTAAAGATTTGAGCAGAAGTATTTATTTTTTGTTTTAAGAATAATTAACAAAAGAGTTTGCATAATTAAGACTTTTATATTTAATTTAATTTTTTTTTTAATTCCTAAAATTCAAAAAAAAAAGATTTAAAATCTATAAAGAACAGAGCTATAAAGAAAAATCGTTAAAACGATTTTTCTTTATAGCTCTGTTTCTTTGCGATTTTTTTTAAAATGTAAAACATTTTTATGATAACATAAAAAATTTATGAATTAAATTCCTGGCGAACGCGTTCTAAACTACATATCAAAAATATGCTCAAAGCAGACATAAAACGTTTTTGTATTATTATATAATGCAAGTTAAAACGCTAAGCAACATAAATTTAAAAAACATTTAAAAACCTAAATTTTTCTTTGCTAGTCAAAACAAAATCACTGTTTAAATAATTAACAAGGGTTTTTGTTTATCAATGTTAATAGTTTTTGTTTACTCCAGAAATTTTTAAAAATAAAAAAATCATTATTTTTTTTTATTCAATAACGATTTATAAACATTAATTATTCAAAAACAAATTTCAGAAATAATTAATATATATATATATATATATATATATATATATATATATATTATATATATATATAAATTATTTTACTAAATAATATTGAACTAAAATTAATATTAAAATAATAATTGAAAACATAACAAACTTTTTATAATAAATTTATATTTAAAACGTTTATAGTTATTTGAGTTAATTGTTAAATTGAACTAGTTAGCAGTTATTTATTTATTGCAATAGTTAAAACACTTAACGTCTATAAAAAACAATAAAGATAATTTTATGACGTCAATATCGCGTTAAGCTAATGCATTAAGCACTTTTTTATTTAAAACAAGGCCTTTAATACTGATAAAAGATTGTTTGATCCCTCATATCGGATGCTAGAGCAGCTTGACTTTGCTTTACAATACTGTCTTTTAGACAGCACTGATAGTGCTTTAAATTATCATGGTCAACACAACGGACTGCAACAAAAAATTACTAAAGCTGTAGACCACCTTGTATATATATGGCGTTACAGTCATTTTTTCAACTTAATTGTCAAAAAGGCAACTAGCTGCTCCACATCGTGGAGCTAAGAATTGCCTAATACTGAAATTTGACACTGTTTTGACTGCTTCTGCAAATTTCAGAAAAAGTGGGACCACTGCATATAGACCTAATGATATAACCTTCATATCACATGTTCAAGATTATCTGTACTATTTCTGTAACAGAAGTTAAATGTGAAAGATTCTTTTCAAAGTTGCAAAATTCTGTTGAATGAACACTTAGAGTAGTAAATGTTAATATCAAGAAAAGTCTATTTGATAGCCTTGAGTATGATACAATCATTCAATATGCATCTTTGTCCTCTGAATTTAGCAGACTGTATTAATGCAAATTAATACAATACTTGGAAGAGTGTACAAACAAATGTATCTGACCCCATTACAATTAGCATAGACCAAAAAGTCAAGATAAACCTTCTTTACTAGTTGTTAAAAAGTCATATTATTTCTTTCATTACTGACACTTGTTAGGTTTCTTTTACCAGAAGCTTTTTAGAAGAAATTGTTATACACAATTTATATGTGTGTGTGTGTTTGTGTGTGTGTGTGTGTGTGTGTGTGTGTGTGTATGTGTGTATGTGTGTAAACAGACACACGTTATTGGTTTTGTGTGGTTTAGTATTAAAAATACTAAAATGTAGAAAAATATTTAAAAAAGTTAAATTTCAAAAACAAAGCGTTTGATGCTTAAAATGTAGAAAAGAAAAAAGAAGACTTTTTATGAAGCTTAAAGTTTTAAGATTTATTTGAAAACATGTTTCTTATAAAACTTTATTTAAACTTAAAGCTTTGTAAAAAACATTTTAGCAATATATGTATATTGGCAGGGCCCCTTAATTATTTTCCTGTCCAATAAAATATATTTAACCAGACCACCACTGTAAGTGATTCACTCAATTATTACTTGAACTGTTTGAAGAGAATGTTTTCTTACTCAGTTAATATAATAAGTTAGTAAAATGTTAGAAAAAAGCCAAAAAAAAAACTATGAAGGTTGAGTTCTTTTTTTAGATTTAAAAATAAAATACATTTCATATAAAGAAAAATAAATAAAAATGTAAAAAAAAAAAAAAAAAAAAATCAATTAAATTTCATAAAAAACAAACAAAACACAAACTTTGATAGTGACAAAGTTTAAGTAACAACTTCAGGACTTCAATTATGAGATTTTATTGTGTAACAAAAACACATAATGCTAATAAATAATCTTTGTCACAGCTTTAATATTTACATTGTTAAAAGTTAAAATGTCTTATTAGCATATTTTAAAGTATTATGTTTTTTTTTTATGTAATTAAATTTAGTTTTAAATTTAAATTCTGAATTCAAAAAAGATTTTATTTCTTTATAATTTATTTCTTAAAACAATCTTACCATAATCTTTTGTTTCTTTATCACAACTTTTTTGTTTTTTATATATTTAATGTAATATTTTTAATAAAGATTATAAACAATTGATAGGTAGATATTCGTTTCTAATAAGATATTTGTAAACAAAGTTTAGGTTCATAAATAAAATGTCAAAAGAACTTTACTGAATTAATTAAAAACAAAAAAATTTAAATACATTTGTACTTAAATTTTTTCAAAAAAAAAAAAAATAATGCCTTATATTTGCTTTCACATATTTTAATCTGTTAAAGAGATTTATGTTATATGTAATGAATTAGTTAGCAGATCAAAAAAAATTTCTTTCATAAATAAAGCAAATCTTTTTAAAATAAGTCTTCATTCTACATTTTACTAACAATTTTACATTCATTTAAAACTAAATTTAAAATCATATTTAATTCAAAGTCTTTTATTAAAAAAAAATATATGTAAAATAATCAGTTTCTTTAACAAAAAAATTCACAGTTGCAGTTGAATGCTT
>NC_061164.1:29629822-29887322 GCF_022113875.1 Hydra vulgaris
AACTCACATCGCCTGATGCTTTATCGCAAGGCCTGTTATATATATATATATATATATATATATATATATATATATATATATATATATGTATATATATATGTATATATATGTATATGTATATATGTATATGTATATATGTATATATGTATATGTATATATGTATATATGTATATATATATGTATATATGTATATATATATATATATATATATATATATATATATATATATATATATATATATATATATATATATGTTGTTTATATAATATCCTGTTTAGATATTACCTGCCTGTTAAACATAATATTAATGCATAATTTCATAAAAAAGTTAACAATTTGTTGTAAATATTTCATTTGAATTATATAATAGATGTCCATTATTTTGAAAAGTAGCTAGAAAAGTATTTGTATTGATATAAAGTGAAAGTTTGATGCAACTTCAGGCAGTAATGATTTTTACTATTTAATATAGAGTAAAATGGGTAATTTCGCCACTTTAGAAATTTTGCTACTAATTGGTGTATATCTACTTTTATAACTATAACAGGAATAAAAATTTTTTATAATTCAAATTTCTATTAGAAAAAAAACAAATTTCTTATTAAATTATGGGGAAAAAAAATCTTCTTTTTGTGGAAACTTGATTAGAAAATTAATTGATAAAAATAATCCATAAAAAAACAGGAAATTTAAAATTCTCATAAAAATCAAATTATTTATTTACATTCAAAATTTAAAAGACTGTATTGGATATTATTGGAAATTCTTCAAAGAATCTTTTGATTGTTTTTTTCTTTCTAATTTTGATTGGTTTTAAAGTTATTACAGAAATACTAAATGAGGAAATTTTGCCACCTATTTATATTAAATAGAAATATTTGATAATTAATATTATTTCCCTTCCTCTTGTTTTGGTAATTAATTTCTCAGGTCATGTTTGTCTTATAATCAATTCAAGTTAATTAAATTGATCAATTATCAGCAACAATGCCGCAAAACTACAAGAGAAAGTCCCTCACCAATTATAGCAAAGAACTAATGAAAAAAGCCATTGCAAAAGTTAAAGCTGGCGAACTGAGTTGCGAGCGAGCTGCAGAATTATACTGTATACCTCGAATGACACTACGAGGAAGAATTCAATATTCAGAAAGAATAGCTGGGGCTGGTACATTAACAAATCTTCTAAATATCCTACTTTTAAATAAAAAGAAAAAAAATAGATAAAAAGGTGGAAGGGGAGACATGCCCTGATACTTCTTGGTATCAATGGCCATGCCCCCACTTATTGAATATTGTTAGATTTTTTTTATTTAACTGATTGTATATGTGTTTTTAAGATTTATAATTTAAAATAAAAAATTTATGTTGTAAATAACATAGGTGGCAAAATTCCCTTAAATTAGATTCTATTGGGGTAATTTTGCTACCCAATTTTTTCTGTTCAAATTATTTTTAAAAAAATTAAATTATGTAAAGTTTATAAAAATATTATTAAAAATAAAAAGAATTCTATTTCCAATTTTAGTTCTCAAGTTATTTAAATTGAAAGAATTAAAAAAAGTTACTCTATAATTATTCTTACTCTATAATTATTTGCATTTCAAATTTTACTAAGCTTTTTGTGTTTTAAAAAGATTTTTTATCTCCTTATTATTTATAATTATTTTAGTTTTTAACTTAATTTTTAAGTGCCAACTTAAATAAGAAAATTTTAAGTAATGATAAATAAATATATTAAATAAAAAATTTTTAAGGGTAATAAATTTAAAAAAGATTAATAAAGTGCTAACATACTTTAAAAACTTTTTTATTCAATTAATTCAGGTTAAATTAGTATATTTAAATTTAGGGTCTTTTTTTAAAATTCCAGCCGTCACACTATGCCTCAGAATAATCAAAAAGTAGCAAAGCTCATCAAATTTCAAAAAACACTGTAAATAAACATATGATATGTTGAAATAATAGTTTTTCAAGTCAAAAAGTTTAAATTTGTTAATAAAAATATTTTTCATGACAGCTTTGGTGCATTAAAAATAATTTAAGTTAAAATTTTATAATCTTATAGCCAAAACAAACTATTTTGATACAATCTTAGATATTTTTATAATAATAGTTCTTAAAGGATATTGATACATCGATGGTTAAGAGCACAAAAGGGAATACGTCCACTAACCATTATTTTGAGAAATCTGAATCTGAAAGTTTGAAAACATACAATAATTCATGATATTTTTTTATTGTCATGATTTTTAACCAGAAGCATCTTCGACTGTTGAAGCTTAATATTTGTACCATAGTACCCTTATCACTTACTGAATGGCGCGCGCGCAATAACTCAAAACCGTAAAATGTTGGACATATTGCCTTTGTGCTCTTAACCATGGACATAGCAGAAAAAACTGGTGGATATTTCGGACAACTAGGCTAACTTGTTTTAGTTGTTGTTGTTTTTTTAATTTTTTTTAGCACGGGCACTATACTTAGGTCATATTATATATTATTTACTTTATATATTTCCAAATAAAACAGAAATAAAAATTAGTTTTGAGTATTTTAGTAGTTTAAAAATATTTCAGGGTTAATATCATAAAGGAAATATTAGAATAGTTCTTAGTCTTTCTACAAGTTCTTTATCCATGCAATAATATTATCAAAACTTCTAAATCTTCAAGTGCTCTTCTTGCAGTATTGCTATTTGTGTTAACAAATTCTGGTCTTGGTTCGTCTTTTACAAGGCTCAGTTCTTCTCTACATTTTTGTTAAATAATTTTTTTCCTTTAGGTAATGTTTAGTTTTTCATTAGTTGTCCTTGCCTGAAACTTCTGAATGCCTATTTTTTATATCCCAAGTGTAGAAGATATTCAAAAATACAAATCCAGTGATAAAGAGAATAAAGTCCAAGATGTAATAGATTTTCATCACATTCCCTGAACCTTATTAGCATCATTCATTTAGGTAGGATTTGCCCTGCAAACATTACAGGATTGAGTGGAATTGTTATCTGTTAGAGCATTCACTACCTTCCCATCAAAGTGTAGTACATTCGATCTCATAGTTAATTTTGTGGGTAACCTTTCTTGCTTCAAACAACCATCAGTGAAGATTTAAAAATTTGGATCTTAACTTCTCCTCTTCCTTGACACAAAGCAACTCTGACTCCTTCCAGTACTAAACTTTAACTGGCCAGCAAAAGTGGGTACTTAATGTTGTTTTGTTTAACCAGATTGTTTGGTTATCTACAGTTTGTTTTAAAGCTATTATAGCAGTCTGAAACATGCTTTCTTTATTTGGTGTTGCCTGCTTTAGATTTGTGTCACTGTTTTTGTTTTTAAATACTCTGGCTTGAAGCCCTGTCAAAGCCTACTTTGCAATGCAAAAATCCATTTTCATTAAGAAGAAATTGCAGTGCATAATGCACTGCAGAGTATGGCCTAGTATACTTTGAAGACTACAATTTGCCTCAGTCTCATTCACTTGAACCTTATCTGAATAACAATTTTGTTTTTCTGCAAACAAATCAGAATTCGGAATTTGAAATAATATATTTTCGGAATTCGGGCAAATACCGAAAATATTTTAAATTTCAATACAAATAACTTATTAGAGATAATTTATTGTTATTTATTGCATAAAAAATACTCTTTTTAAAAAATAAAAATGAAACATCAAGTTGTACCAAATTCAATTCATTAAATGGTAATGCTTCCTCAAGGCATATTTTACTTGCCTAAAATATGCCTTGAGGAAGCAGAGATCATTTTAAGCTGGTTAAAATTTTTGATAACTTTAGCTATTGTTTTTTTTTTTGTTTTTTTTCTTTAATGTTCTAGTAAAAAAAATCTCACTTTTTCCACCATTGTGTAAATACTGAAGAGTTCTGGACCAATTCGTTTGTATTTGGTCTTCTAATTTGGTCTTTAATTTTAATGAAAGTTTATTGGGTCCTAAATCCTCAAGAATAAAAAAAAGCTGCATCAGCAGAAATCAGAATTGCATCTTCTCGAGAAAGGGCTTCAACAGTAAGCTTTACTTTGAGAATTGCAGATATAATGTTTTTAATCAATAAAATTTCAGCATCTAGAATAACAATATCAGATGCAATGTCAATCAATGCTTTTCTAACACAGCTGTTTAGTTAGTTAAATCTTTCAAGTATTTTGACTAAGCTATTCCATTTAGTTCTAGTGTCCATAATTAGTTAAAAGCTGTCCAACTTTTTGCTCAGTGCGCCATCAGTTTTTACAGACATAATATCTTTATCAATATTTTCATTTTTGTCTTGCAATTTGGTTTTCAGAGTTGAAATACATTTCTCTGCAAGTAAACATCCTTCAACAGACATTAAACCTAAATTCCAAAACTCCTTCTCGCCAAGGACATTCACATTTAAATAACATTGGTTTCTTGAAGATGTCCATTTATCTAGAGTAAAATCATGTTCCATCACCTTTGAAATTAATAAAATCCTGCATCATTTTAGTCACATTTATAGTGCGTATGTTACAACCAATTTGTAGATTGAGTTAGGCCATTTTGGTAATACATATCTCGAGCGCCTCATAATCTCGAGCTCCAAAAATAAATTTCTCAAATCAATAGACATAGAAATCTTTGAATGGCATATTATCCAAGGCACACATTTGTGATACGATAGCACAAAGTCATCTTTTTTGTTAATTAAATAGTTTGTAATTATCATTTTTAATCCACTGCTTTCTGGAACTTCATCTTGCATGACATGTCATTTTTATATATTAGTATTGTGTATTGTTCTTAAATGTGTATGCTGTGGTGTTGTCGTTGAACCAGCATTTTTTTACTATTTTATAACATATTTTCCAAATTGCTGTTAGTTTTTTTGATCCTCTCAAAAAATGAATCCAAACAGAATTTCGATTTTTACATAGCTTTGTGTATTCTGAATAACTTTCTTTTGAAGACATTTTTGGAGTGTACTATTGATTATAATATAACTTGTTAAATAAAAAAAAATGAAAGTTGAATAATTTTCAAATAATGTTGTTAAATTAAAACTGCTATTATTCCCGCTATTCTTTGCTAACCTACTTGAAAAATATTGATAATACCTATTTAAAAATTGTTGATCCAAATAATTCAATACAAACCGCACTCAAATAAACAAATCTCAGCACTGTTGCAAATCATAAAATATAAGACACAAACACTAAGTTATACAAAATATAAAAATTGTTACATATGAATATGAAATGAAAAAATAAAACTGTTAACTGCAATTTAGTAATGTTTTCTCTGTATTATGCAGAATAACTGTAGTTTAGAATTGATTTCTTTATGCCTTCTTATAGAATTTGAATGTAGAATATTTATATGTTCAGTAACAAAAACGCAATTTAAAAGTTGGAGAGAGCACGAAAAATTCAATTTTAAATTTAGAATTTGCTGAGAAATTTTCTGATTTTGAAACTATATTATGAATGCAATCTCTCCATCTAATGTACTTCTATTTATGGATTTGCCAGATTTATTGGGTAAGCTTCCTTATACTGTAGTAGTTTCTTTTTCATCTTTATTAATAAATTTCTAAACTTTAAATACTGCTCTGATCAGTGCTTCTGAATGCTGTTGAGCTAATACTGCAACTACGCCTCTCTGCTTAACTCTGTTCCTTTCTCCTAATTCTTCCCATGGCTTGACAGGCTTCCATCACCAGAATATATCTTTTCTTACAGCATTTCTTAAATTCTACTTGAGTTTCTAACCATATTTTCTCATTTTCAACAAGTCTGGCATAACTTTCATTGGAATGTTCATAATTAGCCTTCAATTTTGAAACTACTTAATTACATTTTGTTTAAAATTTTCAATTTCAATGTCCAGATTTTTTTTTTTTTTTTGCTAATTAGTATCCGCTATTTGTTTTGTAAGATTTGGACACGAACACCTGCCAATACTTTAAATTTAACGTAAAATATCTTTTCTATTCGTTTTGAAAGTTCTTTTTAAGTTGTACTATTTAAATTTTTGACTTCTTTTCTTTTTAAAAAATCTGACATATAATGGGTATATTCAGGATGCTAGAAAGACTAACTATATATAGTTTCTTTTAGCCATAACCTTTTTTTGTTTTTTTATTTCCTGAATGTTTAACAACTATTATTCTTTTTAATATTATTTATTCTGTAAAATATATAATATAAGGTTTGGTAGACAAGAGTATTATTTTTTAATATTTAACAAGTATTATTGCTTATGGATATGGAAGTAATGGTTTTGATTAGCAATTGCAGCAGCACAATATGAGGAAAACCCTGGTGAGGAGTAAGGCTTGACCTGGAATTGTTGAGAGGTAATAAAAAATTCCATGCCAGCCTGAATCCACGAAGTTATGCAAGAACCACATTAGTCAACAGGAAGACAAAAGATTTCTACCCAAAGGCCATAACGAAGAAAATCATGGAAAGAGTCCAAGTCAGCTTTAAGGTAGTTGTAAGAGGTACAATGATAGGGAGATTCAGATAATGAAGAAGGATGAGATAATAGTTTTAAAGAGATCAAACTGTGATCAGAAGTACCCAGGGATGAGGAGTCTTAAAAGGACTCCGGCTTTATATTTCTACTTTTTCCAAGTATGTGGTGTCCCAAAGTTCTAAACATGTTTGTTGACTTATATATCTGCTATAAGAAAAAAATTCATGATCTGCAATAAGAAAAAAATTGATGAGATTTAATGACTTGAAACTTATTGTTTTTATACCCGGAGTCCATTATACCTAAGGACTCCGGGTTCAAAAAATCATTGTTCCTTTAACCTAAAAGTCTTAATTTTTTTCCTATTAGTTGTCCATAAACTTATTTATATTTTTAGAACTCCTGGATACCAAAAACTAGGATAGAGTAATCTTTTTGTGACTTTCAAATCCGAAATCCTTTTTGGGACTCCGCATCCCTGAAAGCACCTAAAGGTGAATGTGGAGAAACTGAGCACTGACTAGAAACAAGACATAAGTTGAGTAGAGAAGGTAAATGATTCGGGTTGTCTGAAAAACGATTCGGAAAGTTGACTGTTTGAGTTAGGTGTTGAGAAAGCCTTTAATGCCTGCAGAGTCACTGACACTAGAGCCATGCTATTCAGTGTGATGAGCATTAAAGACACAGACAACATCTATATTGGCTGATGGATAAAGAGAGAGGGCTTGGTCAATATGATCAGAAATAACATCAAGAAGAGAGCAGTCTTGAGATGAAGGAGAACGATATATAACAAAGAGAAAAGCGATAGAGTGAAGTGGAAAGAATGCAAGCACATAAAAGAATAGTCTGGATTCAGACATAGTTGCCCGACAAATAAGTTAATTCTTACAAATGTTTTATGAATTAAAAGAAGATAACCATCAACAATAAGATCACAAGATGAGACAGCTAAACACAAATTAGTCTCACAAAGAGCAAGTAGGTCTAGTGAACATTGCAAGAGATAAGACTCAACAGAAGAAAAGTTATTTCGAAAACCACAAATATTAGTGAATGATAGGTTTAGAGAACTTGGTGATAACAATTATTTTTTTTTGTTTTAAAATTTTTGGTTCTTAATTCATTAAATTTGTTAAAGAACTTGATTGGAAGCATAGATAATACTTATTACACTTTTTAATAGGTCATTACTATTAACAAACCCTAAACCGTATCAAAGGGCTCCAAATGTAGCCTTGGCAATGCACACTAAAGTTTTTTTTTTTAAATCAATGACAAACGAAATTCTTTAGTTGTGGTAAAAGCAGTTTACCTAGGAGAAAAAAAACTTTAATATAAAACATCATTTCTGAGGTAATAATAGGAATATCTACTTAATCTAGAATAGTACACCTCTGTTAATGTTATCAAGATAAAATTACTTAAAGTCAGTTTCCTGATCTCTAAAATGTCTAAATGGGCAAAAAACATAAATCAAAACCAATTTGATTATTTTTTTTTTGTGGTATTTTGTGTGGTAGCGCACAAAATAGAGTGTTAAAGCGTTAACAAATATTATATGACTACATAACAGTGAAACTGATATTATAGGTTAATTTAAGAATTTATAACTCCTTTCACTCTATTTGCACATGTATCAACTCCAAAACATCCTTCATATGCCAACGGATTACAACTTAAACGTTCAAGCCAATCTTCATTTGCTTCTCCCCAATCAGCTGTACAAACTCAACATAAGTCTTTATCCGTTACTTTTTAGAATAAAACCACTAAATAATGTTTAGAATAAAACCACTAAATGATGTTGGGTGATCAGAATCAGATAGAAAGACTTCTTTATTATTTTTTTTGACCGATTTATCTTTTTTTGACTTCTGCTTAACGCTGACTATATTTTTGATTGCAGCCTTTTTAGAAGAAGGTTCCTTCATAAACGTTTTAGCAGGAGGTTTCCTCATAAACTATCAAATAATATAGTGATGTTATGAGAGTAATGTGGCGTTTTGAGTGTGTGGGTTTCCTTTTTTTTTTTTTATTTTTTGGTTTGGAGAAACTACAATAGCTCAAAAATAACAATGCTTTTTTCCATCCACTTTTGTACGAAACTTATTAAATTAATTTTAAAATTCAATAAAGTTTTTTTGATTAATATATCCACTTTTACTGCAATAACTAAAAAAGAAAAAATGGTTTACAATTTTAACAGTTTTTAAATAATAATTTTTGTTAATATTTCATTAATTACTCGCTTGTCCCACTTCACCCCATACCTGTCCCACTTTATCCTAATGGCACAATTCCTCTAAAATCAAAAGTATCTATACTTCTATATAATCTGCTGTCAGTCTTAGAGAGTGGAATTATTGCCTGAAATAATGTTTTATTTATTAAAACTTGTTTGGTGCAGTACATGCTCTTGAGTCCAGATCTAATAAACAAGGAAGTTTTAATTAAAAAAGGGGGGGGGGGTTCATGCATAATTGATTATGCATGAAAGAAAAAATCCATCCCATTTCCCACCTCCTCCTTTTATCAAAACTCCCCCGTTTATTAGATCTGGACTACAATTCCGTCCCCCTTATATTAAGGACTCAAGAGGATTTACTGCATCAAATATCAAAATATTAAAATGAGTTAAAGAATTCCATTATAACAAAGGATATTGAATACAAAAGACCAAAAAATACAATGCTTAAAGATTTTTTTTCCAAAACTGTATTTATTTTTGTCAGTTCGTGAAAACTTCCAATCTGATGCCATATTACTATATAAGTATATATTCTAAAAAATTTCAATTTATAAATTAAAATAAATATTTTTTATAAAACACAAAACTGTTTCATTCTAGTGTGACTTGCAGTCAAATGCACATTTTCTAATAGCATTTTATCATAATTTCAATAGAATTTAATATGCTTAATAAATAAAAAATATTATTATTATTTTAGAAATAATTTTTAGTATATATATATATATATATATATATATATATATATATATATATATATATATATATATATATATATATATATACATGACCTTCGAAAATCAAAAATTTTGCAGAAATGACGAGGAATAATATATAATGTATAATATATATATATATATATATATATATATTTATATATATATATATATATATATAATATATATATATATATATATATATATATATTATACATTATATATTATTCCTCGTCATTTCTGCAAAATTTTTGATTTTCGAAGGTCATTATTTGATTTCTGTTGCATAGAAAAAATCATTTTAATTTTTATTTAGTTACTACCTCCTCCAGTGCGTTAAAGTTTTTAGACTTTTCTTGAAATCTCCTTATTTTACGCTACTACTAAAATTTTTAGTAAACAATCACATCTAGTTGTTCCATCAAAATATTATAAAATTTTTATTTATAAATATTGTTTGAAAATCTAACAATTTATTTTCTTTCAATTATTGCTTCTTCTTTTTATTAAAAACATTCGAATCACAAATACAGACTCAAAAACATAATCAACCACTTTATCACTTCAATATTATACAATATGGTTAGTTAAAATGTTGTTTCAAAAGTTAATCAAATTTTTTTTGATACTAACTGAATATTTTGCTCTATGCTCTGCTATTGACAGAAGAATATCTTGCTTCAACGCTTCATTTATGCACACTTCAAGTAGTCTTGAATAAGTTTTAGCGCTCTTTCAGCAGGATCATTTACTACATGTAGTTTATAAACCCAGTCTTTAATCTTCTGTAAGTGCTGTATTTCCCCCATTCCTTACAACTAACTTGACACCATTCAAGATAGTTTTTTGTAAACCCAAAGTTCTCAAAAACTAACCAGCTCATGCCTTCTACAAATGATGACAGATTAGAAGTATTTGAATTTTTGTATTGCTCTTGAAAATTTGGCCTTCCAACATTCTGTTTAGAGTTAGAGTTAAACATATATATATATATAAATATATATTTATATAAATATATATATATATATATATATTTATATATATATATATATATATATATATATATATATATATATATATATATATATATATTTATATATATATATATATTTATATATATATATATATATATATATATATATATATATTTATATATATATATATATATATATATATATTTATATATATTTATATATACATATATATATATATATATATATATATATATATATATATATATATATATATATATATATATATTTATATATATATATATTTATATATATATAAACATGCGCGCGCGTGCGCGCGTAAAAAAGTTTTTTTATCACCTATGTTTTCTTTTAGTTAATCACGTTTGCAAGAATTGTGGAATATGTTTTACCAGCGATGATTATCTCAATTCACATTTGAGGCGTTGTAAAAAAGGAACTATAATGGATAATTTGAAAGTTTCATCAAACATTCTCAACGTTAACAATGGTTTTTTTACAGCAAATAATACTAACCAAGCTTTTTTATATGGTACATCTGATGAACCATTTAAATGTAAATATTGTGATTACAAGTTTGCAAGAAAAACAAATTTAACGATACACGAACTTACTCACAATGGTGAAGAACCATTAAAATGTAGGTTCTGTGATTATACATGTGCTTGGAAAACAAGATTAACACTGCATGAACGAACACACACCGGTGAGAAACCATTTAAATGTACATACTGTGACTATAGAAGTGCTTGGAAAACGAGGTTAATGATACATGAGCGAATTCACACCGGTGAGAAACCATTTAAATGTACTAACTGCGATTATAAATGTGCTAGCAAATGTCAACTAACATCGCATGAACAAATCCACACTGGTAAAAAACCATTTAAATGTACTTATTGCGGTCATCAATTCGCAAAAAAAACCACTTTAAAAATGCATGAAAGAACTCATACTGGTGACAAACCATTCAAATGCTCATTCTGTGATTATCAATCAATACAAAATAGCCGTATAAAATCGCATGAACGAGTTCATACTGGAGAAAAACCTTTCAAATGTTTCTTTTGTGAATTTATTTGTGCGCACAAGAAAAATTTACAATATCATGAGCAAACTCATACCGGCGTGAGACCATATCAATGTAGTTTGTGTAATTATAAAACCATGAAGAAAACCCATTTAGTGCGACATATAAGAACTCACACTGGTGAAAAACCGTTCAAGTGCTCTTACTGTGATTACGAATGTATTGAGAACTCGCGATTAAAAAAACACGTACTCACGCACACGGGCGAGAAACCGTACAATTGTGCATATTGCAAAATAGGATATTCAGTAAAAAAAAGGCTAAAGTTACATGAACTAACTGAACACACCGACAAGATATCAACAGCTGAAGCGGAACTTAAATCTACTTAGTATTTTATTTTTTAATATCTTTTTTATAAATACCTTAATTCTTGTGTGAGACCAAGTAGCCCAAGAGTTTTATTTTATTTTAACTGTAATGAAAGAAAGAAAAAAATGGTTCCTTTGTTGGCGCAAGTTTTCTTTCAATTTAACTAAATGTAATAACTACGAGTTTAGTTATATTATTTAATTATATTTTTTATTAATTAATTTTACTATATTAGTTTGTTTTTTTTCTTGTGATTTTATAAGTAATAAATAATTTTGTTATTAAACAAAATAGGTATGACGACATGTGTAGTATTGTTAATATGGAGTGGTAAACATACAAATGATGTAATCTTGATTGATTCAACAATTGTTGAGTAAAAATGGAACTAACTTAATTTGTATGTTTATATTTATAAACGTAACTTTCGATTTTAAAGCATTGAAATTTGTTTCGAAAGTTTTAGATAGAGTTCTTCGGACAGTTAGGTAGTTAATGTTTATTGTTAAGGTTAGTGTTTATTTGTATTGCAAAACCATTCTCTACACTCATTAAACTATTTTTTAAAAAAAATTCAAGTATTTTTAAAAAAAGTGTAGATACTTTGAATAAAAGTCTATTAAAACTATATCTTAATCATCTTGGTCTTTGTTTTTATTTCTGACAAACTACATTTGCACATCTTGCGAAAGCTAAATTTAGAGCTTTATGTGTTTTGCGCCCAGTTTTCTTTTGCTTTGAACTTCTTTTTTCGACCTTTCAGTTACGGAATATTTTTCCTGTCGAAACTTTTTCTCTACCACTTTTTTAATCTTCTTTAAAAAGAACTTATCTATAAACATGGTTTTATTATTTTTTTTTTTTTTCTTTACTTTGGAAATTAATATGGTTATAGATAATGTAGTTCATTCAAGTTATTCTTTGCTAACGTAATGACTTCTGTTTTTTAAACTTAGTTAATCAAAATATTGAGGTCTTAACTTTACTCAATTTTAGTTCACGTATTTTTGGAATAAGATAAATTGGGTTTTTTTGATTTTGAATATGATATAACTTATCAGCAACATTTAATATGAATTTTACACTGCTCGACTTCGACAAGTTGAAACAAAAGGTTTACAAATGAAAATTAGAACTAAGGGTTTGTAATTTATCTTGGAAACGGGATTGAAGGTTACTACTGGTATTGTACGTGTTAACCGCATCAAAACAAGTAAAAACAAAGTAAAGATATCAAACTCGAACATTATCCAGGTCTCACTATCTAATCTTTCATCTCGAACTTAAATACTCAAAACATGCGCCCACCACACGCAAGAGACAGACAAGGGTGTCTACGTCCGCGAAGACCGAACGCCAGAGCAACAAACTGAGTTTAACGCCACTCGCACCCAGCTCAAGAAGCTAAATGACGAACTTGCTGCTGCTAACATTCTAGAATAACCGTTTCGGAATGTTATACATCAAAGGACATGTCGCATCAATGTCATCGAATCAACGTCCAATCAGTGCTATGTGTTTGCATCCCCAGCCAGAGCCCTGGTTGACTACGCCAGTCGAACAGCCGCTCCTAAATCAGAAATCTTTACTGCCATCTAGACGTCCTAGACCGATATCTAAAGCAAAAATAAAATCAATTCAGCCGAACTCTTCCACTGTTCCACCTAGCCACTACGCTACTTGGCAAACAACCCATGCTCACTCAATAATGACAAACGCCAAGAGCTGTTGGCCAGACTCTCTGCTCTGCCTAATTCTAGTTGGCCACAAGTCATTTTTTGCGGAAACTTGGTTCACAGATTTCTCAGACGTTGCCATACCCGGTTACCAACCTCATCGCAAAGACAGAGAAAATAGGGGTGGTGGAGTTGCCATTTACACAAAAGACAATATTATAGTCAATGAAGTTAATTCTACTCAACTCAACATCAGTTGAGCTAATTTGGCGAAAAATAAAAATGAGTGAAGAATCGTTTCTCCTCCGCTGCATATATCGTTCTCACGACCTTAATGATTAGGTTCTAACTCAGTGTATTACATCGATCACGGCCGCAAGGCAGATACTGCCTAATATAAACTGCTCGACAATGCTACTATATGGAGATTTCAATTTCAGCCATACATGTTATAAGTCTATTGAAGTTAATGGTGGCATTGCAACAGTTACCCACGTGAGAGATAAGAGTTAAGGCGATATCAGGTTTCAAAAGTGCTTTGATGAATGTCACCTAACTCAGCTTGTCACATTCCCAACGTATCGTAATAGTTGACACGTCGAGCCCACTAGCAGACTTGATCTGATCATAACAAACGAGCCAGACCGTGTCATCTTCATCAAACAAGGTGGTTCTCTCGGTAACACTACAATGGGCCAGCCACACTGCTTCATTGAAGGTCAACTCGCTGTTGTAGGCCCTGACAACTTGCCTACTTTGCCATTACGACCTCGACTTATTTGGAGCCGAGCAAACTACGCAGCAATATCCTCGGACTTTGCAGCTGTTGATTGGGAAACAGAATTCGTAGGTCTAAATGCAAAAGATAGCTACCAGCTCCTAGTAAACGTGTATAATGAAGCTATCAATCTATACATCCCATCAACAACTACTCTTTTCACTGAAAAACAGGAGCAATGGGTAACACCAGATCTTATTATGGTGGTCAAAGCTAAACGCGCCTCTTGAGCCAAGTTTATTAATGTAGGTCGCGATGCGCACCAATTACTCAAAGAATCATATCGCACCGCATGCAAAAACATTACTAAAATTGTGTAATCTGCCAGGCTTAATTACAAAGAAAAACTCGCCAGTGAGTTTAAAAACAACCCTAAACGCCTAAATGCACATGTACAAAGCAAACAGAGCGTTAGGAACACTATTACATCGCTAGAAACAGCTAATAGCAACATCACTACCGAAACCGGCGATATATGCTCATTATTGAATAATATATGCTCATTATTTTCTATCGATGTAGTACAAAAGTGCCTCTACCACCTTGATGAAAGAAAATCAACCAGCTACGATGGCTTGCATCCACGGGTCTTTAGTAAATGTGCAACTAGCTTCGCCAAACCGCTTTCACTTATCTATAAGTGCTCGTTCGCGACTGGTGTAGTTCCCGACTTGTGGAGAAAATCGAATGTAACACCAATTTTCAAGAAGGGGAGTAAAATAACTACCAGCCCATCTCGCTTACATCCATTTTATGCAAAATAATAAAAAGTATTCTTAAAACAAGTATAATGGAACACTGTGTTGCTAATGATTTAATTACTCCAAAGCAACATGGATTTGTTTATCGCAAGGGTTGCGTCTCAAACCTGCTAGAAACTCGGGATATTATGACAGAAGCCATTCATCGCAGCCATGCAGTAGACGTCATATACAAGACTTTGCAAAGGTGTTTGACAAAGTGCCGCACAAACGCCTTCTTCATAAGCTAAGAGCCTACGGTATTCAAGGCACGCTGTTAGATTGAATCTCAGCTTATTTACGCGACCGAAGTCAACGAGTGGTCATCAATAGCATCACATCTGAATTGCAAACGGTCACTAGTGGCGTGCCTCAAGACTCGGTCTTGGGCTCATTGCTCTTCTGCTGGACAGAATTAGTCATCATATGAAACTGTATGCTGACGACAGTAAAATTATTGGCATAATTAAAAACGAGTCGGATAGCATCACTCTCCACGCCGACTTTGACAGAGCAGTGGAATGGTCACATATTTGGCTTATGCATTTCAACATTGAGAAATGCAAAGTAATGCATGTTGGCCGCACTTGTAACAAGATGACGCACAATTACTTAATGGCCAACATTGACAACACGCGTTATCCACTCGAAAAGACTCTAGTCGAACGAGACCTTAGTGTGACGGTCTCCAAAGACCTTAAAGTGAGACCACAAGTAGAGTCAGCTGCATCAATTGCGAACAGAATGCTAGGGCGATTTAAAAAAACATTCAGGAGTCGCAGTTTTTAATTATAGCGCACATCTTATTTACATTCGCCTCCACCTCGAGTTTGCTGTTCAAGCCTGGTCACCGCATTTAAAGTCCGACATTGCTATTCTCGAACAAGTCCATCATCGAGCAACAAAAACAATATCATCTATTAAACACCTGTCTTATAAAAATCGACTCCAACAGCTCGGTCTAACAATACTTGAAGAACGCCGTAAAAAAGCAGACCAAATCGAACAATTTAAAACCACGCGTCAACTCGAACTTGTCAGTTTTTTCGTTCCGCAAAAACTTTCAAACAGTAAAGCCAAGTATATTTTGAGAGGGCATAATCAAAAACTAGAACGCCAGCTTGCACGAAATTGTGAAGATCGACAAAACTTTTTTTCAAATAGAGTTGTTGTCCCATGGAATGCGCTTTCCCAAGCAGTAGTGAACGCATCTATCCATGCTTTCAAAAACAATATAACAAAGTAACTTTTAGAGACAGAATTGGTGCTTTGTCTGTAGCTTCTGTGTTTTTTATTTTCGTCAGCATAGAGCCTGGTGTAGTACCTCTTCATCAAACTTTAAACAGTTTTATTGTATTTATTTTTTGTTTTGTTTTTATCACTGAATAATAATAATAGCAATAATAATAATAATAATAATAATAATAATAATAATAATAGCAATAATAGCAATAGCAATAATAACAATAATAATAATAATAATATGGTTGTTGACCGAAAGGTTTTTGTAAAATTCCGGAAAAAATATTCATCCGAAAGGATAATGATATCAAAAAAATTAATTTTATCGTACCGAAATAAACAAAACATTTAAAACCCTCGACCTTCATTTCGCAAATATTCAAACTTGCGAAATTGAATTTTATAATGGAGCTTTTTTGCTACATACGAAATTAGCACTTTCGGATGTTGTTTTTGCGAAACGAGCGCTTTCGGTAAACAGCGTTTTAAAGTCTATTATGATTTGTGTAGAAATTGTAAAAATTAAACATTTTTCAATTAAACATGTATCAAAATGTTTTTAATTAAATGTTACTTTCAAAATCACAAAAAATTTACATTGTAAAACTAACTTTTTGAAACAATGATAAACAATAAAAATTTATAATGAGAGGAATTCTTTTGCTACAATAACTTGATAAACAGTCACATTAGGAGAATAACTCATGAAATACGTCATTATAACGTATTTAATTATGTTTTACAAAAAAAAAAAACGTTTGGAAACAATGCAACTAAGGGTGGAATGCAAGAAGGGAACTTGAGTCAAGCTCGACTTGAATTTTACATTGCAACCAATAGCGACAGAGTATGGATTTTCCCCTCAAAAAATACTCTGCCGCTATTGGTTACAAAGTAAAGTTCAAGTCGAACTTGACTCAAGTTTGCTTCTTGCATTCTACCCGAAGTGCTATTTATTTATTGTTATTCAAAAGTGTCAAAAATTTTATAAACAAATAACGGTATTCATAATATACAAACAAAAATCAACCCGTAATACGGGTTATGGTCGCTCTGTTACATAACTAATTTATAGTGGCTGTTTTCGTCAATTTAACGTTGCAGAACCTTAACTAATGCCATTTTAGAAAAACGCCTTCAACTTGAAGAAATTTTTCCAACTGTAAAATTAACATAAAAAGTATGAGAAGGTAAAATAATTTACCAACTACTTAACATTTACAATTACTACTTAATATTATTTGAGTAATTTACAACTGACATAGGTTATAACAGTGTAAGGCAGAACCATTCTCCTCGACATTTCTAAGTTCAACACAATACGTTTTAAGTTACTGACACAAAATAATAACACTTCATCATGCTTTAAATTGACGAAAGTATCAACTAAATCCTTGTAAGTAATTTTTATAACATTAAATTTAATTAATTATTAAGATTTAGATGAAGTTAACTTATATTATACAGGAACTACTAAGCAGCTGAGTACAAATACATTTCAAACAAAATCAAACACTTGTATAACAAATTTAAAAAAATATGAAAACTTTGATCTTTTATATTGCATTAATGCGTCATATGACAAACCTAAAATAAAAATTGTAACAGATAAGTAGACATAAAAATTTGTAAACCAAGCTGACCGAACACGGGTCTTGTTAAGTCTGCTCAACACAGACAATTTCTATATTATTTTATTGGCCTCTTTATTTCATTAATTTTTAGTAAACGGTATTTTGCTACCATTTACTAAAAAATCCTTTTGTTATTCGAAATTTAATTTTCCTAATTATTTTGACGCTAAGAAAGAGGTTGCTCCCCTCTTTTTGCTCTAATGGTGGCCTGGTGAGTAGAGTTTTTTTTATTAAGAGTAATCAAGTTTTTGATGAAGACCTTTAATCAAAATAATAAAATATAAAACAATGATTTGCATATATAAGAATGTTTTCTTTCTTTCCTCACAAGTGTTGCAAATGCAGATTAAGCTAACTAATTAGTTAAACATGTAAACAAAATATAAGTAAATCAATATTTGACAAATGCGCAAAACTACAGTATTCTCCATGTTTATAAAGGCTCTTATTTACGACCCCCCGTTTATATAGATCCCCTAAAATACGTGCAACAAATTATTAGCCATAGAATATTAAAAAAATGGAACTAATTGCATATATTTATATCTTTTTAACTAACAAAAATTTACAATAAAAGGAAATCAGGTTTTATTTATAAATTTTATATATGCATCATAACGTAAATCTAAAATAAAAAGTAATGGAATTATGATATCATAACTACAAAAAAAAAATTACTTATTTTGATATTGCAGTTAATATAAACATTTATCGAAAATGTAACTATAAAATTTGTTTTGAAGTACAAAAGGATTAACAATACTAAAAAAAAATCAAACTAAAATATAAATGTTGTCTTGGTTTTTAGTAAATAAATAAAAGCAGTAAATCCCAATAATGAAACTACCTATTATTTATTTTTAACAATAGACGCCAACGGGAAGGTAAGCCAAGCTGTCTATCAACACAAAACATCACAACAATAACATTACAAAAATAACATATGACAATGAAATCCAGTAAAAATAACAAACTAAATTGAAAATTCAATATTAAATATTCAATTATTTTAAATTTAGGACATAAAAGCATCCTAGATTTAAAAATTAAGGTTGCATACTCTCTCTCATACACATTACGCTAAACATTAACAGATATTATTTGTTTTCAGAATAATTAAAAAAAGCTAGACAACACAACCTAGCTCTAAAGCAGAAACACCACCTGGCATTAAATGCTACCAGGTTAAACCTCTGCTATAAGTACACCGCTTGGCTGGCAAGGTTATCAAACTTGCTCAACATAATACCAAGTCACACCAGTTTAAAAAGCATGGAAACAACATAATTTTAACATATATACAACTATAAACAATTGACTTTATATAACACATATAAACATATTTTATAACAATATTAAATGACAGATATATTTATCAAAAACTATGAAAAAAATAATCATAATAATAAAGTTATACATACAAAATGTGCTGACAACGACAAAGTAAATTTTCGAAATAAAAATCCTAAGACTATACATTAAGAACATTAGATATAACATTATTTGCGTAACACTTTTTACCTATCATACCTTGAATAGGATGTTTATCAATTTTGAAAAACAAAAAATATGCAAGAGCTCAGTAATTACATGAGTTTTCTCCATTCTCCCTGTACAAACTCTCATTTAAGTCTCATCTAAGAGAGAGAGAGAGAGAAAGAGAGAGAGAGAGAGAGAGAGAGACAGAGAGAGACAGAGAGAGAGTGGAAGTGTTTCAAAAGCATGTTAAAAAAAGTAAAAAAAGAAATTTATTATGCTACCAATAAACAAAACTATTTTTACCTTAATTAAAAGTTAATTAACCATTGCTTAATTAAGATTCAGCTTCTCTCTAACTGTTGACTAATGATTAATATAGTAAATTTCACATCATATTAAATTTACAAAATTAAAACCATGTTTCAACAGTAAGCAAAATAATCAAGTGATGACAAAGGCAACTAAAAAAAAATAAGAACAAAATTATGTTTGAAATTACAAAAAAAGAAAAAAATTAAAATCATTTAAATTTGAAACAGTTAATAATTATTACTATAAATAGTAAAATTCATACTTTGCTTAATTCTAAAGTGTCTAATGTAAAATCAAATTAATAGACATCAACACTGGTTGACACTGAATTCTGGCAAGTAAGTTTTCTGTTCATAGAGCAGAATTTCATACATTTCAACGGCAATTAATTTTATCAGGCCTGGATCTATCTCTTTTATTTTTCAATTCGTTTATTACCATTACACTAAAAACTTCTTTAAACCAACAAGACAACAACTTTTTCAAGTCGTTTATTACCATTTACACTAAAAACTTCTTCAAGCCTAATATCATACATCTGTTATCATTAAACATATTACTAGTAATTATACTACTGTTACAAATGAATAAATGAACGTAAAATAATTTTACGAATTGTGATCTTTTCTAATCAAAGACTATATTTTAAATTAGGATTTATTGATATTCATATAATTTTATAAGTTTATATAAATAAGTCATTCATTAAAAATATAAAACAAAATTTATTTACATTATTTTTAATTTAACAAAGATGCATACTTTGTTAAATTATACATAAAATATATATCTAATATAAAATAAATCCAATATAAAATAAAACAAAATATTAAACTACTTAAGTATATGTACTCAAATTTTTTCTATTCTTTTTATTTTTTCTTTGAGATAATATTTATATAGATACAGAGAAATATAAAATATACTGAAATATAGACACATTTATGTATATAAACTTACCTGTTAACAAATTACAATCAGTTTTCCATGTAAAATACATAAAATATATATCTAATATAAAATAAATCCAATATAAAATATAACAAAATATTAAACTTACTTAAATAAGTAACAGTTCGAATGTCTAAGAAAATTTATTATTATTAATCCTTCTATTAAAAAAACAAAAAAAACAATTGATTTGAAGTGACTAAAAAGCACTTCAGTTCTTTCTAATTGCTCTAAAAAATAAAACAAATCTGGATTCGCTAAGTTGCCTAGTTCTTAAGAATCTGAAAACAAATAAGTAAAAATCCAAAAAGAAACAAACATTTATTTATTAAAACTACTCTATTTAACAAATTAAACAAATTAAATTAAACAGTGAACAACATTAATTCTCCTTGAAAGCTGAAAAACCTTTCAGCTCAAATTTGCTTGCAGACATTGCTTGTAAAACCACTTGAATAAGAAAAGCATTTAAAAAGCCTAAAAACTACTTAAAAATGGTATATGCAAAATTGAATATTTTTTAAAAATTCATAAAAATTTAAAATGATTTGTTCTTCTATAATAAATAAATACACCATATGATAAATCTGAAGTTAAAAAATGTAACGAATAAGTAAATACAAAGAAAAACATATGTGAATTGAAAATCAATGTACCTGATAAAGATAAGCTGTTGTGATGCCTGAGTAGTAGTTGTTAAATATTATTATTTCATGATAAACAAAATGTATTTATAGCGAAATGATGTCTTATATGACTTTTAGTAAATAAATAAAAGCAGTGAGTTCTAGTGATGAAACTACCTATTAATCATTTTTAACAACTGACATCAACATAAAGATAAGCCAAAGGTAACAACCTTATGCAAAAAATTATCAAAGATAATGTTATGTATTTTCAGTATAGTTATATTAAAGGCTAGACAACACTTAGACCTAAAGCAGTAACAGCGCTTGACTGGTAAGGTTGATAAATATTGCTCTTCATGTTTGCCAAGTCACATTTTATAAACAACATATAAACATATATACTAACTATAAAGCACAATATATTTTTTTCAATAATATTGTATAACATATAAAAACACCTCATTTAACAATCATATACACATTGGTTAAAATACTTTTCATACTATTATAAAAACACATTTAAAAAACGACTGCATAACATATATCACTATATACACATATTTATCAAAAACTTTTTTAACTTTGAGCATAATATAAACATATATGCAAACTTTTAACAAGTATAAAAAAACATTTATTAGCATCAATTATTTTTAATGTAACAAAGAATGCAGACTTCAAAAATGCACAACATTGTTAATAAAAATGAAGTTGAAAAATGAAGAAAAAATGTCAGTCAGTATATATTAATCTAAAAGATGAAATCATTTAAGAACAAAATTCAAAGTTTCAAATAAATAAATACTCAAATACCTTAAAATGAAACCTAACACAACGTTCCTTTGACAAATTCCAGAAGAATTTTTTGTGACAACACTGCAGCGTTTTGATTTTTTCCTTTTTTTTTAGACAAACGCATTTTTAATTTTTGCTTTTTTATATATATTTCTGATCAAATTACTCAAGCTCTCTCTCTTTATCCATCAGCCAATATTGTTGTTGGTAGTGTCTTTAATGCATCATGCTGAATGACTTGGCTTTAGTGTCAGTGACTCTATAGGCATTAAGGCCCTCAGCTTTTGCATTTCTCAATCTCTATCGCAAATTGTCAACTTTCCAAATTGTTTTCCAGATAACCCGAATCACATGCCTTCTCTACTTGACTTCCTGTTTGTGATCCTAGTCAGTGCTTAGATTCTTCAAATTTATCTCTAGGTGCTTTTGATCACGATTTGATTTCTCTAAAACTATTATCTCATTCTCCTTCATAACAAGCTTAAAGCTGACTGGGACTCTTTCCGTGATTTTTTTCGTAATGACCCGGGTAGAAATCTTTCATCTTTCTGTTGACAAATGTGCTTTTGACATTACTTCTTGGATTCAGGCTGGCATTGAGTCTTTTATTCCCTCCAAGTCAAGCCTCACTTCTTTCCAGGGTTTTCCTCACATTGTGTGGCTGCAATTTTTGATAGATACTTCCATATCTATAAGCAAAACAATTCTCCTGAAAACAGACATCTGTTTACTGTTGCTAGAAACCATTGCACTGTGGGAAATCACATGGGCAAAAATCAAAAAAGTGACTTAGTTCAATCATTATGTCTAATAGTGGGTTTTGTAACTAATACCCTCACTAAGAATTTTCCAACTTATGAAATTCTAAATGTGACAGGCTCGATGGTAGTGGCTTCTCTAAGTTAGGTTTTTAATGAATTTTTGATAACAATACTCAAGATGCTGGATTTTAGTATTTTTTTTTTTTAATATATAGATCATAGAAAAATTTAGAATATATACATCATTGGAAAGGTTATAGTATAGACTGTTAAAAATAAAAATAAAAAACAATTTTTAGCATTGAAAGTAAAAAATTTATCACAAAAGTAAAAAATTTTAGCTTTTGTAAAGAATTAAAAAATTGTTTCCATTTTTACCTTTTCCATATTTTGATATTTTTTAGTCTATAGTATCTACTAACTACCCAGAGAAGTGTAGCTGCGATCATCCGCGATCTTGAGCACTTGATAATTTTGAAAAATCGACGTTTTTTTAAACAAATAAGAAACTTCTTCAAATAAAATTAATTTTTTCATTCATTACAAAAAGTAAAAAAAACAAAAAAACTTTAAGGCATGAAAGACCAAAGTAAATTTGTTTTAATGTTGTTATTAAAAAAAAATTTCTAAAGTGCATTTTTAATGTCCCACTAACCGATAAAAAACCACATGAGTTTCCAAATGTCATTAAAAGTTTCTTTTTACTCTGTAAGTTTATTGTTGTGAACTAAGATAATAGAGGAAATCAATTTAATAAAATTGTGCAATGTTTTCAGGTTTTGAAAAAAACTTGAAAATGTAAATAGCGGGTTTAAATACATTATTATTCAAGAATTATTATTTATTATAAATATTTTAAATACATTATTATTCAAGGATTATTATTTATTTATTAATTAGGATTCAAGTCAGAGAAGACAAAACAAATTTAATAAGAAAGAGATTAAAACTAACTCTTGCAAAGTATGTTGTACTATGCCAATCATCATATCGAAAAAAGAAATTTATTGATAGTTTGATGTTAAGAAGAAATACTTTGATGAAATAATTCTAATTAGTAGTCGAGGTATGGATGCAACATTAAGTCGCTCAAAATACTATCAACATTTTAATAATTCCAACCAAAATAATCTTCAAGATTCGGATCTATTAGTCACAGCAGCATCACCTTTTCGACTATATGTACAATCAAATTTAGGAAATATTTTATAGAACATAATGTCTCACAATATTAGATTATGTAGACCAATTATGCTGGAGTATATAAACGAAAATAAAGAAGTGGCATTAAAAATTAAGGAGGAAATTGAAAAAGAAATTCCTAATTTTTTCAGAACATATATATATTTTTATCAACTATAGCTGTTTCCTTTTAATAATTGATGGGAAAATCTTAGTTTACATCACAGAGACTTCTTCCACACAATGTTGTCCAATTTGTCACGTCACACCTAACATGGTAAGCGATCTAAAAATTATTAAGGAAGGGTTTGTTAAAATTGGGCAGACATTTTTTTATGACGTTTCAACACTACATGCTTGGATTAGGTTTTTGAATTTATTTTAAATATTTCATATAGAGTTGAAAAAAAACTTGGAAAGTCAAAAAGATTTTTAAAGATCAATATTTATTGAGAGAATAAATTATTCATGATAGGATGTTTGAAGAATTTGGTTTGATATTTGATGAACCAAGTGCTAGCGGATCAGGAACTAGTAATAATGGAAATTTATGCAGATGAGCTATTTCTGACTCTCTATTACTCAGCAAAATTTTAGAAATTGATGAAGAAATTTTTTTTAGATTACACAACATTTTAATTGCTATCAATTACAAAGACCCAATTTATCCGGAAAAAAATTGATAAATACTGCAATGGTACATATAACAAGTTGTTAGAGATATATGATTGGTTCAAGTTCCCAGCTTCCATTCAAAAAGTATTAGCACGTGTTGGAGAAATTATTATTAATTTACCAGTTCCACTTGATTCACCTAAATTAAATGGGAGAGGAAGTAGTTGAATCTTAAATTTATAAACTTGATCGTGAACATAATGCAAGGAAAAAAAGTAGAGAAACAAACTTATTTAACATTTTCATTCGAAGTATACATACTTCTGATCCCCTAATTAGTTCAATCTCATTAACTAAAAGAATGAAAAGTAAAAACATATTATGCCTACCAGAAAAAGTTAAAAGTTTGTTAGCAGTTTATAGCGATCATAGAGAAAATTCATCTAATATGGAATCAGATGAAATTAATGACTTTGATGTTTAAATGTTGACAACGTTGATAAAAATTTAGATATAGTGGAATAAAAAATCTAAGCTGTATAATCTGTATAATGTATAACTTTGTTTTACATAATTTGTTTGTCTGCTATATAAATTTATTGAGTATATAGAAACATTTAAAAAAATTTAGTGATTCGGTTCAAATCATTGAGGTTTGGGAACAAAACTCAAAAATTTATTTGTTTGTTTTTCTTTTACTATTAGTTTTATTGTTACTTATTATTGGTTGGGAATTAAAACAATAGACTTGAATTCTCATTTAATAATATGTTAAAGTTTGAAAGATAAAACTGCAGTAACCATAATAAAGTTCGAAAGATAAAACTGCAGTAACCATAATAAAGTTTTCACCATCCATAAAATGAGGAGCTGTAAAACAAAAGATTATTCGATGAAAGAATTCAATGAATTTAAGTTTAGTATAACATAGCAGCAAAAATCTTTTTTTGGGCTCATTCTTGGAGTCGGAGGTCACGTGACAAATCGGATTTTTATAGCTACCATTATGGATTAGGGAAAACAAACTGCTAAAGCGCCGTAAAAAACAGCTAATTTACAAGATTGTTTAGCTAATTTTGCAAATTTAAACTTATTCAAATTAATTTACAAATGCTAATCATTCAAAAGTATTTATTTTAAATAAGTTTTATGATTTTCTGTTTTATTTATAAGTTACATTCTGTTTTATTTATAAGTTACATTACATTTTACCCTGTAAAAAAAACCGTTAATTTTATTTTTTAAGTTTATTATGAAAAAATATTTCAAATAAAATTAAAAAAATAAACTACTTTAAACCCAAAACAAAAAATAAAAATTGAAAGTACAAAAAGAAAACATCCTATAAACTACTTTTATTATTCCTGTTTGTATATTTTGTTTCTATTTAAAATTCATGTATTTTTCTTAAACTGATAAAAAATTTTATAAACTGATTAAAATAAAAATGTTTTAAGACATAAAAATGTAGACATAAGATATATAAAAATGTAACAAATGAAATAAAACAAAACTTTAATTGTAAAATGTTTTTTAAAAGACTTATTTTTTTAAAAGTATCCAATTATAGCAAGTTTTTTGTTTACATCTTTTTATGGTTCAAAATATGCATCTACAATTGAAACACTAAGCCTACAATGATAAAATTAAAAATGAATTCCATGAAAAAGACGATTACCTATTTGATAGAATCTTCTTGTTTTTTCCTTACTAGCCTATCTGTAACTATTCAAAAAATATAACCATAATGATTTACTTTAAAATCTTAAAACTTTCTAATAAGTTTTAGGTAGTAAATTTGCAGTGGACCTTTATAGTTTCACTGTTGATGGGATTTTGCTCAACAGTTACTAAGTGGACCTTAAGCGGCAATCGCTATAAGTGGCCAGCCAATAAATTTTTAACATGTGATTTTTTTAGTATTACTTTTGGCTATATGCTGTAATATATTTCTTGTACTGACTGTAACATTTTGCTCTTGTTAATGAGATTCTATAAAGATTTCAAAGCATGTTAGTGTAAGAAACTTTGTCTTGAAAACAGGTGTTAATGATTTATAAATATCAGTTCTGTCTTGCATTTTTATCGGTAACTTTAGTTTAAAATACATAATAACAACCCACTTCCAAATAGCTTATTGCTAACTCTTACTGATGTTACATATATAAGCAAGCATTTTAAAGTAGGTTTTAGTTTAATTTTATCAAAGTCAACAATATATTTGATCATTTAAGGCTAACTTGTAACAATAATTTTTCCATCTTCACTCAAATAATCCATCATTACTAACAAATTTTTTTCAGTATCTAAACTGTAAATAGAGCACATATGTTCTCATCTCCAAATTCTAACTTTAGTCTTTCACATATTATTTTTAAACTATCCATTTCCTTACAAAAACCTTTTCTTTCTAACTGTGTAACTGGAGTTAGTGATGATATTAAAGATTGTGCAGTTAAGAGGTGTAATGTTGTTTCGAGGAGTTAATGAGTTTTAGAAGCATAAAAAATCTGTTGGTTCACCTTCCGACTTATTTTTTTGCATTGAAATCATTTTATAATTCCATCGTTATTGTTAAAGCTAAAAATTATTAGGTGAAAAAATTATTATTTGGTGCAATTTTAATATTAATTCTTGTGATATATTGATTTTAATTTATAAAAAAATAAAGTTAAAATAAAAAACAAAAACCAACATTTCAAAAGAAAATTTACTATAATCTAAATAAATTAAAATTATCAAGGAATTGCTAATTTTATACAATTTTACATAAAATCCTTGTATTTAAATAGTTTTAATATAATTACAACTTTAATTTAGTAAAGCAAATAAAAGAATATTAAATACAGTATATCATAATAATATATTATTATGATATACTGTTATATAACTGTTACATATTGTTGTTATTATCAACAGCAATATTTAATAGTTCATATATTTTTTATATAACTTTTATGTAGATTTTATCTGTTGTTTTCTTTATTTTTTTATTTAGTGACCAAAAAACTATAAAGTATGTGTAGTGAAAAAAATATACACTTAACAATCATTAAACTATGTTGTATAATTGTGGAGTGTATTAGAGTTCAAATGTCTAGTGTATAAAATTATAAAATTTAAATTATAAAAAGTATAAAATTTAAATCATTAAACTACGTTGTATAAACCTAATTTGTTTAGTAACTATTTTAGCATTATTTTATATCTGTCAAGCCCGTATATTTAAGAGAAGATGTTTGTTTTTTAAATTTGTTTTTGTCCATTTACTTTATACTACTGTTATTTTTACTTAACGAATTTTTTTAATAATTAAAAAAAAAAAAAATTATTACAAAAATTCCTTATTTACTATTTTGATAAATTACTAAAACTAAAACCCACCAGAAAATATTGTTGTGAACAGACATAATGATTATTTTGGGAGACTATAATTTTGATTTGATAACTAGTAATTATCAAATCAAAATTATCACAAAGTATAATTATTTCTGTATAATAATAATAATAATAATAATAATAACAATAATAACAATAAGAATAACAATTTACAGAGTTATAATTTTACATACTAAAGAAGTATGTTCCATATGAAGATATTAGTTAAACTACTCCATATTTGTCAACATGCGCACGATTTATTACCTTTAACTTCTAATACCTTCATATGGAAGTATCTAAAAAATTTAACTCTGTAAAATATTATTAGTTGAAACAATAAAACACAGCAACTTTGAGGATTATTCATGTATATGAATAATTATTCATGTATATGAATAATTCCTCAAAATACCCGACTCGATAAAATTATTTGTTTTCCCTAATCCATAATGGTAGACTTATTTTCCGATATTTGTGACGTAGCTCCGACCCGAAGGATTGCCCTCATATTTAGGGGAAGGGGGGAAGAAGGCTAAATTTTGGGGATATTTTTGACTCCAGGCTTCAATTGCCGCAATTTATTTTGCAAAACAATTTATTTTGAACATAACAAGTTTGGAGCACTGGAAAATTACCCATTGTTTAAACAATGTCCGAAAATATCACTTATAAAAAATCCAACTGGTGTCCCAATGTTCAAGTGGATTTCCCAACCCTTCTTGCTGCGCCTATGAGCTGGTTAAACACAAAAATAAAAAATATTATATTAGGCCTCCGATTTACTCAGTTAAGACCTAATATCCAAATAAATATAACAATTATATTTTTAGCCACCTATTTCAATGGAATGTTCCCACTCTGCATTGTAAAAAGGTTTTGTCTAACGCCAAAGCTCGCTATTCTCAGGTCATGAAATCTTGTATTACATTTTACAAATAAAGCTTTCTAACTTCTGGGGAATCTTTAACAGTGTCAATAATAATGGCAAATCTGTTGTTCCACCTATCTTGTATGTTGTTTGATAAAAATGTTTCACCAATACCATCTCTTGATTTCACTTGTTGGGTTCTATCTGATATAGCCGACAAACAGGTTGATCCATTGCTTGACATTCGTATTACTCTAGCTTCTGTATCCAAAGTAATTTCCTGCTTAGACTCTTTTACAGCTTGTGTTCCGGACAACACACCTGTTATAGTCTTGCAGAAGTGTTCTCCGTAGCTGTCGTCAATACTTCAAAACTATATAACAAGTGCTTATTAGAGTCTTGTTTTCCAGCCGGCTGGAATCGATCCTAACAAAATTTAATGCCCGAATACCTATTTTGGAACCTTTCTAACTGATCTATATAGCAAACAAAAATTCAATGGACCAAGTTATCATGAACTTAAAGTTACAAAATACTCTCTAAAAATTAACGAAGCACCAGGGATAAGATTTTTAGCAACGTAGTAATAAGTGTCTTACCGGTGATACGCAAACTCATATTCAAAATTTTTAAATCTTCAATTATAACAGGAACTGCTCCAGACAAATTAAAAATTGTAAAAGTTGTACTATTATTAAAAACCGTTGAGATATTTTTACTTAATAACTACAGACCCATCTCAATCCTTACTGTCTTTCTTAAACATTAGAGCAAATAGTTTACAATAAACTGTATAAATACGTAACTAATAACAATCTTTTGAATTAAAAACAATTCGGATTTCAAACAAAACATTCAACCGAATATGCAATAGTCTTGTATATAAAATGACTCTTTTGATAAAAACAAATTAGTTCTAGAAATCTTTATTGAGTTCCCCAAGGTTCCATTCTAGCTCATTTACTTCTCTTGCTATACAGCAGTGATCTTTCCAAAAGTCTAAAACTAACTCAATGTTTACAAATGATTCTAATTTATTTTATTTATCTACTTTTATCACAGAACTCTTTGAAATGTATTAATTTTGAAAAACTTAACACTTGGTTTAAATCTAAAATGTTATAATCAAATACATAGTAAACCTAGAAAATATTTCTGGTACATGTCTTAATTTTATTTTCTGTTTTTAGAAATGATAATATAATTGAAATAGATTTTTTTCTTTGATTGGAATGGAATAGAATGTAGTATGTATGTAGAATGTAGGTTTTATGTATCTTTATAAATCTGCGCGTGTTCTGATTTGGTTTTACGGAAACCGTGCATCATTTTAAATAGCTAATTTTTTTTTAATGTCATTGTATTAAATAAAAATTTAAACAACTCTGTTATCAAAACATTTACTTTTAATTGAAATGTCATCAAATCGAGATAAGAAGCGAGAAAATATTTTGCATTTTCTCGTTTAAAATCCTGGTGTATCAAACAAAACATTTTCTAAAGAGTTGCAGATTGCTTTAAGAACAATGCAGAGCGTTGTGAAACGATTCAAGGACACTGGTACAATCAAAAGGAAATCAAGAAGTAGAAGTAAAAACTGTTTTTTTAGACGAGATCTTGGTAAAAAAATGAAAGATGCCTTAGACAGAAAACCGGAGGTTTCTGTTCGAACTTTAGCAAATAAATTTAAGACAAGTGCTTCCACTATACAAGAGTGAAAAGAAATTTTGGCTATAAATCTTATAAAAAGAAAAATGTTCCTTTTCGTGAAGAAAAGCAAGAAAATTTTGCAATTTGTTCTTCAAAGCTGCCCTCGAAAAAATTATATGCCAAATAATCTTGTTTGATTATTGAATATGAAACTTATTGTGCTGTATATTTCAAATCTTTTCAAGAAACAATAACACAACAATATTATTCAGCAATTAATTGCGAGAAACTATTATAAATGCATTGGAATGCAAAAATTCGCTAAAAAATTCTTATTTTGGCAAGCAATTTGTGAATGCGGTGGAAAAAGCTCGTGTTTTGTGACTACGGGAACAGCTAACACCAAAATATAGATAAAAGAATGCCTCAAGAAACGTCTTTTACTGTTTTTAACAACACACACGGGTAACCCGTTATTTTGTCCCAATTTTGTATCATGTTACTACTCTTGGACAACTTTAAACTGGCTTAGAGAACATAAAGTAGATTTCGTTGAAAATCACTACAATTCACTAAATTGTCCCGAACTACGTCCTATCGAAAGATATTGGGCTCTTGTAAAGAGAAAACTAAGGTTCAATGTAAAAGAAGCCAAAAACATTTAAGACTTCAAAAATAAATGGATTAGAGCTACCAAGAAAATCCAGCCGAAGACTGGGCAAAAGCTGATGTTTAGTGTAAAACGCAAAGTGCGTGAGTTCTCACGTACAAAACTTCACAAACTTTATTAAATTAAATTTAAGAACATTGATATATTTACTTTCAAAATATATATAACATTCAATATCGAAATGCAATGGGTAATAAATATCTTTTAAAATGTCAGCGCAGATTTTTTCCGGTACATGTCTTATTGAAAGAACCAGATCAACAAAATTTTTAGGGATATTTTTCGATAAGAATATTTTATAGAGAGCCCATATAAACATTTCAAATACTAAAATAAGAAACAACATTTGTATGCTTTATTAAGACCAATGTAACTCCAAAAATATTTATTTCTCTTTCATTCAAACCTATTATACGTATGGTAGTATAGCATGAGGAAATGCCCATAACATAAGATCCAACCTAGTGACATTCTATCGAAATCAAAAACATGTCGCAAGAATAGTATTTAATAAAGATAAAGTTATTCATGCTGAAACTTTGGTAAAACTTCTTAATGCACTAAACGTCTATAGAATTAACATGTATTAAAATTTGTTGTTCGTGTTTAAATATAAACTTAGACTTGTCCCATCACATTTTTCAGAAGATTTTTTTAAATGCAATAGAACTAGATATGATACTCGAGGAATGTACCATATAAAATATATATGCTTATATGTTTTGATGTACTATATAAAACCATATAAAACATATAAATCACGTTTCTCTGTTTCAGTTTAGCAAAGTCTCAACTTTGATAAACTGAAATTTTTTTACAAATAAAGCATACAAAAATATCGCAACTAGAAGCGGTTTTTTGATGACAAAACCACTTGGTTTTCTGCAAGTTTTCTACTTTTTTTTAGCAGCGTAACTTATTTATATTTATTATTTGTGATAAACTTATTATTTACTGAAAAAAGTTCTTTTTAAATGTACGATTTTTTTATTTTATACATTAAATAAATACGTGATCATAAATGTAATAAATATAACCTGATTTGTAAACAAATCGGTTTATATTTATGGTCACTTATTTAAAAAGTTTTTATGAAAAAAAAAAAAAAAAAAAAAAATCAAACGTATTTTTATATGCAGATCTGCAAATAATTAATTATAAATTTTTAATGAGTCAACAAATACTTTAATCTTCTAAAATACATTGGTGCAAAAGTATTTAAATTGATATATACAATTGCAAATTAACTACAAAAATCTACAAGAATTCCTAAATATGAGTGTAATCAAAAAAAAAGTCTATTAAAGTTATGATTAATGAGGCCCTAGAGCATGTAAAAATAGAAGTAACCATTAATAACAATGCGTTTGACAAAAAATTGTATAAATAAAGTTGTTGAAATGATCAAAATTACGTTAATGGCAGTCATAACCCAAATCAAACATCAGCGTGACAAAGAGATCGATGATCTTAGAGATCAAACAAATGAAGTATCCATTAAATAAACAATAGCAGCCAATGATTCTTATGTCGATATTACAAAATTGAAACACTTATATTAACCTGGCAGCTACTGTAATAAAAGTTATAAAAGAGAGAGAGTCAAATATAGTAGTCGTAAGTCTTACATAATTCGAAAATAGAAGTAATGAAGAGCTTGTAAAAAAGTTTTTTTGAAGCAATCGAAGTAAATCACGAGAAAATTGTTCACTTTCGTCGTTATAGAAAAAGAAACAATTGGCCAAGCAATCACCAGAACATGAACCATGACAACCAAGATCCAATCGATGAAATACAAGTTGTGTTTAATTCAACAAATTTAAAACAAGAAGTCTGGAGAAAAGCAATTTCCACAAGGAGGAAGCGTTCCGAGAAGTATACACTCTAGAAGACCAAACAGCTGCAGATTAAGAAGCTTTCAATAAAATATATGACTATAAATGACCTCATGAAAGCTAACCTGAATGAACATTTTCCACAAACTGATCTATCTGTGCGCTGCATTGACACAGTCCAATCTTTAAATAACAAGAAATGCTTTGGATAAGCAAAGAACAATCAGATCAAATTAAAACAGCAGCAACAATTATCAATAAAAACAATCTATAACTCCTTACAAAACTTATTGTCAACATTACTACCACCACGTCAACCATTGTTGGCCACCCTTAAATCAAAGCAGCTATGTGTGAGCCAATTAAACCATCTGCAACTGAACAAAATTAAAATAACAATTAATAATTCACATAGAAAACTTATCGTCTGGGCAGAAAATTCTTGTTCACTAAACAAAGCCAACTGAACTAGGACAAAACGAAACCAAATGAACGAGATGAACTAACTGCAAGAATTGATAATGAGATAGCAGAAAAGAAACCAAATTTGCTTTTCTTCACTGCTTTCCCAAAAATTGGGAAAGCAGTGGATGTGTGTAGCCATCTACATAAAAGAAGATGTTCCAGCAAGTAAAACAAAAGAATCAACTCAACTAAATAGATATCGAAAAATTATGGCGAGGGATAATTATGGCAATCAATTTATCTTAATAGGCTTTAATAAACCGACCAAATGATAAAGACGTGTGAGTTCTAGAACAAAGCATCAAACTGATTGGTTCAGCAAGTCACTGGAAGACAACAATGAAAATCTTACAACAGATAGTCGTAAAATTTCTTATTTATTTAACGTATATTTCTAGTCTGAATTTGTTAATGAATTGTTACATCAGGTGCTAACCTTTAAAAATCGAACAGAAATAAAATGCGCCCTGAGTGAAGCAAAGTTAACATCTAAATTTGTTAAGCAAAAGCTAGAAGAGCTCATTTAGACAAACTCAAAAGGCTATGATAACATATATTTACATGTTTCTGCAATAACCAGGTCACTAGCTATTCACTCACTGAAGGCAAAGTCCCTAACATTTGGAAGCTATCAAACGTGACTCCTATATTCAAAAATAGAAGCCAAAGAAAATGCTCAAACTACAAGCCAGCTTCTGTTATATCTTACCCTATAAAATAATGGGAAGTTTTATACACAAGAGAATCATGAAACATTGCCTTGAAAATAGGCTTTTCACAAAATCTTATCTTTCGATGACGTGATTGTACAACAACTAGAGACACGTGACATCTTAACGGAACCACTATTTCAGAATTATGCCATAGAAGTGGAAATATTGAGCGAGATAATGCACAAAAACTATGAGGATAGGCTAGCCATACTTAATCTAGATTAAATATGGCTAGTCTATAAAAGGTTAAAATTTTAACCTTTAAAAATTAGTTTCTAACGCGTCAGAATCAAGCGGTTATAATCTAACACGATCGACATTTCTTTATAATTTATTTTATTTATTTATTTTCTGATTTACTTGCGTTTAAAAATAAGAAATACAAAAAGGCAATAAAAGTAACATCAAAATATTTCTAATGTAACATGGAGAATAAAAAAACTGTTTAAATAGTGTGCAGTGATGATGAACATTGCACTTTTTAAATTTGTTTTGAACAAAGAGAAAGTGGACGAATAAACAATATATCCAGGAAGAGAATTCCATATTTTGATAATTTTTTTCACAGTAGAAAAATTTTCGTGTAACATTTTTACATTTAATACGTGAATATAGTTTTTTGGCATGACTTGGAGGATAGTAAGAAGGAGCAAATTTGAAAAATTCAGAAAAATGTAAATCGACAGGGTTGTGTATAATTTTATAGGCCATTACAAGATTAAATTTTATTCAACGGCATTCAAGGGATTCTAAATTGAAGATATTGAGTCTTGAAGAATAATCTTTACAAGGAATATGACATCTTTTACTCACACTTCTAGTAAAAAATTTTTGAACCTTTTCTAACCGACGTATATCTTTTAAAAGATACCACACGGAGTTACAAGATTCTATAATGTTTCAAATATAAACTTCATAGGCTTTGCTCAGAAGTTCAAAATCGTTACTTTTGAAGTATTTTTAAATTAAGTAGGAACGAGAATATGCCTTACTAGCAATGAAAGATTAGTGATTAGAAAGCTTCCTAAAGGAAGATATGACTACACCGATATCTTGAATTGAATTAATAGACTTAATAGTGTACCAATGTTCATTGAGTGTGGTAAAGAACTGTTTCCATAGCGTAGATGAAAACACTTTTTGGTCGCTAAATTAAGTTGTTAAATTTTGACCATTCTGAAATACTTTTTATAGTATTGATAAGGTGTATGTTGTTTCCATTATTGCTTGCTTGACATAACTTGCTGTCATCTGCAGACAACTAAGAGCTGGAACCAAATGAAACATATACTAAACATATATTTAATGATTAATATTAAACGGGTGATAATACATTGAAAACAGAAAATAGTTTAAAACATGGTGTTGTTTAAATTTATCTTTCATACCATTTTCTCAGATCACCATATGTTCGCAAACCTGCACATCTATTGTTCAAAAAAGAAAAATCTAAATTGCAGTTTACATCACATATAATCTCTTCCTCCTGTGTATTCAATTTCCGGAGGGATCGTAATTTAAAATAGAAATATGGACAGGGATTTGTTTAAGTAGCTGTCTGCAGACCATTTGCTACCAAAGTTAATTTAAAATCAGCTACAAAAACAATAGGAGTCCTATCTAACTTTATTAAGTTAAACAGCAGTTTCGTGTTTTCATGGGATTTTTAATTTGAGGTACTATACAAAGCATTATTAACCTGTTAACATTCCTTTTTTACTAGCCGTACCCCCTTCCGAATACATGGACCTTTTTTTGCTAGGAAAGCTTAGTTCTTCTAACCTATTTAGCTCCTCAGTTTCCTCCTCATTTAATTTACGATTAAGCTCTGGGTGATAACTCTATGGTAAATTTTTTGCACAAATTAGAAAAATGGTACGACAGGTAAAATTAAACAACATCATGTTTTAAATTATTTTCTGTTTTCAATGTATTATCACCCGTTTAATATTAATCATTAAATATATATTTATTATTTATTTTATTAGGCTCCAGCTATTACGAGGAATATAAAAAAAGATGCCACAAATACCATGAGCACTGAACCTTCCACTTAGGTGCCCCAAGAAGACCTAAAGGTCTTGTCACAGGGCACCGCGGAAATGCATTTTTTTTTTTTTTTAACATGTTTATTTTACATCTACAAAGTATTTACAAGTAACCAATCACAGATTGGCGGTAAAGATACACAAACATAAATATCATAAACATAAAGTTCGAATTATAACGAAGTAAACAAAAATATAGCTGCATACAACTCCGAGACACGATTAAAATAAACATCAATTACAAAAATGTAGTAACGTGTACGTAAAAATAATCCGTTAAATATATCTCTATATTATTCCAGTTAAAATAAAAAAATACAATAAATAAAAATAAATTAGCTGATTTTTCGGAGAAGTGTTTAGATGTTTGACTATAAGTTTATTTAGCACATTTCAAACTAATGTTTGTGTATAAATATGATAAAAACGAAATTTGTGTATGATTGATAAGAAGAGTTACTTGTTAGTAGTTATAGGAAGCTCGCAGAAGACTTAAGTCAGTCTTGTCATCGAGTACCTTTTTGTGGACGTGTAATACACATAAAAAATAGTTGCATACGTGGTATATATGTATGTTGTACATACAGTGGCGTAGGAAGGTCGTGAAAGTTAGGAGGCTGAAAACATATGTTAAAAATGAAAGAGTTTCTCAATTTTGTATGGTACAGCAAAATAGATGAAAACGATCTATTTATTAAGTTATTTATCACACACAATCTTATTACTCTTGGTGCTCAAATTGATTTATATATTTTACTTTCAACTAATATTTAATGGCTTTTGATAATTGTTAAGACAGTTTTACATTAAAAATGTAATAAACTAAGCACAACATAATTAAATATTATAATAGTATAATTATAAAGTAATACATTAAATATAACATAATTTATTATGTTATATTTAATGTATTACTTTATAATTATGCACAAATTCTTTATAAATAGTGTTAATGTCAACTTCTTCAAAAATATCTGAATATGACTTACAATGGTGCTGTTTAATCTTTTTTGATTCATAGTAGAACGGAGATATGTTTTTAGCCTCCTTAGACTGGATGATCTTTCTGCTGTTGCTGTACTGACCGGTATAGTAAGAAAGACTCTTAGAACTTTAGACACTTCATCAAACATTTTAGATGCATCATTTTTGGCAAATATTTCAACTAATATCGAGATGGTTGTTATCTTAGTAATTGGCTTTACTTTGTTGCTTTTGCTCTGTTTGATTAATTCAGGTAGCATGTGAAGTTGCCATGTTAAGCTTGTCCAGTAGATGTCAGGGTACATTTTTGACAGTGATGGATCTATCTCGATAGTTTCCGACTCTAAGTTTGCCGAGTTCAATAAAAGCGTTTCCATATTAATGGCGTTTTTTACAGATGGCTGCTGAAACCTCAAGTTAAGTTCACCAACCAAGAGGTCAACGACTTTATAAAACTTTTGTCTAAAATAATCAGAAACATCTATGAAAATATGAGGTCCTGAGCCAGAATCTAACCACCGTGGTTGTTTTCGAGTTTGTGGAATTGATGGCTCGCTTACTTCCAAATCATCATCTTCAGATTTTACCTCCTTGTAGAACTGATTAAACGATGTATCTTTTAATCTTTGCAAATACTGTTTTGTGACTGTCACACACTTCATAGCTTTAGTTAAGGACAATGCTTTCGTTTGCAACGTACCTGAAGCCTGCTCTGTTTCATTAAAAAAAAGAAAACACATTTTCATGCTAAAATATATTTATAATTTTTAAAGCGGTTGCGATATTCCCTTTGCTTTGGACCTAAAGTCATCTGATACCAATTCTCCAATTTCTACCATTGCATTTATAACAGCCTTGTAATTTGTTTTTTCTAACAATGCTTCAAAGGCACTAGAACGAACAGCCCAGCGACACAATGGCTTCAGGTTCTTAATGGGACATCCGTCATTGTTATCAAACGACATCTGCTGCCTTTGAAGAAGAATACACCTAAGAAATTGATAACATGAAGAAGAATACACCTAAGAAATTTACTGTCTTTTATCAAAGACAGTAAATTTCTTAGGTGTATTCTTTATCATGTTATCAATTTCAGATACAAATGAAAGACTGTCCCGGACCAAAGTGCATTGTCTGGTACAGTCTTGCAAACACAATTTTAAACAATGTGAAAAGCAATTGGCAGAAATTGCTGTGTTGCTTTTTTCTTTCAATTGAGCCGCTAGGCCACGCATATGTCCTCTCATATTTGTTACTCCATCATAAGCTTGGCCATGGTAGTTTTCTAGACTTAATGAAAATTGGAGTAGAACATCTTTAACAGTTTTTGTTAAAGAGTCGGCATTTTATTGTTCTAGTTTATACAGACCAAGGAAGTTTTCGTGCACATCATAATTTTCATCAACCCAACGTATACAAATTGATAGCTGCTCTTTGTTTAAAATGTCCCTGGATTCATCCCCTAAAATGGCAAAGTATTTTGAATTCTGGGTATCTGATAACAACTTTAAAATCACCGCTCGGCCAAAAAGTTCTATACACTTATTTACTATTATTGGGGACAAGTAGTTTTTGCTCTGGAGCCAATTTTGTAGCCCATTTACATCTTGTAATCTCACTAACATTAATTGTTTAAGGTTGCCCTCTGTTTCTGTATGACCGCGTATTGCAAGACCTTGACGCAGAAGAAACTTTAAGGACGATAGTTCTACTAAAAACATTTGTTGCCTTTTACTTTAGTTTTGTCTAATTTAAAAATGTCTGCTTTAAAAGTTGACTTGTTACAGATTTTGTCTTTTGATTTATAAGCTGGTACTTTTCTAAGGCTTCCCAATGGAAATCACTTAGTTCGTGCTCATTAAATTTAGTAAGTGCCTTCTTCCAATTGTTGAATCCAGTTGTCACAAAGGCAGGTTCCTTTCTTTTGCTTAAGTCAAGTTTGTTGATACTTTCAATAAATCGACAATAGAAGCAAAATACTTTATAGCTTGTTACGCAGAGTGTTAGCCACGACCATTTAGTGTACCATGACTTTTGAAACATTCTAGACTCTTTTTTGTTTCCAGTTTGTTTTCTTGTCATTTTGAGTATACATTCATCATCTGGTTGGTAGGCCTGGGTCATATTTGAATTGCAACATAGGGCATTACAGTATGATGTAGAGGTTACTGAATCTGACTGTGAGGCTTGTGCACCAGTTATAGTCAACGGCTCTTTATTTGTATTTACTCTTAACTGTCTGGTAATAATATCTTGCTGACTTATTTCACTTTCTTGATTAGTACAGATTTCTGCATTTTTCTGACTGTGACTGGAGGATGCCTCCGTGTGTGGAGTATTGGCATCTTTTGACTCCTGTCTGTAAGTAAAAAAAAATGTTACATAGTAAGTTTTAAGGCTAAATATTAGGTGTTGTTTTTGATTTTTTTAATGGAATTTTTAACTACAGTAGAGTCTGTGTAACGGAAATAGATGTACTCACGTTAGGCTAACACTTAATGCGGTAAGTTTCGGTTGGTAAAAATCTTCGATTCGCCTACGCTTCAAAGTCATCGTTAATCGGATTGTTAAGATAATATAAATACTGCAATTTAATAATTTATATTTGAATTAAATAGTTTTTCATTTAGTCAAGCTGAAACAATGTAGTTACAAAATAACAATTTTTATTAAATAAAAATTGTATGAACATTAAAAAACTAGATAAAAACGTTATCAATAAACTACAACATTTTTTTTTTAGCTTTGCGTTCTATTGTATTTTAAAATTGTATTACGTTCTTTCGCATTTCGAACGTTTTATTGCATTGATTTAAATAATACAAAGATTAATAAATTTTAAGCATATTTTTTATAAGCACGATTTTACTTCTGTTTTCAAAATTTAGTCTAGTCTGTTTTTAAAATTTTAAAGGGTTATAAAAAGTAACATGTATGTTTTATAATAACTACCTTTTATACAACATATATATACCTTTTATACAACATGTGTTTTCAGCGCAATGATTCCATGAAAAACTGTAGTCATCTTTTGCCAGGACACATTCATTTAGAAAATAGTTAGTATGCGATAGTATCTTAAACAGTTTTATCGATATAAATATTTCCATTGTGAAGTTTATTTCCATGGTGAAGTTTAATTGTGATTAAGTCATTGCAGACTGGAAAATGATAATTCCGCTGTTGATATCATGAAAAAGAAATTTTTTAACTGTTTAGGAAATGGAGGGGGGCTAAATGAAATGTCCGCTCCCGCCCCCCAGTGTTTTAGTTGGGGGAGGGGGCTATTGCCCCTTCTGCCCCCTGTTCCTACGTCACTGTGTACATATATACCTTGTTATTAATATTATTATTTTTTATTATCGATTTGTATTAAAAGTTAAGCTACATTTAAAAAAAAAAATTTTAATAATACTTTAAAAAAATTCCTAATAGTTGTTAAATTTGACTATTGTAGATTTTAGCTTTATTTTCAGAGAGTGTTCGTTGATTAGGTTTAATAGTGATTCGTTTCTAGAAACTAATTTGTTAAATATATAGGGACAACGATATGTAATTGAGAATTTTGAGAGTCTTGTTGTTTCAAACGGTATCTTAAAGTTGCCTATTGCTCTTGTATTGTATTTATTTATATACAATACAAGATATTTATATTGTTTTTAAAAAAGTGTGCTGCAAAATGTTCTGGAACCAGATTTAGTTTATATTTAAACATGAAAAGAATGTTTTGAAAAATATTTATTTGAAATATATTTAGTGCGTTCATTTGTTCCAATAAGGGTTGAGCATAAGCTAATTTATTTTTGTTGTATACTAGTCTTGAAGCGCGTTTTTGACGCAGGTAAAGTGGTTCTAATTTAGATTTGAGACATTTAATTGACATCTGATGAGAAAATTTTGTTCTTAATGGAAAAAAATGTTCTGCAATCCATAAAACAACCTGCAAGCATAAATGAAACATGAGAACCTAAACATTGATTTTATTCTACTTTGATCTTTGATACTTTATTCAACTGATACTTTGTTCTGGTTTTGTAAGTGGTGCAGGAAAAGGCAGAAAAGTTACCATGAAACGCTTAGTGGAGAGAATTCTACATTTATATTCTTGAGACTCTTAAATCAATTGTTCTGGATAAAGATGAAAAACGTCAGATACAAAATAAAGTCACTACACTCTTAAAAAAACGACAACTTTGGATGTTGCTTTTATGTAAAAGCTTTTGCACAGAATCTTTAGTAAAAAATTTTGAATTGAACACTTGTACCCTCATAGACAAGTTGAAAATGAGCTTGAACATAAGCTAACTTCTAACGAGTCTGCAAAAAGAAAGTTTGGTTTTCTAACTAGATTTCCAACCTTAACCGTTTATGTCATTGCTGCTGCTGTCAAATTTTTGTAAACTATTTATTCTTTAAACTTAAATACACAATTCCAATATAAAATTGTCCAGGCTTCAAAAGTACATGGCAAATGAGAAGAATATATAAACACTAGGATGTTTTCAAGCAATTTGAAGGAATAAGTTAAATCAGTTTTCCAAATGCTGATTTAAGATGTTGGATTTTTCTAACCTTTCTTATAACCAATTGCAGTTCAAGCATCTTCAATACCATTACCAACTGCAGATCGATCATTTTAGAAACGAAAAGAATTTAGAATGATCTCTGTTTCTCAACGATATATATATATATATATATATATATATATATATATATATATATATATATATATATATATATATATATATATACATATGCGGTAGTGGTGTAGTGGTAAAAGACTCGTTTCATAAGCGAGAGGTTCCGAGTTCGATCCCCACCACATCCCAGGAAGTACCGCGCTCAACTTGTTTCTCCGCGCAGCGGCCTTGTTCGTCAAGGTTCGTGTTTCGAATATATATATATATATATATATATATATATATATATATATATATATATATATATATATATATATATATATATATATATATTTATATATAGCCAGGGCCGCCGATAGCTGTCACGCCGCCTGGGAAAGCAATCTTGATTGGCGCCCTTACTTATCAAATTTTCCCTATATTAAATTGGCGCCCCTCGGAAATCTGCTGCCCGGGACAAACTGTCCTGGTGGCCTCTTCCCCCCCCCCCCCCTCTTTCTCGGCGGCCCTGTATATAGCTTTTTGCGCGTTTGTTCGTAGAGAGTTTTAATGTTCAAAAATACGAATAAGATTACCTTGTAGGTAGGGAGTGGTAGGACTAATTCTTTTAAAAAACATTATTATTTGTAAAAAACTTATTAAAAAAGTTTAAATTTATGTTAAAATTATCTGAGATTTTTTTTTATCAATTTGTCTCGCCTACCCATACTTATGTTAAAAAATAAGCCCCAAAATAAGGAAGTTTCAAAACACAATATTAAAAAATCTAATCAAGTTATTACAATGAATTTTTGTGCTCTGTTTTTCAACAATCGATAATTTATTTCAACAAAAATGATATATTGAATCTTAATAAAATAAAAATATGCATCATTTATTATGTATACACTAAAAAAATACCAAGTTGAGAATAAAAAACTAATAAGCATTAAATACATTTATTTCTTATAAGATTTTAGTTCAAATGAATTTTATATGTATACTGAAGATACTGTGAAAATATGAAGCAAATTAAATTTTTCTAACCTTAGATATTTGGTTTTGAAGATTCTTGCAAAAAAATCAAAGTTCAATAAAAAGCAAAAGTCGTTATATATTTATATATATATATATATATATATATATATATATATATATATATATATATATATATATATATATATATATATATATATATATATATATATACATATTTAAAACCACCTGATACATAAAATGAAGACCATTAGGTCTTGTCTTCAAGAACCACTTGTAAATTTCTTAAAATTTACATAAACTTAAAACTTCATAAAATTTAATTTATATAAAGTCAAGTGAATATATAGTTAATTACATTTAAGTGCATGTTCTTATAAATATTCAACTGATTAAACATAAACTAAAATAATACATCAAATTAATTACGTTTAAAAATATGACAATATATCATCATGTGACAAAATGATTTCTTTAAGCTTATTTCTGAATGAAAAACAACTCCATTGCAGAGAAAAATTAAAATGTTTTAAAAATATTTTGTTTTAAAGAAAAGCTCCTCGAAAAGAAATACTAGATTTTTTTATGGTTTATGTGACAAGCATATTGAGCTTTCCAAATATTGTATCCTGGCGAAGCTTTCTTATTTTTCTATATTCTACAGCGCGCGCAAAGTTTTGACATTGCTTCATAACCAACGCACTTATCACCCACAATTATGCCGTATATACACTATGCGGTAGTGGTGTAATGGTAGAGCGCTCGCCTCATAAGCGAGAAATTCCGAGTTCAGTTCAATCTCCACCACGTCTCACGCTCATTTTGTTTCTCCGCGCAGCGGCCTTGTTTTTTAAGGTTTGGGTTTCGAAGTTATAGAACTGAGAGAGGATTGTAACCACAACTAAAAGCAGCCTCCTCAACTGTAGTGGCCTTCATGGCCTTGAGAAAATGAATTGAGACTAAAAAAAAGTTCCACTTACAAATCCATTAAGGAAGGTTTGGCCGCCTCGTTGCCCTGTACCATCAATCTCAAAATGCTTTAATATTGGTTTATTATTATTACTATGGTTATCTTTCATTTCAGTTGTTGCACTTTTCATACTTTCTTTAGCAGTTTTATCCTAAGCTTTTGATACTTCTTGATACTTTTACAAATTGATTTCCATTAGTGGCATTACATCAGTTGCAGTAATTTTCTTGCACCTGAGGCTGGAACAATATTTGGATTGCTTTTCTGTTGTCTTTCTACTGCAATCGTTTAAAGATTTCCATTAAAAAATCTTTTCTTTTTTTGTCCAAAAACTTTGCTTATAGGATACTTTAATTTTATTTCTTGAAGCACTTATTATTTATAATACTTGAGGTGAAATCTAAAAAGATTGATTACACCAAAATTAAACAGCATACACTAAATTTGCTACAATAAAACTGCCAAAATTTACGATGTTCCTCCAGTTTTGACCTTGAACCTTCTATGACCTTTAACAATTGCACATTTTTAGTTTATGATGAAAATCTTGTTATGTTTTTTAGGGTAAATATCAAGGCAAAAAAACTGTTTATAGTTGCTAAGGGAGTAACTAAGGACTGATCGTTTTATGTAGTTGCATAAAAGCTTTAAAAACTAGATAAGTTATAATAAAAAAATTTTTTTCAGTAGATGAAAGCTAAATAACTTTTATTCAAAAAATTTGAAAATTTTTTTAAAATTTTTCTTTATTAAAATTATATTTTTGTTTGATTTTTTTTTTTTATGTTTTTATTAAAGTTTTTTATTGTGATTATTTAATTTATCGTTAATATTATCATAATTTTATATAATTAAATGTTTTATTTTTATTATTTGATTAAAAAATAAATAGAGTAAAACTGGGTCAAACCGATCACCAAATCATTCCGATCGAAATTGTCAAATAAAAACTAAATGGATATGACTATAAAAAAAATGAAAATACTTACTGGCAACAATGAAAAATTTTATTATAACCTTATATATGTTTGTACCCCCGATATATCTCAGATTGATTCAATCTGAGATATATCGGGGGTACCATCGACTAATGATATTAAAGTAGACACCCTTGATTTGAGATGAAAAAACGAGTAACAAAGGTTATCTGTTCAATTATTGGACAGATAACCTTTGTTACTCGTTTTTTCTTCTATAAAAGAGAAACTATTCGCAAAGAAGGAAGATCTTAAACGGATTAAGGACTCTTGTTTGCAAATTTTCCAAAAGGGTGTAGCTGTAGTTGGACCACTAGGATTCAAAACTTTTAACTCCCTTATAAAAGAAAGCAAAAATTGAAGCGCATTAAAGATGATACACCGAATACACCCCGATTTCACGACAGCCAAACTAAAGAATATGAAGCAAAAGTTTTTAATGTTGGTTTAGACAGTCTGATTCTGCAGATTGATGCAAGATTTGAGGCAAGCATAATAGTTGGCAATATCAGTTTTCATTTATCTGGTGATTTTTTTGTCCAAAATAAAGCCAAAAACCTGCACGATTTTATTCGAGAAATGTGAACAAAGGAGAATCATTAAAAAAGTTTTTGGTTTAACAATGCGCGCAAAAAAACTTTCAAGCAAGGAGACCCGCTACAGCTACTAAATCAAATCTTTGAGAAGCTTGAACGCCTTTTACCGTACTTTGCATCATGCTCCGGATTTTTGATACTACTCATGTGTCACTTGCTGAGGGGAACGATTGTTTTGTAAATTAAAGATTGTAAAAAACATTCTCTGTTCGACCATGGGCCACGATTTAAACATTAGATTTTGTTATTGGTATATTTTTTTAAACATTTTTACACGATAGGAAAGACGTGGCAAAAACTTTTGCCACGTTTTATCATTAAGTACTCATTAAAAAACTCAAGAAAGATTTTACCAGAAGCCTGCAAAAAACTTATTTTTAAACTAAAAATTGTTTAGCAAAACGAAAGAAAAAACGTTATTTAAATCAATCGCAAATATAAAACTTACAAATATTTTTTTAAATAAAACTACTCTTTTTTGTAGTCATAGCAGTAACCGTAAAACCAGCAAGCGCCTTTGGCAATATTCGCTTACTCACTGTTATTCGTATTATCTTTACTAATTCAGAATCGCATCAAGTACATTTTTGGAGTTCTTCAACGGAATGAGTTGCTTCATGCAACTTTAGCCTCGTTTTCTCGATGCATTTATAATCGCAGTGCGCACATTTAAAAGGCTTCTCACCCGTGTGTGTTCGTACATGACGAGTTAAATGCGTTTTTCGTGCACTTTTATAATCGCAAAAAGTACATTCAAATGGTTTCTCTCCAGTGTGTTTTCGCTCATGTAGCATTAAAGTATTTTTATTTGTATGTTTGTAATCACAAAAAGAACATTTAATTGCATTGTTACCAGTATGAGTTAGCTTATGCAGTTTTAAATATGTCTTTCGTGTACACTCAAAATTGCAGTAATTACATTTCAATTGTTCCCTCGAAGTATGAGTCTTTTCGTGCAATTTCAAATTACTTTTTCGTACACATTTATATTCACAATAAGTACATTTAAACGATTTTATACCAATGTGAGTCTGTTCGTGAGAAGTTAAACTACATTTGCTTGCACATTGATAACCGCAACTTTTACATTTGAATGGTTTCTCTCCAGTGTGAGTTCGTTCGTGCAACTTTAACCTTTCTTTTCGCGCACATGCATAATCACAATAAGAACATCTAAATCGTTTTTCGCCAGTGTGCGTTCGTTCATGACATGTTAAACGATATTTGCTTAAAAATTCGTTATTACAATAACTACATTTAAATGGTTTTTCTCCAGTATGAGTTCGTTCATGCAATATCAAATGTGCCTTCCATGCACATTTATAATCACAATGAGTACATTTAAACGGTTTCTCCTTGGTGTGTGTAAGTTCATGTAAATGCAAAAATTTTTTTTGTGCACATTCGTAAGCACAGTGTTTACATTTAAATGTCACAGAAGTATCGCTTGAATATTCATCCTCGTTATCATTGAAATTAGATAAATCTGTATCTAGGTTTAATTTATTTGTTTCATCACCACTTGAACTCTCTGAACTATCATTTTTTTGATCTTTTATGCAATATCGAGAGTGTGCGTTTAAATATTCGTCAGTGGTAAAACATAAGCCACAATGCTGGCACAAATAATTGTCTAAAGAAATGAAAGTCAAAAATCATTAATAAAACAATGCAATATTAAATAAACTTCCTCTGTTTGATACTTTTAAAAATTTAGGGAAGTTTTTATGTATTATTAAAAATGTTTTTAAGTTATTGTAAAATCAACAAAACATAAATATAATAAAGAAAGGAAAAATGTAACATTGTGATCAAATTGGTGAGTTAAATATTTAACTTAATATTATGAAAATATTATTGACGATTGGAACACTTTTCTTGCAAATTTAAATTTAAAGTTATCTTTAAATTTAAAACTGAATTCGAATTTAAAAATTTTAAATTAAAATTAAATTAAAAATTTTTGATGATAAATGTTTCTTTATGGACTACAACTATTTATAAGAAATCAAATTCTATAAAATTAAATTAATTGTGGTCTCATCTACGTTAAAAACTTTGTATAATCTAAGGTATTAAAAATACCTGCATGCATGTTGATACAAAACGTATCACTTTGTTATCAAGTTCAAGTATCAGTTTGTTAGTTTTTTTAATTATTCAAATAATTTCAAAATGAGAAAAACAAAGATGCGAATTCTTTGTTTTTCTCATTTTGAGAAAAACAAAGAATTCACATTTTTTGCCTGTACGCTTTGGAACCCGTAAAACCTTTTGGATTCTAGTGGTTCCCTAATATAGAAATATTTTTTAAAATAAGATGTAATTAATCACAGATAAGCTTTTTCTATGTAGAATTTAATTCTAAAGTAAACAGTGACACACAGAATGTCACCTGATCAATGCTTGCTAAAATAATGTTAAAAAAATTTTAAAAGTGCAATAAATCCATTTTTTATAATAAAAGATTTTTAAGTCTACTGTTTATATACTAAATTGTGATTTCACAGCTTTGGATAAAAAAAGTGGAAATTATAATAAATGCATTAAGGTTTAGATATATTAAACACTGTTTAATATATCTAATAAAAATATGATATTACAGATAGACCTGTTTAATAAACAGGTCTATCTGTAATATCATATTTTAAATGTAATGTATTACAGAATATTTAATAGCTTTGTGGAAGTTTTTAAGAAGGAATTTTTATGGATGTCACATTTTTAGTAATATATTGATGCAAAAAGATAAAACAAAAAAACAGCCTACTTACAGCCTACTTACAACAGAAAGATGTTCAAAATAAAAAAATTATACAAAAGTAATAACTCATAAGAGAATGTTAGCTAGTGTTATTAGCTTAAATTTTTGTTAAAATATCATGTGGAATTTTTAACTGCATATGATATTTTAACAAAATATCCAAGACATCTTAGATTGCACATTTATACTTTTTTCTAGTGTTGGTAAATTGTCAAAGACCTCAACTGAAGATTTATCAAGTAAAAATCTACAAAATTGAGAAAAATGTCTAGCATTAGGAGATTCATTAATGTTATACAACAATAAAAGTGAAGTTTTAGAAATATTGAACTTTTCAATTATTTGTTAGACACTTAAAAAATAAGTGCCGCCAGATTTTGTCTTAACCTGTTGAATTCTTTTTTAAGTGGGTCTGTAGTAAATTTTCCTAACATAACATATTTGTATGTTTCTCTTAATAGTGTTTTTGTCAGCTCAACAATTTTTCTACATAAATGATTTATGGAATGCCCTGTATGATATGTTAATTGTTTTATGCATTTTCCCTGATTACTTGTAATACATAATAATTCTCGAAAATCCCAAATAAACTTTATTCGCTCATTAAACCTACAATCCACACCCACACTTTTTACATTTAAAACTTTTCACCATGTGACAACCATTTTAATAAAATCAGCTGTCTTGCTTATGTTTAATATTTTGGAGGTTTCAGTAGATGATTAAGTAGACCATTAAACGTTTTGTCAGAAAATACTTTTAGACCGGTAAAAAAAAGATTGTTTTTCAATAAGACTCAGTCAAAGAGAAACTTCATTTAAATTAGAAAGTTTCATTAAACAATTAAACTCAGCTTCAAAAAGTTATATTAAATGATTCCAACAAGCTATTTTCTCAACACCATTTTCATAAAAAATAAGCTCTCCTTTTTTTCTGTGAGCAGCATTTTCAGATGTTTTTGATTAAGTTAACAAACAACAAAAACGTTCTACTGGTAGTTATCCAAGGTTTTCAGGAAAAATTGTGTCAAATTAAAAAAATACTCGATTAGTTCAATTTCTGTTATTTTTTGGTTGTTCTCTTCCTTTTACTTTTAAATCAAACAAATCTAAAACTGACGTTTTAGATTTGTTTGATTTCTTTGATAAGTAATTCATAGAACAGCCATAAACATTTTTTTAACAGAACAAATAAAAGAGAATCATAAACTAACCAGCTTTTTAAGATCTTCTGCATTCATTTTATTGGAGTTAATACCCCTCCCCATTTTATTTTCCATATATAATACTTTAATCATCAAAGTTATTGCTTATAAATATTTGATAATCTATATAATTTAATTTGCCGTATATTTAGATAAAGTGAAATTTTAATTTACTAAACAAAAAATAACCATGCTCTTTAAACATTTTGTAACGTGTAATTTTGTAAAGGCATTTATGCCTCTAGCTTAATCAATTTTAGCCAAACATGATAGCTTATATTTCATCTCATCAGTTTTAATTCAAGCTTTGCACTACCCCATACTTTTCTTCTATTTGTGCAGCAGCTATTTCTAGCTGTAATCATTTCTTTCATCATTTTTATTAAAAACGACTCTTTTGAAAACAGACAAGCTTTACTTTCTATCCCTTGTATATAGGTATGATCAAACTACATCAAACAAAGATAAGGGAAAAACTATTTGCCAAAGCTCCTCTAATACAATTGAAAAACAATGAATAGCCTTTTCAACTGTAGTTTCCCTCTATAAAGACTATGTAGGTGATGTGAATTTAATTTAAACATAATAATCTTCTAAACCTGACAACCACATTTATTCTAAAAGAATAAATGTGATTATGGCTACCTCAGATTTTGCTGACTTTTGTACAGTTGAGAGAACTTAGTAAAATAAGAATTCCTATTCTAGACCATTTTCAATAGCGTCGACCATATTTGGGCACCACCTAAATTAAGATTTAAGGATTAAGAATAAGGAATAAGAAGGACCTTTTTTTTTTAAACGTTTTTTACATCAAATATTGTTTTTTTTTTTGCTTAAAAACGTTGACTTTTTGTTAAATTTCTCCGGGATGGAAGGAGGGGGTGTACTGCCGCCCAAATTTTTTTCCTAGAATAGGCCCTGATACTGAAGCACTTTTTCAAATGCTGCAAGATTAAATGCTATGTTTAGAACAGACACACACATTGAAGAAAAAACAAGGTACAACTATATTTAAAAAAACAACTCAACTTGGTAACAAAAAGAATAAACTAAAAGGATAACTAAAACTTTTGGATTTGCTAAGCTTGCTAATGTATGCAAATTATGCTTGCTAATGTATGCAAATTATGCTCATGTATTAAAAGTTATGTTCATTAAAAAAATGTATAAAACAAGAAATTAAAACATTTATTTTGAAAAACAAAAAAATGTTTTGAATTTAATGAAATTTTTGAGAGAAATTTATTTGAAGCCAGAAATAAAAGATAAAGAAGTTTTTAAAAAAGAATTAACTTAAATTAATACCAATTACTTTGAAAAGAGACTTTCTTTGTTTTTTTCATATTTTTTAACCATTCACAAGATTCTAAGTTTCATGAAAAATAAACAGTTAAAAAATCTGATAAGTGAAATACTTTAAAAAAACTTTTAAAACCTTTGATTTGAAATACCTCTCGATAGTTTGAATAACAAATAACTTGAAACGCCTCTCAATAGTTTGAATAATAAATAACTTAAAACGCCTCTCAATAGTTTGAATAATAAATAATATTTGAAACATTTCTCAATAGCTTAAATAATAAATAAATTTGAAATCTCAAACACCTTAAATTAAATTAATATAGTAAAAATAATGTATAGTGTGTATAAAAAATTGTTTACAAATTAAACCACTGTTTAAAATTTTGCTTAACTTGTTTATCCGCGCAGCGAAGAAACAAGTTAAGCAAATGTTCATAAATGTTTATGTTTCAGAGTTATAAAGTTGAGAGAGGGTTCTAACCACAATTAATAGTCTCCTCATCTGTAGTGGCTTTCTTGTCTGTAGTGGCCTTCTTGGCCTTGGGGAAGTGAATTACCATTTAAAAAAAAAAAAAAAAAAACATACATATGTATTAGAGATTTTAATTCTGGTTTAATAGTAAACAGCTTTTATCTTAAAACTTTTTTAAAAAATCAAAAAAAATATTTATTATTGGTAATTTTTTTAACTCTGGAATAGATGAAGTACTGCAATTGAAACTTAAATTTGCGGTTAAATGAAGTAAGCATGAAACCCTGTAATTAAATTTAAAAAAATAAACATAAAATTTTTAGTACTTTTTTCTTGTCAATAACATTACAAAGTTAACAACGCAATGTAGTCTACTGTTGAAACAAATGCTTGAGTAAACTTGTTGAATAAACTTGTTGAGTAAACTTGACTACTGTTGCAATCTTATTATCAAAATAGGGAAAATTTTGGAGAGCTAGATTTTTTTGCTCAATATTGAGAAACTTAAATAACTTAAGTTTCTTCAGAAATTATTTAAAAAAATGCTTTCTAATAAAAACTGTATTGAATTTGGATCGCTATGACTGTATTATTTTATTAGTATTATAAACAGGGGTGTGGAGTCGTAATAAAAAAGTAACGACTCTGACTCCGACTCACTGAACTTAAAAGTGCTGAACTTAAAAGTGCCCCTTCAAGCATGTTTGACAGCCATTGCAACCGAGGTAATGGCGACAAAGCAGTGCAACACATTTTTCAATAAGAAAATATGAATGAAGTGTTTGCAAATTAAAAGCAAATACCTTCAAATTATGTAATGTTAAAACATATTAAAAGATAAATCAAATCATTTTACAGTTTTATTTTTTCTTGATAATTACATTACAGCAACATCTCCTTAAGTTTGATTTATAGCATTTATTTCCGTTTTATAAAGTCCTTTTTTTCTTAAATAGTCTTAAAGGGATCCCAAACCTTCGAGACATGTTGTGTTCATATTAAAGAGAATGATTAAAAAAAAATGTTTGGGCTAAATTTTTTTGATTAAAACGAAAGAATAAATGCATACCAAAAAAAACTTTTTTTGTTTTGGTAAAGCTCGCCTTCTCCGTTTTGTTGTAGGTCAAAAACTCAATAATGTATATGTGTTTTGTGTTTGATTAGCTTTTGCAAATAAAATATCTAATATAACATAATATAACAATAGCAAATGTAAAAAAATATACTTATATAAGATTTTATACAGGATACAAAAAACTTAAAAAAAACCTTTCTTATAACTATAATTTCTTATAATTAGTCTTTTTTGGTTAAACCGGTTTATTTAGAATTTTGATGTTTATGTTATTGTACTTAAAAAAATTGACAAGATTGAAAAAATACAAAAAATGTTGTCTCCTTAAAGTGGAAAATTTGAAACTTTGATTCTAGATTTGTGATGACTCTCCCATCTCTTGATAATTTCTGTTTGCATCATTACATCATCTTCTTAGTTCCGCCATTTGTATAGCATTATGTACAAATGTCTATAAGTGTAAATGTCTTTAGCATAAGTTGAGTTTGCCAGGCTTATTATGAACAATTGAGTATAACATATTTATTATATGAGAGAACTTTAAAATTTTATTTTAATAATCCAAATTTTTTTTTTATTATAAAAATATATATATATATATATATATATATATATATATATATATATATATATATATATATATTTTATAATTATATACAGCAACATTATTAAAAATTACAAATTTATTATGCTTAGGGGAGGACTTGAACCCCCCATGATGACTTTGATAGATGCACACTATGCCACTGAGCCGTCAAAGATATGTATCTAGGAGAAAAAAAACCATTTTATAAATCTCTTATATGCTCTTCGTATGCGTATGTTGATTTTTTTTGCTCTTAAAGCAATTTTTTGAAATGAATTATTTTACTAAAAATATTGAAGTAAACAAGGAATAAGTAGAGAAATGATTGGTGCTGAATATATAAGTATAGAAATGGTCAGTTTAGTAAAGACCTGTAATTTAAGGGTCTGGCTAGGGCCCATAAATTACAGCTAGGATATATATATGGAAAAAGTATAAGAAAAAAGACAAAGATTTGTATTTTTACAGGTTCCCCAGGGTTTGATGCAACATTTTTTTCTTATCTGTCTAAGATTATGTCTCCTATTCTTGTCTTGTTAGAGTCTCGCCACACATCCATCTGATCATCTTCTCGTTTGGCAAACACTACACCATAAAAATATAAAAGGATATTGTATGCCAGCCATATCTAAATAAATAGCAAACATATGTTTATATAAACATATGTTTATATAAACATATGTTTATATAAACATATGTTTATATAATATAACATATGTTTATATTATATAATATGTCTCTTCAATTTCAAATCTTGAGAAGTTGCTTTATTAAACAAATTTTTTTCATCTTTTTTACAAGAACATCTCTCTTAAGACAAATGTCTTTTTGTTATTCCAAAAAGCTAATGTAAAAAGGTCCTGTCTGATGTTAAGCTTTGTTATTTTCAGTTTACTAAATCTTGTATCTTATCTCAGATGTTAGGTACTAGAGACTTTTAGTAAGTCTTTAACAGTGTCATTAACTAAAGTAAGTCTAACATATAATCTTTAATTTATGGGTTACTCTAATTTGACTTTTGAATCTAGCCACACTCTTCCTGCCAGTTGAACAGATTAACCCATTGTTAAACATCCAAATCACTCTGGCTTTCAATGCTAAAGTTAATTCTCAATTAAACACTTCTACAGTTAGTGCTCCAGACAAGATTTCTATAATAGTCCTAAAGAAGAGTGTTCTCCAGAACTCTCTTCAATTTCACTAAACTTTTAAAAAGTGCAAAACAAGTGGTTCCAATTTTTCAAAACTCTAGAAAAAAGTTTTTTAAAAAAAAAGTAAAAAAACGTAAGAAAAAAAAACAATTAGAAGTAAGGTTTTGCAACAAAAAAATAAAAATAATAATAAAAAAAATTTAATAATTTAAAATTTTTAATTTTATAGTAAATTAGTATTATATTAAAGCCTGTAATTATATGTTGTTACATAATTGTAATACCAAATACAATTTGTATTTTGTTAACTATAATATAGTCTATATGTTTCTTGATATTATTTATTACTTTTGAAATCTTATTTATTCGTTCTGAAATTTATATTTATCAGTCTAAAGGGTAATATTAAATATTATAGTAGAGTTTAGTACTTTTTCCTAACTTTTTTAACCCAAGAAATATAAAATTAGAAGATTTAAAACTTTGACCTTTCCAACTACCTTACAATTAGTCTTCACTCTTTTATTAGTTTCTTTATATAAAGTTTTTGAGATTATTAAATTACTTCTTTCTAACTGCATTATTAAAAATATTCTTGAATGCCTACACTCTTCTTTATTTCAGGTAACTTTAAAGGTACCACAAGATTCTATCTTTGCTCCTGTACTGTTTTTTATCTACAATAACAATCTTCATGAAAATTTTACAAGAGGCACTATTTGCTGACAACTCAACTTTATACTCTGTCTTGACAAATAATCTTGACTTTTTGATTGCTTAGAACAATAATATTAACATATATATATATATATATATATATATATATATATATATATATATATATATATATATGTATATATATATATATATATATATATATATATATATATATATATATATATATATATATATATATATATATATATATATATAAGGTATATAAATGTATGTATATATATATGCATATATATATAAATATATATAAATGTATATATATATATATATATATATATTATATATATATATATATATATATATATATATATATTTGTCTGTTTTACTAGAACGTCTCTATTAAAAAGAAATGAAAAAGAAAAACTCTAAATTCGGCCCAAGTAAACTTTTCTTTTTTCCTTGATGATCTCAAAGATCAAAAAAATTTATCACCAAACTTATTCTGCACTATCTTTTCTTCATGATTTCACTCTTGAAGAAAAGATTTTTATATCCCTTTTCTGTTTTCACCAAAAATATATTTATGCAAAAAGGTCTTGTCTGATGCTAAGATCTATTATTCTAAGTTTAATAAATCTTGTATCCTATCTCACTATTAAAGATTTTCCAGAAAACAAACTAAAGTAAGTCATTCCATCTTTAATTCATGATTCTGATCTTATTATTTTTCCCCAGAACAGAATTACTTACAAAGAACCTTTCCTCTACTTTGACTCTTGAATCCATACTTGATGTCCATACTCTTTCTGCCATTCCAGTTAAACAGGTAAACTCATTGTTAGATCCAAATCACTTTGGCTTCAGATGCTAAATTTCTTAATTTTTATCTTCTACAACTTGTGATTAAGACAACATTTCTATCATTATAAAAGTTTTCTCCATAATTATCTTTATTCCTAGCTTAATTAAGTGCTAAATAATTCCAATATTTAAAAACTATAGAAAAACACCTTTCCAATTATTCTACAATTAGTCCTCTCTAGTATTAGTTTCTTCACCTAAAAAATAATAGATATTTAAATCATTTCTTTCTAAAAGCAGTATAAAAGTCATTCTTGAAGGCCTACACTCTTCATTTCCAATAACTTTAGGAGTACTGTAAGGTTTTATATTTGCTACTGTATTGTTTCTTATCTACAATAAAAATCTTCCTGACAATCTTACATCTACAGTGGCTCTATTTGCTGACATCTCAACTTTAAACTATTGCCTTTACTTTTTGATCACTTATGTAACAGTTATTTACTGCTAACAACTATCGCAATATTGTCGAAATTCCTATATTGATGAATAACAACCTCACTATTAAACAAGGTCAAAAGACATATTATAAATGAAGTTGGACCTGCTTTAATTGCCAAGTTAGCACCATTCTCCCTTCCTTATAAGGTTACACCTCTTTCTTTTTTCTACATCATGATTGCTGTTCAAACAAGCTATCATCTCAATCAACCAAAATTCATTCTCGCTTGGCTTGCCATTCAATAAAGTTACATTCATTTTATGTATCTGTACTGTCATGCTAAAAAAAAATTTATTTGTCTAGTTCATTTCCTTACACATCAACAAGATCTTAATACTCTCACCCATCACAAGTGAGATCCTTTTCAAGCTCAGATACCCCCTCCAAGCAATCAGAGAGTGTAGGCTTCTTATCATGACAAGAGTAAATGGTAGTGTCGTCAGCGAATAATGCCACCTTAGATGTGAGAATATCTGGAAGATCGTTAATGTAAATTAAAAAGAGTATAGGGCCAAGGATTGAACCTTGAGGAACCCCTGAAGTTACAGGATGTGAAGAAGAGTGTTGTCCATCGAGGACAACTTTTATACTACGATTGGAAAGAAAGGACTCAATAATCTTAAAGACGTTACCAGCTACACCATAAGAAGAAAGCTTATGGAGAAGACCAGCATGCCAAACTTTATCAAAAGCTTTAGAAATGTCAAGTGCGATAGCCTTAACATCTCCACCTCTATCTAATGCACGGTAAAACCTATCGGTTATTACTGTTAGCACATCAGCTGTAGAACGAGAAGACCGAAATCCATATTGATGATCAGAAAGTAAGTTATTTGATTCAAGATGAGAGATTAATGTTTGTTGATTAAAGATTCGAAAACCTTGCTTATGACAGGAAGAAGACTAATGGGACGGTAGTTAGATGAATCAGATCGCTCTCCGGAATTTTTGAAAATAGGGATAACAGATGCTGCTTTCCAGCATGATGGAAAACAAGACTCTGATAAGCACTTGTTAAATAGTTTAGAAAATAAACCAAAAATAAACCAAAAATATTTAAGTGAACCTAATTCAAAAGAATTGAGGCTGGAAACAAGTTTTAAAACACTAAAAATTATCTCTTTTTTACTTTTCATTTTATAAAAAATTCATAACAACTATTTATTTTCTTTTAATTTCTTTTAATTTCTTTTTAAAATGATAAACAAATTTTAATTTTTCATTGGGAATTTACCTGACTTTTGAAGAATATTTTTCAAGGTTATAAATAAGTGCTCATTAATATTTTTATATTTATTAAAAAACACATAATCTGATGAAAAATGTAAGAACAAAAAATGACGCAATCTTGGGCAGCACGTAATTTTTTGTTATTTTTATAAAATTTAAGCAAAAAACTCCACTATTTAAATAGTTTTTTCTTAAAAACTGATTTAGATGCCGGTCTGGGATTATGGAGCATGATTTTTTAATATATATATATATATATATATATATATATATATATATATATATATATATATATATATATATACATATATATATATATATATACATATATATACATATATATATATATATATATATATATATATATATATATATATATATATATATATATATATATATATATATATATATATATATATATATATATATATATATGTGTGTGTGTGTATGTGCAAAAAAAAAAAAAATGCCAGAGCAAAATCTAAGATAAGAAACATTATAATAACAAGCCCATTTTGGATGGAATGAGGTAACAACATATTTAAACTGATTTATGCATGGTAACTAATTATTTCATACAAAGTTTTAAATTACTTTGATTTAAATCAGATTCTATACCAAGATCTTTTGCATACTGATCTCCATACCAAACAAGCAACTCTGCCCCAATATCAATTTGTTTGTAAACATAGTAGTAAATTTCCCCGTGGTACTGAATAGATTTAAGATTTTGTTCTTTTTCAATACGCGCACAGTTTATATATCTCATCCAATTGCTAAGATGCTCATCTTTTCCATCAACACAATGCAAAACATTTCCTTCCTTGATTACCTTAATATTTGAAAATAAAAACAAAACTTTATTTGATCAAAAAATATAAAGGTCAGTTTCCACTCATTTCCTTTTTTACAGAAAGGGGAAAGGAAAGGTAAAATAAGTGGATGAGTGATGCAACTCTAACACCTACTTGAGGTAGTTAAACAATGAGGATGCACATGATTTAGATATTGCAGAGGGGTAGCAACTTCAGGAAAAATGCATTTTTAAATTGTTAAAAACAAAACTACACATACTCTCATGATTATTTTTCTTTCCCTTTTTCTGGAGAAAATGAACAAGTGAAAACTGACCACTTAAATAAAATTCAATAAAAGAAAGCTTAAATTATTATTTAAGTAGATAAAAAAAGGTTTGTAGAAAATTAATGAACAAAGATAAAATTTATCTTTTTTTTTCGGTCTCCTGAGAGTTCAAGATATCAAGAGTCAAATGTATGATCTTATTTAAGGAATTATATGATCTTATTTAAGGAAATATATATACCTTTTTAAATTAATTTCCTACGACCAGGAGGTTACTGGAGGCATTTTTGAGGGTAATTGTTGTTTTGCATGCCCCAAGTACATTTTTTTATTTTGAAAAATATTATAATTTTAATAAATATTATTCAAAATGTTCTGCCTCCACTGACACATACAAAACAAATAAAAATCTTTAACTAAAAATTTAGATATATGAAACGCCACAATTAGTATTTCTAATATCATAGTATTTTTCAAAAAAGATATTGTACTCTTTCAATATAAATATACTCTTGTAAATCTTCTTAAAACTTTACTGAACTGTGTTCAGCAACCATAGTTCTTAACTTTTTTCCATGATAACATATTAAGTCTTTACAGGTTTTGAAATTATGGTTTTTATTACTTTCAATGTTTGATCTGATGCAAGTAGCGAGGACTTCTCCTTTCAAGATTTCATAAAAATTTTATCAAATCCCATTTATATTATTTGTTTTTCAAGAATATATGATCAGATTTCTTGAGATGGAATATGATTATATAAAACTTCTATTTAAGCGACTTTTTCAAATAAAGTTTCAGATTAAGCATCGACTCCAAAAAACTCATCTATTTTTTCTTTGTAGGATATATCAAGTTTAATTTCACCTTTCAGCAACTAAATTAAACAAAGACTATCATGAAATTGACTTACTGAAAATAATAGTACTAATATGTCTCTTAGCATTATATAGGCTGGGGGTCTGGGTAATAGTCTTCTACCTGTATAAAGTGAATTTACAAAACATGTTTAAAAAAATTCTTAAAGACAATTACTTTTTAAATGAACTGCCTGAAGAGGTAAGAAAAATTAAATGCCTTACGGTATACAAAAAAAAAAAAATTTGTATATCCTGAGAGTTTTAACACATTCCAAATCCCAATTGAAGAATTAGATGTTATTATGTCTAACCTAAACTACCACTATTATAGCCATGCCTAATAACAGCTTTCTTTTCCAGAAAATTATTCAGATTTTTATAAGTAAAGAAAAGATTGGTAATTTTACATACGTAACATTTATAAAGATGATATTAAGGTGATGGAAATTTCTCAATTTTGTATCTAACAGACATGAAAAAATAGAACTTAAAAATTAGAAAATATGGTACTTGAAGATGTTAATGAGTTTAAAGTCAGAATCCATAAACTTTACCAATAGAGTTGAAGAAGTTAAAAAAGTGTTTTTAGATTGTAGCAATTCTTGTTGACCTAGTTGTACTTATGGTACTTTGGTTGAAAATCTAATATTGATGCACCAAACACAATTATGAAAATCTATTAAGATACCTGTTTTCAAAACCAACTTGTACATAAGAACTAAAAAAATAAAATATCCCGAAAAAACACTCATTATGTGCTAACATAGATAGGTCAATACAATAAAAAATATCTTTTTCAAAAAGGTTTTACTTCTGTTGAACTTACATTTTTTAATATCATAAATCTTAAAACTTCCAAGTAAAATAGTTTGCAACATTAACATAGATGTTCTCCTGTATTCTTAATATTTCAACACTTGCTTATCTCTTTCATTGATTATATATCTCTTTCATTTGTATTGCTACTAAATACTTTTTTTAGCGCACACAAAACATTTGTCAGCAACATTCCTTTCATTCTTTTCATTCTCTAAAATTTCTTTAAACAATTAAGATAAAGATTTTAAATTCTTTTATTGTTAACAAGGTAACAAAAAGGTATTAAGACCAACTATTGAACAAGAATCTAAGCAAAATGAACTTCTTTTTTTTTTAAGAAATATTTCTGTTTCATTATGTAATTTCTATATCTCTTGTCATTTCTATATTACTTGTGATTTCAATGAATCTTCATTTGTTTCTCCCAACTTTTCAACTTAATGAACAACCATTCAACCAAGAAGTCTCTACAACTGATTTTTGACTGATGTTCAAAATGAATCCAGGATCTACAAACTTTTTTTAGTTGAATCAATTAACAATTTTTCACCAAAAATAGGCATTTCTCACTATCCAAACCACAAAAATAGGTCCATCTCCTATCTTCTGAATAACGCCCATTTGCAGTCTCACTTTAAAACACAACATTTTTGTTTAGTAATTTCTATATTAGATTATTTTAACTTTGTAAATTTGACAAATTTGTATCTTTTAAAAATATTAAATGTTAAAAATATTATTTTTTCTAAAAATATTAAATTTGATTATTTTAATTTTGTATTTTGACAAATTACCCTAATTTATACAAATTACTAAACAACTGACATATTTTAATAAAATTAATGTCTGAATTTGTATTAGCTTATAGTAACTCAGTTGTATTTATTACCAAGTTTGTCATGCCATGACCTGTTTTAATAAAACTTTTGAAAAATGTATCAGTCAAAAATAAGCAGATGCAGGTTTCAAAACTCATTAATATATTAGCTAGAAAGATATAAGTCTTATTACTTGGATTTTTGTTCAAAAACAAATATTCAAGTAATAAGACAAACAAACCATTTGTTTTTCTCTAGTTAGTATGTGATTTTTGCAGTTGCCTTGATTGGAACAAAATAGCATTTCAACAAAACTGAATTTATTTCCAATAACAATGCAATCAATCAAGTCAAATTATGATTAAAATTACAGTAGTGAATATATATATTATATATATATATATATATATATATATATATATATATATATATATATATATATATATATATATATATATATATATATGTATATATATATATATATATATATATTATATATATATATAATAAATAATAATTGCTGACCTTATTCTTTTTGAGGTCAGCATCAGGTCGGCAAAAACTATTTGATACAAAGATCTGACCACAAAATATAGAAACAAGTTCAGCAATTTTTTGCCAACCTCAAACAATTTCAGGTCGGCAGTTAGGTCGGCATTGCCGAATGTCGATCCTAATTCCGAGGCTTGATATATATATATATATATATATATATATATATATATATATATATATATATATATATATATATATATATATATATATATATAATTGTTTACAGAATTCTCTTTAAATTGACAATGTTCAAAAGTAGTCGGCGCCAGGTTTGCAAAAAAAAGGGTGTATAACACACCCTTCTCTAAACAATGAATTTTATTTGAACATCAGCAAAAATAGACCTTACTTAGCAAATGTAAGCGAGCAAAGTTTTGATGTTTTAACAATTTGTATGCTATAAAAAATTGTTACATTATCAATAACTTTTAATTGTTGATATTTTCTAAACTTTTTATTTTATGCGAAGGCTTCAAATAAAAAATTAATTATAGCAGTTGTTTAAAAAAAATGCATTTTGTGTAAATTTAAAAAAAAAAATTTTTAAGGCATATAAATATAAATGATAAATTAAAAACTATTTTTCCATATCTTTCTAAAAGTCTTTTAAAAGATCATTTTTTTAAGTTACTTTAAACTATGAATAAGTTAAATTTAATCTTCCTGTTGCAATGATTTAATTGCTTTATTTTTTTATTTTTTTTTGTACATTAATTTTGTACAGTAATCTGAGTAATATATTATATTACAGAGGTGTATATTGTAAACTTATTTTGATGAAAAAATTATTTTTAGCAAACAAATTTATTTAGATATTTTAAAATAGACAAAACATAAATTGAAAAGATAAACAAAATCTTAACGAATATTAAAACAATTAAAATATAAACAAGTAAAAATAAAATTAATATAACTTTTAATTTAGATGATTATGCGCTGCTTACATTAAAGATGGCAAACATTTTTTTGACTTAATATAAAGAGTGTTCATTTTTTAAGTTTAAAAAAACAAAATGATGAGAATAATAAAATCATTGATGATCTAAAAAATGCAAATCGCTAAACTAGAAAGTTTGGTAAAGAGCAAATAATGGTATTGTTAGTATTGGTAATACATGGTCTAGTATTGTTAGTTTTAAACTCCCTGATATTTAGAAAGCTGCAAATGTAACCCCATTATTTAATAAGGGTAGTAGATAATTTTCAGAGAGTTATAGACCCATATATTTAACCTCTAAGGTCATATAATCCGTTATAAAAGGTTTTATACTTAAATTTTTAAGTACACAACCTAAAACTTAAATTTTTGTATGGTGAAAAGTTATTGAACCAGAATCAACATGGATTTTTGAAACAAAAATCATGTATCACTATTTCAGTAGAATTCATGGACTTGATTAGATAATATTTATCCCTAAATTCATCCAAGGATATTCATTTTTTAGATATCGCTAAGGTCATCGAATCATTACCACATCAGTGATTATAGTTAAAATCATCAGCTTATGGTATAAAAGACAAATTATTGAAATGGATTGCAGATTTTTTATATCTACGTAAACAACAAGTTTTTATGAGTGATTTTTATCAACTTAGATGATGGTCTTGAGTGGTGTTTCACAAGGTTCCATGCTCGGGCCAATTTTACTTACCATTTTCATTAACGATTTGAATGAGATCATCTCAAATAGCTAAAGTAAATTATTTGACACAATGTTTATCATTACAAAAAAATATTAATAATATTTTTAAGTGGTGTAAAGACTGATTAATCAAAATATTAATAATATTTTAAAGTGGTGTAAAGACTGGTTAATCAACTTAAACATCAATCAATCAAATTGCGCAAAATTTAATATATAATTATACTACACTCACTGAGTCCTCTTCTTTATACCTTCTTGGATTATGATTTACTACTGACCTTTTATGGAAACCATATATGCAATCGATTGCTAAATTAACATCTGCTAAGGTTACTTCTCTTTATCTTGCTTGATATTTTCTCTTTTCTGATTCCATTCTCTACCTCTACAAATCTCTTATTTGTCCCTGTATGGTATACTGTTATCATATTATGGCTGGTTCTTCTAATGATGCTCTTTCTCTTCTTGACAAGGTCCAAAAACATTGTAAACATAGTTGGATCCGGTCTATCTGCTAAGCTTGAGCCTCTTTCCCATCATCGTAAAGTAACATCTTTTTCTCTATTCTACAAATACTGCTAAATGACCACTGCTCAAAGGAGCTATCATTTCTAGTTTCATCAACTAAAATGCATTCTCACTTGACTTGTCATTCAGCAAAGTCTCATTCTTTTACTGTATCTGTTCCTGTATGCTCCAAAACCTTTTATTCGTCTAGTTTTTTTAACTCTCTCCCATCTTCATGTTTTCCTGACTCATACAACCTTCAAATTTTTAGGTCTTCTGTCAACAGTTTCCTTGCTCTATAACTCTGTTCTTTTTTTCTAGTAACTCCCAACTTAATAGTGGTTGCTTGCAGCCTTGTCAAAATAATAATAAAAAAATACTATACATAAAGTAGATAGTAAACAACTTTTTTGAATCATTAAATAGTCTTTGAATCATCAAATGAAGTAAGATATTTAGAAATCATAATAAGATCAGATTTAAAATAGAAAATGCAATTGTTAAACACATGTAATGAAGCAAATGCATATTTGGTCTGATAAAAAGAACATTTAGCAAAATAAATACATTAATTACTGAAATTTTGTATTAGTCATATATATGGCCACTTTTAGAATATGCAAATGAAATATGGTGTCTGTATCTAAAGGGAGATATAAAAAGGCTGGAAAACTTTAAATCATTTATGCACTTTTATGCCAGTTCTTATTTTAAAAGATATTTTAAATTTTTACCTATCACATGGCTCAAATATGCATGTGGCATTTATTGACATTAGTAAAGCATTTGATAGAGTTCGATTTGACACACTATTTATGAAACTAATCTAAAATTATCTATAATTATTACTTCTTTATGCTGATGATATTGTCCTGAGCGCACCCTCAGCCAAAGGTCTCCAGATATTACTTGACTTATGCTCTCGTTATGCTGTGAAACATGATAAAGTTTATAACAACATTAAGTCTCATATAATGTTTTTTTAAATGTATAAACCCCTTGTAAACCCACTTCACCTTTTCTGACATGGTTCTCACATACACTTGTCAATACAAATACCTTGGTCATTTGATCTCAAATGATATGCAGGATGACAAAGATATCTTAAAACACGTACGCTCTATGTATGATAAAGCGAACCTCATCGTAAAAAGTTCAGCTTTACACAAATACAAACAAAGATCATCTTATTTAATGCCTTTTGCAACCCTGTGCAACCTTTTGGATGTCAGGATTGCATTGACTAAAATCATTTTTTACTTATCTTCTATCTTTTCTCGACTAACATTTTTAAAAGACCACCTCTGAAATATAAGTTGAATACAAAAAATGTTTTCATATTATAACAAACTGGTACTAGAAACTTATTTAACGAAGAAAATAGATTTCTTTACTTTAATGCTTGCTTTTAATTAAAACGTAAATTAAATATGTATTTTAAAGCCTAAATTAATACGTTTAATAACAAGAATGTTTTTTTTTATTACAACAAACTAGCACTAGAAATTTAAAAATCAAGAAAACTGGAGTCACTTTTTGCTTGAATTTAAAATGTAAAAGCTAATTTAAACATTTGAATGAACCATAGTCATAATAACATTTTATGACTATGAATAAAAAATTAATTATTGGTATTCTTCGATGCCACGATAGCATGCAAGCACTTGCAATTAATATTTTTTGTAATTAAACTACATTTAGCTCTTTTCTGCTGAGATTTTTATTGAACATAAATCACTATATTACTTTAAAAATTGCCATTCAATGCCTACCATTGAAAAAGAAATATATATTTAAAAGAATTCTCTTGGAATGAAAGCGGCAATGATATATTAATATTAAAAATAAATCAAATATATTATTCCTAATAATAATTAATTAATACACACTAATTATTTTATAAAATAAAAGTAAAACCCATAATATATATTGGAAATCGGATCCTTATTTACCACGTCATTGTGAAACTATGTCTTATTTTGTGTTGATTGCATATTTATCTTGAATATATGCTACAGACTGTATTTTATTTTATTTTTGGCGCTGTCCAACAGGGCAGCCAGCCAAAAGCTAATTTAAAATTCCAGGATATTTTCAGGATTTTTTAAGGATGATTTGGGATTTTTCAAGGATATATTGATCTTTTTATGACCAGAAAAAACAAAATATATTGTCTTCAAAATATGTTTATATATAAATATAAATATATATTGTAATATAGTTGTATATAGTTTGGTACAAGTTAAAAAATATTTTATATTGTATATATATAGACATACAAAAGGTTATCAAACACTTCTATTTAATCTCTTTCTTAAATTAATCAAGTTTTTTTTAGTGAAATATCAGGCTTTTTAATTGCCAGTTCTTTTTCTAAAATTGTGTTTCTAAAGGAATTTGCTTTAGTAAGGATAGTGAAGTTTTGCTTTTCTTCTTCAATGTTTAACTTGTCAACATCAGTTTTAAGAACTTTGATGCATTTTCCAAAAAAAAAATTCTGTTTCTTTATAATTACACATTCTTCATCAATCAATTTAAGTTTCTTACTTCGTCTACCTTTAACTGATCCTTATTTTCCTTTAACACTGAATTGTACCTATTCTATGCTAACCTTCAGCTTTTTAAAAGATCACTGGGAAGCTCATACTGATAAATAACAATGTCATTGGAACTGATGTGGTTATAAAACGTTCTTTGGGAAACAAGAGATCTTTCTTGTAGATTTTCAACTAACAAATGCTTGTTAATACTAAATCCTTGTTCTATTGCCTATTGGCCATAAGATAAAACTAAAATGATAGCACAGACTTTCCACAATGGTGAATATTTTTGAGTTTTGTGCAAATAAACACCAAGAAATTTATAAACAGAATCAGTTAACTTATTAAAAGACTCAAATTTATCTATTATCATTTTAAAGACTCTAAATCGAACACATTCTGCACCAAAAAACTTATCAAATTGTTATTTTGCATCATCTGCAAAGCCATTTTAATACACATAATCTCTCAGCAAGACACTTGAATTTCAAAGTGGATACTTCCTTGTTTTAAACCATTGCATTTGGAGACAAAGATGAAGCATTCCTCTTTAAAAAGCATTCCTCTTGTAAGTTACTGATAGAACACACCCAATTAATTTGCTACAAGCATTCAAAAATTCAGGAAAACATATTGAAATAATAGTAAAAAAAAACTAAAATAAAAAACTAATAAACTACCAATAAAGAATATATCTGCTGCATTATATGTATTTGCATTAAATTTATGCTTTTTACCAGTTAGATGAGAATCCGAGGCAGATACTCCCATGTTATAAATGTTAATATCAAAATATTGAAGTATTTCAGAAAAAAGTTCAAGGATTTCCAGGATTTATTGCTAAAAAAGGTGTTTTTCTATCGGGATTTTTCCAGGACCTATCAAATTCGAGGACATTTCCAGGTTTTCAATTTTTTTAAGGACCACTGGCCACCCTGTTCAATCTGCTGCAGTGGAGTAGTATAAGAAATATTATTAGAAAAAAATTCCTGGAACACATTATATATATATATATATATATATATATATATATATATATATATATATATATATATATATATATATACATATATATAATTATATATAATATATATATATATATATATATATATATATATATATATATATATATATATATATATATATATATATATTATAACAATATTACTTAATATACTAAATAATGAAATTACTTACTTCCCACATGTAACGAGTATCGACACCCTCCAAAGATGAATCTAGAGGAACTTTTCTTCCTTTGTATGGTCCAAACTTTCCTCCTACATAAAATGTTTCTTTAGCAAATACACCAAAACCGGCATTGGGAATAAGACTTTTTTTTATTTCTAATCCTTTAGGAAGTTGAACTGCTAGTCTTTTTGCTTCATTAAAATCTTCAGCTTTATCTTCTTGTTAACATATAATATATATACATATATATATATATATATATATATATATATATATATATATATATATATATATATATATATATATATATATATATATATATATATATATATATATATATATATATATATATATATAATATAATATAATATAATAAAACAACAGTAAAACATACCTTTTATTTCATTAAATGTTTCAATATTCATATTTCAAAATGCGTTTTATCAGTTATCTAAAGAAAATACTAAAATTTGGTATACTATCAAATATGATATAATTAAACAAAAGTTATTTTAAATGGGTAATTCCGTGTTTAAGGAAAACAGTTATTCCAGTCACCCCTCAGTTTTCTTTAAATTTCAAACAGTAGAACCTTTTAATGAAACATTAAAAAATGTAAAGTTTGAGCATCCAAATCCAAATGGTTCAAAAGTTATGACATTTTGTTAAATTTAGCTTAAAATGTCTTTTTTTTGACCAAGTTCGTCATTATAATCTTCATAAATTTAAAAAGTAAAAGTAGTCTTGCCTAATAATACCTAATTTAACTATGTAATTGGTAATAAATGGATTACAGCAGTTAATTTAGTTGCATAACACTTCAAATAAACAATAATGGAGACAAGTTGTTAATTTGATATTGATTAGTAATAGCCCAGTTGTCCACATTATTATTTCTTTTTCATATTAAGGAATGTCTTCAAAATATTAAATTCCCACGCAATGGTATATATGTTGTGAGATGACATTTACTTGACTTTCTTGCTTGCTTCCAATAGAGCACAGTTGATTGCTTTCCATGACTGAGAAACTGAATTACCAATTAAGACTCAATAATTATTTAATCTAAAATTAAAACAATGTTTGTGCTTTATACATCATAACTGGCATTTTAAAACTATATTTAAACATCTAACACAAAAAAAATATATTATATCACAATATCTAAAATCACAAAACAATATTTACACATCATAACCAACCTCAAAAAACTATTTTTGTACACCATGATAAACTCATGAAAGTCAGGCAACTTAAACTTACTGCGTTGCCCTGTTTTATGGCGATGAAACAGAATATTTTATTTAACATTTTAAAATTAAAAAAATGATGATCAAATATTTTGAATTTGGTTATTTTCATCTTTGGATTCAGTAATTTCAAAAATGGTCAAGTACCAATTTTCAGTCATAAACCTCCACTACAACTTATAATATTCACACAAAAAGTTTTGTTGAAAAGTCTATAACAGAGAATGTGAGCCCAAATAAGGAATTTTTTATCTAAACTTCAAAATGGCATATCTTTATTATGCTTTAAGAGACCAAAACCATATTTTTTTTACAGTAGTAGCCTGAAATCTTCAAAAAAAATTCAAATCCATGAGATTAGGGCAACAACTATACCCATAATGGCAGATTAGAGGGAGGGGGGGGGGGAGGCAGTTAAGGCTGAATTTAACTTGAACAGTTTGGATTTGGAAGCTCAAACTTTATATTTTTTCATGTTTCATTGATAGGTACTACAGTTTGAAATTTTAATGATATCTGAAGGGATGATTAAAGAATTTAAATTTTTTGTCCCAATTTTACATAGAATTACCCAACTACAGAAACTGGGTAAAGTGAAAAATTGGTTTAAACATGTTTCACAAGCTCTGTAGCTGCACCAGATAACATTAGGATATGATTTATTAGGCATAAAAATCATCTTTATTATACATTGACTATCAGTAGGCTGACTATTGTCCCAGTTTTTATGTAGGAGAGCACAATGCTAAACTAATTAAAATTAGTTAAACTATCAGACAAAAAAGTCTAACATTTTTTTGCATCCCTCCCATTTTATCACATTTGCAGAAAATAATAGTGAATTAAAATTCACAGAGCAGGAAGAATTAGAGCGACTAATTTTTATGATTCATAAAAATTAGCAAATTTGGCAATGAGTTACTTGAATTGTTATATTCAAAATGCATAACTTTATAATATGAAGTTATGCATTTTAAATATAACAATTAATAATTTTTTGTTTGGGCTTCAAATCATTATTCGTTAATTCAAGTTACAAAAGACTTAAAGTTTATTAATGAAATTATGCCTTTGGTCTGAAAATATTTTATTGAGTGTTTATTTCCTGAAGTTGTTATGCGCAAAAATGATGCATGTTTAGACAATAAACAAAGGCATTATTGCATTTGTAAAAGACTCTGTTTTGAACCAATGATAGCATGTGATAAACCAGATTGTAAAGTTGAATGGTTTCATTATTCTTGTGTGAAAATTGCATAGGCACCAGTTGGTTTCTTGATATGCAACAGCTGCTTAGAATAAAATTATGTTTAATAGGATTCTTCTGTTTACCCAATTATTTTGCAATGTATTTTGATTTTTAAAAACGGTTATTTTTATTGCCACAGAGTGTTAAATACATAGATCGTTATTTGAGTTTGCCTTGATGATGTGATGATTTGAAGAATTAGATATTCATTTTTCGATACTTTTTTTTCCCATTAAATTTTGTTTTTTATTTTAGAATTATTTTTAGTCTCTTAAAGGCTTTTCCTTGAAAAACAGGTTGCTTTAGGAGTTTTAGTATACGAGTAAAAGATACCTAATACGAGTAAAAGATACCTAATCAAGTAACTTTTGCATTTTATGCTTGTTCAATGAAAACGTTTTGTAAAGTATTTTATAAGAATTACATAGCATGTGAATTTAAAAAAATAAAAATGAGGCGATTACGGCGACGTGTTTTGGGCAAATCGTTGCACGAACCAAAAAAGCTTACATAGAATTAATAATAAAAATATGCTCATCGAAATATACAACTTTTTGTAAGTTTAATAATCAAATTGATTTAATTATTAAATTAATTTAATTATTAACTCTCTTCTCTCCCACTGCATCTTCCTCCCCCCTCCTTTCCCCCTCCCCATCCTTTCCCCTACCCCTCCCTCCCCTCCCTCCCCCTCCTGCCCTCCCTCCCCCCTCCTCCCACATACACACTTTTACCTTGATAAAACTACACGGCGTGCTGATATTTGGCTCTTTCTTTTTCTAAATGAATGTATTCTTGGCACAGCTGTCTTTGTGTCTTCTTCAATTAAAAACCCTCTATCTGCGAGAATACAACCGCCAAAGGTTATCTTATCTAAAAATCACAATTTTAGGATGTTTTCTTTGTCCAATACACGACCGTTCCAACCAGAAAATAAAAAACTTCCTGCCGAAGCCATTGGAATTAGTCATTAATACGTGTTGTGTAACTTGTAGGTAGAGTAAGTTTGTGTTCTCGCTGTTAAGTTTAATGGCCTTGTGATGAATATTTCGGTGCAGTAAATTATGCAGCAATAGTTTTTAAAGTTTTTAAAGCAGTTTAGCAAGTTTGGTCGCAAGAGATCTGGGTCATACTATGAGATTTTTCAACACTCCAGCTAATTCTGATAACCATTTTCGCATAATTAGGGATTCATTTTCTTTGTTATGTTAAAACTTATACTTAAATCATAGTTCGTAACATCAAGTTTAATTTTTATCAGAACAACTTTCATCATTAACTTGCTCCGTATAGTTTCAACATTTGTTTTTAATTTATATAACTCATCTTGATTTCTTTTCAATTTTTTTTTTTTTAACAGTAATATTATTAGCCTTTGTTTAGTTACAACGCTTTTAAGCTTTGAACGTTCTGATTGTGTTTTTGTTTGTATACCAAAAAAAAAAGAAAATTTAAAAATGATATGTTATGGGTTTGAAATTTTTGATTACAGTAAACTGGAGAGAATAAAACATTGCCCAACTTTGCACTCAATGACAAATGAAAAAAAATCTCCAAAGTTGTTTCCTTTAACGTTTACTTTTTAAAAAAAATGAAAAAACTTCACAACAAACTGTAAGCAACCACTGCTTGAGTTGAAAGTTTATGTAAGAATCAGGATGAAAGTCAAAGATTAAAGTGATTGTTAGAACTAAAGATTATGATGAAGGTCTAAGATTAAAATAATTGTTAGAATTAAAGATTATGATGAAGGTCGAAGATTAAAATGGTTGTTAGAAGTTCAAGATAATGTCAATTACAATTAATAATAAACAATTATTGATACAGAGAAGTCATACTTTTTTCATTCGATTCTTCTTTGCAAGGAAAATTTAATTTTGAAGTAAATTTTTTCTTTTTTTTTCAGTAAATTTTTTCTTTTTTTTTCAATTATGTTGATATTTTGCTGTTTTTTCGCACCACGTTATGCGAATCTTTGGTATTTTTCAAGATGTTTTGGCTTTCTTTTCAGCAATTTACTAAATAAAAATACTAATAGAACAAAATCGACTTGTTGTGGATCATTGGATTTCTTTCCTAATTATAAAAAATCAATCGTCACACAAATAGTTTAAAAACCTTGAAGATATATAAAACGTAGTCGTAAAAAAATAAATCATACAATCTAGAATCTACACAAACTAAAAAATACCGCACCCATCACCCTCTCCTCCCTCGGTTTTGTTGTCCCTAAAAAAAAATTTAACATACACGTTCATTGGACCTTCTAAAATGCCAGACCTAACTAGCTTGGAAAATAGTGTAAAACCATTCGCGAAATTCAGCGACAACAGACAATCGACGAGTGAACTAAAGTTAAAAACTAACAAAATAGATAAGTTCTTGCATACTTACGTGCTGTGTGATGCTTAACCAACAATTAAAAGAAAATACGAAATAAAATTATTTAAAAATATAAAAAAGTTTTATATAATTTTATAAAAGCCTTATTTTTTCAAATTATGAACTTTTCATAAACATTCAATAAGTAACGCACATAATGCATAATGCAAATGTGCATAGTATTAAAAAAATGTGGTATTACTTTAGATAAGTAAAAATTTTATAAAAAAATTGAAAATCAACCTGTTACAAAGTAAGCACTACTTAACTGAGCAATTTTCATCGCAATCTCTGACCATTTTTTTTCTTCTAACTGCCACAATCTGGGTGGCCAGAACTTTATAAATGTTAAATGCCAAAATTTTGGATGTAAATGCTAAAATAATCTCATTCTGCCCGAAAAAATTCCAAATTATGCAAGCAATATTTTCATCATGTATTTTAAATTTTTATGAAACATGCAAGATTTAATAGTCTTTTTAACAAAATTTTTTATCAACTAAGTTAAAAAAGGTGTAATCATATTGGACAGCAGCAACAATGACTGAAACGGTCAACTTTTCTATAATAGGGAATAAGTGTTTTTCAAAATTTTTCAATGCCTCATTAATCAGAATATGATTCTGAGTCAAAGCTCTTTCATAAAAGCAACATCCAAATATTAGCAAATATTTGTCCGATCTATAAAAAAAAGGAGACAAACTACTTCCTGAAAACTATCGCCCTATTTCACTTACCTCTGTTGCATGCAAATTATTTGAAAAAGTTGTAAAGAATAAAATCTTGAAGCACATCAATGATAACAACATGCTCTCTACAAATCAATATGGCTTCCTTCATCATAAGTCTTGTGTAACCAATCTAATAGAGGCTTTTGACATTATTTCGTCTTTCCTAGCATTGCACCAGTTTATAAATGTAATCTACCTCGACTTTGCTAAAGCTTTTGATTCCGTACCTCACACGAGACTCATGTTAAAATTAAAATCATTCGGAATAAACGGCAAACTACTACAATGGATTAATTCCTTCTTAGTAGGCAGAAAGCAACGCGTTACAATTAATAATACTAGCTCTGACTGGGTTAATGTTCTTAGTGGTGTTCCTCAAGGTTCTGTTCTCGGCCCGCTCCTCTTTATTATTTTTACAAACGATCTTGCCCAACTTACAGAAACTTCTAAAGTATTTGCAGACGATACTAAATTTTTTTTTAAAACTTTATCACAGAATAATTTCGTTAATCTGCAGGACCGTCTACGCTTAGTATACGCGTGGTCAAACACTTGGTTATTTAAGTTAAACATTTCAAAATGCTATGTTATCCATTATGATAAAACCAATCCTATGTATAGCTACTTTTTTCAAAATAACCAAAGTATAAATGAAAACCTAAGAAGCTCTATTAAAGAGCGCGATTTAGGAGTCATTTTTACATCTAACCTCAAGTGGAATACACATATTCAATCAGTTGTCTCCAAATCTTTACAAATTCTTAATATGCTAAAAAAGACATTCAACATCGTTGATGAAAAAATGGTTCTCAAATTATATAAAGTGTTTATAAGACCACACCTTAAATATGCAGTGTCTGTTTGAGCCCCGTATTTAAAAACTGACGTAGCTTTGGTTGAATCTGTTCAACGTAAAGCAACAAAATGGGCTTTAAACTTGAGAAATCTTTAATACTATGAAAGACTTATAGGACTAAATCTACCATCACTCGAGTTTCGGCGCCTACAATGCGATCTAATACAAATTTTTAAACTAATACATCGATTTGATATAATTAATAATATATATCAACCAAAATTTAGTAACTCGTTGTTACGTGGTCACCATCTTAAAATAAGACGTGAATATGTTCCAAACTGTCTTCCAAGACACAACCAATTGTATAATAGATCAGCAAAATACTGGAATGAACTACCTGAGCAAGTAACTTTATAATCCACTGTACTTTCTTTTAAAATTAGGTTGTTTATAGTAGAGTGTTTTCCCTGCTCGCTGTATGTATATATGGTATGTATATTTTACGGCTGCAACTATAATAATAATAATAATAATTATACAAAGTTTTCGCTTTTTTGAAGAGTTTATTTTATGAGTCTGACGTTTTTCATCTTTATCCAAAACAATTGATTCAAGGGTCTCAAAAATATGACTGTTATTTGCATGTAGAATTTTAATAGAAATAGCTTCTTTTAACCACCTCCTGTTTTGTTTAAAAAAAATTTTTTTTACTGTCTTTTTTTGCACCACTAACAAGACCAGAACATAGTACCTGCCGTCTGTGAGTTTAAAGACATTGAAGAAACTCAAAAAACTCAAATGTAGTCTTACAACTGCCCCCAGTATTTACGCTAACTAAATTTAACGAATGTGCTGCACAAGGAATAAAACCAATGTTTAGATTTTCATTTTTCACTTATGCTTGCAGGTTGTTGTATTTTCCAGACATGTTAGATGTATTGTTATATAACGTACCACAACCATAGTTAAGCTGAGCTCTTTTAATCTTTTCTTGACTGCATATCTAATAGCCTTTCAGTTATGTCAACAAGAAAACTCAAACCCAATAAATATTTTTACCACAACAGCTTCCTCGCTCACATATCGAATATTTATTGTAAATTAGTCAAAGTGTGCAGTGTCAGGTAAAGAGTCAACAATCAGTGAAAAGCATTTAGCTTTGGATGCTTTGCTAACAATGGATTGCAGAATATTTTTTTCCATTATGAAGACAATATCCTCATCAGTTGTCAATGAAATATATGAATCATCTACTCTGCTCTGATTTCCTCAGTTTTTTAAGTTTAGCAAGAAATGGGGCAAAATTAAAAAAAAAATCCAACCCAGAGAAAGATTCCATTACTGAAGGCGTCTCCTTCTTCTCAGTCATCTCAAAGAGCTTGACCTCAACTGTGCAAAAACTTCAAACATTCAACTACTTAGATTATCACTTCTTTAACGTTTTTCATCTTTCAGCTGCTGTTTCAAATAAGCATTAAACTTTCCTTTTATTGTGACTTTTCCAAAGTAGCACTAGACTGTATCAGTGTGCTGTTTGCTTTGCTTGTGCCTCTGTATAGAACACTGTCAATGTTACCAGTCATCAAACATATTTCTGAATTTGTCATCTAATAAAATTTTTTTTTAAAAAGAATTAAAAATTCTTGAATTAAAAAATCTTGAAGAATTTTACTACCAATTTTAACAGAAAAATGTTGCAAACACTTGTTTTTGACAAAAACTAAATACTTTACAAGTGTCGACAAGATTCGTATCTTTATAAAAAATTATTTTTTTTGTAATATATCTTTCAGGGAGATTAATTTTCGATTGTCATTTTGTAGCATAATGTTTTTAACTTCATAATTAAGTGACATTTTAAACTAACATTTTTATAATCTAATATTAAGCGACATTTTAAATGTCATCAATAAACCTTTTTTTTTCAGGCTGTATGTAAGGGACATCGGACAGATTGTTTTTATAAATAAAATCAATTACATAAAAATTAAATAGTAAAAAACAAACTAAATATAAAAATATGTAATAGAAAGAAATAATATTTGGGACGTCCATTGGTGTATTTTGTCATGTATTAGTTATTCTAACTTATTAGATCTGCTTAGATTATATTGATTGCATAATACCCCTGGTATTATTAGGCAATCAATATAATTTTGAGATTTTTTTTTTTTTTCTTTTTGTTTCTAACTTTAAATACATTATTTATATTTTCTACATTAATGCATTTTCCTATATAAATGCAATGAGATAGGAATATGTCGGACGGACACAAAAATAGCATGAATCTGACGAATACAAAAATAGCATGAATCTGACGGATACAAAAATAGCACGAATCTGACGAATACAAAAATAGCACGAATCTGAGAGTAAAAAGTAAAAGAAAAAAGACACAAAAGAAGAAAAACTTTAAAATCTCAAGGTTTTTTATTAAATATTGTTGATCTTTTATTACCCTTTGAGTTTAATATTAGTAAAAAAAGAGTCAGAAAGAAAATTAATCTGGATGATTAAAAATAAAAGATGTCATCATTTTATTTTATATGGTAATATGTATGGGAAAGTTGCCTTAATTGGAACACTTAAGGAATAAGTATTTATTAACCAAAGATGGCTTAAGTATGAAAACATTTATGACTTGATTAATACAAACAGACAACCCTACAATACCTTTAACCACAATTTGACTTAATTAAGTTTTGAAAAGTTGTTTTTGAACACTTTGATTCCTTAATCAAAACAGGTTATTTAAAAAAAAAACAACAGTAAAATCAACAAAAATTTGTAAAAAATGATTTTCATCGTTACAGTGAAAGTTTAAACAGTTTATTAAAAACTTATTTTAGGATTAGTATTACCCTGACAGATTTAAAGTCCACAAATAAAAAATTGTATAAAGCTTTAACTATTATGACGTTTTTTTAATTTATTGATTAAAAATCACTAAATCAAGTATTATTTTTTAGGTTTATGTTTGTTACTAAGTATTTTTTTAATTGCGCTGGAACTATTTTTACAACCCTTTGATTTTGTTACTGATTAGATAAGGAAAACTTTAATGTTCCAATCAAGGAAACTTTCGACTATTTTGTTATATCATTACAATAACATGCTTGGAGTAACTTATAAGATAAGTTTATATTGTTATTTTGCATTTTATATTTATATTTTATATTTCCATCAAATTAAATACAAAAAACGGTATAACCTATAGCACCATAGTTTACCCAGCGCAATCAATATAGTGTGAACAAAAAATTTGATTACTGAAAAAAAATGACGCAAAAACCTTTCAATCAATGGTGCAAACACATTTTTTGAGGAATAACTTTCAAAATGTGTCAAAACGTTTTACTAAAAAAATGCAAAACGTAGCCATAATTCATTTTTTTTTTCAAAAATAAGGCGCTGTTTCCAATTTCGGCAATTCTCCCATATATATATATATATATATATATATATATATATATATATATATATATATATATATATATATATATATATATATATATATATATATATATATATATATATATATATATATATTATATATTACATTACTTTATTAAGAATGGAGTAAAAGTAACTACTAAGGTTACTTTTACTCCATTGCTCTACAGTAGAAAAAACATCTCAATTCATCCTTGCAACAAAGAAGCCACTACTAAGTATTAAAGACCGTCTCAAACCAAGAAAATGGTGCAATGAGAGAGCTGCGTGGACTGTAGAGCGATGGAGTAAAAGTAACTTATATATATATATATATATATATATATATATATATATATATATATATATATATAAATATATATATATATATTTATATATATATATATATATATATATATATATATATATATATATATATATATATATATATATATATATATATATATATATATATATATATATATATATATATATATATATATATATATATATATATATATATATATATATATATATAGTTACTTTTACTCTATTGCTCTACAGTTTATTGTTGCAAGGTATGAATTAAGATGTTTTTTCTTCATCAGCTTGCTAATTGTTCATCTGCTAACTTGATGTGTACACAACGCTGTATTCAGGTCTGATGTAATTTCGGCTATGCTTATGTTCGGGTTGCGTCTAGCGAGCATAATTGTTTTATTTTCGTCCATTTCTGACATTTTTTTGGGACGACCAGAGCAACTGTAGCCTTTGACTGTTCCAAACTCATTATAGTTTTTGAGCATTGTTCTAATGCTGCATTCACTGATTTTAAGTTGGCGTCCAGTTTCTCTATTGCTGAGACCACTTTTGTGCAAACCAACAACTTGCCATTTTGTTTCAATTGATATGCTCTTTAAACCCATATTTTTGTTAGCGCAATTTAAAAGTTTTAACTAACTGTATTTTCAAATGATATTTCCGACACTTCAATTTATGGTTCTTATTTATTTTTTTTGACTATTATTATTCTTTTAATAATAGTCAATAAAAAAAACTAATTTTGAATGTAGACATCATGAATAAGAGTATGTAAATTATTACTTTATAAACATCAGTAAATACAAACTTCTTTCGATTCTAAAATTTGTTTTTTAAAAAAAAAATTTTGTTTTAAAAATAAGATATAAACAAAATCAAACGAAAAGCTTTTAAGCTGAAGACGTTGGTCACAAAAATCCAGGAAAAATTTCTTTAAAAAAAACAAATTTAGTATCGAGAGAAATTCGTATTTATTGATGTTTATAATAGAGATTCATGGTTTTAGAGTTCTAAAAAAAATTTTTTTTTTTTTAAATTCTAATATGAAAAATAAAAACTAGTAATAACAAAAGTAAAAAATTGATTTTATTGTTAGCATTCCAAAGTAATGATTTTTTAAAAATAATAAGTAACAAAAACGCTTTATGTCGTTTATTATATAGATTACATATAACAGAGCTAGTATAACAATTTAGATCCATAAAGTACCCCTTGCATATGTACGCATTATATATGCAAACCCTTTCCCTAACGCATAATTCTTCAAAACATTAAAAAAAAAACTTTTTGTTAACTTGTTATTTCCTGATATAGTCAAATCGAAACAGCGAGGTTGCGTATGTACTCGCTGTCTTTACCTCCTCCCCCTTATCCTTGTACGCATTCATAAGTTTTTGGGAGTTATTGTTTCATTCGGGAGTTATCGCCCCTCCACCCATACCTATGTACGTTTTTGAGTAATCTCCCCTCCCCCATACCCAAGTTAGCGGCGTTTGGCAGCCAAGCCACATTTTTGGACATATCATCCAAAGACAAATAGAATGTTATGTGGTTTTTAATAATTTCTCAAAAATAATAATATATAATGTTAATTCAGAGAAGATATGTTATTCAAATAATTGGTAATAGATAATATGTAATTGCAAAATTCTTATATTTTATATTAAACCAATATTTTCTTTTCATTTCATAAAAGGGTGGGATCTCCACCCTAAGTTCTGTGCGCACGGGATATTCCAGAAATTAACTTTCTTTACTAAAATTGAATCTTACGTCTTCGATGTAATATAGTTTTTTAAAGATATATAGCAAATTTGAAAATCGGTTTTAGAATTGTGAAATCGTGAATGATAAATTTTACTTAAAATAAAAAGCTACATTTTTATTGAAAATTGAATTTTCTCAAATTCTCATTTTTTATATTCGAATTTTACTATTATGCGCGGGGAAGTGAATGGATCGTAGGCTCTAAGTCGATATACAAGTTTGAAAATTAATTCGAAATAAATAGGAATCTAACCTCGGGAACGACTAGTTGTAGAATTCAACAACTTTATTTATTTTTCTAAATAGTTATTAAATAAATTATTAAAATACGTTTCCACGACATGTAAATGTGACTATCATCCTAATGTTAAAATCTAACTAATGTTAAAACCTTACTTAACCATATCTAAAATTAAAATGTATTTATAAAATCAAATAAAAATATTGATCAAATGTTAATCATAGTTCTTCATAGTTTTGAATGCAGAGTTTTCTTTATTAGAGATGTAATATAAACGTTTAAACAGCATAAATTTAAAATTTATGAACAACACATTCTTTTACATAGAAAACCATTAGATATCATGGATTGAAAATTAAAAGGTGGCATGAATTAAATTACCTTATTATCTCCGGAATATATATTTTCTGGAGAAAAAAAGGTAATTTGATTCAATTTTTTTTTCGATTTAGTTTTTGATTTAATTTAATTCGAGATTTTTTGATCCATGGTATACGATGGATCAAAAAACCTTGAAACCAATAAACTGGAAAAAAAAGTATATAGCTTATGAGTTTTTTCTATTTGATTTGTTATTTCGTAAAATATTTCTGTTATCTTGTTTAAAAAAAGTTTCCGCAATTAAAAATTTGCCTAATAAATGATATAAATATAGTTAAATAAACAAATAATATCTTGATGATATTTTTAAATATAAATTTCAGATGCATTAAGAATGCTTTTAACGAATACACATCTAATATATCTTTATTTTTTTTTTACAAAATATTGAACTTTATTCAATTTATTTTTTTTTAAACTATATTAAATTTAAACTATAACTATATTTCTGTTATCTTGTTTAAAAAAAAGTTTTTGCAATAAAAAGTTTAAATATTATCGATAAAAAAAAATTTGCCTAAAAATATCTTGATGATATATATGATATATATATATATATATATATATATATATACATATATATATATACATATACATATATATATATATATATATATATATATATATATATATATATATATATATATATATATATATATATATATATATATATATATATATACATACACATAATGTTGAATTTTATTTAATTTATTTTCGTTTAAACTATACATAATTAAATCAGTTTTTATAAAAAATAACAGCTATTACAAAAGTAAATTTGAAATAATGTAATGAAATAAAATTAGGGAATAAAATACACTGGATTTCGTTGATTTAATATGGCTAAAACAAGGAGAATGGCCATTATATTGGGGTAGCAACTAAGTAATTGCGGATTTCACTCATAGATGGCTTTAGTTGAATTTTTAGGTTTGCTGACGTAATCGGATTGTCAAACACATTCTGTTATTTGATAGTTGGTACTTCAACTGTCAATCAGTAAAAAAATGTTTTTGATCGGTTATGTAGTTTTTGTTTGGTGTCTGTTGAAAAATGGAAAATCAAAAAGAACATTTTTGTCATATTTTACTTTTTATTTCTGGAAAGGAAAAAACGCATGTCAAGGTCACAAAAAGTTATGTGCTGTTTATGGTGACGAAGCTTTAAAAGAACGGCAGTGTTAATATTGATTTGCCAAATTTCGTTCTGGTGATTTTTCACTTAAAGATGAAAAATGCTCTGGTGGTCCAGTTTAAGTCGATGACGACCCAATCAAAGCAATAATCGATTCGGATCGTCACAGTACAACACGTGAGATTGTAGAGTAGCTTCATGTATCACATACATCCATTGAAAATTGCTTAAAACAACTTTGCTAAGTACGAAAACTCGATATATGGGTTCCTCATGAACTGTAAGAAAATCATTTAACACAACGTATTAACATCTGCGATTTGTTAAAAGAAACGTAATGAAAATGATCCATTCTTAAAACGATTGATAACTGGTGATGAAAAATAGGAAAACTTTAAAGTCCAATATCTAGAGAACCAATGAATATTTTTTAAAAACCAACTATTCAACAATTAATAACAATTAACAAATTAAATTATGCTGAAGAAATTTTATTTCATAAAGAAATTGTGAACTTCGTACAATTCATGAACAAATATATTAAAAAAATTAAAAGATAAATATACAATATAAACTATAAATATGCAATTAACATTTAAATATGCGTAATCAAATAAAAGTATAACTTCTTAATTCAGTAATAAAAATGCAATACAAACTTCCAACAAAAACCTTTTCGTATCATGCTAGGTTGCCTAAATAAAAAAAGGTAAAAAAATATATATGTGATGTATAAATATATATATATATATATATATATATATATATATATATATATATATATATATATATATATATATATATATATATATATATATATGTATTTATATATATATATATATATATATACACATTATGTTAACATCATATATACATATATTCTGTTTTCGACAGATGGCAGTCAAATAGTATAGAAGTACAATAGCACTTAAATTTATTATTACTGCCTTTCAAAAATATATTCAAGTATTATCTTTAATCATAATATCCTATAAGAAAAGTGCTTCCACTACTGAAAGAAACAAGACAATCTGAATGATAAAAATACAATCCAGTGAATATGAAGTTTTTGACACCAAAATAAAAGATGGCGAATGTTTCTGTAGTTAGAACAAAAGATTGTATCATCTTCAGATTAAAATCAAAGGACTAGTTGGATACATACAACATGGAAAGCTGCTAGTTCAAAAACTACACACCCATCCAAAAGAATAAAAATGTTCTTTAAGTCTACTTCAACAACAGTAACAGCAACAGGGACAACATCAATGACCTAATCCGAATCTGAAGAAGGATATTAAGAGTCTGAAGATTCAGAAGAACAGCCCACATGTACAGCAAAAATGGGATTAAATATTCACTGATAATCCAATTAGATTTATTGTAGGCATACATCACTGAGCTAAGGTTCACTGATAATCCTAAGCTTCTTCTGATTTTTCAAACTACAAGTAAAAAAAGAAAGTTCACCTTTTGTATTTTGCATTCTTTATATCTCATTTTTACTTTTCTCATAATGGATGTCATTTTAAAGTTCAGCTTATAGCTCAAGAGTACAGTAGTTCAATTTCAGTTGTCAACGTCAATTAATCTTTAATTCAACAGCATGTTTAAAATAAAAAGAAACTAACCTGTGTGTTAAAATTCAGCACAAATGTAAACTAATTTATAACGTGTCAAAGTTGAATAGAAATTGCACATGCAGATACCAAATAAGTTATGTTGAAAAACGGGTTAAACCAGATCAGTTCCAGGATCATAACAATCACCTTGCTATTGGTAACATGTAACCCAGTACTACCTGCCCCATAAATATAAACTTGGTACTCTCAAAATCACTGGGACAGTATAGTAATAAAAGATTTTAAATATATTTTCAAGTCAGTAATAATGAGATATTCTTTACAATATATAAATATGTTTACTCCATTACTGTCAACTCGGTGATTTCCTTATAATAATGGTGTTGACAAAGACATAAAGGAGCAACAGCATAAAGGAAACAATGACAAAACAAATCAATTGATTTTAACAATGCAACAATGAAATATGTTGCAGCGTATATACGCTCTTTTCTTTTACTTTTAAGCAATTGTAAGTAATCTTTTAAATTGTAAGTATTTTAGTGTTAGGATTTCATTTATTGTTTGGTTTATATTTATATACATTTGGCCTTTAAAATAAATGCTTTACAGTTTGAAACATATTGTAATAATAATAATAAATAAGATTTTGTTTTCAAATAAGAATTATAATACTCCAACAGGAAATATATCTAGGAATACAAATACACAACACCACGTGCTGAAATTCAGAAAGCATTTCAGGACAGACAATTAGCAAAAAATGCAGAAACAATTTGTAAAAATAAAAGCTAACATTGGCATGTGTCATGAACAGAAGTGCATGAAAGTTATCTCAGAACTATCAGAAAGAAAAACAAAATATATTGTTCGTTGTTGTTGGCAAGACCAGAAAACAGAATCCAGAGTTATGAAAAAGAAGATTGAAACACGTTCATCAGTCACCAGAAGGTGAGCAACAGCAATTGCCATTGTGGTAATGGATTGCTTGATGCTGAAACAAAGGATTTGACCAAGGCATTTCTTACACATGATGACAATTCTAGAATAACTACAGAAAAAAAACAGCCTGTTACAAAAAATAAAAATAAAAGACAAAGGTGGCTACTATTCAATTCATTGATAAACCTTTATGAAAAATTCAACGGGGAATATACAAGAAACAGTATTTCATATACAGCATTTACTCATTACCGCCCATTTTTGTCCACAAACCGTCTGCTTAAGATAGAGACACATGTGGCCGGTTTTACGCAACTAAATATTATTTCCATGGTCAATTATCGAGTGCGAATGCTCCCACTTCCCGACCAAGCCTGGAGTGGTAAACAAATGTAAACTTAACATAAATAAAAAATAAAAAAACTATAAACTGAAAAGAGAAATAAAAATTAAAATACAAAACTAAACTAAAAAAATTAAAATCTTAACAAATAATAAATAAATAAAAAATAAACCAGAACAATAAAAGCATAAAATTAATGTCTGAATTTTAATTTAAAAGTGTTTCACTTCATAGAATTTAGAAAAGACCGAAGTTTCAAAGTTATTTAATTCAAGCTTAATTATTTCAAAACTTATTTGAAAATTTGAAACTTTGATATTTTCTAATGTCTACTTCGCAAATAAAACACTCAAAATGCTGATCAAACAGTCATGCATCTTAAAAGTTACAATAAACATAAGCACAACATCAATGTTTGATATAGGAAAACTTATAGCTTTAAATTTTTAAATTGAAACACTTTCAAATTAATTTGGTTTACTACTAATAAGAACGCTTTTAAATTAAGAAATATTATTTTTAAACTTTTATTTTCTCTGGTTAATCATTTATTTACTTTTTTGTTAAGTTTATTTCTATTTTCAGTTTCTGATTTATTTATTTTTAACTTTCTCTATAAATTAGTTTGGTTTTTTCACCACATTTTTTAAAACGCAAAAACCGTATGCGTGGTCATAATAAAGCTTGTAATGCACTACTTTTCTGAGGTTTGTAATATCCAAAAAAATTCAACAATCAGATTGGTGCAAAACCAAATCTATTTTGTACATGTCTAATGATTAAATTATGCATACTTATTAACATTTTATAGAAAGTGCAAACTTTATTTTCACGCAACATCAGTTGCAACAAAACTGTTTGAGATATTGACTTGTATGCATTTGCTTTGTCTACAGCAAATCAGTTAATGTTAATCACTTTAAAACACTTATTAAACTTGAATCTAATAAATAATAAAGTTAATCACTTTAAAACACTTATTAAACTTGAATCTAATAAATAATAATTAACAATAAATAAAAAATAATACTAATTCATAAACACTAATAATTAGTAAAACCAATGAAAAATACTTTTGTTTGAAATAAAACGTAAAATTTCACACAAAAAACTGATCATAAAGAAGATTTGAAGCCGGAACTCCATACAAGCATCCAATAGTCTTATTGACTGAGTTTTGTTAGCATTTTATTTTCAAAACATATATAACATAATTTTATACATCCTGCCAGGATTTAACCTCAGAATTACCTCCTGGCACCACCAACAATTAATTTATGCAATTTAAAAACTGATTTTTATTTATCTATTCAGCGTACCATTTAATTAGTATTGCCTTAGTAAGTTTTTCAATTGTTTACCAAATAATTATAGTAACAGCTCTTTAAGAAACTTTTAAAAACTAGAATGATGCATAATATATTATAAAATATAAATTTGATATATTTACACATAAATATACACACATATATATATATATATACACACACACACACACACATATATATATATATATATATATATCATTTTAATTTTTAAAAATTCTATCAAACTAATATGAAGCTAAGCTCGCTATTTTTATTTTAAAGTTAAACATTTGATATATAAAATTTTTATTTATTTTATGAACAAAAAAAATTTAAAAAAAAATTACTTCATTTTTGATCACGAGGACATTGACATTGTTCTTTTTCTGGAATTTTACTCATAACTGCATCTTTATGTTTCCCACAACCTGTAAATTATAATTAAAATAAAAAAGAATGTACCACAAATATATATATATATATATATATATATATATATATATATATATATATATATATATATATATACATATATATATATATATATATATATATATATATATATATATATATATATATATATATATATATATATATAGTACAGGCCTTTTCGGGAAGCGTGTGCGGTTGTACGCCTTGTTTGTCTATGCTTGCATTAATTTATTTACTTTATTCATTAAAAGTTTATAATTTAATTAGCGATTTTGTTGTGAAAGTAAAGATTATATCATTGTATATATTATTTATTAAAAAATAATTGCTGCACTCTACTTTTGTTATAAAAAAAAGTTTAGCTTACATTTTGTGCAAATTTTTGATTCAGTCTCGAAACACATTTATTTAAATTTTTATTTTGAGCAAAAAAAAAAATGTTTAGGAAAAAACCCTGAAAAGACAATTGCAATAAAAATGAGCTATTACTTAAGAATAAATAATATTTAAATATTAAACAATATTTAGTACTATATATATACAATATACAATACTATATACAATATTTATTTACTTTTTAAATAAACTTGACAGTTAAGTTAAACCCAAGCATAAACTTTAATAAACTTAAATATTTTTTAAACCAGAATTAATATATACATATATATATACATATATATATATATATATATATATATATATATATATATATATATATATATATATATATATATATACATTTTTTTTTTTTTTTTTAATGCAGTCAAAAGTTGCATGAATATTCTTGTACTCGCAAGATGATTAATAATAGTTTTTATTATATATATTTCTATTGTTTTTTGTTTTTTTTTACATTCCATTTAATAACTTTGTATAAAAAAAAACTGTTGTTAACTTTAAACAATTTTGTTTTCTATTACTAAATATTTGGATAAAATAGATTAAGATTTGTTAACTTCAATATGTTATCAAAAGATGTAAATATATTTCTTCTACTGATGCTATCATCAGCAATTTTATATGGTTTAAAATTGTCATTTCAAGCTGTTGGTAATTTGAAACGGACAGATAGGACATGGACTGAATTTAAAAATACACTACTTTGCAATACTCATAACTGTCATCTTGTTCCTCCAGGTTTAACAAAGTTGAAACAATACAAAAAAATGAATATCCAGGACATATTGAATATTCTAAAACCGAGGTAAAATGTAGTTTTTTCATATACACATTCATATACAGCATTCAGTTTCTTGAGAGTAAAAAAATGTTTTGGACTATGATGGACTATGAAAGAAACTTTTGGACTATGAAAGAAACCAAAGAGCAAAGAACCAGATGATTGCAGATTTGTTTATCATATTCATATGTATATATATATATATATATATGTATGTATGTGTGTATATGTATATATATATATATATATATATATATATATATATATATATATATATATATATATATATATATATATTAGTGATTTTGCCGGTTATCCGCTTTAAAAACCGGATAACAGTTCTCATCACTTTGCAGTTAACCGACTATTTGGTAAATTAGTGACGCTTTCTAAATTTCAACGAACGTAGCGTTTTAAACTAATTTTTTAAAAATTAATGTTAAAGTGTACATTTTCAAGACAGTTAGTGAATACAGTCCTATATTATATATTTATAACAAAACATGGAAAAAGATATATATATTTTTTATATTATAATATAATATACCTTTTTAATTATATAATTAAAAAAGGTAGGAATAATGTACAAGTATAGTTTAAATGTTTTAATATCAGCGGATGCTTTAAAATCATTCTCTCATATAAAAACATTTGATTCGGAAAAATGAGATGTTATGAAGTAAATTTTTTTAGCGTGTATTTTAAAAACTTATTGTTATGCGGACATAGATGGAAATATAGGTAAACTTGAATGTTCTCAAAACAACTTGTTGTGTAAAGATAATATAAAGAATATTTGCTAACACTAAAATACCGCCAAATCTATGAATAAACAAATTCTATTGGTTCAAAAAATACGCTGAATAAGCGAATTAGAGTTCCAGAATATTCTGAAGAAACTTTCTTAAAAATGTATTGCTTGAGTTGTAAAAGTAATAAATAAATCTTTGAGATTTCTAGTAAATTGTTTAAGAATATATTATTAAACAAAACTGATTAAATTAACATTTAAATTAATAAAAGAAATATATTATAATCTTTGATAAATTAACATTTGTCAAACAATAATCGTCATAATTACGATGTTACTTTCTATAAAATTTCGTAAAATTTTCAAGTCAGTTTTTATTATTCGAAAATAGATATTTGATATACGAACAAAATCCGGTTAACCGCAAAACCGGATAACCGGCGAAATCACTAATACATATATATATATACATATATATATATACATATATATATATATATATATATATATATATATATATATATATATATATATATATATTAGAAATGTGCCAAAACCAGTTAATTTAGAGTCTCTGATTCCATGTACTCAGAAGAAAATACCAGGTCCGAGTCTGGGCACTGGGCCCATTTTATAATGTTGAAACAAAAACTTGTAAAATCTCTAGCACTCTCAAAATAACACTGATTAATTTGCGCTAATTAAGTTTGCCTAAATATGTATGTATGTATGTATGTATGTATGTATGTATGTATGTATGTATGTATATATATATATATATTTATTGCTGTCTAAAAATTCCTGTAATACCAAAATATATAAATAAATAATTACATGGCCGGGGCAGAAAGAAGACAATAGTACTCTTATCACTAAGGCCTGATACAAGATTTTTTTTAATAAACTACATTTGAAGAGTCATTTCAAAAACATCATCAGTCACTTTTAGACAAAAATGAGTCAAGCACGATATCGCGTTATCTGAGGGTAGAAATATGTTTCTTTAAAAACTTACATTATTTAGACCTTTCAGTCAATGACTTATAAAGTTTTGATTAAAAGGTCTGACATCTATGTATATACATGTATAAACATGACATGTATGTATATATATACTCTCATTTTGGTTTGGTTTATTCATGGTCAACAAAATTTACAAAGTGAAGATGCCAGAGAAAGTGAAGATGCAGAGAAAGTTTGTGTTTGAAATTGTTTAAGTTCTTTTGCGTCCACCGCATTTTGGGTTAAGAAATTCCACAATTTTACAACATGATTGGTGAGGAAGTTGTTTCTTTCAGCGCAGTTTCGAACAAATTGTGCTTTGAATTGTTTAGTGTGTCCACACAGCCAAAGATACATTGAAGACTAAGTGTTTGGATAATGTTGAGGGATCTGAAAATTAACTTTGTAAATTTTGCTCATGATTTTATATTCAAAAAGGTCTACTCTTTCTCGTTGTTCAGTTAGTGTTGTCAAAAAAGGTCTACTCTTTCTCATTGTTCAGTTAGTGTTGTCACATTGATACGTCACATTGTTGTCACGCTTGATAGTCTCTGAGTATAAAGAGGATGTTTTAAGGTGGCAATATGTTTTTTGGCTTGATATTGAACTTGTTCTAGTTTGGCTTCGTCTTGAGCTAAAAACGATGACCAGATTTTTTGCTGTTGCAGCGTTTAGTGTGCATAACTTTGTACTCGTCACCATTAAATGACATAAGCAATGTGTGCGACCACTTCACTAACTTGAATCTGTTCGTTTACACTCTAGGTCACAAATTCAAATTATGTAAACTAAAATGTTAACTTGATGTCCGTAAATATTCTTACTTTCACAGGGTTGTTAATATTTGAAATTATTTGCCATCTTGTTAATGCCAAAAACATCAAGAGCTTTAAAATTAAAGTTCACTATATCAACTATCAACTATCATGAAATTACTGTTCCGGATAAATAGTTTTTGTTTTATAATTGTGGTATTATATATAATATATACTTTTTTTGAAATTTATTGCTAAATAATTGCTAATATGGGCTAATTAATCAAAAGTTATGTTATGAAAAATAAAATAATAAGATTTATATATGTATATAGTAAATATATTTAGTAAATATATATATAGATGTATACATTCATATAATAAATATATTAATATCTTTAAATAAATCTTTTATAAATTGTTTAAAATAAACATATAAGAAGTCTTACATGTTCATCAGTGATGGATCCAGAGTGGGAGAAGGTGGGAACATGCATCTTCCCTCTCCCTACCCCCCTCCTCTTCCTTGAATCTTTTAAGGAAGACTCAAAGAAGAGGGGGAGAGGGGGATTCAAGGTTTAATTACTAAAAAATCTCTTGTGAAAAAAATCTCTCACACAAAAAAAGGAATATATATATATATATATATATATATATATATATATATATATATATATATATATATATATATATATATACTTAAATATAGAAAAAACAACTTTTAATGGAACTTAAAGTTTCATGCCTATCGGCAATCATCAGCCATGAAGTACCTTCATGGCTGTACCTTTAAGTATAAAACGTACCTTTAAGTATAAAACGCTCTGTTTTTGAAAAACTAAATATTTCTTAAATGTTGAGCACTCTACAATGATCAAGAGTTTAGTATTTTTAATACTAAATCATACAACAACAATATATAATATATATATGTATATATATATATATACATATAAATATATATGTATATATATACATATAAATATATATATATATATATATACATATAAATATATATATATATATATATATATATATAATATATATATATATATATATATATATATATATATAATATATAATATATATATATATATATATATATATATATATATATATATATATATATATATATATATATATATATATATGTTAGTCCCTGTGTAATAAGGTAATAATAATATATAAAAGATCACGACCGGGAGATAATCCACAGCAAAAAAGGTGGTAGCTCTCCCTACAAGAAGTGGTCCTTTCCCATAAAAAACATATCAAAGAAGAAAGCCAAAGAATGTCAATAACCAATAAATTAGATAACAATGTTTTGTGTCCTGCCTTTGAAAATACATCATTAGTAACAGAAAATGTTCAATGTTTTGTATGCAAATTCAAGTTTCACCTTGTTTGCTCATCTATTCCAATAGAAGATAAAGTAGCCAGCAAAACCACAGTTTCAAATTTCCTTCTCCCTTCAACTAAGCAAAATTTTCTGTTCTTTTGTGGTGTATGTCTAACCAACCTAGAAATAAATTTATTTAACTCTGAAACATTGAGGCTGAACACTTTAGAATGTTATGTTACTGATATCAAAACTCAGCTCAATGAAATAAAACAACTCTTAAACAAAAACTCAAGTGACAACAAATCGGAAAAAGATAATTTATGGTTTAACAAGGAAAGATTAAATACAGTGAAAACTCCAACGCCAGACTCTCTTTTAGTTATCGGAAAAATATCTGATGAAAAAACTAACAAAAATAACATGGATATAATTGAAAACATAGTTATGAATAATAATATTCAATTGAAAAATTCGTATCATAATAAATCAGGGGATCTTGTCCTAGTATGTAACTCAGAAGAATCTAAAGACCAATTGCTAAATTCTCACAAAGACACAAACAGTCAAATAAAAGTAAAAACATATCAATTGAACATGCAAAAAATTATTATCAGTGGTTTACCTAGAGAGTATAATGAAAATGGAGTTGTTAATATGCTACACTCACAGAACAGTTTTATCCAAAAATTTAGCAAGGTGAACAACATCAAAGAACATTTTAAAATAGAAGCCATCAAACCGATAAAAAACAAACCAACAATGTTTCAAGTCTTTGCGAAAATAAGCAAAACATTACGAGAAGGCTTTCAATGTTATAAAAACAAAGTCACACTTGGATTAACGTCCTGCAGGATATATGACAAACTCAATGTAATGCGTTGTTATTACTGTCAAAGTTTCGGACATTATGCAAATAAATGCAAGAAAAAAGGTCGAATATGTGCTATATGTAGCGAAAAATATTGAACCGATCTATGCTCGTCTTTGGTTAAAAAATGTGTTAACTGTGTTTTAGAGGGACAAAACAATCACTTTCACTGTGCATTTGATATTAAATGTCCTTCTCTTGAAAGAGAAAAGAATACTTTGAAAAAGAAACTTGATAGCAATCATTTAGACTCCAAGTCCAGAAGGATGATAGAACTTACATCAGGCTTGGTCGGGAAGCGGGAGCGATCGCTCTTGAATACTGACCACGGAAATTATATTTAGTTGCGAAAAACTGGCCAGGTTTTTTAGTCGTTTTGAGAACATTTAAGTTTTTGTACGAAACAAAAAATTTTTGTTTTACAGACATACATGGAAACATAAACAACTTGAATGTTCTCAAAATATCTTGGTGCGAAAGAATAAAAAGAATATTCGCGAACACTAAAAACCCGCCAAATTAACGAACAAACTAATTCTATTGGTTGGAAAAATACGCTGACTAAGCGAAATAAAGTTTTAGAGTATTCTGTTGAAATGTTTTAGAAATTGTATTATTCACGATTTGTTACGTTTTGAGATTTCTAGCATAAATTGTTTTAAGAATATATATTATTTATTTACAAAAATAAATGTTTTAAATATATATTAATTAAATTGTCAAAAATTTAAAAGTTTATCATAAATTATATATTTTATTAGTATATTCTTATTTTTTATTTAAAAAGTATGTATTCTTTAAGTAAATGTAATTGTGTGTATCTGTTTTTTATCGTAATGTATCTTTTAAAGCAACTTTTATGATTTAAACAAAGACTTACACAAATATTTGCGTTTTCAATGAAGTTATTATAATCGTCCAAATTAATAAAATTAATTATGTGACAAACATATAAGAAGTTTCTGGTTACTAAGCACAAACAATGCATACGAAGTAACTCGCGGATGAACAAGCACCGCGTACGACAGAACACAAATATTTATAACTAGATACAAAGAAAAGTTTCTAGATATTGGTTTACTGACTCTAATTATTTTCGCTTAAGTTGCCATTCTTAAAACTCGTTATACTTTTTTCTGCTTTAAATACTAATTAAAATTAAAAAACCCACTCACTAAACATCATCAGCGATATTGTGAAGCAGTTTCGCTTCCTCGTCATTAAGTATTTTTAACCTTTTTAGTTGATTTCTATTTTGTTAATTTAATTTTTATAGTATTTCAATGATTTAACTATTTCATTTGTTTATCTTACTAAGAAGAATTGCTTCAAATATGTTAAACTTTTCAAACTACGCGAAACATAAAATAGATATTATAAAAATAAACTTTTTTATTTATAAAATAATTTAGCTTAAATAAAACTAAAACTTGCAAACTTTGTTAATAAAGAATATTTGTTTCTTTTTTAAACAATCGCAAGTTGTAACTTTATATAAAAAACATCGCTTAATTTTATAAAAAAAATTATAAAAGAGCGATGTTTCGAAAATATTTGTTCTAAACGTAATTTATTTAGCTTTGATTTTTTTTTTTTGTAATTATCTCTCATCGGTCCAATTAATTTTGATCGCTTTTTTTTTTTGCTTTTAAAAATGTTCTCAAAACGACTAAAAAATCTGGTCAGCAATCGAGAGCGATCGCTCCCGCTTCCAGACCAAGCCTGTTACATGAGTCATATATTATGCTCACTAAGGAATGTTCATTCTCTTATTAATAAACTTCCAGATGTAATGGAGCATATACTTGATAGGAATCCAGAAATAGTTTTTATTACTGAAACATGAATGACTTCTGAAAACAATAATACAACAGCAATGATAAAAAGTTATGAATATGTTTTGCGTCATAAAAAAAAAGAAAAGAAAGAGATAAAGTAAAAGGTGGCGGTGTAAGAATTATGCTAAAACAATCTATTATGCACAAACAACTACCGAATAAACAGTTTCAATCCTTTGAACATGTATGTGTTAAAATTATGGTAGCGAAACAATCACTAATTCTAATTTGCATATATAGACTAATATTTGTTTCTCACACAACATTCCTGGACGAATTCATGGTTTTACTTGAAACAATATTATCAACAGGTTGCACATACATTATAGCTGGTGATGTAAATATACACTTAGATACTAAAGAACTATACAGCAAAAGTTTTAAGGAATTACTAAATGCACTTAATCTTACACAAAATGTCAAAGAACCAACTCATAAAATGGGACACATATTAGATGTAGTAATTAATAAGCCAGATGAAATATCTGTTATTATGCTAGCTGTGACAGACTTAAATTTGAGTGACCATTTTCTCATTGATTTTAAATTAGAACAAAAAATAGAAAAAAACGCATACCACACTATCACATACAGGAATTTAAAAACAGTAGACATAAAGCCTTTCAACAATGAAATATTAAGAAATTGAAAATCTCATCCGCTGAAAATATGAAAGAGAAAATAACAATATATAATCAAGTAATAAAAGAAATTGTACAGAAACATGCTCTTTTGAAAACTAAAATAGTAAAAATAGTGAATACAGCTCCTTGGTTTGATGGGGAATATATGCAACTAAAGCAAAAATAAAGAAAAGCAGAAAAATTATTTAAGAGAACTAAAATTGAAAGTGACAAAAAAGAATATATACGCCTCAGAAAAAAAACAACCAACTATTGCTTATATAAAAAAAGAACATATTTCTCTAACCTATTACATAAAAACACCTCAAGTAAAAATCTATTCTCAATGGTAAACAAGCTACTAGATAAAACTCAGGAACATGTACGACCATCAGCGGATTCAGACGAAGAACTGGCTAACAACTTCAACAATTATTTTACTGAAAAAATCAGAAAACTCAGATCAAACCTTCTAACATCCCAAACAAAGAAAAGCACATCAGATTATAATGGTCAGTTTTTAAGAAATTTTGATCCAACAACTTACGAAGAAATTTACAATATAGCCATGTCAATTGGAGTAAAATGTTCTCCAGATGATCCGATTCTACCATATCTAATAAAGAATAACTTACAAACATTTATACATATATGGGTGGAAATAGTAAACCTATCGCTAAAATCAAGCAGCATGGATTGTCTTAAAATTGCTACATTACTTCCAATAATAAAGAAGTTAGACTCTGCCACCACAGATACAGAAAACAAAAATTATAGACCAATTTACTATTCATTAATTATTAGTTTATTAAATTGGTTCTATTAGCTTGCTAATGAATAGTAAATTGGAAACTATTAGTTTCCAATTTACTAATCATTAGCAAACTAATAGAAAGAGTAGTTTCTATTAGCTTTCTATTAGTTTCTATTAGATTTCTACATGACAACAAACAATCTTCATATAGAATATCAATATGGATACAAAAAACATCATTCACACTTTTGCTGAAGCTTACCAATGATATATTTGAACTCTTTGATAAGAATACACCTTCAGTACTTATGTTACTTGATCTAAGTGCTGCTTTTGACACTATTGATCAACAAAAACTACTTGGGCTATTAACTAGTGAAATAGGCATAATGGACTCAGCTCACAAGTGGTTTGAATAATTTTTAGTTAATCGTACCCAAAATGTTAAAATTGGTAACTCATACTCTACAAACAAAAATGTCAACAATGGAGCACCGTAAGGTACAGTACTGAGTCCAAAACTATTTAATATCTATATGAGACCACTCTACAAACATCTGAACATAATCAATGTTAAAACTTTTGGATACTCAGATGATCATCAAACTCTCAAAGCATTACTTCCTTCTTCGCAATATAATACATTAGTTCTGGATATACCAGAATGTCTTGGACACATATCTAAATGGATGAGCGAATCCATGAGTCGTACATGTTCCTGAGTTTTATCTATTTTAAAAATGCATTCTTATGCATTAACCAATCGAAAACAAAAATATTAATTATGGCACCACCTAACATTCAAAAAGATATTATTATTAAAGGTACTTTTGTTAACAAGGAATGCATTAGATTTGTTGACTCCACAAAAAGTTTGGGTGTGATACTTGACAATGAACTGTCCTTAAAAACACAGATAAATATGATTGTGAAAATTTGTAACAATATAATCAGCAAAATATCCAAAATAAAACAATTCTTATCGCATAAAGATTTGTGCACCTTAGTATGTTCATTAATTTTTTCACAGCAAGATTATTGCAACTGTCTCTCCTTTGAAATTGAGAAGTCACTATTAATAAAACTGCAGTCTGTTCAAAATTGTGCAGCAAAACTAGTATTTAAAACCAGAATAGAAAATCAAATAAATGACCAGGTAGTTATCAATTTGCATTGGATTAAAATTAGAGAAAGAATTTATTTCAAGGTTTTGTTAATAATGCACAAGTCTATTATCCAGGAAGCGCCAGCATCATTGTGTAATTTGATTCACTTCTCATTGTCAGGGCGGTATCCCACTATGGTCCTAGACCTTTGAATGTTCTTCCAAGTATCATTCGAGATGAAAAAAAAACTATTTATAAAAAAAAACTAAAATCATATTTAATGGTGAATAGCAAACTATTCCACCAGAAAACTCTAGAATATTAAAAATAAATTAATATAATAATTTATTGCACAGCTGAGCAAGTGTTTTACCAGCTTACACTTTATTTGGGCAAAACACAGTAACTGTGGGTAGACCTATGTATTTATTTATTTATATATAATATATTTATATATAATATATATCTATATATAATATATATATATATATATATATATATATATATATATATTATATATATATATATATATATATATATATATATATATATATATACAATCCTCAGGATTAGGGTCAGTATTCGGCAATGCCAATCTAACTGCCGACCAGAAAGTGTTTGAGGTCGGCAATTATTTGCCGTTTCTATGTTTAATAGTCAGACCTTGTATCAAATAATTTTTGCCGACCTCAAAAAGATCAAGATAGGCAAATTATTGCCGACCTCTTTTTTCCTAATTCCGAGTGTTATATATATATATATATATATATATATATATATATATATATATATATATATATATATATATATATATATATATTTATATATATATATATATATATATATATATATTAGAGTGTGTCATAAAATTTTTTTTTAGAGTTGCTAACCTGACTATGGTCTAAAAAGTTATTTTTTTATTGTCTAAAAAGTCTATTTATTGTCTAAAAAGTCTTTTATTGTCTAAAAAAATTTTTTATGGTCTAAAAAGTTGTTTTTTTAGGAAAGTATTTACTTTTATGGATTGAACAATGTCTTCCACCCGCAACTATAATTACAAAAATTAGCAGGCCCTATTATTATTCAAAAAAAAAGTTTTTCAAAATTATGTGATGTAGGTACTCAAATAAAGCGAAATTTTATTAAAATTTTAAAAATAACAATTTTTACATATAAAAATTATTATTTTAGATTTTATTGCATAATAACTATAGTTTTTTAACTAAAAGTGAAAAAGGTGCATTTTTACATGCTTTTTAATAACAATTTTTTTCGGCAATATGATTTTTATAAAACGATTATTATTTTCTATAAATTTTTTATAAAATTTCGCTTCTTTTGATTACCAGGTTGAAAACCAGGTACTTTTAAAAAACCTTTTTTCTCCAAAATATTAGGGTACCGGTAATTTTCCCAATAAAGTTGCGCCCTTCTATCACAATCATTCTCATATTTCATAGTATCAATATTAATAACTATTAGCAATGTCTAGATCCTGTAACAAGAAAAAAAAATTTTATGATCCACCCTAATATATATATACATATATATGTATATATGTATACATATGTATATATATATATATATATATATATATATATATATATATATATATATATATATATATATATATATATATATATATATATATATATATATATATATATATATATAATAAATGTATTTGTTTATTTTTTTAATGATTTGTTAATTAAAAGCAAGTTAGCGTCATCAGCAAAATGGTAGGAAGTTATATATTTTAATGATAAATTAAGGTCGTTAATGAAAACAATGGTCCTAATACAGAGCCTTGAGGTACACGTGTAGTGCATTTTACTAAAGAAGACGTGTTACCATTAATAGATACAAATTGAAATCTATCATAAAGATATGAGATAAACCATTGGAGAGAAATTCCTCTAACTCCATAGTACTCCAGTTTACTTAGGAAAATAGAATGATCAACAGCGTCAAATGCTTTCTGCAGATCAACAAACACACCACAAGCAAAACGCTTATTGCCAAGAGCTTTTCTGATAACCTCAATGATTTCAATAAGTGTATGAGTTGTGGAATGCTTGCTTTGAAACCCGTATTGGTGTTTGTAAAGACATTGATATTTATCTAGAAAGTTGTAAAGTCTGTTGTACATAGCTTTTTCAAATATTTTACTAATGTTTGACAGAAGCGATATTGGGCGATAGTTAGTGTGGTCAGTTCTAGAGTCTTTTTTATAAAGCGGAATAACTTTAGTTATTTTAAAGATATCTGGAAAGAGTCCATTTTCAAAGGAGCTTTTTATCGTTGTACAGAGAGGCTTCAAGATAATATGGGAAACAAGTTTGAGAAGAAACGTGAGATTACTATTGATACCTAAACTTTTTTTATTTTGTAAATTTTTTATAAGATTTGATACTTCGTTTTCAGTGATTGGATCTATAAAAAAGGAGTAATTTGGGTTATTTAAATAGTCTGAAAAATTACATTTAGGAGAAACAATTTTTGTTAATAGTGTTTGTAAAATATTTACAAAGTAATTATTAAATATGTTTGATACAGCTTTGCAGTCTGAAATTTATTGCCATTAAATTTGAGATTAATAGATTTACTGGAAAAGGAAAAAGAAAGTTTGATGTTAATAATTTATTTTATACCTTTCTATGTATTTTTTACATTGTTAAGGTCATTGTTAAAAAATTTGATGTAATATTTTTTTAGAAAGTTTTAGTAAATGTTACTTCTGTACCATTCAAATTTATTTAAAATATAAATTTTAATGTTATGATTTTTTGCTTTTACATAATGTTTATATAGTTTGTTTCTAATAGATATAGATTTTAGAATTCCCTTGGTGATTCAAGGTTTTGATTTAAGTTTAATATGTTTAGCAGTAAGTTTTTTATAGGGTGCATGTTGATTAAAAACTTTGTTAAAATTTAAAAAAAAAAAGTTTAAGGATTCATTGACATTATTGTTATTTGTAATTTGTCTGCATTAGAGATATCCTATATAAATTTTTTATTATCCAAATTTTGGAAAGTTCATCTGAATATTACCTTCTTAGTTTTTTTGGGAGGAGGACAAGAAATGCAGATAAACTGCACCATATGATTAGAAATAGACATTGTAAGACTGCCTGAAATTAAATCAAGAGTTTAGAAAATTAAAAAGATATTATCAATGAGTGTCTTAGATGTAGCAGTTATATGTGTAGATTTAATTATAGAAGAAAAAAAAGAATAAGAACATAATGTATCAAAATAATTAGAGATAACTTTCGATTCATTATAATTTAACAAGTCCATATTGAAATCACCCATAAGGACAACTTGTTTATTTTCAAAACTAAGCCTCTCAAGCAAGGGATTAAAATGATCAGTAATGAATTCATTAGATCTCATTGATGGATGTAAATATATAGTGCCAATAACAATATTTTATTTCAGGGGATTGACAATTTCAACAAAGATAGATTCCAGGTATTTAGATGACTACAAATAAAATAGTTTAAGTTTGAGCATAAATATAGAAGAGCACCACCTTTTTTGGCCTCGGTAGGACTATGCTCAATAGTAAAACCATTTATATTAACATCAGTTTTAATGGAATCGTTAATATTTAGTTTTGATTCAGAGATACCAATTACTATCAGAAGAGTGGTAAGAGAGCTTATTAGACTGTGAAGACTATCAATGTGATAAGGGAGCAAAGCAATGTTTAGATGTAGGTATAAATTACAATTATTTTTAAGAACTTTATTAAGTTCAGAAAATGTCATAATATTTACAGTTAATACTTTTGTTGGAGATTTTGTTTATATTATTGAATAACTTTTTGAAGTGAGGTGGAGATTCTAGAGATTTAAAATTATTGGTTGGTACGAGACAATAAAGTTAAAGAGAGCTTAAAATCAGAAAGTGAAAAATATGGCAAATTTTTGTTGATGCAGTCACTACAATACCAGTCAGTAAAATCTTTTTCAATAAGGTTGTAGGTGTGTTTCTTGATATAATTACATTTAGGGTGTAACCAAGAAGAGCAGTAACTGCATAGAATTGCTTTATGGCTATGAACCACTGTTTTATTTCAGAATTTACAAAGATTTCTTATTATCGTGACTTGTTATGCTTAAACAAAGTATAGAGTCTCTATACTTTGTTTAAGCATAACAAGTCTCTATTAGAGAAAAAATAATTAAATAAAGATATCTACGATATATATTTATAAAGAAACTGAGAGATTAAGACTAAGAAATGCTAATCTATAAATGATTGCTAATTTAAATACAGAGAAATGATCAGTTATAAAGAAATGATAGTAAGGTATAAAAGATTTAAGGGAGAATAAGTGTTACAGCTAGATGTGTGTGTATATATAAATATATATATATATAAATATATATATATATATATATATATATATATATATATATATATATATATATATATATATATTATATAACAAATACATAAAAAATAAACTCACCAGTCCATGTTTTCTTTTTACATTTATCACAGATTACTTCGTAACACATTATTTAAATTCTAATTATTTAAACTAAATTTTAAACAAACTTTATTATTTTTATTAATAAATCAATGAATACTGCATTAAAAATAAGTTTATTGAAAGTTTTAGAACTGCGGTAGTTTGAAAGCAAAAACATATAATTAAATATAAATAAATAATTGCATATTTTAAATTTTTCAATAAAATCTTATTCAACTTATATTTCATATTCAATTAAATAGAATTGAAGTTTACTTTTTTGGTTAGCGTTATAACATAATTGATTAACATAATATATCAGTTAGTTTTAAAAATTCAACTTGTACTGACACACAAATACCTGAAGCAACTGCGGCGGTGGTTAGAGTTCTGACCCAGAGGTCAGACGGTGGTTAGAGTTCTGACCCAGAGGTCAGAGATTCGACGCCTGGTCAGAGCATCTAGCCTAAGAATGACATTGTAAGGAAGGCGGAGTGAGTTTCCTAGTTAAATACTCTGTCGCGGTGCTCTGCGATAAGACCGAAAGCGCTTTTGAGAGCACTATAAAAAAATTAAATAAAAAATATTTTAAAATTTGTATTCAAGGCTGGTGCGATGGGGGAGGGGCTGTGTGTGAGTCTGTGTGTGTGGGGGAGGGGGTGACACCCCTTCATCAATGATTTTTTCGTTCATCTAGTCGGCAAGTTTGACCTTTTTTGAGTAGTCAGTCGGCAAATATTGAACCTTTCAACAAGTTAGTCGGTAAACTCCGAGAGTCAGTCGGCAAATCTCGATAAGGCAGTCGGAAAATTTTAAAAAACGAGGACCTTTTTTTTTTAGTCGGCAAAAGTTGTCTTGGCATCCCCCTCCCTTCACGTGACACCTACTCGCGCCGGCCCTGTTTGTATTGACAAACAAATCAAAACACTATGTTAGTGTTTTTGAATAGATTACTTGGGGTTATAATCTGGTAAATTAGGTAAATAGTCAAGCCACTTTAATAAAAAAATTTAATAAATACAATACTTCCTCCGTTACAAAATATTGTTCCAATATGCATTCAACGAAGAGAGTTATTAAAAATAAACTAAGTTGATAATTTTGTTAATTTTTTTTATAAAATTTTTTTTTTTTAAACATTTTGAACATTTAATACTAGTAGAGTATTATATGTTCAAAACGTTAAAAAAAAACTTAACAGCATAATTTGTTTTCAATAATTCTTTACGTTAAATGCAAACAATATATAATATAATATAAATCAAACGCTGTTTTCTTGTTTTACCACGAAAAATGAGTCTAACGACAGTAGATGTTAGCCGTTTTTCAGCGTTTTTAGCGTTTATAGCGTTTTAGTTTGTTTTTAAAATCTGAACAGTATTTTTTAACGGAAGAAGTATTTTATTTTTTGCAAAAAAAAAAAAATTTATGTTATTATAAAATTTACACATGCAAGTGGTGAGCATATGTAAAAACGTAAAAACGGGCGCCATGTGCGCCCATGAATTTTATATTTATTAAATATGCGCAATGGGCTTTCATGAATTTACTTATTAAATACAAGTGAATGTAATAATTAGTGGTAATTAGAAAATATTGTCGTCATAATTGTCATTTACAACTAAATAGCGATTACAATCAGGGCTGGACTAGCTCTTTGTGGCGGCCCGGGGGATAATATTTCTAGCGGCCTTCTATAAAATCTTAAAAAAAATCGCATAATATATAAATAATGTGTTATTTAACTCTTAGGTAGGGGAGAGTGGTACTGAATGGACCACAAAATTCAACTTTTTTGTAAAAATAATTTTTTTCCATATTGTCAACAACTTGGCGGATATATTAATTCAGAAGTCAAAATTAATACCTTAACTAACAATCCTTAAAAGTTGTAAACCATTGCGCAAACAGAACATAGGCAAAATGTGCGATAAATGTGACCCGTACATAATTATTTAGTGGTTCATTCAGTACTGTTCATTGTACTGAATGGACCAACCCTTGTACTGAATGGACCACAAAAAAAGTTTTATAAAAAATTTTTTATAAAAAAGATCAATATCTCTATCGCTAATAACTATAGCCGATATATTAATTCGGGAGACAAGATTAATATCTTAACTAACTATCCTTGTATATTGTATATTATAATAAAAGTTGTAAACAATTGCGCATAACAAGTTACATTATGCAAAGCAATTAGGGTGATAAATGGAGTTTAAAAACAAGAAAGAAGTATGTTGAGACATTGATATTTTTAAATTAATTAATACAACTTTAGACCGAAGTCTCAATCAGATAATCAAATTACAATAATCACAAACATATTGGCTGGCATTATCTGCACTTGTGCAAGTTTTATGTGCCCAGCTCGCACACTGTCTGCAACGGTACCACACTTCGTTGTCACGACCCATTTCTTCACATATAGCACACAAATCGTAATTTGATGTAATACCTCCACAAAAATTTAAACTATCTTTGACACCATTATCATTTCTTTCAACAAGAATATCATCAGCCTCATCATTATTATATGTCATTAATGGAAACTTTAGAGTTTTTGAGTTGCTTAATTTCTTTCTTGATTTCCTTTGACGTTTATTTTTAGCATCTTTTTGTTTTTCAGAAAAGTTTTGTTTTTTTAAATTTTGCTGAAGTTGTTGATTTTGAAGAGCCTCTTTAATTGGAGTATCAGTTAGAATCGAAGAGGAGAGCTTTTTGCGAGCACCTTTGGTTTTTTCTAAACGAGCTTTTGCAGAAGGATAAGGGCGTATACTTTCCACATTCAGGGTATTGCTAACATTTTTGTTGACTTTAACATTTCTATTTATACTGAAACTGGATAGATGTTGAGTGCTTCAGGATTAGGTCTAATAACTTCTACTGAAACTGGATTGATATTGAGTGCTTCATGATTAGGTCTATTAATTTCAACTGAAACTGGGTTGATATTAAGTGCTTCAGGATTAGGTCTAATAATTTCTAATGACACTGGATTGATGTTGAGTGTTACAGGATTGGGTCTATTTGTAACCTGAGATAAAAAAAAATCCTCATCCTTCCACCGATCAGGTTGCAAAGGACTTATTCCAGATACTGAAAAACCACTAATGATATTAACTGGCATTGATACTTTTGCCCAAGCCTTTCCAGAAATTTCTGCAATGTCATAGATTGAAGCAGTTTTTCCTGGATGTGATACCAACCAGCTATCAATTTCACAATTATAATGACGTTTGAAAGGTCATACACTGTTATATCTAACGGTTGCAGTTTGTGTGATGTATGGGGTGGGATTGTTAAAACAATTACACCATTATCTGATGCTAAGTCAATGAAGTTAATTGACATATGAGACTCATGATTATCTAGTATCAACAGCACAGGGTTTGTCTTAGATGGTTGAACACTTTTTATAAAATGATTAAACCACTCCATAAAGGTTGATTCCACCATCCACCTCAATTAATAATAGGTTATTTTAATTTGTAAATATGTAATTTATATTTCTATGATACCCACTATCTTAATTTACAAATAATTTTTCCTCCATATATTTTTATTGTACCTAAGTAGCAGCAACTGCAATTTATATTAGTGGCCTATTGTAAGTAAAATATCAGCAGCCCACCGGGGCTTCCCCCGGCATCCTGGTGGACAAGTCCAACCCTGATTACAGTTATATTATAATATTATAACAAGTAACCCGAAGCTAAAAAAAGGCTGAAAAATCTCAATGGATAGAAATAATAAATATGGAATAAAATTTACATCTATCTTTTATAAACTTTGACACCAAAGTTGACTTTTTTCAAGTATTAAATGATAATTAAAAAAAATTTCAATAACATTTTAAATTTAAAAAGTTTAAACGAATATAATAATTATACTAATAATGTTTGTTTAACAAGTATATATTCATTGAATAAATTAACGGGAACAATAATTGTTTCCGTTAATTTATTCAATGAATATAACTTGTTAAACAAACATTATTTGTTCAACAAGTATTGGTATACAAATATATTTTGGTATACAAATATATTATGGTATACAAATATCTATTACGAATAATTTTTTTAATCAATGGTTTAAACGATTATTTTCTAACGAATGTTTGTTCCTCTCTAATCACGAGTCAGTTTTTTGAACAAATTAATCGAAAAGTTTTTAGAAAATTGGTTGTTTTACTTTTTTTAAAATAGTTTATAAACAAAACTCAACAATTACAATTAAAAAAAAAAAAAGATAAAGAAACAACAGCACGTTTTTGATCAATTTAGAGCACGTATAATCTTGCATCAAACGATTTAGTTTGAATGCTTGTCATAAATTAAATATAATCATAATTTTATGAATAAAAGCATAAATTATGAAGATCTTCCAATTTTCAATTGTATTTCGCAATGCGAACTGTTGTACTTGTATTAAAAAACTCGTTAAATCTTTCATCAAAGACCGTGGCAGCTTTATTTAATGTTTGGGAAAGTTAACTTTCCGACATTGAGTGAACTTTAAATATATCAAATAACATTGCCAAGAAAAAAGTCGCTGTGATTGGATTCTGGGAATAACAAAACTCTGGAACTTGTGCCCCATCCCTCGTTCCCATGCTAAATGTGAGGACGACAATTTTTTTAATCTCTTCGTTTCAACGAGTTTAAAAACTCTAGAAGGTCATAACTTTCAAACGCTAAAATATGATCTAATAAAATTTGAAATCTATTGGCAAATGAAAATTTTCTTTAAAATGGTATTAATAAAAAACTCTATTATTTTAAATTAATTACAATTACAAAATTGAATCACAGCAAATTTTTACTAAGCATTTTCATTTGATAAAAGCATAAATATATCAAAAGTTGAAGTTTGCTATATGTCTGAAAGGCACAACTGAATAAACGCGAATTTCATAAGTGCGAACTGGTATAAGTGCGAAGCAGTTGCAAAAACTGGCAAAAGTGCGAACTGGCATAAGTGCGAATCGGCATAAGTGCGCCGAACAAATTTGCAAACTTTGTTCGTCGCACTTATGCCGAAACAAAAACTGAAAATAATTTTAAAAATTATCAAGAGTGAAAAATAGAATTTTACATTTCAAAAATATTTATATATATTGCCAGTAGAAAGAATATAGTTTTTTAATTTAGTTTTAAAAACGGAAAACGAAATTGACAAATCAAAATTTGGAACAACAATTTTGTTCCATAAATACGGTGCTCTATAGTTTACGCAAAATTGATTAAAATTTGTTTGACAAAAGGATTCAATTAATAAATTATTATTTCGTAAAGCATATTTGTTTATAGCTTTATAAGTAAAAAGATCTTTGAAATTGGATAATGGTCGTTCACTTTTACAAAGAAACATAAAACATAAAATATTATAGACATTGAGTTCGTAAACGTTAAGTGTTTTAACGTTTTTAAATAAAATATTTGAATGAGAAAAACGATTTTCGAAACATATCAAAAAAATAGGTATAAGTGCGAATTGGCATAAGTGCGAAATGGCATAAGTGCGAAGCAATTACAAAAACTAGCATAACTGCGAATTGGCATAAGTGCAAAATACTAATTTGCACTTATGTCAATATTTGAAATTTCATTCGGCGCACTTATGCCACTTCGCACTTATGCCAGTTTTTGTAACTGCTTTGCACTTATGCCAATTCGCACTTATGCCAATTCGCACTTATGCCAATGTTTGCAAATTTGTTCGGCGCACTTATGCCAGTTCGCGTTTGTGCCAGTTTTAGTTAAAACTGCTTTGCACTTATACTAACTTGCATTTATGCCAGTTCGCACTTATGCCAATGTTTGCAAATTTGTTTAGCGCACTTATGCACTTATGCTAGTTCGCATTTGTGCCAGTTTTTGTAATTGCTTCGCACTTATGCCAATTCGCACTTATGCCAGTTCGCACTTATGCCAATGTTTGCAAATTTATTTGGCGCACTTATGCCAATTCGCAGTTATGCCAGTTCGCACTTATGCCAGTTTTTGTAACTGCTTCGCACTTATGCCAGTTCGCACTTATGCCAATTAACACTTATGCCAATGTTTACAAAATGATTGAGCGTATGCTAGTTTGCACTTATGCCAGTTTTTGCAATACTACGCACTTATGCCAGTTTGCACATATGCCGATTCGCGCTTATGCAGCCTCCCGGTCTAAAAGTTTTCTTTCCTATACCCCGTTCACACTGTCAGTAAAACACGTTTTTTTTTAAACGCGTTTTATATATATTATATAAAGCGTAGAAAAGAAAAACGCGTTTTACAATGATTTTATATATAAACTTATATATTATAAGTTTATATATAAAAACATTGTATAATTATAATGTATATAATCAGCAATAAAATAACATGGCAAAGTTGTTTTATATAAACACAAGCTTTTTATATTGACAAAACAACTTCACAGTATTGTTTTATTGTTGTTTTATACACTTTTTTACAAAATCAATTTAGTACGCAATTTAGTACAATTAAGTATTTAGTATTTAAAATAAATTGTGTTGTGCTTTAAATACTAAATGCTACACTTAATACCTCGATCCCTCTTTATTTATTTTTAAAAAACTGACACTGTAATAACACTTAATTAAGTAAGTCAAAGTCGTGTTGGCACAAGTCTATTTTTACTCGAACTTTGTACTTGTGCAATTAAATGAAAAGACAGGAGGCTTACTAAAAATTAATTTATTTAATTTTATTTAGCAAAAAAAAAAAAAAAAAAAAAAAAAAAACTGCAAATGAATGATTTATATCATTCATTGCATTAACTAGAAAAAACAAAGTTACTTGTCTGGGTATATTGCAGTCTCTTTCTCAGAACGTGGCGTAGCTATTTTTTCTACTTAAAATATTGTTTATAAGTAAATTTTAAAAAATTCAATTGATTAAATTAAAATACTCAGATGCTCTTTTTCGAAAAATCACTTCAGTAAAATTTATTTAAAAACTTTGTTTCCATGAATAAAATGTAATAGATGCTGCATAACTTTCTTTTGCACCATCTTTATTTAAACAGCTGTTAGGTATTCGAGTCATGTTAATTTGTACTACAACTAATAATTACAATAATACGTCATAACCTTTTTATGAATAAGCGTTTTATAAATTAATGAGTACGCGACTTCTAACGCGTAATGCTTACGTGACAACTAACACGAAAAAGTTGTAAACGTTGACTCACCAAATAACAATAACCATTGAAGTATAAAACAGATAGAAGTTCATCAAGCTAAAAACATCAAAGCAATTTCAAGTCGTCTCTGAAGTATGCTTGTAACTGACAAAAGTTTTATTAAGACCTGGTAATTAAATCGAACCACTTTATTTTAAAAGCTTAAGTTAGTTTAAGCTTTTTTTCTTGCTTCAAACGATAACACGACGTTTGATTAAATAGTTAACTAAAATATTTAAAAAAAAAAAATCAAAAAAAAAATCTCCAAATTACTAAAGCTTTAAGTTTCATAATAATTCCATTCATTCTTGTAATACTCCATTCATTTAATATGAAGTTTATAAAAAAGTTGTTGTTTGCCGTTTAATATGAAGTTTAATATGAATTTAACATGAAGTTTATAAAAAGTATGAATTTAATATGAATTTAATATTAAGTTTATAAAAAAGTTGTTGTTTGCCGTTTTGTCGCGCCATTTTTTATTGTTGATACTTGAATATTATTGGCGAATCGTCAAAATACTGTATTTTTAAACTATTATAATTATAATTAAACGGACGGAATAATTTGGGACTGTGCATGTAACATTTTGTTTCGTAAACAATAAAAAAACAACATCAAGACTGTTCTTAAACGCTTAATCTTTATACTTTGTAACAAAAGGTTACTAGCATAGTCTCGAAGCGTTTCAATGCGATTGAACTTTGGATCTGTTTTATAATTCCATACAAAAAAACAGAAAAATACCCAAATTTCCCGGTGGGTCCGTCAAATTTGAGACTGCGAGCCTGAAAATATCTAAACTAATAAATTATCTTTTATTTTTTCTGTTTAAATAAAAACAGTATATGTGCGTATTTATATAAAAAGTTATATGCAGTTCAAATATTAAAAAAATACGATACCGATTGGGCCAAGCAATCCCTGAAAACATTCTATAGCGGAATTTCAGTGGACCTTTATAGACGTTTTGAGCGGAATGCTGTAGTTTTGGTCATCGGTTTCTTAGTGGACCATTAGTGGCATACTCAAAATACGGGTAGCCGATAAAAAGCCACTATTAATATGTTGGCTTCCTATTTGAAGCGGCTGATACTAATGTTTCACAAAGTAACCGATGAGCAAAACTCCAATGAACCGCTAAAAAATGCCTTTATAGGTCCACTGCAAATCCGCTTAAACAATGTTTGATGAGCTGTCTGTTGCCTAGTTAATTAAATAAAATTTATTTTTATAATTTTTATAATACATTTGTTAAGTAGAGGCCGGCAATTTTAATATTTTGTGTAACATTAAAATTTGAAATAAGCCAGAAAACATTCTGTAGTGGAATTTCAGTAGACCTATATTGACATTTTGAGCGGTTCACTGCAGTTTTGCTCATCGGTTATTAGTGACAGCCGCCAAAAGGGGCTAACCGATGAATAGCCACACTATAACAGATGTCATTAATGGACTTTTAAGAAACTGATGAGCAAAACTTCATTGCACCGCTCAAAATAGCCATATAAGTCCACTGAAAATCCACTACAAAGGTGCTTGGATATTTGATATTTGATATCTAAAACTAAAATAATACAGCAAAATAATTTTCAGTGCAACGAAAATGTCCCATTTTCGGAGCTAAAGGTGGTTAGTACTGCTGTAGTATTTTAATATTATTTGACCCAACCTAGCATAAGCAAATACATAAGCAATCTTTTAAAATTTTTTTGCAATGTATATTAATACCTTTTTTTTAATTTTAACTGTTTTACTATAATTCAAGTAAGTTTTTTTCATATGGAGAGAAGAAAGTCATCATAATATACTTTATTTGGCATTGCAAATGAACTTCCGCAGACTCTGCTGCCGACTAATATGGAAGTTGCACAATATTTTCTCAAACTGAAGACAAGAAAAAATGCTTCTAACAAAGATGAATATGGTATTGTTGCAGAAGCAGTGGCTAATTTGTGAAAAAAAGCATCGATTTCAATAATACTACAGAAGACCATTGTTAAACGAGTCGCTGTATTAATAGAAACTGGGTTAAAGTTGTGTCGCTCTAAATCAAGTTCCGTTTTACTACTTTTACCAACTTCTTAAACAATTTGTTTGGTATTTCAGCTTGCAAATGTTTAATTTTGTGTGATGAATCTACAAAAGAGCTGAGTATATCTTCCAACTGCCCGTAAGACCTATAAGATCCGAGCGAGGAACTGAAATTTCTCTTTAATCAAAGACATTCATGTTTAATTTTCATTGGCGGTGTTGATAAGGCAGCAACAAGCAAGCTACAAAAGCATCTAAAGCAAAAGATGAGTAGTTGAGAACTTTGAAGTATAAGAAAAAATCAAGTGCTGACGTTAGGTCAGTATTCTTTTTATACATCAGAAAATATTACACATATTTAATGTGACGACGAGTTACATAGCAGCTATGAAAACTATCCTATTCTTGAATAACATTATAATTTAGCTGTTGAACGAGGTAGTTAATATCTTATCCACACAATATCAATATCTGGTGAAGCTATTGATATTACTAATAGTATTTTTCAGGTCATTACGCTCCAAGGTGTAACTGATTATGGTGTTTATGTAAAATTAGTACTTGTACTATATGTAAATATTCCATGAAATATAAAATCTATTTCAAAATACATTTGATTTTATACAATTCGTGCTTTTCGATTTGAAAGTACAAATACCAATACGGGAAATACGGAGCTATTTGTCAAGTTGAACTAACTCTGGGACATCCACTTTGCTGGTTTATTTGCATGCTGCACACAAATGTTTTCACATTTGGATGAACCAACTTCTTATGCTGAATTTACTGGTCCTATCCGCAAGAATATTTAACACTGTGACAAAAAAATCTAATTATTCAGTTCAGACCAATCATGTGTGACAATGCTATGCCTGTTCTAAATGTAGATATGTTGGAAAACCTGTGATCAAAAGTATCTATCTGATATTGTACATGCAATTAGGAGTGGAAATCTTAGGACCTGTCAGTGAGAGAACCAGGTCCTCTTAACCATGCTCGATGGGTAACACTTACTAATTTGATTTGCTGGTTGTACATATTGACACATAGTCCAACAAAAAATATAATTACCATTACACATTTCATTGTTATTAATTATTAACTCCCAACTGGTTTTCGATGAAACAAAGTCCTTTACGTAAAGATGAAGCAAAGCATATTTATTTGGCTATAAAGCTTGTAAAAGCACTTTCCAGAGATATTTGTGCAGTTGTTGAGTCATATATCATTCGTAATGCTTTTTTTGCACATGCAAAAAATATTTTAATTGCAATGTTTTCAAGTTTTAATAAACACAACCGTTAAAAAAAGGATTCTTCTTTGCAGGCTCACAGCAAGTACCAATAATACTGTAAGACAATTTAAAGTTCCAAACATTGAATTTAATTGGAGTGACAAAATTGATATGATTGATTGGCAAGAGACTTATGAACCTCTAAGTACCAAGATGTTATTAATCCAACAAATCTCTCACTTTGTTGACTCCCAACTCATTCTCAATTATCCCAATCACATACAATCTGTTGAAAGCTACAAAAAGCTTGTCAGCGAGGTATCAAGTACTGTTTATAACTTTGACGCCGTTGATGGTTTTATACGTGTTCAGATTCAATTGCGCAGTCTCATGCCTCACTTTTTTTTCAAATAGAACTATGCTGAGAACTTTCTGTAAATTACATAATGTATATATATATATATATATATATATATATATATATATATATATATATATATATATATATATACATATATATATATATATATATATATATATATATATATATATATATATATATATATATATATATATATATATATATATATATATATATATATATATATATATATATATATTGTTCTCCATTAGTTTTTTCCATATTTGTAGAACTCCTGGACAATTGTTCCTAACTGATGTGTTTGAGAGCTTGTTTGGTCCAATAACTTAAGCTAACAGAATATAAAACGAAAAGAATATGAAACAAATTCTAATCTGTTTAATAAATAATCATTGTAGTTTATGCAAGTTTTACAATTTAGTTAATATAATGTTGTAGTAATAAGTATTTAGCTACTATTATTGTAACTAATTTTTTATCAAATCTAAAATTTATTTGTCATACCAAAGACTTCACCTTTCATGTTGATGAGTTCGATGATTAGTTGCTCCACTTTATGTACCTTCAATAGAATAGTAAGCCCTGGATTTCTTTAGCTCGTGAAGAACTCTATATCTTTAACATATATAGAGTTTAATGATTTATCAAAACAAAATTGAAATATTTTTTCGAAATTTCTAAGTACCTTTATGTATTTGGAAGCGGAATTTCCCAGACTGGACTCATTAAAAAAAGGTCAAAGCTGTTTTTAAACAACTTATTGCAAGCATTGCCTTCCAAGCGATGCTGTCCTTGGTAGGATACTCTGCAGATGTTTATTGTAGATAGATATTGGTTGACTCCTTGTTTTCAAAAAAACCTTTTTTGAATTACTTTTAAAACTTTTATGACAACTCCTAACAATAAATATAGACCGGGAATATTTACAAGGTTTATATTTTTTTTTGTTTCCTGTTAATAAAGAAGATTTAATGATATTTGTGTACTTTTTTACATTTTTTATATTTGCAATATCATCGTACAATCTGAAAAAAGATTCTAAGTAATTTTTTTTTTATTTGTATTTCATGCTCTGTTTTGCTATACAATTTTCTTATATTCAAAGATATTGTTGATTTAGCATAGTAAGAACCACAAATAGTCATAAAGACTTATCTAAAGTAGCGTCCATTATTGACCAACCTTTTTTGCGACCAAAGTACTACACAAGCGCTGAGTTGACGGTGACAGGGTTTTAACTTGAATCGTAAAACAGTCCAAGTTGTAACAACTCGTTTGACGCTCTAACCAACAGAGTAATCAAGCCACAATGGTTAGCTTTTTGAATGTTAGGAGATGAGGTCACACAAAACAGATAAGGGTGCTTTAATATTGCAGTTCTTTTAAAGACCATTTGAAGCAAAACCTTTTGATCCTCAGATGCTGTTAATTAATCTAAAGAAGAAATGTTCAATTTATCAAAAAAAAAACCCCGCAGATTATGGTATTTTTCGTTTAATGAAGTCAAAATGGCCAGTATAATCGTTTTGTGTACATTTGAATTTTTGAAATCTTTGAAATAGTAAATAAAATGAATGGAATTATATATTTCAATAAAAAATATTAATTACGAAGACCAGTCAGATTATACTAATTTCACTCTGCGGGCTTTCTTAATCACGAAACTAGAAATGACATTTTCGTACGATAAAGCCTTGACGAGGTCGTTTCATACCTCTTAGATGCCTCATTTCTTATTGACTTTTCAAGTTCTGAACCAATCCCGATTTGATTTTTCAAGATTTCAAAAACTAATTTACAGAAAATGAAGTAGTTTCTGTGCTTAACATTAGGCTAGTAGCTTTTAATCTTTTCTCCAAATCCAGGGCAAAAATTACGCTTTTATCCAAAAATAGAGCCTGGAAAACAAAGAAAATAAGGTTTCTTAAAAAACCTATTTATTTTTCGTAATAATTAAATTTTTTAATAAAAGGCAGAAACTCTTTTGTTTAAAGAATCTCTAGAAAAAGTGCCGAATTTTGAGTTGGTCCATTTAATATGACTAGATCGCGTTTGACTTTAGATAAAACGCTCTTTCACCAAGCCAAGGTCATTTTCACCAAGCTTTTCAAGCTAAGGTTATTTTCACCAAGGTTAATTTCCAACTGTGTTAACTCACTTGAATCTTCTGTTGATCCCAAATTAAAACAGTACTTGAGAATTATGGCATGATTTTAATATCTGAAGATATTAAATGATATGTTTTTAATATCTGCATATGTTTTTAATAGGGGAGAACCTTAATGAATGGGACAATTATTGAATGGGACAAAATCAAATTTGCATAGAAGCATCTACGGTTGGCTATCCAAACTCCTGTGGTAATAAGTGTTTGACACAACCATTCAACAGACCAAATCTTTTTTTCTATTATGGTCTAAACGTAATGGCATTGGATGTTATTGTGTTTTGAAGAACAATAAGTAATTTTTAAAAACAATTTTCTGTGTCTGATTTTGCAGCGATTACTAAAGTTAAGGAAAATGAAACTCCAATTTTCAACACCCAAATGTCTCTACTTTTTAAATTTGTAAAGTATTTTTGTTTAGGTATTACTGTTTTTAACCTGTCCTGTCATTTGTGGATATAGTGGGAAGCCTATTGAATGGGACAAAGTATTGATTATTGAATGGGACTTGTCCAAACAGCCTGATATGAAAAAAGTAGAGAAATATATTTCGGCAACTTAGTTATGGTCACAAATAATTTTATTTTTAATAAAATTTTTTGTTTTACTAAAAACAATTATTCGTGTTTTTAATTTATTTTTAATATACATATATTTTTTAATAAAACTATTTTAGGTTTGTCAATATATGCAGACATTCGGCCATATTTATAGCTTTTTCGGGTTCCCTAATGGTAGAAACTACCCTTACTGCTTGACTGGTTTGAAAGTTACTTAGGACCTCTCTTCTTTTATTAATTTTTTAGATTTGTCCCATTCAATAATTTTATTTGTCCCATTCAATGAGTAGTTCTTAATGAATGGGACAAATGGCATGGTCTTATTAAACTCTCTTTTTACCAATACCCATATGCGGATTCAATTTTTTTGTTTTTGTTTATCATAGTACGAGAGTTAACAGTTATCAAACTATTTTCAAAGTGATTTTTAAACAAATTTATCAACCTCAAAAAATGCATTTTACGAAAACTGTCCCATTCATTAAGGTTCTCCCCTATCTATCAAATAATTTACCCGGTTATCATCTTCTTCTTCAGAGACCGTTAAAATATTTGATTAGCACAGTCGATCTAAGAAAAAATTGTTTTAACAGTTTTGGAATGAAATTATGAATATACGATGGTAAATAAAAAAATCAGCCTTTTAAACTATACTAAAAAAATCAGCCTTTTAAACTATACTTGGTCTGACATTATTATTATTATTATTAGATGCCTTTTTTTTTTGGAACTTTATTAAAGCTACACCCTTCCGGTGTACGTTTTTATTGTTCTCTTAGACAATTTTTTTTGCAGTTTTGTCTGCCTTGAGACGTTGAATCATGCTTTCGAAAACTGGACTTGACATTTTTTCTTTAGAATGTATAAATGATAAACAATTGTATTAGGGAAATATTGAATTTTTATTGGAAAAATAAAACTTAATAATTACCTGTCTAACTAATTCAATTATCTTTTTACTGATCGCTATTATGTTAACACTTTTCACCGGCAAAGGACACTTATTCCACCGTTCCATAGCTTTTAACGAAAAAAACTGACTTTAAAAAACTAGATTAACTGAAGTTGTCAGATAGAATAGTTAAATAATCATTGTTGAAGATTCAGACTATATTTATTTTATTTGAATTTAGAATTCGAGATCAGAAAAAGAATTAAATACAATTTCAAATGAATTGGACAATATCAAATGAATTGGAATCAATGTTTTGAGAAAGAATATTTGAAAAGTATTGGAATGAGAGTAACTAAACTGATTTGTTTCATATCATTAATAGTGTTTTGAAATATTTTTGTTCGGATAAGTGTTGTGTAATTCGAATTTTATTTACAATTAAATTGAAGCCATTGCAATCAGTCCTTCTACGCTGAAAAAATAGAAATTATAAAATTTAATTACATTAGTAACAATATTATTAATATATAATAAAGAAAAAAAATTTATTAAACTATACCTGGATTCCTGATTTGAAGGAGACGATAGCTCTCTTAAACTCTTGCCTTTTGCAACAGAATTTTTATAACCGTTTTTGGAATAAAATTATGAATATCCGATTATGAAAAAATTAATTCAGCTATTAAGCTATACGTTGACTACTTCGTTGGTTGTAGAGTTATTAGATGAAAATTTTCTTCGTACTCTATTGAACCTTTTATCTTTTATTTAAACTGTTAAATGGACTAACATAAAAATAAAAATAAAAGAATAATCACCTGACCATCTAGTGATTTGCTGTAGTACTAGACTGATTAGCACACTCACAGGCAAAATTATTTAAAATGAATCAGCTGGAAATCAGCTGACCATTATCTAGTCAAAAAAAATGTATTCAGTCGACTTGCTAGTCACAATAAAAATATTTTTTTTAAGGACCTCTTTTATGTGGCTACATTTTATCTAAACACGCGTGTTTAGCTACTGGCTACATTTTATCTAAACACACGTGTTTGATAGTGATTTAATTTTAAAGTGTTACCGATTTGTTCCATGTAACGCAGAACTGCTGTTATAATTGTATCAGATATATTTGATAATATTTTATCTTTGTATACTTTTTGGACAAAGCCTATACTTTCCTTAATTTCATTTATAAAACCTGGCTGTGTCCCTATTACATGTGGTAACATTTCGATGAGGAAACTTCGCAGTCTTAATCGCATCACCTATGTATGATATCAGAACTAAATTAGCATAATCAGCATGATAGTGTGTTCTCTGTGCAAGCACATCACTCACTGTGCCCTGTGCAACAAGTATTCTAAAATATTCCTTTTTTATTTTGGTAATTGTCTTTAAATCTTTTTACCTCCGCCTGAAACAATCTGCACGCCAATTTTCTAAAGAACATTTTATGTAGCCATATATATATATATATATATATATATATATATATATATATATATATATATATATATATATATATATATATATATATATATATATATATATATATATATATATATATATATATATATATATATATATATATATATATATATATATATATTACCGTTATTGTTAGTCCACGAGAAAATGTAATTAGTACCAGCTTTTGGTTTGTACCGAACAGAGAATTCAGCAGGTAAAGTTTTAAATAAATCTATTTCCATTATATTTAAGTTGATAAAAAAAAAATCGAAGAGTAAACGTTTTTTACAGAACAACACACAGAAATAAAGAGTTAAAACAATTACAAAGTAACACAAAAAATATATAATAAAGATGTTTTTAAATAACACGAAAAAGCATTATAGCAAGCGTATAAATAATTAGTTATCGATTAGATTAAGTTCAGACAAAAATTAAAAAAACCAATGACAAAAGATTGGAGGAATAAGTTTGAATTTTTATAAACAGCGTTTAGATGACAAAAAATAAAAAATTTATTCATAAGAAAATGTTAGTGAAAGAAAAACATTTAGTAGTGGAAAACTTAAAGTTTACTTGGAGTACTTAAAAATAAAAAACAAATTGGAGAAATGGAAGACAATTCCTCACGGAATAAATTTAAGTTTGAATAAATAAGGAATAGGTTTGAATAAGTAAGTAATAAGTTAAAGTTTGAATCTATTCTCAACTGAATTACTTCAGGAATAAAGGACAATGCAGACGAAAACTGCGAAGTGAGCAAGTCAAAGGGAAAAAAAATGCGAAGGCTATTCAGGTGCTAAATACGTTGAAATTTAACGCGCGCATTTAGCGCAGAATAGAAAAGAAACTTTAATTTTTGGTATTTAAAGTTAAAGCAAAAATATTTTAATTTAAAAGGTAAAAAATGTTTATACCAAAAAAAACTTTTGTCTACCGACCACCTGAATTAGATGAGTTTTAATGAAACAAATGATAATTGAAACGAGTTGATTATAAGTCATCCGTCAAAATAAAAAATTTTAGTTTAAAAAATTTTTAATCTTACTCTATTTCATTCTTATTTTTATATTGCTTTCTTTTTCTTGAAGAGCTTAAATTAAATTTTTTGAAATAGTATTAAGAATCACCTACGAACTGCGAATCTCTTTACAGTTACGAAGATATAACTCTTTAGATCAATTTCTGAATATATTTTTTATTGATAGATGAACTACTCAACTTTTCAGAATAAAAGTGCTTTTTCGATTTCAATTCTGAAAAATTCGTAGTATTAAAAAAATTTCAAAAGTTTAACGCATAATCTTAACAACGATTTAAAATATTTTACCTAATAGAAATAAGACTTAAAAAACATGAAAAGTCGCACGTTTTCAGTAAGCCAATTACGCATCACTTTATCAGTCACATCTAAATCACACTGTTGGTGATGTGATTATTTTATATTCACAACTCAATTAACTTGATTCAATGTCATAGAACAATTCTGCGTCAATAAAACACTCTGTAAGTGAAAGGAAATAATAAATAAAAGAGATACAAGTACTTTCATTAGCTCTATTTACAGATAAAGAGCCTGAAATTCAAAAAGATTTAAAGCTTGCGTAAGTTTAAAACTACGAAAACTCTGAAACATTTTTACGTGTTTAGTTTAACTATTTAAATCATGTCTCAAAAAACAATGTTAAATACTTTATTGCTAATAGTTAGCAATATATATTTGTTCTAACAATAAATAAGGCACAAAAAATCGGAAAGAACTCATCAACAAATATTATAATATTTGTTGATGAGTTCTTTCCAATTTTTTGTCAAAAACTCATCAACAGATATTATAATATTTGTTGATGAGTTCTTTCCGATTTTTTGTGCCTTATTTAATGTTAGAACATGTATATATTGTTAACTGTTATCAATAAAGTATTTAACATTGTATTTAACATTGTATTTTACAATAAAGTATTCAACATATGTTAAATACTTTATTGTAATTCTGAGTGAACGTATATAAAACGTCTAGCGCTGATATAAAACCCCTAGCGCTTAAACTAAATAAAGTAAATAAAAAAACAAGTAAATAAAGTTATATACAGGAGATAATATTAATGTAGACTATTATCAAATTTATACTTTACTTTTTTTTTTTTTTTTAATAATAATTGAATTTTAAAATTTGATTTTAAATCAAACTGATAATATCAAATGGATAGTACCCATGTAAACTATAAGAGAAACTAAAAATAATTTTGGTGCTGAAAAAAGACTCAAAAAAAAAATTAGAATCACGATAAGGTTCTATTTTAGATTAAGAAGAGAAAAGCAAAAGCATGGAATATGGTTGAATGATTGCATTCAAAAATACCAGCAAAAGAATTAGCGAAAGAGTTAGAAATGTCCACAGAAGGAGTGTCAACTTACGTTTCCTCCAGATTTTTTCAAAGAAAACGAACTAAAAAAAAGTTTTTCTTATGAAGCCAAAATGAGTCAAAACATGATCTTAAAAATAGATTTTCAAATTATATAAAAATTTTCAAATAGTAATCATTTTATAAAAAACAAATAAAAATAATTATTGTTAGGAAAAAAAACTCGCAAAAATGCACAATTTCATTTTTACTTAAAAGATCTCATTTTTAATGCAGTAAAATCAAAAGTAATAATTTTGTTTAAAAATGATTATTAATTTTTAATACTTTTACGAAAATTAGATTCATATGAGACCCAAAACGACTTATTTTTGAAAATTCTTCTTTATTATTCCGTTTTGGAATGTTATACATCGAAGAACAGGTCGCATCTGTTGCATCGATGTTATCGAATCAACGTCCAATCAGTGCTACGTATTTTCAACCCCAGCCAGAGCTCTGTCAGACTACGCTAGCCGCACAGCCGCTCCTAACTCAGAAATCTCCACTGCCAACTAGACGTCCTAGACCAATAACTAAAGCAAAAATAAAACCAATGCAATCCGACACTTCTACAGTTTCACCTAGCCATCTATGTTACTGGGCACTCAACAATGAAAAACGTTAAAAGCTCTTTGCTAGACTATCAGCTCTACATAAACTCAGCCGACCACACGTCATTTTTTTGCGGAAACTTGGTTCACAGATTTATCAGACGTTGCCGTACCCGGCTACCAATCACATTGCAAAGACAGAGACAATAGGGGCGGTAGAGTTTCAATTTACACAAGAGACGATATCATATTCAGCGAAGTTAGTTCTACTCAGCTCAACTCAACATCAATTGAGCAAATCTGGCGAAAAATAAAACTTAGTCAAGAATCATTTCTCCTTGGCTGCTTATATTATCCACACGACGAAAATGATCAAAATCTTACTCAGTGTATCACATCAATCACTACCGCTCAACAAATACTGCCTAACATAAACTGCTCTACAATGCTACTGTATGGCAATTTTAATTTTAGCTATACATCTTATGAGCCTATCGAAGTTAACGGTGGCATTGCAACTGTTGCTCACGTGAGAAGTGAGCGTCAAGGCGACATCAGGTTCCATAAGTGCCTTGATGAATGTCACTTAACTCAGCTTATCACATTCCCAACCTGCCGTGGTAGTCGACACGTCGAGCCATAACACACTCGACCATATAATAACAAATGAGCCAGACCGTGTAAACTTCATTATACAAGGCAATTCTCTTGGAGACACTCCAATGAGCCAAGCACACTGCTTCATCGAAGGCCAATTTGCTGTTGCATGCCTCAACAACTCGCCTCTTTGCCGCTAAAACCTCGACTCATTTGGAGTTGACCAAACTACCCAGCAATATCAGCACATATAGCAGCTGTTGACTGGGAAACAGTATTGACTGGACTAAATGCAAACGAAGATTATCAACTTCTAGCAAACGTGTACAATGAAGCCACTAACCTACACATTCCGTCAACTACCACTCCCCTTACAGGAAAACAGGAGCAATGGGTAACACCAGAACTTATTAAGGCGGTCAAAGCTAAACGCATCTCTTGGGCCAAGTACATAAAGGCAGTTCGAGACACGCACAAATTTCCCAAAATATCGCATCGCATTGCCTGCAAAAAAGTTTAAAAAATGGTCCAAGCTGGTAGGCAGAAGTACAAAAAGCTACTCGTCAGGGATTCCGAAAGCAACCCTAAACACTTACATGCATTTATAAGAAGCAAGCAGAGCGTCAGTAACAACATTACATCGCTTGAAACATTCAATAGCAACATCACAACCGATATAGGTGATATATGTGCATTGTTAAATAACTATTTTCAATCAGTCTTTGTTTTAGAGCCCGAAGGTTCAATACCAGGCTTTGAAAGTTGTACAGAAGCAGTTTGTGTCATCAATCCAGCAATTTTCTCTATCGAATAAATTGTAATCAAGTACAAAAATACCTAAACAGCCTTGATAAAAGAAAATCAACCGGCTACGATGGCTTACATCCACGGGTCCTCAGTAAATGTTCAGCTACCTTTGCCAAGCCTCTTTCGCTTATCTATAAATGCTCGTTTGCAACTGGTGTAGTTCCTGACTTGTGAAAAAAATTGAATGAAACACCTATTTTCAAGAAGGGAAGTAGGCTAAAAGCATCCAACTACCGGCCAGTCTCGCTCACTTCCATACCTTGCAAAATTATGAAAAGAACTTTACAAAAAAGAATAATGGAACACTGCGTTGTTAATGGTCTAATTTCTCAAAACCAGCATAGTTTTGTTCATCGTAAGGGATGCGTATCAAACCTTTTAGAAACTTGGGACATCATGACGGAAGCAACTCACTGCATACACGCAGTAGACGTCATTTACACAGACTTTGCAAAGGCGTTCGTCAAAGTACCATATAAACACCTCCTTCATAAACTGAGAGCGCACGGTATTCAAGGGGCTCTCGTTGATTGGATTGCAGCTTGGCTAAATAATTGATGTCAACGAGTGCTTATAAACAGCATTACTTCTGAATGGAAAGCAGTCACTAGTGGAGTGCCTCAAGGCTCGGTCTTGTGCCCATTGCTGATCGTAATCTTTGTAAATGATCTGCCGGGCAGAATTACTCAACATATGAAACTGTTTGCCGACAACAGCAAAATAATAGGGGTAATTAAAAAGGAGTCAGACAGCATCACTCTCCAAGATGACGTTGACAGAGCAGTGGAATGGTCACACATTTGGCTCTTGCAATTCAACGTTGAGAATGCAAAGTAATGCATGTTGGGCGCTGATGTAACAAGTCGACGTACAAATACTCAATGTCTAAAGTTGACGGCACCCGTCGTCCTCTCGAAAAAACCGCAGTTGAAAAAGACTTTGGTGTGATGGTCTTGAATGATCTTAAAGTCAGACCGCAAATAGAGTCAGCCGCATCAGTAGCAAATAAAATGCTAGGGCGACTCAAAAAAACATTTTGAAGTCGCAGTTTTTAATTATGGTGCACTCTGTATCTTACTTACATTCGCCCCCATCTTGAGTTTGCTGTACAAGCCTGGTCACCGCATTTAAAATCTGACATTGCCATTCTCGAGCAAGTCCAACAACGAGTAACAAAAACAATATCGACTATTAAACACCTGTCCTATGAAGATCGACTCCAACGGCTCGGTTTAACAACTCTTGAAGAACGCCGCAAAAGAGCAGATCTTATCGAGCAATTCAAAATCACTCGTAAACTCGAGCTTGTCAGTTTTGTCGTCCCGCAAAAATTTTCAAAAAGGTAAAGATAAGTATATTTTAAGAGGCCATAACCATAAACTAGAACGTCAGATGGTAAAAAACTGTGAGGAGCGATATAACTTTTTTTTTAAATAGAATTGTCGCCCCATGGAATGCACTTTCGCAAGAAGCAGTGAACGCTCAATCCATCATCGCTTTAAAAACAACATAAGAAAGTAACTTTATAGATACAACTGCTGTTTTGTCTGTAGCGTCTGTATCTCCATGTTCGTCAGCATAGAGGGGCCTAATGTAGCACCTCTTCATCAAATTATAAATGGATTATTGTATTTATATTTGATCATTGAAATAAATAATAAATACTATTATAATACAAAGGACCCGCTAAATTTTCAAAGGAGCTACTCCAATAATCTCCTAGAGCATAAAAGTTTTTCCAGAGTACTTTTAACAAATAGACCATAAAAAAATTTATCGTGCTATTATCAATAAAGAAAATTCATTTTAATTTAGTACTCTTCAGAGTATATAAAAGATATCAAAATCTTTTTGAACAATTTTTTTTGCTCGTAAAAATTTCAATAAAATTTATCTTGGTTATGGTTTTATCTGTTGTTAATTTAAAGAAATTTATAAAAAATGTTTGGGTAAAAATAAATTTGAAAAGATCTACAAATATATGTTTCTCATAAAATGTAATGCTTTGAATCATACTCAATAAAAAGTTTATATGCAACTGCTGGTGAAGTACTTTATGCATACTAAGTATAAATGTAGTTTTACCAGACTACTTGTGAAAAACAAGTGTAATTAAAAAATCCTCTAAAACAAAACAAAAACTCTACACAAAATATTTAAAAAACAGAAATGAAGTAAACTTATCTATCTGCAATACAAAAAGTTTTTTGAAAAAATAAGTAAAAAATCTAAAAACATATTTAAAACTACTTCAAAATACCAATGTTGATATTAAAAAATCATGGAACATCATGAAAGAAGAAATAAGGACAGAAAAATGCCAAAAACAAATACCTTATCTGATAGAATTGTTGTGAATAAAACAAAATACAACGATAAAAGTTCTATTGCCGAACATTTTAACAGTTTCTTTGCAAACATCGGCCCTAGCACAGCGTCCAAAATTCACTCCCAATTATCTATTTTGAAACCTATATTACAGAACTACATTGCGAACTAAAATTCAATGGACTAAGTTATATCATTTTTTTTTTTTTTAATTTGTTTACATTTGACGTAATATATGTAAATTACATATTTTTCAAATACAAACAAGGCTTCTAAAAAGAAGATCACAATGATCTTATCGTCAGATTCCTTTTACAAAAAAGAGTACGTAAAATATTATAAAAACGCCTTTTTACAATAAGAGTACGTGAAAAATCATATAAAAACAATAAATCGTATTTACATAAATGAAAATAAATTGTAATCAAGTATAAAACAAAACTTGAACATACATGACAATAACTTAAACATACATGACAATAACTTAAACATACATGACAAAACATGAACATACATACATGACAATAACTTGAACATACATGACAATAAAAATTATTATTATTTTGTTTTTTATCACAAGATAAATTAAAAATATTCTAAGATATATTCAATAGAAAGAATGAGATCTTTTTATTTATTTTTAAAAACAAGATAAGTTAGGGTCGAAGTAAGTCGAAGTTAGGCAAAATAATTTTATTCCACAGATGAGCTGCACAATAAGTGATACAAAATGGATTGAATTTTGTTTGACAGAATGGTTCATTTAAATATTTATTATTCCTCATGTTAAACTTGCATAATAGTTTCAAAATAAAAAGATCTTTAAAAATTAAAGGAGATAAATCGTGCTTCCACATATAAACAAAAGATAGATTTTTACATACGTTTAGTTTAGTAATATAGAAGATTTTCATTTGATTAAAAAATATTGAGGAATGTGCGAACCGATCCGCAGATATAATAAACTCGAAGTTACAAAAAATTCTCTAAAATTTAACAAAGCACAAGGGATTGATGGGTTTCAAGCAACGTAGTAATAAGTGTCTTTCCATATTCAAAATTTTTAAATCTTTAATTACAAAAGGAACTGTTCCATTCAAATTAAAAATTTCAAAAGTCGTATCATTAATTAACCATTTTCACTTAATGACTACAGACCCATCTCAACCCTTTTTGTCTTTTCTAAACTTCTATAACAAATAGTTTACAATAAACTATATAAAGACCTAACTAAAATAATATTTTTAATTAAAAACAATTCGGATTTCAAAGACAACATTAAACCGAACATGCAATATTATATCTTGTAAATAAAATAAATGACTCTTTTGGTAATAACAAATTTGTTTTAGGAATCTTTGTTGACCTATCAAAAGTATTCAATACCATTGATTATGCTATACTACTTGAAAAATGAAAAAAAAATGACAATAAAAATGTCGCTTTACACTGGATTGAGAGCTTTTTTAAAATAATTATCGCAATTTTATTTCTCTTTCATTCAAACCTATTATACGTATGGTGTTATAGCATAGCCAAGTACCCATAGATCCAACCTAGTGGCACTCTATAGACATCAAAAACAAAAAAATATTAAAGAACATAGATTTAATTTACAAGACAAGCCCATTTTTGTCACAAAAAAGTCTAAAACTTGTTTACTTTTCATTCATACATAGCTATCATATGTATGCTAATATAGCATGGGGCAGTACTCACAAATCTAAATTAGAACCACTTTACTTACGTCAAAAAAACGCTTCAAGACGAGTGTACAACAAAAACAAACCTACTCATGCTCAACCCTTATTGGAACAAATGAACGCACTAAATATATTTCAAGTAAATATTTATCAAAACATACTTATCATATTTAAGCATAAACTAAGTCTGGTTCCAGAACATTTTAAAACATACTTTTTTTAAAAAGAATATAAAAAAGTTCATTACAAGAGCAACAGGCAACTTTAAGATACTGTTATAAACAACAAAACTTTCAAAATTCTCGTGGTCCCTGTTAGTTTAACAAAATAATTTCCAGAAACAAATCACTAATTATTTTAAACAACGAACAATCTCTGAAAATAAAGCTAAAATCTGCAATATTCAAATTAAACAACTATAAGGAATTTTTTTTATTCTAATTAAAATTTTAAACATTAAAATAACAAAAAAACACCCTTAATAATAATAAAAAAAAATATTAAAAAAAAACTTTTTAAAAATATCATCCTTAAATTTTTAAACTTTCTGTGAAGACTTAAGAAAAGCTTGGCAAGCTACATTAACTTACATATTATATATAGCAGCCGTGGTGCAGTGGTTAGAGTACTGGGTCAGAACCCTGAGGTTCGACGCCAGCTCTATCCCAACAAGCGACATTGGTGCGGAAGGAGGCGTGAACTTCCTGTCAAATGCTCTCCCGCGGTACTCTATGATGAGACCATAAAGACTTCTGGGAGCATCTTAATACATACAAAAAAAATAAATAAAATTAAATTAAAAAAATATATATTAAAAAACGCCAATTGGACTTTAATAATCTAATTGAAAATTTAACAGAAGTGAAATTTATGTTTGTCTTGTGACAATTTAAAGAAAGAAAAAAAATAAATGGTAAAATTTAAACGAATTAATGAAAAAAGAGTAATGAATGAAAGCAATAAAACTATCGGAAGGTATGCATTTTTGTTTAACCTAAACGTCTTTAATCGGGCCTTGATGGATTAGGTAATAGTAAAAAGCTATATTTATTATAGTAAAATTATTCAAGAGGTAGCCACATAAAAAAAACAAAAAAAAAAACTGATTTTATTGATTAGCAGAAAACGTGTTAATTTTTAATTTTTTAATAGATTTTAATTTTTTTTTCTTTAAAAGTAATTTATTTAAAATGTTATATGTTAACGTATAAAGTATATATTTACCAAATTCATTCTATTAATATTACTAAGTAAAACATAAAACTGAATTGAGAAATATTTACTTTTAAAATAAAACTTTCAATTTTAAAATCACGGTGGGTGTAAAGTTTTTCTTTCCTCCGTCCAACGCCGGTGGTAGTTATAATAATTAAACTACTTATATTTCATTTATACTTATATCTTGTTTTTATTTAATTCATACTTATATCTTGTTTTTATTTAATTTATACTTATATCTTGTTTTTAGTCTTTTAATAAACTTTTCTTTTATAAGAAAAATTTATTAAAAAATCAAAACTTATTTTTTTTCGTGTCAACTTTTGAGAGATTTTTTGGCCTTCTTTTAACAAATTATCAACATTATTTTTTTTTTTCACTTTTTTTTTGTTTCTAAGATTTTACGATTTTGCAAAGTAAATTAATTTTGATAAAAAAAAACAAACAAATCGATTTTACGCTTTTTACAGATAAAAACAACTTTATATTTTTAAATAAAATTAAGATCTTGAACTAATAAAACTTACTCAAGTGAAAATATTAAATATACACAAAAATAAATAAATATATAAGTTTTCAAGTTTTATGAATGATTTAATGAGTTTTAGAGCTAATTAATTTCTAAAAAGATTTTAGTGCAATTTAATTTTGAATGCTAAAACTAATTGCGAATACTCAAATATAAAATATTTCTTGATAAAGAATTAAAAACTAGAATAGAATAGTATTAGAAAATTTTTTGATTAAAACTAAATACAATAATAATGCAAAGTTATAAATAAATCATCGTTTGTGATCATCATCAATGATCACTTGCAGCATTATTGGATTATCTCTTCAAAAATTAAATTAATGGCTGCTTCAACATTTCCGCCGCTAAGTGAAAGTGCTCTTCTGATTAGACTCTCGTCAGTTATACCTAATGCTTGCACTTGTTCACAGGCCAACCTCACCTGAAATAAATTAAATAAATGTAAATAAAAATGTATTTTTATCTAATTCAAATCAATTGAATAGAAAAATATTTAAATATTGATTTAATAAACCAACAAGTTAAAAGAAAAAAAAAAAAACAAGTCTTAGAGACATATATAAGTAAAAATAATAACAGATGTCAACAACAACAACAAAAAATTTAAATGCAATCTTGATAGAGTAAATGTATGTAGATTTTTCTAAGTGTGTTCTAATGAACAACTGGATATATACAACCTTTTTATGTGTATAAAAGATGCTTAAAGAGACAGTCAAAATGTGAAATAAAAAAAATAAAAATAAAAACTTCTTCTAGAACAAAAGATCTTTACAATATTTATAATTTAATGGAGTTTAATTTTGGTGAAATTTGAGTAGAACCCAATAAATGGAAGGGTAAAATATCTCATTTTACAACAAACTGAATATTTTATTTTTGTCAGCATAACTTAGTTTATTTATGTTTTGTGAAAATTGATTATTTTTCAAAGCTTTTTTGTTTTATTATTTTTTTTTTTTGGGAATGTTTAAGTAAAAAATATTTTGAAATGCACAAGAGACAAAATTTGGGGTAAATACAAAAAAAAAAAAAAAAAAAAAAAAAAAAAATTAAAAATACAAGAAAATTTTTTCGAAAGTATATTTAGAACTGAAGCCCTTCAAACACTCCTTAAAATATTTCAAATAGTACCCATGAAATGTGGCTATGAGTGCTAAAATATTTAATGCACATTTAAAAAAAGAAACAAATTTTTATCTTATTTTAATGACACTCGAGTGCTTTTAAAATAAGACATTTTTCTATTGTAGTAATTTTTTTTTACTAATAAACATGTTTTATTTTACCCTTTTAAAAAGAAGTTAAAAGAAATAACTGTAAATTAATATTATTGTATATTGCAAAATTATGTACTAAACTTTTTAATTTTATTCCATATTTTTAATATAATTTAGTAAATGTTATTACTTTTAAAATACTTAATAAAATATTGTTAACACCTTTTTTTTTTTAAGGTGGTGTTTAAAATGCTTGAAGAAGTCCTTACGATATTATCACAGAGCACCAATTAAAATGGAAAAACTAATAGAAGGAAAGCAGAGCCATAAAAAAAGGAACTTTTTGTTAAGTTTTTTAAGTTATTTGTTAATTAAAAGCAAGTTGGCGTCATCCCCAAAATGACAAGCAGTAGAAAATTAAAGTAAAATACTTAAATCATTGATTAAAAAAACAAGAAAAAAGAGAAAAAGCCTTAGTCCTAAAACCTTGTTAAACACCTTTAAAAGATTTAGCTTCCGAATTGATAGCATTATTAGAAACATTTATTCTTTGGTATTGTAAAGTTAAAAGGAATACCAGAGAAAAAGAATACTTAAAATATTGTAGTGTTGCAGTACTTCTAGGAGGATTATGTGCTCAACTGTAAAATCAAATGCTTTTTTTATGTCAATAAACATGCAAAGTGTTTGTTATCGATCGCTCATCTAATTTTCTGTTATTTCTATTAATGAATGAGTTGTTGAATGTTTGTTGTGAAAACCATATTGGTAGTTGTAAAGACATTTGTTTTTTTCCAAAAAATGCTTGAGACTTTGGAACATTGCTTTTTCAAACAGTTTTCTTAAGTTAGAAGGAAGAGAAATAGGTCGATAATTGGAATATTCTAGAAGAGAACCCATTTTGCGAATTGGAATTACTTTTGCTACCTTAAAAGCTTCTGGAAAAATACAATTTTTGAAAGAATTATTCATCATAGTACATAAAAGTTTTTTAGATTATGTGAGATACCAGCATTAGAATAAATGGTGGTAGACTATTGGGACCAAGACTTTTATTATTTTTAAGAGTACTTTTTATGATTTGACACTTCATTTTCAGTCACAAAACCAATGAAAAAAGAATTAGTACTAGGTATTTTAGGTAAATTGCCAAAAACATATTTTAGAACAATATTTAGAACATTTAGAAAGAACAATATTAAAACACATTTAGAAAAAAACAATATTTTTAAAAACACAACACATTTAGAAAAAACAATATTTTTAAAAACACAACACATTTAGAAGGAACAATATTTTTAAAAACACAACACATTTAGAAGGAACAATAATTTTAAAAACACATTTAGAAGGAACAATATATTTAATTTGTTAATCTTGAATAGTTGCAAAATAGTTATTAAATATATTAGCGACACTGGTAAGATCTGAGATGACATTTCCATTGATTTTGTGACTAAAAGACTTAGTATTAGTAGAAGGTTTGATGTTTATAATTTCCTTAATTCCTTTCCAAGTAGTCTTTATATTATTAAAAAAAGATACATAGTATGATTTTTAGAACATCTTAATAAATCGTTAATTCAATTTCTGTATAACTTAAACTTTGTAAATAATAGTTTTTTTTGGTATTCACATTTTTAGATCTAGTAAATTTTTTATAAAGTATGTTTTTATTAGAAATAGATTTAAGAATACCAGAAGTTATCCAGGGTTTAGATTGAAGTTTAATTTATTTTTTTGTTAATTCTTTTAGGGAGCATATTGGTCTAATACTTTTTCAAATATTTTAAGGAAAAAGCTTATAGATTCACTTATGTTATCATCTTTTATGTGAATCTCAGAAATTTCTTGGATAAAAGAATGCGAATCATTTTGAATGGGAAATTTTTAAAGCTAAATGTTTTTTCTTTTTTTCTTAATGGGTGGGTTATTAACAGGGAACGAGAGCACAAAGACTCAAAAATAATTAGAAACCACTTGTGATTCTCTATAATTCAAAAAACTTATGTTGAAATTGCCCACTAGTACAAAATTTTTTGTTTTATGACTTAACTTTTCAAGGAGAGGATTGAAACGAGTAGATAAAAATTCAGTGATGTTTAAAGAAGGATGTTGACATATGTTTAAAGAGGGATGTTGATATATACATCCAAAAATGGCATTACTCTTAAGTGGATTTATAACTTCTACAAAAACAGACTAGACATTTGGAGGCATTGAGTGCAACTTTCCTGTACTGAGCACGATAAGATAAGTCCAGCTTTTTTATTGATTCTGTATAAAGGTCTCTAGTCATCCAACTTTTTAGCTAATTACGTTATGTGCAAAAATACTTGATACGCTTAAAACATCATGAGGTTTTGGGTTTGTCATTTTTCTTTTTATTCTTTTTTAAATTTAGTAATTTTTCTTTGCTGCACTTCCTGCTGCCATGCCAACATTTCTCCTGTTATAATGTTTGATAGACATTGGTAAAATAGCCTAAACTCATCAGTATCCAAAACTCTCCTATTGCTTCTTCAAATATTAGTGACTTTTATTTAAGTATGATGCCATTAATTAGCATTTGTTGACTTCTTTATTCAATGAACCAAACGAATATAGACTTGTCTTTGTTTTCAAAACTACCAGCAAGAAGTTTCATATAGATTTTATGCTATTCTTTTCAGTGAGGTAAATAATTTGTTTTTATTCTTACCTTTAGACAAACTATTTGTTATACATCCCTTTTAAAGGAATACTTTTCAGAAGTATAGATTTTAAAAAATTGATTTTAAAAATAAAATTTTTAAATCGAACTTTAAAAAATTTTAAAGGAATGCTTTTTGAAAATTGAATTTTTAGAAAATAATTGTGATTAAAATATTTGTTAAAAAATTGAAGAAAAGTTTCAGAAAGAAAATTAGGAACCAAAAATACTGTTTGAGAGATCAAAAAGTTCAAGATGTGAGTGGATTTTAGCCCAAACGAGTACATAATACCCAAGGGATATTTGCTAACTTCATCATTAAACATTTTTTTAACTAACTAAAGTTGTAAACAGATAAAAGTATGCAATTACAAACAGATAAAAATATACAATTAAAAAAATATACAATAAAAAATTAATATAAAATTAACAAAACAGATAAAAATATACAATTAAAAAAATATAAAATTAAAACAACTAAAACAGATAAAAAGTATATAAATTAATATAAGATATAAATTAGTAAAAAAATTTCAATATATATAGTATAAGATAAAACTAGTATAAAAAAATATAGATAATTTAAGTAACAATAAATATATAAAAATATATAAAAAACAAGTATTGCTTATATCAAATAGAATGTTTAAAAAAAAGGGACCCCTTTAAAAAAAATTTATAAATAAGTAATTGTAAAAGAAATTATCAACTCAAAAAGACTATGACTTACCTCTTTCTCTGCCACGTACACTTAATAATAATCTCCCACATACATTTTACATACTTTTTATAATAACTTTCTTCATTCTCATTAATATTTCTTTTATTTTTAGCCTGCTGAGGGGGCTTCAGTACATACATCGACTGACAAATAGCCTGACTCGCAGTGGAGTGCTTCTACATCGACTGAGGGTTTGGTATGGGTTAGCAACCTTTTCATTCATTATTCTTCGTTTTCCCTCATCATTTTCTCAAAACGCTCACTTAATTTAGACTAGCAAAAAAAGTGAGCAATTGGGCATATAAATATGCTATAGATATATCATATAAATATGCTATAGATATGTCTTTTAATCTCAACAAATATTTGGGTTACAAAAAACAATGCAGTGATAACCCAAGAGAACCTACTCCACACACACACAACTAAACACTTTTTGGAAGTGTCATGTTTTATACTCCAACAAATTAATTTTCATATAAATACTATAAACATGTACATTTTACAATGTCCCCTACCCCTTTAACTTTGAAAACCACATTGTTGAACATGGTAGTTAATTACAGATAAAATAATACATAATCAAATTTTTTTAAACCAATCAAAAAATTAAAAAGCATGTTATTAAATTTACAAAATATGAATACAAAAAATATATTTACTTGTTCTGAACTAAGGATCTGATTTGAACTTGATGGCTGACCTATAAACAAAGTAATTTAAACAACCAAAAAAATGTTAGAATTAAAAAATAACCCAACATTACTCTGTTCTGTTATTTTACAATTATCTAAAAATGATACAACTTAATATCTGCAGTAGTATGCCTTAGTATTCATGTATTGTTCTACTGTTGTTCTTCATCTCCATTACAGATAACATGTCATAAAAGATGTTTGGTCTAATTAGCCACGAACTTTTTACTGAGAACACTAAACTTATAATTATTAAAAAGCTATTTGTTGTCCTGCAAATAGAAAACAACTTTTTGACTTAACAATTTAAACAATAAATTAACAATAAATTAAAATCAATCTTTTCATCTTCAACTAATAGAAACCAATATTTTGACGTCCAACAAATCATTTTTTTGATCTCTAAAAAAATACAAACCAATGTTGACAGAGTATTTAATTGGGAAAATAAGTAGTCTGTGAACTTTAACAAGGATATCCATGTTTAAACCAAGTAACAAAGGTTGTCTCTTGTCTTTAATCTATAAAACCTGAAAATGGCTGCTCTACTTCTTAACATATTTTATTAAGTTTATCATATTATACTATTCTGGTTTTGTTGATAATTTTCTTATCTTAGATCTGCCATACTATATATTACTTTTCTTGCTCTTTGATTTTTCTGTTGCAAATTAGGTTTAAAAGTATAATCTACATCTAGTTAATAAATTGCTAATATTCCGGACTTTTTAAAACCTCAGTACTGTTTACGTAGGGTTGGCATGCTTTAATAATAATATAACATTTTTTACATTTTTATCATTACCTCAAAATACCCTTTATCTTTACAGATTACTCTGTCCTTTAATAAAACACTTATTCAGGCTTCTAACAGTTCCCTATTTCATTTAAACAAGGCGCACTAATACATTGTAAATATACTTATAACCATACTTGTTAATTTAAAATTTTTACAATTTTTAGGTAACACATACCTACACATTTAAATTGAATGACATTAACCAATCTTTTGCATAAAAGCAAATATATATATTTTTTAATCATCTTCACTTCAAACAAGGCTGCAAATAGGGTTAACAGATGCTGCTTTCCCGCATGCTAGAAAACAAGACTCTGATAAACACTTGTTAAATAATTTTGACAGTCACTTTAGATACAGAAGCTGCTTTGATATAAATGCCAACCTGTTTATTGGCTGTATTAGGTAGGATGTGATTAGTGGAATCAAGAGATGAGATTGATGATGTTCTTAGCAAACAATTCTTTGTCTTTAAGTGAGGTAATATAATATGAAAAATACAAGAGAGGAGGAATAATAGATTTGCCCTTTTAAAGACACCTTTGTCGGCCTTTTTTATGATAATTGTGGGATTAAACATAAGGGAGTTTAGTGCGTGAATAAGTTTAGGAGTTAAATTTTTTTTATCTTTCTGTAGTTGTGAGAAAATAAGTGCGGTTATAGACACTTTTAAAGATTCTCAAGAAGTCTCTAAAGCTTAATTTTTGAGATGAAATACGAGATTTTGTGACCTGAAAATAGCGAGCTTTGGCATGAGACAAAACCTTTTTACAATGGTTTCTAGCAATAGTAACAGAAAACTGTTTTCTAGAAAATTGTTTTGGCGATAGATATGTAAGTAATGGTTACCATTAGAAGTTGCAGCAGCACAATGAGAGGGAAACCATGGAGAAGGGTGAGATTTAACTTGGAATTGTCGAGAGAAAATAAAAGATACCAATCCAGCCTGAATCTAAAAAGTTACATGAAGAGCATATTTGTCAGCAGGAAAATGAAAGATTTCTACCCAAGGGCCATTACGAAGAAAATCACAGAAAGAGTCCCAATCAGCTTTAAGGTAGCTGTAAGAGGTAAAATAATATGAGGGATTCCGATGATGGAGAAAAATGAGAAAATAGTTTTAAAAAGATCAAACCATGATTAAAAGCACTTAAGGGTGAATTAAGTGGAACATGAGTTGGAAAGTTAACTGTTTGAGTTAGAGATTGAGAAAGACAAAAAAATGTGGGCATTAACGCCTGCATAGTCAATGACACTAGAACTAAGCCATTTAGTGTGATAAGCATCAAAGTCACCAACAACAACAATATTGGCTAAAGGATAAAGAGAGAGGGTGAGACCAATTTGATCAGAAATAACATAGAAAAAAGTGCAGTGTCGAGATAAAGAAGAGTGGTAGAACAAAGAGAAAGTGAAGTGGTGCTAAACAAAAGCACATAAAAGAATAGCCTGGGAATTCAAACCTAGTTTCCTTAGAAATAGATGGTCTTACAAATGTAATTGCCTAGGCCAAGCAGGTGACTATTGGAGTCTTTACAAATTAAAGAAAGATAACCATCAACACTAAGATCACAAGATGAGACAGCGGAACTCAAATAATTCTCACAAAGATCAAGTTGGTCTGGTGAACTTTGCAAGAGATAAGACTCTACAGAAGAAAATTTACTTTGAAGACCACAAATATTAGTGAATGATGAGGTTTAGAGATTTTGGTGATGACAATGATTTTTTGAGTTTTCTAGTTTTTGGTACTTTAGTCACTTTTAAATTTGTTAAAGAACTTGACTTGAAGCAGAGATAGTACTCAGTACACTATTTAATGGTCCAAGCATTAGCCTCAATACTATTAGTAAACCCTAAGCAACCCCAAATGTGGCCTGAACAATGCACACCAAAAGTAACAACAGGGACACCATCCATACACAACAAGGCACTGTTAGTACTCTGATATTTTACAGCTGGTCATGGAATCAGCCTCTCTGAGAGCTGCTACAAACTTTAGGAAACCTGACCAGCTGGCCTCAGAACCATAAAGCTGAGTTTAAGAGCTGTACCCTCATTAGGAGATAGTAGAATGAATTGCCTAGTTATAAAAACAGACACAAGCAAAACCCATGCATGAGGCAAGAAGATCAAGCATTTGACATCCTACACTGGAAAAAATATGTATTACAATACATACATATATATAAACATATATATATAAATATGTATATATACATATATATATATATACAAACATATGCGCATATACATATGTATGTATGTGTGTGTATATATATATATATATATATATATATATATATATATATATATATATATATATATATATATATATTACAGAAGCGCAATTAGACGCACTCAAAATATATGAAATATATGCTGTTTTAGGTTGAGAAAGTGTGTCTAATAGTCCTAGAGTATATATATTATCAGGCCTTGTTTTATATAAAAAATGCTTTATGCATATGCGATATTTGATGTCATAAAATTCTCTTTATTTTTTTATTTTTTAAAGACATTAACTTTTTAAAATTACTGCAATAATATTAATTACCGCAAAACCAGTTAACTCTTATTTAACAGGTTTTTTATTATTATTATAAAGCAATGTTTATTTTTTTTTTAAACTAAATAATTAAATTTAATATTGCATTTTTAAAAATATTTGTTAATAACAAATTTCTTTCTTTTCTCGACATTTGCATAAATGAATATGTAATATTAAAATATGTTAAACTTTTGAATTTTTAAAATGATTATTTCTTAAATTTCTAAATGTGGCTTTGCAACACAATTTTTTTTTTTTGAGTAAAAAAAAAAAAAAATTGTGTAGGAAAGAAAACTGAAAAAACAATTGTGATAAAAATGAGCTAATTTTTATTTAAGAACAAATAAAATTTCAATATTGAATAATATTTAGTAATATTTTTAAATAAATTTGACAGATAGTTGAGTTAAAACCAAGCAATAACTTTAATTTTAATAAACTTAAATATATTTTTAAAATCAAAATTAAATCATAAATTTCTAAAACCTAAATTAAATTATATTTTTTTTATCAGAACAAAATTATATATTTTTATTAAATTAGTTTTAAATTAAATCATATATTTTTTATCAGAATTAAATTACCTTTATATGAATAAAAATTAACTTTTAACTTTTAACAAAATAAAAATTAACTTAACTTAAATTTTTTTCATTAATAAATATCTTATAAATAAACTTAATAAATATCTTATAAATATACTTATATCAAACATAATTATCATTCAAACTTTTATAACAAATATTTTTACATAAACGTCATTTAAAAGTTAATGTGACTTTATTAAAATTTAATTACTTCTTCTACCTTACCACTTATCGAATAATTTAAAAGTTAAAAAATGATAAAAAGTCGCTTAACTGAAATCACTTACTGCTTATGTACAATCGCTCAAGGCCTACCTAAATCCTTCTACGCGTAACACTTTAAAACAAGGCCTGAATATATACATACATAGATATATATATATATATATGTGTGTGTGTATATATGTATATATATATATATATATATATATATATATATATATATATATATATATATATATATATATATATATATATATATATATATATATATATATATATATATATGTACACATATATATGCATTTACATGCGTATTAATGTGTGTAAGGAAATTTGACACAAATGGGTTACCATAAAACATAGAAACAAGGTTGCAACTTTTTCCCAACCTCAAACACTTTTAGGTTGGCAGTTAGGTCGGCATTGCCAAATATCAATCCTAATTCGAAGGGTTGCTTTCGTGTATACTTACAAAACTTTTAGATTTTTACAATTCTATCAATAAAAATGTAATGTGTAAAATAAAATGATACCAATAACAAAAAAAATATATATATTTATATATTATTTAAATAGGTATAAGCGCTTTTACATTTTTTTTACATTTTAATAGGTATAAGTGCTTTTACATTTTAAATTTTACATTTTTAATTTTTTTACATTTTAATAGGTATAAGTGCTTTTACATTTTTTTTACATTTTTTTAACATTTTTTTTAACATTTTTTTTACATTTTTTTTACATTTTAAAATTTTATTTAAAATAGGTATAAATGCTTTTACATTTTTAATTATAATTTCAATTCTATATTAACTTATCAAATTAATATACTTAATTAAACATTTGAACAAAATATTAAAGAAAGAAATATTATAAAAATACCTATGTATGCTGAAGCAAATGAGAGCGCATTAGCAAGATCTAATGCTGATATTTGTGGATGAGATTGATTGTTTGTTTGTGGCAAGTTCCTGTTTGCTGGACCCAGTTGTTGACTGGTTTCAGATATTTGCTGGTTCCTGCTAGTTTCTGGTTCCTGTTCTTGGCTTTCTTCATTTAATGAAATTTCTGATTGTGCAAAATACTAAAATTAAATATTATTGTAAAATGTAAATAATTCATGATTGGTGGCAATTTTAACTTAGACATTAAGTTTCAAAATTAAAACAAAACTCTCTGTGAGCATGGATTTTTTTAATTTATTTTATCTATGTCAAGTAATAAATTATAAAATATTTAAAAAAACTAAATAAAAAAATATACTAAAGTATATATAATAATTTAAAGACAGGAAAACCAAAAAACAAAACTTATCATCTGTAACTTTAGGTTAAGAAAAAAGTGATCAGAAAAATCGAGTAATAAATCGACATTCAATTAAGTAGTGTTTGAATTTTTGAGCTGAATTGATTTCTTTAAAACTTTCTTTTAAGTTTATGACTCAGGTTTGTAAAATAGTTCAATAGCACCAGACTATGATAGGAAATTTAAAATCAAAAATTCAAAAAATTTCAAAATTTTTGATTTATGAAATGGTTTTTTAAATTTTCCTGAAGATTGAGTATTGTATCAGTTTGATATTTTACAAAAAAAATATTTTCGAAAACCTTGAGAGCTTTTACAATCTGATGTTGTTGTTGCATGATTTTGAACACATTTATTTGATAATTATCAAGAGCCTATAAAAGGCTTAGCGTTAGCAGATCAATTTTGAAAACAAATAACTTGTGCTCGTGTTTCTGCTGTTTATAGAGACATTTGAGTTTAGATTTGCTAGTACTACTCCAAACAATAGATTTAAAGTTGCTCTTGTCCTTCTTTAATTATAAATTCAGCATAAGTCAAATAATTTTTAAAATTATTTAAAGTTACTACATTTGAATTTATAGGAGAACCAAATTTGTGTTGGTGACAAATTACCAATCAAATTTTGACTTTTATTTTAATGTTAATTTACTTTAAAAAATCAAATTAAAAAATAGTATCTAGAAACAAACCGAATCATATAAATTATCTTCACTTTCATCTTCTTCACTGGCCTGAACCTTTCTTTCTGTTCGCTCTACCCACTGAACAACATGTTTAAGTGCGTTTCCAAATGACTGATGGTTTGCAGCAATGCTAAACAATTAAGATTCGAAAAATAAAACTCTTAAACTTCTTAGTAGTTGCAAAATTTATTTTAAAAGACTTGTTTTATCTGTTAAACTAATTCAAATCCATTCAACTTCAAAAAAAATTTTAAAATACGTTAAAGATATTTTTATATAGATATCATAATAATATATACTTTTATTAGATATAATTAAACTATATAATATATACTATAATTATAATGTTAAACATAATTTAAGTTAACAAAATTTCAATCATTTTAACTTAATACTTATTTTATTAATAATACATTTTAGTTAACTTATTATCATTTTAAAGTTTTTAAATATTATTCCTAGTGTTCTATTTCACACAATTAAGTTCTATTTCACGCAATTAAGTGTAACACTTTAATATTACACTTGTCTATATAATATCCTAGTGTTGCACTTGTTTGTGTAACACCCTAATATTTCAAAATTTTAGGCATCTTCATTTCCAACAAGGCTGAAAGCAACCACTATTAGATTTAGAAATTACTGGAAAAGATGAACTTTAGATAACGATTAACAGATGACTTAAAAAATTGCAAATTATATGAATCAGGAAAACAAAATAAAGGAAGAAAATTCCAAAGAACTAATGTTTGAGAAAAAAACTAGATAAATAAGATTTTTTGGAGCACTTAAGAGTAATCACAGTAAAAGGATGAGACTTAATTGAATGACAAGTAACACGAGAATCAATTTTTGTAGATGGCACAAGAGACGCTAGCTCTTTAGAGCTATATGCCCATTATAGTATTTATAGAAAAGAGAAAAAAAAAAAATACTACGATGATGTGACAATGGTTGAAGGTTGGTAGCAAGAGCAGGTGTAACTATGTTTAAATGTACTTTTGCACCTTGACTAAAAGAGAAAGGTCATTATTCAAAGATCCAATCCAGATATGGAAACAGTATTCCATACAAGAACAGATAAAAGATTTATAGAGATAAAGAATCTGGAGTAAAAAAGTGATTTTTAAAAAGAATTAGTGAAGTTGAAAATCAGTTTAATTAACTTTCAGTAGACAGCATTTCCTGTTCAAGCATACACACAGGAATTAGTAGAATACTGCTGATGTGCAATAAGAATTTCTGTTTAATTTTATACATATTTTATTCATAATCATATTGACCATGCCCACCAACTCCCCCTTCCATTTCTTCTCCCAACTCGAAGGACCCTATAATATAAAGACCCATATGAACTGAAAATGAGACATTAGTAGTGGTATCTACTCTCTGCTATTTAATTCTTATTGTATTAATACTCAATAAACTTTAAAGCAAAGTTGATTTACCTTTGATTTCAATTTTGTAAATATTTAAATAAATTTTTTGTTTAAATTTTTAAATACTTCAGAAAAACTGGAAGAGCAAAAGCTAAAAAAGGCACTGTAACACTGATCAATTAAAACTCAAGAAGGTCTGTCCACCTCTTTGAAACTCTACTGAGCTCTCTACCTAGCAAGCAATTGCCTACTAATAGTCATAACTTTGCACAAAAAACATCTTCTGGAGATATAAAGTGCAAAAGGAATGAAAGGCCCTGTAATGCTGTGATAGAAAAATACTGTTTACTCAAAAATATTTTATTTGGGCCTGTTTTTTCTGAGGTAAGCATTCTAAAGTTTCTGGGAATTTAAAAGCAATATAAAGCTGTTTGTAATGAGAAAACACTTTAAATGTAACCAAATCAAAAATACCCAAGAAAGGTTTTGGAATAATGACCGATAAACTGTTTGACATCAGTTTCTCAACAGCCTCCATGCGCAATGATACTTCAATGCCAAAAGGGTATGATACAATCCAAGAGGACCAAGACCTTCTACTTTTAAAGAGCAAACTGTGGGACCTTTTAAACAAGCAGGCTTGCATGGATAGTTATTACCCTATTGTTACTAAAGCAGGAACTCAGAAGAAATTCAAAAAACTTTCTAAAAGTGAGCTGGTTATTGAAAGTGATCTTAATAGTTTATAAAGTCTAAGAAATTAATTACTCAAGCCACTGATCATATTGACTTTCTAAACAATGATTAAAAACACTTGGTAGAGTACCTTGTATTCTATATGAATACAAGGTACTTTACTAAGTACTACACTTTACTCTACTAAAGCCTTACACTTTACTACTTTGTTTTTGAAATTCAGCAAAGTTGAACATGATAGTGCATGTTGTATTAGTAAAATTGTATTGAAGCAAATAAAGCTGCTAAATTACATTTCATTTCATAATAAAGTTAAAAAATGTTCCATTTTCATGAAAATTAATTTTTTTCATTAAAACTCAGTTTTTACTTTTAGCTGTTCTCAAAATATTAAAAGTAAAATATTTTTTACGGGAACTCTTTATACGCTGTACTATGAATAGGAAACCTTAGTATGTTGAATTTCTGAAAAAAGGTTAATTTTGACTAAATTTGGGTCACCTTGATATTTAATCCTGACATTTGATTCATTTTGTAAAACATTTTTGAATGGAGTGCAATTACAACCTTCAGGAGCAAATTTAGCTACATGAATATAATAGATATTTCCTTGTATTTTTTTTGCTACTCAAAGTAAATTTCAACAGAACTAAAAAAGTTAACAAAGTTAGGCTTCTGGTTGTCTAAAAATTATAGTTTTCTTTATTTATAAACAGTAATGTACTCATTGAGTCATCTACCCTTCATCTTCTAGGATTAACTCTTACTTTTGATCTTTTTTGAAAACAATAAACCAAGTCATTTGCAAAATTAGCATCTGCTAAGGTTGCATCTCTTTATCGTGCTTGACACTTTCTTACTCTAGATTCTATTGCTTATCTCTTTAAATCTCAAATCCGTCCTTGTATGGAATACTGTTGCCATATCGGGGGCGGATCTTCCAATGATGCCCATTCTCTTTTAGACAAGGTTCAAAAACATGTTGTAATATAGTTGGACATGCTCTTACAGCCGACCTCCAACCATTGTCACATTGTCATAATGTTGCTTCTCTTTCTCTTTTCTACAAATACTATAATAGGGACTGCTCTAAAGAGCTAGCGCCTCTTGTGCCATCTACTAAAATTCATTCTCGTGTTAATTGTCAATTAATTAAAGCTCATCCTTTTACTATGACTATTTCTAAGGGCTCTGAAAACTCTTATTTATCTAGTTTTTTTTCTCGAACATCAGTTCTTTGGAATTTGCTTTCTTCATCTTGCTTTCCTGATTCATATAATTTGCAATCTTTTAAGACATCTGTCAATCGTTATTTTGCTCGATAAACTTCATCTTTTCTCTTATAGTAACTTAAAACTCTAATAGTGGTTGCTTGCAGCTTTGTTGGAAGTAAAGATGTTGGAAAAAACAACAACATGAAGATGGGAGAAAGTTCCAAAGTACTAATGTGTGAGGGAAGAAACAGTAAATGAATGCAACTTTGCTGAATGAGTCAAGCAAGAGTGATAGTATTTGAAGAAAAAAGAAAGAGATGCAAACAACGATAGGACAGAGACTTGAGCTTAGCAGATATAAAACTTAGTAGATATATTATAAAGCTTAGTAGATATAATATAAAGCTTAGTAGATATATTATAAAGTCTATATTTACATTACATTTTTGGACCTTGCCAAGAAGATAAATTAGTAATGATATACTAGGCAAGTAAATTTGCTTATATATTTACTCAAACTATGCATGATATGAACTCTTACTTTATTTCCTTGAAATTTATTGCATATTTATTTCCTTGAAATTTATATGAATATTTTGCAATGTATTTCAAATTTAATTTGAGTAAACAAAAAAGAGCAGGAAAGTTGGTAACCAATTTTTGTGAAGAGATTAATCAAGCTCATGATGTATGTGATGCAATTGAAGATAATAGATGCAATCAACATTAAGATAATAATTCAAATGATGATATTGATTTAACTGCATTAAATGAATATCATCATTGGAATTCATTTGATAATAAATAAAGAAGTTAGGATTTAAATTTCAAACCTGTGATTAGGTTGCTGTTGTCCAAAGTATACAATGGTACCTGGTAAATGCGGTAGTGGTGTAGTGGTAGAGCGCTCGCTTCATAAACGAGTGGTTCCGAGTTCGATCCCCACCACGTCCCTGGTAGTACCGCGCTCAACTCGTTTCTCCGCGCAGCGGCCTCGCTCGTCAAGGTTCGTGTTTCGGAGTTATAGAGTTGAGAGAGGGTTATAACCACAAATAAGTAGCCTCCTCGTCTGTAGGGGCCTTCTCGGCCTTGAGGAGGTGAATTAAAATAAAAAAAAAATAAAAAAAAAAAAAATATTTAAAATGTAATACATTGTAACAATTTAATATTTGAATATTGAGGTTTTTTATTGAGATATAATTTATTACTTCATTATAATTTATTACTTCATTTAACATACTAAATTACAAGCAATATTTAAGAAACACCTATTAGAAGTTTATTTATTTATATATATTTGGAAGTTTATTTATTTATATTTCGACCATTAAGTCAATGAAGAAGATGCTGCTGCACCTTGTTTTAAGTGGACAAACAAAAACTAAATTAATCAAAGGGGGCATCACTCTCTCTCAAAAGACAATATCAATAACGTAAAAACGAAAATGGACTTATTTTTTTTTTAATTCTTGTTTTAAAGTTTTTAAGCTATCAAACATTTTTTATAATTGTGATAACCAACTTGCATGATGTGCTTGGTTTTCATTTTATAAATTAACAATTTTTAATAACTCTAGTAAGTCCACTTTTTTTTTCTTTTTTAAATATTTTTGTTTTTGCTTTCAAAGATGCTCCAAGACTATGTTTATGTGTTCAAATCCAATCTTTATTTTTTAGCCATCCATATTGCAGTTACGTTATTGAAGGAATAAAATATTTCCCTAATAATAAACACTTATCAACAATTATAATAACTACTTATCAACAATAATTTATAATATACACCATGTTTTTATATACCTCAACATTTCACACACATTTCTATGTTTTTACACATTCTAATATTTGTGCATACCTTTTTACTATCGTAGTGGTAAGAATATTTTTAAAAATAAACTAAGAAAAAAGTTTATTGACCCAAAAATACTAAGTTCAATCCCCACTAAACTTGGTAGTGCTGTGCTCAACTTGCTTCTCTGTGTAGCAGCCGTTTTTATGTTAGATTATGTGTTTTAAAATCATAGGGGTAAAAAAAGTCATAAAAAAATATAATAAATAATGATTAGCCTCCTTGACTATAGTAACACCCTCAACCTTCTGAAGGTGATAAATATAGTGAAAAAAATTATTACAATCAATTCGACAAAAATACATATAAGACTTACCAATCAGCATCAGCAGTGTCAATAATAGTAAGAAACATCATTGGGTTTTGCACCAAAGCTAAAAAGTAATTGTTCGAAAGCAAAACAAAACAAAAAAATTTACTTTCTTATTCTTTTTTGGATGAACATCTTAGCAAAGAATTTTCTTACCCATTGTCATTGTGTCAACTTTGATGAACTCTGATTCCAGAAATAATTTTTTAACAGCCTCTCTATTTTTTAACAAATTTCTGATCTGAATGTAAATAATTTTGTTATAGTAAGCTTAGCATATATTTTAATATAAAATAATTTGTTTTTAGAATTGAGAAAAAAAAAAGAAAAAAGAATAACAACAAAAATGAAAAAATAAAATAAAAAATAAAATAAAGTTACAACAAAAAATCAAAAAATGAAAACATGTTTTATATTACCTTTAGACTAAAATAGTTTTAATAAACTTAAAGGTAATATGTATATATATGTTACTTATACCTGAAGGAAATTTTTAAAATGCAGACTTTTTTCAGAAAAAGAAAACAAAATTTATATATATATATTATATATATATATATATATATATATATATATATATATATATATATATATATATATATATATATATATATATATATATATATATACATATATATATATATATATATATATATATATATATATATATATATATATATATATATATATATATATATATATATATATATATATATATATATATATATATGTATATATATATATATATATATATATATATATATATATATATATATATATATATATATATATATATATATATATATATTATGGCCCTGCAATTCAGCATTTTTAGTTTCAAATTGAATCTCGAATCAAAGCAGCACTTGATTTGTGAATCGAATCTTGAATTGAATCACTATTTTAAGTAAATTCAAATTTAAGTTTTTTATCTCTATATTTTTCATGATATATATATATATATATATATATATATATATATATATATATATATATATATATATATATATATATATATATATATATATATATATTCACAATTAGAATGTTTTTTGAATAAGCTCTTTTTTGTTATTTTAGCCCAATTTAACCGTTTCAAGTGTTTTTTCTAGTACACAATAATTTCAAGTTTTAATTGCTGATCTAAAGTTCTTCTCTCTGGTATGGTAAAGTTTTTACAAACATGTATAAACATTTTATCTAAAATTCCTTTTGTTTCAGATAAGAAATTTGTTCCCTTAAGTTGAATTTCATTTGGAATCAAAGAAATAAATTGTGCTTTTTTTCAGATACCATTAAGTAACATTCAACAATCTCTTACAGTCTCAATCAGTTTTTCTTCCGATATTACTGATTTAAATCTGATTTAAATTAAGGTAGAGAAAAAAAGCATCATCACTTAATTCAAACCTGATTTCCACTTGCAAAATAAGATCATCAATAAATTTACCAATCCCTCTTTCATCCATTGAGTAAAGGCAATTTTTCAAAGTTGTAATGCACAGATAAACTAAACTAATGCTCTCGCTTTTTTCTGCACTTATAATAAAAGTGGCTTCAGATACTGCATTTAAAATAGGCGTGACAATTGTTAATAATTGCACTTACATTTCAGCTAGACAAGTCGGTGGCACTTTCATACAGTTTTTTTTTCTGTGTGCACTTAACTAGAGCAAGGTCTATAGAACTATGATTTTTTTAAATCCATTCCAATAAATTAGAAGTGCTGTTAGAGCGTGTTTCCAAATCCATAGGAAGCTTTGACTCAGGTTTTACTTGAGAAATCTACTTTTTGAGAGCTGCCTGTCCGAATGGTGATGAGTGAAAAATTCCAACTATTTTATGAGCTTTGCTAACTGTCGCAAAGTCGCAAATGTCGCAAGAATTGGTTGGTTGTGGATATATGATTTCACACAAAGTTGGAGTTTATGAGCACAGCATCCTAGCCAATCAATTCCAAGAAGTTTAAGTGCGCATGGCATACTAGGGTAGTGTCAGCTGTAGCTTGTAAAATATTATCAAATTTCAAATTTTCAAAAAAGACAAACTTCGACAAAACATTTCTTAAAATTTCTTCAGTGGAAGTAACTTTGTGACAAGCATTTATTATTTCCAGATTTACAACTGATAAACAACATGATTCTAAAACCCAGAAAGGATGAAATATAGTGATAAGTAGAAACAAGAAAGTTATCGCGATTGTTGGCCCTAAAGTGATCAAAAGAGATGCTAGGTTTGGAGATAAACTGCTTTTTTATACTTTGTTGGAAGCTATTATATAGATCATTAACCATATCATCTAAATTTCGAGATAAAGTGGTCGGGTGTGGTTGATGGTATTGTCCTTGAGTAAACACCAATCACAAATTGATGAAGCCAGATCCAGAAGCTGTCTCAAATGATCTTCCAGCTTCAATCATAAATCTAAGCACTGCATGATCAAACTTTTTTTTTAATAACTGTATCAATTTGAGGTCCAATGTGAATTTAATGAATATTTCAATTATGTTATCGGAATTCTTTTATTTTTTGTAGAAGATGCACACTTTTTAGATTTTAAATAGTTCCATAGATAAGATAAAGTTCTAGTTTTTTAAACAAAATACTTTTTATTGCCATTTTTTTGTTTGCATTGCCAAAATGTTCCTTTTTTTTCAAAGAATTCTTTAACTTACCGATTTTTAGGTAATTCATTTTTTAGCTTGAAGTGAAATTTTTTTATGTACAACTTGTAGCACTCAAAAATATTTAAATCAAAATTACTTTAAGTGAAAAGTGAAGTGTTAAACTAAACAGTTTAAGTGTTACTAATTTGCGATCAGCTGTTTAAATCCCTAATTAGCAATTAATTTTATTAAATTACATTACAAAATCTCTTTACTCAATATATGTTATTATTTAAATAACTTTTTAACGCCATATGTATGAAAACAAACAACAATAAAAAACAATGAAATGATTCGAAAGTTCAAATCATTTTTTCAAATTGAATCCTGAATCGAAGCAGCAATCGACTCGATTTGTAGGGCCCTAATATATATATATATATATATATATATATATATATATATATATATATATATATATATATTGAGCAACTTAATGTTAATACTTATTCATAAATGATTGACAGGGTACTCATGACAATCATTGCAACTGAGGTAACAGCAAGAAAGAAATGCATTTTTTCTATAAGAAAACATGAACAAAGGTGTATACAAATATCTAACTTTATAAACTTTAAGTTACGAAATGTTAAAACATATATCAAGTTTTACAATTTTACTTTTACTTGACAACTGCTTTGTAGCAACATTGGGGGTGTTTGAAAAATAAAAATTTTTAAACATAAATACAAAAAAAAAATTGGACCATAATAAGCTCAAGTGGCAAAATACTCTGAAAAATGCCCTAAAGTGTTTCCAAATTATTTGGTTTTGAGTGCAAGTAAATTCTCAATATTTTGTAATTTTTTTTTTAAGGTGCTTATCACTCCAATTTTTTTTTAGATTATTATGCATCTTGGTTTTTTTTTATAATTGTTGTTTAATTTAAAAAAAGATTTTGCAAAAAAATCTGCAAAAAAAATAATTTTAGAAATATTATGCATTTGACAAAATAATGCATGATAATTCTGCATTTATATGACTCATATATTGTTATATATATATGTTATATATATCATATATACATTGTTTGACATCTAAAAAAGACATTTAATTTCATTTTAATTTATCTTTTTAAAAAAAAATTTTCTAAAGTTGATTGAATGATACAAACTTTTTGTAACTTATTTCAATTTATCTTTTATATTTGGGAGTGTATGTTAATCCATCTGTAATTTTTTTTCGGTGAACTAATTGTTGCATCATTCAAATAGTCCTCTCAGATGGTCATTTACGCAAACAATACTTTTTGCAAACTTAAGAAATAATCTATATGATGATTGCATGTTTCAATACTGAGGAAACAAGGTCAGCCAGTCCTTAATTTGTTGTTCATCAATTCCAATCATCTTAAACATTTACCAGGAGAATTCATAAACCAAAAGAGCTAAGCTAGGAAGTTGTTGATGAATATTTAGTTAAAGTGTTAACAACTTTTTTATGTCTTTGTTTTTTTTATTTTTTGTTTTAAAATAGCACAGCATTAGTTTTGTATATAATCAAATATTTCAGCAGAAAGTTTTACTTCTCTTCAAGTGCAACATCACCCTCTAGCAAGGTTAAAGGAATCAGTGCTGAACCTAGATACCATGTATGTTTGAACTATGAATTCAACACAGCATCTATGGCATCTGGTTCTGCAAATACTGCTTTACATTGATGCATTTTATGAATGGCAATAACATCCATGTAAGGAGATTATTTCATTTGCATAAAACCAAGCTACAAATTCTGTTATTAACTTAATGTGTTCTTTGCTTTTTTGAAGAAAATCAATTTAATTTGAAAGAATTTGCGTTTTTGAATAGTATATAGATTTCCCTAAAAATCTTGCATGATGAATAGCTCCTGTTATTTTAACTTTATTGTTAGAAGCAGAAAGATAGCTAACCACTAGCTCTGCCAACTCTTTTCTAATTTCCCTGGCAATATCATTTCTTGATAATTAAAACCTACAATAGTCAAGAGAATTTATAGCAGCTTTTTCAAAAATAGTTCCGTTAACTTCATCCCCAGAAAGTTCAACTAGCAAAGATGGTTTATACTCGAAGTTAGGCTGCTTGAACAAGTTTTTGAATTGTTTAAACAGAGGATTATTAGGGCCCATAGTTTTTTCATTCATTACATTCGTTAACTCAGAAACATGATGTCTACAAGCTAAGAGAACTAGACACTTATTTAGCACAGTAGATATTTTTACTAGAGATCCTTTATGTATACTTTTAGAAGTTTCATCACTTAATTGTAATGATCTTCTTCAGATGAAGAGGCTTATGGCATAACACCAAGAAGATATCAGTCCTTATCAATGGTTGCCAGAACAGCTAGTCTGTCAAGCTTTAATTTATTTTCAAAAAGTGCTTTTCCAAAAAAATGATTAATGCATGGGTAGGGAAACGTTTGGATGCTGTGTGACATCTTTCTTAGCAATAACTGCCATTTCTTGAGCTGTTCGTTTTATCTTTTTAGATACTGTTGACTTGCTCCAAAAATTCAAGCTTTCTAAAATTAGAGTACTACCTCATTAGAATACTATCTAATAATATGGAGTACCAAAATACCAATTTATACAGTGTTGATATTTCTAACCTTTATACTAGTATTTCTCATGAACTAGGTTTAGAAGCAGTTAAATGTTGGATATGTAAACTATATGATGATATACCTATCAAATTTTTGGAAGCTTTTATTTTAAAAAGCGTGAATTTTATTTTACAGAACAATAGTTTTACTTTCAATAATGAGATTTTCAATCAATTAATTGGAACAGCTATGGGAACAAAAATGGCTCCACTATATGCTTGTTTAGTAGTAAGAAATGAAGAAGTGAAATTATTTCCTAAAGTTTTATTAAAATTCTTTAATAAAATATTAAATATATAGAACAATCTAAAATTTCATATACGAAAACCACAAAGTACTAATTTTTAAACTTTTTAGACATAACAGTTATTCTACATAATAACAACATTATTGTAAGATATTTTTTATAAACCTACAAATTCTCATGATTATCTAAATTACAATAGCCATCACCTAAACATACAAAGGAAAATATACCTTTCACATTAGCTAAATGGATAATTTGTTTTGTGTCTAATCCAACAAAAATGGAAATCAGACTTCAAGTTTTAGTTCGATCCCAGTTAAAATTATTAATAACAGAATTTTTAAAGCTCGACTACAGGGACCACCACCACAAAAAAGAGAACTCAACAAAACTATACCCTTTGTAACTAGAAATTTTGCAAATATTAATTTTGAAAATTTGTTAACTAATCTACATGGTATTTTGAAACTCTCTGTTTTAGACAATAAATTATAATCAGTTTTTGAAAACACTTCTATTGTACTATTACAACCACAACTAAAAAATATTTTAAGATACATAATACATCAAGTTTTAATAAGAAAACAGTTTTTATTAACAATGAATGCAACCTTTTAAAATGGGTATCAAAATGTTGTAAGATATGTACTATGTATCTTCATTTTTTGAACCATTTTACCACATCATCTGGTAAAGTATGGTACATAACTTCAATACCATGTAATTCAAAAAATATTATTTATTTTCTATCATGTGATGGATGTGATGGAAAAACAACATAGATTGGTAAAAATAACCTGAGGTTAAGAACTAATCTACACATCTACACATGCAAAACAGGCATTGGTTCAGATAAACTTTGTTAAATATTAATTAATAAATATATTTTACTCATCTTAGTTTGAATAGTTTTTCTTTTATTACCTGGAACTTTTTACTTGGTGTTATTTATATATATATATATATATATATATATATATATATATATATATATATATATATATATATATATATATATATATATATATATATATATATATATATATGGTAGTGGTGTAGTGGTAGAGCGCTTGCTTCATAAATGAGTGGTTCCGAGTTCGATCCCCACCACGTCCCTGGTAGTACCGCGCTCAACTCGTTTCTCCGCGCAGCGGCTATGTTCATTAAGGTTTGTGTTTCGGAGTTATAGAGTTGAGAGAGGATTATAACCACAAATAAGTAGCCTCCTCGTCTGTAGTGGTCTTTTCGGCCTTCTCGGAGGTGAATTAAAATAATATATATATATATATATCAGGCTTTCCCAGGAAAGGCGTGCGGTCGCACGCCTTGTTTGTCCACGCATAGAATAAATTTTTCTGACTAACTGACCACGTTATTATTATGCGTTTCAAGAATTCGCGCCAAAACAAAGCTAAATGAAAATACCGCAAAAATGCAAGCAATCTTAAAGTGAATAACAGAAATCTGTTTGTGCTTTAAAATTAAAAAATTAATGCATATTATTAAAAAAAAAATTTACCTATAATTTATTTAGGGTGGTAGTTATTTAAGCTATGAAAAATCAAATCAATAAGAAAAATCAAATCAAAAAGAAAAAGATTAATGCTTAAAGAAAATAAAAGGACCTTTTAATGTAAAATTTGTTTATGACTTTTATCAGTCAGTAATACTTTAAAATTCACGATAGAACTATAAACAATTTTTAAATGTTTTGTAAATACATTTAAATGTTTAAATGTATTGATTTTAATGTTTGAATGTATTGATACGCAAGAAAACACGAAAACGATTGCTATTTATTAGTAAAATATGTTTGCTTGTTTTTTTAAATGAAAAAAAATATTATTGTCAAACGATTGAGTTGCTTATTTTGCGATCATCAATTGACATAGTGAACGAGTGTTAATATATAATAATGTCCCAAAGGAACTGTTTTCGTAACAATGACAACAGAAGCAATGCAATTATTTTTTTAACTTCTTTCGTAATTACAAAATTATGCAATTGAATAACTTCAATGTAATAAAAGGCGAGCATTGACTCAGTAAAATCAGTTTAGAATAAGTCGAGAACTTTTTTCACATTAAAATTTTGTTATGTTTAAAATCTCAAATAATATATTTAATAATTAAAACAGCAATTTATTTTCTTGTCTATGTATTGGGGAATAAAGTCATTGCCTTTGCATAAACCTTCGTAAAAACTAAATTAAATGAAAAAGTTTGACCAAATTTGTCTAGCGTAAATAATGAATCAATTTTTTAATACATTGTTTGATAAAGTTCGTGAATAAATTACGTATCAAGTCTTTTTATTTTCGTAAAAACTTTATGACTTATCGTCGTCTTTTCCTTGACTTGTATCAAATTTCGTAGCTGAAAATAGCAACCCTAATAAAAGAAAACAAAAACAGTATAAAATTTTGAAAAAAATGTTTTGAAAAGACTTTTTTTTTTGTTACAAGAATTTATTTTTTTTTAATTTTTTTTTATTATCGAAATATTTTTCTTACATCCAATTTCAATTTTATACTTTGTTTAGACTTTGTTTCATTTTTTAAATATTATTTTTTATTCTCTATGGATAATTTCCGCTTTCTTACGAAATATTGCCGCGGTCACATTTTCTGAAAAATTTATTCTATGCGTGGACAAACAAGGCGTGCGACCGCACGCCTTTTCTGGGAAAGCCTGATAATATATATATATATATATATATATATATATATATATATATATATATATATATATGTATATATATACATATATATATATATATATATATATATATATATATTTTTTTTTTTTTTTTTTTTTTTTTTTTTAAACATCTTCACTTCCAACAAGGCTGCAAGCAACCACTATAAGAGTTGGAAGTTACTGGAAGAGAAAAGACTAAATCTGTAGAGCAAGATAACGATTGACTGATGACTTAAAAGATTGCAAATTATATGAATCAGGAAAGCAAGATGAAGGAAGCGAATTCCAAAGAACTGATGTTCGAGGAAAAAAACTAGAAGAATAAGAGTTTTTGAAGCACTTAGGAACAGTCACAGAAAAAGGATGAGACTTAATTGAATGGCGAGTAACACGAGAATGAATTTTAGTAGATGGCACAAGGGACGCTAGCTCTTTAGAGCAGTGCCCATTATAGTATTTGTAGAAAAGAGAAAGAGAAGCAACATTACGACGATGTGACAAAGGTTGGAGATTGGCTGCCAGAGCAGGTCCAACTATGTTTACAATTCGTTTTTGCACCTTGTCTAAAAGAGAAAGAGCATCATTAGAAGATCCGCCCCAGATGTGGCAACAGTATTCCATACAGGGACGGATTTGAGATTTATAGAGATAGAGAATAGAATCTGGAGTAAGAAAGTGTCGAGCTCGATAAAGAGATGCAACCTTAGCAGATGCTAATTTTGCAATGGATTTGATATACGGTTTAAAAGAAAGATCAGAAGTAAGAGTTAATCCTAGAAGATGAATGGTAGATGACTCATCTAGTACATTACCATTCATAAATATAGGAAGAGCTAAATTATTACGATAACGATTGGCCGAATAAAATTGAGTTTTATCTGAATTAAAGTTCACCAGCCACTGTGAGCCCCATGCTGTAGCAGAAGTGAGATCCTTTTCAAGCTCAGATACCCCCTCCAAGCAATCAGAGAGTGTAGGCTTCTTATCATGACAAGAGTAAATGGTAGTGTCGTCAGCGAATAATGCCACCTTAGATGTGAGAATATCTGGAAGATCGTTAATGTAAATTAAAAAGAGTATAGGGCCAAGGATTGAACCTTGAGGAACCCCTGAAGTTACAGGATGTGAAGAAGAGTGTTGTCCATCGAGGACAACTTTTATACTACGATTGGAAAGAAAGGACTCAATAATCTTAAAGACGTTACCAGCTACACCATAAGAAGAAAGCTTATGGAGAAGACCAGCATGCCAAACTTTATCAAAAGCTTTAGAAATGTCAAGTGCGATAGCCTTAACCTCTCCACCTCTATCTAATGCACGGTAAAACCTATCGGTTATTACTGTTAGCACATCAGCTGTAGAACGAGAAGACCGAAATCCATATTGATGATCAGAAAGTAAGTTATTTGATTCAAGATGAGAGATTAAGTGTTTGTTGATTAAAGATTCAAAAACCTTGCTTATGACAGGAAGAAGACTAATGGGACGGTAGTTAGATGAATCAGATCGCTCTCCGGAATTTTTGAAAATAGGGATAACAGATGCTGCTTTCCAGCATGATGGAAAACAAGACTCTGATAAGCACTTGTTAAATAGTTTAGAAAGTATGGATGAAAGCTCCGGAGAACACCTCTGCAAGACTACAACAGGAATGTTGTCAGGACCACAAGCTGTTGAAGAGTCTAAGCAGGAAATTACTTTAGATACAGAAGCTGAAGTGATGCGAATGTCAAGCAAGGGATCAACCTGTTTGACGGCTATGTCAGGTAAAACGCAACTAGTGGAATCAAGAGATGATATTGATGAAAAGTTCTTAGCAAACAATTCAGCTTTGTCTTTAGGTGAGGTGACAAAGTCTGAACCATACAAGAGAGAAGGAATAACAGATTTGCCCTTATTATTGATACTGTTATATATATATATATATATATATATATATATATATATATATATATATATATATATACTGTTATATATATATATATATATATATATATATATACATATACATACATATACATACATATACATATATATATATATATATATATATATATATATATATATATATATATATATATATATATATATATATATATATATATATATATATATATATTATACATATATACATATATATATCAGGGGCTATTCTAGACTGTTTTCGACAAATACGTTTACAGCAAATATTGTTATTTTTGCGAAAAAACTGCTGATTTTCTGCTAAAGTTTGCCGGGGTAACGAGGGGTACCTAATTTTTTTCCTAGAATAGGCCCTTTATATATATATATATATATATATATATATATATATATATATATATATATATATATATATATATATATATATATATATATATATATATATATATACATATATATACATATACATACATATACATACATATACATATATATATATATATATATATATATATATATATATATATATATATATATATATATATATATATATATATATATATATATATATATATATTATACATATATACATATATATCAGGGGCTATTCTAGACTGTTTTCGACAAATACGTTTACAGCAAATATTGTTATTTTTGCGAAAAAACTGCTGATTTTCTGCTAAAGTTTGCCGGGGTAACGAGGGGTACCTAATTTTTTTCCTAGAATAGGCCCTTTATATATATATATATATATATATATATATATATATATATATATATATATATATATATATATATATATATATATATATATATATATATATATATATATATATATATATATATATATATATATATATTAGCCAAAAAATAGCAGATATACAAAATTCTGATATAAAAATCTAATGACAAAACCAGTCATACATTAATTCTGTAAGATTGACTTCTTGCTTTTGTGAGTAGGTTCTCGATTTCATCAACTAAAATTGGTGTTTTAACATCTGTAAATAAAAATATTGAAACACAATATGCAAAACAATGTCAACAGTAGTTATTATTTAATAAGTAAACAATAACACCATCAAAATTAAACGATATTAAAAAATCAGAAAATAAAATTATCCACTCTCAGATATTCAGACCTCTTTATACAAAAAAAAATCCACTATAAACATCCTAAAAATTACATCGTCTAATTATGAGAAGATTAAATTAAGTACACATTGGTGAAATACATAAGTTTAACTAAAAATACCTGTCAATAACTTATTTGGAAACTTCTTTAACACAAATATGGTGACCTGATTTTCAATGTTGTACGATTCAAGTGTGTTTTCCTCAATGTTTAAACATTTACCACAATAAACTAACTCTAAAAAACAAAAAATATTTTTAAGTTACGTTAACTTAATAGTGATATATATATATATATATATATATATATATATATATATATATATATATATATATATATATATATATATATATATATATATATATATATATATATATATATATATATATATATATATATATATATATATAGGCCTGGCGCTAGATGTTCTGATGGTAGGTAAAAAAAATACTTTGGCACCTTAATGAAATAAATTTTTTAATGTATTTTATTTGAAATTAAAAAAAAAAAAAAAAGGTATCATGAAAATAGTACTTTTAAAGCTGTAATCAGAAAAAATTTCAATTGGAAATCTTCGATATTTGAATCAGCAGCAATTTTATTTTTAATGGAAATCATTACAAGATTGTTTAACTTATTGTGACCCACCGTTGATTCTAAACAGTTTTTGATAATTTCTAATTTTAAAAAAGATCTCTAGGCACTAGCTACTGTTATTGGTAATGTGAGATTGTAATTTTCAATGCATTCAGGCCCATCTTGAGGTCAACCTGGTCCCACAGCAAAATAATGCTTGTGGTTTCTGGAACCTCCCACTCCCCCTTCCAGTCACCTAGAAAAAAAAATTTGTACTGCAACAGAATTTTTTTTTATATAGCTTACTTAATAAATGTTACTGCATTAGACCAAAAACTAACAAGTAAATGTGATATAAATTAAAACTAACAAGTAAATGTGATATAAATTAATCCGAAGAATAAGCAAGGGACAATCAGATATTTGTATTTTACATATATTTAAAACAATTCAAAAGGGTATAATGAAACATAGACATCTCTAAAAATTACATAGCTTTCATCTAAGTTTCATTATTACATTATAAGAAGATGAATTTTTTTTAATCTTATGGCAGCTTTTTTTAATTAGCAAAATGATCATTCACACCTTCTACAATCAATCTCTTTAGAAAAATATTTTAAATTTTAAAAAAACAGCTAGAGTGTATAGGCCTTTCTGTCCACTACTAGACTTGCAATTCATCACTTTTTTAAAGTTGAAAAAGACCATGTATTTTTAAAAGCAGCATAAAGAAACATCCTTAAAACAACATTGCGGAATGTAGATTTATGTTTTTTTTTATTGAACAACCAAAAATAAATCCATATGATTTGGCTTTCTGGTTTCACCAGTACCCATTTTAATCAAGGTGGGAACGAAGAAGTTGAAATACATACATTCATTTAGAAAGTAAATGCTAGTATCGCCTAGGTAGATTTATTAAAGGTTTTGGGTGTGCAATGTGATCGCAACTTAGTCTAAAGTTAGAAGACGTACGAAGAATTTAAAATGAGACAGAAGTAGAACTTAAAATGACCTTTGCCTTTCAAGTTCAGCCAAAAGTCTTCTCCCAGTGAAGTCTGATCCCTCAATAAATGCCAATTTGTCTTGTTGGCGTTTATTTACATTTTTTTGTTTCTAATCAACAGAGTACTTGTGGATGCCCACTAATATCATAGCCTTTTTTTCAAATTTTTCAAAACATAATATAAACTTCTGTCCAAAAAACCTTCTTGATCCTGCCTAGAGAAGATATTGCCAAAGCATTGTACAGTACATTTCTCGCAAAATCAAAAGTATATCCACTTAAAATGTGTTATGGTCAATAAAGAGCTTCATTATTCTCTAGATTTTGCACAAGATCAGTCTCTATCTCTTAGTGCTCTAGTAACTCAGCAATCTTGGTTTATCTTTGATAAGATTAGACATGGAAAGATTGAGTTGCAGTGGCTTAAGATCCCTTCACAGTTCTGGAACTATTTTTATCTTGAGTTTGAAGTTATTATTTAATTCCTTGATGTTGTCAATGACTCATCAGAGAGGGCCTTAAACTAGTTAAAGAAGTTGGAAAAGTTACCAAAAAGAAAAAAAGACAGGATTTGTTCTTGTTTAATCATTTTTTCAAAAGATGTAGGCAAGAGGAAAAGAGAACAGATTTAGCATCAAACACAACTAATTGTATTTTTAAACAATAATTTGTTAATAAATTTTAAAAAGTATAATATTGCGTTAATTTTGTTTTTTTCACTTGTCCTCCTGCAACTTAAAAGAATATAATAAGGTATATTAATAGGGGAGAGCTGATCCACCTTTAATAAGTTTGATATCCAAAATAATATAGCATATTTTTATAGCCTATTATAATTTGACTAATTAAAGTGAATTTTTGAAATGACCATAGAAATAGGGAAATTTTTTTTTTGTCTATTATATTACTTTTTTCTATAACATTTTTAGTGTTGAGAAAAAAAAATATACAGAAAGAGTGCCTAATTTTTTTTTTTTAAATTAGTCATTATGAGAATAAATATAGAAAAAAAAAATTAAATAATGTTGAAGGGAAGCACAAATGGGTCAAAAATGTCAAATAATGTATTAAAAAATGTACTTTTGGGTCATGTCCCATCCTTAAACTTTTTTTAATTAAAAAAAAAAATCTTACATATAAAACAAGGGTCTGTGCACATAGTATTAAATCCAAAATCAAAAATGTATTAAATCATAAATTGTATCAGATAACAGTGACGGATCCAGGATTTTTTTGGTGTTTGAGATGTTCTATCACATGGGAGCAAACCCCAAACATTTGTATGTTTCAGGGTTGGAAAAAACCCAGGGTTTTTCTAAAAAACTTAACCCAAATGGATTTTTTTGGGTTTTATCGGTTTATTGGGTTTTTTTAAAAACCGATCAAAATACCAAATTTTTATCATTGTATGTGTACAGTAATTTTTTTTTAAATTTCATTAATTCACCTCCCTGTTGCTCCAGTGACCACTTCAGTCATGGGAGCAACTCAACTTTTAAAAATATTTTGTCTCAATCCTCAACTTAGAACATTACCATTTTAACTAACAAACAACATTAACGACTAAAATTTTTAAACAAGGGTGTCGTGCAGAGAAAATTTGTATTTTTGAAATAGTGTGAGAGTAATGATTAGCCAATTTGGGGTGACATTGACACATCATGTTTTTATTTTTTGGATTATGGATAGATATGTTTTCAAATGAATTTGTGCCTAAGATCAGATTGTTCTTAAGAATATCTAAAATGAATTTGTTAAGAACCATTACAGTGTCTTCACCACCAGATTCTTTTTTTTTCCCCTTGAAGATGTTTATCACCTCAGTTTTGCAACTGAATCAAAGTATCACAATATATAGCTCTATTGTGTGTGTTTCTTCACCTTTTAGCAAACTTGGTACTGATGTTCATTTTCAACCCGCTGTTCATAGTCACCCCTGTTGACGGTAGATGTTGTAAACTTGTAGCTGATATAAAATATTTAAAACCAGTAAAATAGACAGATAAGCATGAATATCATTTTCATCAATAAATCCTGTCCTTGTAAAGTGCATACAAGTTTCCAACATATTCTCTCATTGAATGAGCAAACATGGTGTAAACTTGCTTGCACATAACATAATGTTTTTTATGTTTTAAAGTTGTACTCACTTAACAAGGATAAGTCCACAGTTTAGTAAACTGTAGCATATTTTTTTTTGCCTGGCAATTTTCCATTTCTAGACTGTGAATAAAGTTTAACATTTTTTATATATAGTGTTCTGCTTGTGGATTAGAACTGAAATTTGCAGTTTACAACATAAGCTTTAAAAAATAAAGATCATATATCAATATAAAATCACATATAAACACTTGTTTGGAAATATTTGAGAGGAGAGTAAAGATACTAAATAACAATCTTGTACTTTAAAATTTAGTTAACAGAATGATTTTTATTTCCTTTATAAATATTTAACTAATTTAATATTTCAATACATATTTCAATATTTTTTAATATTTAACTTTTGGGTTATTCTGTAAAGAGTTCGAACTAAAAATTATATTCTAAATACCATTTTTTATATAAATACAGTTTTTACAAGAGTATTTACAGTATAAAAGTTGCACTTTTTTTTTAAGTTGATTAAGGTGCCCCAAGAAGTCCTCACGGTCTTATCACAGAGCACCGCGGAAGAGCATTTAATAGGAAGTTCACGCCTCTTTCCCAACCGATGTCGCAAAACTTGCCCAGAGGTGGGGTTTGAACCACGGATCTAATGTTTCTGAGGCAAGTGCGCTACCACTGCGCCATGGCTGCTTTATCATAGCATTTTTGTTTTTTTCTTTGCATATTTAGTTTTACATTTAGCAAGAAAAAATAAATTTCTGTATTGCTTTATGCCTATACACTAAACACTTTTTTTACACTGGAAAGAAGTAAGGTGGCTTAGGATTTGATATGCTTTCAGTTTATGGAAGCAATTTTTAACTGTTTTGATAAGCATAAAATCTTTTATAAATATTTAGCAATGCTTCTTAAAGTGTTAAAATCAGACTTTTCAGTTGTAAAATAGGATATTTTTAAAAAAACCCAAATATATTTGGGTTTTTTTGGAGTTTTTTAAGGTGGGTTTTTTGGGGTTTTTGGGGTTGGGTTTTTTTGGCAACCCTGGTATGTTTATACTTATGTCAAATAATGATGCTTTGCAAAAAATTGGGGTGATTGGAGACTGGGAACAAAAAGCCTTTTAACTTCATCCCCCACCCCACCCCAAACATGAGGGACAACAAGTTGATAAAATATTTTTTGTACTATTCTCAACTAGACTTATATTTGTCCATAAAATTCAGAGTTCAAAAGTTATGACCATGTAAAGTTTAAACCCCCTCAATTTGAGGAAGTTACAAATTTTATATGGTCATAATTTTTGAATGCTGAGAGATAATACTATGAAACTTAAAACTTATTGATGAATATAAGTCTAATTGAGAATAGTACAAAAAATATTTTATCAACTTGTTGCCCCTCACATTTGGGTGGGGGTAGGGAGAACGAAGTTAAGAGGTCTTTTTATTCCCGGCCTCTAATCATCGCAACTTTTGAAATTGTTATAATTGGAGGTTGTTGTCAAAAAATCCTGGATCCGTCGCTGTCAGGCAACTTTCCTTTATTCACTTTAGCAAGTTGTGAATTAGTTTTTGTTGATTATTCTTAGATAATTCAAGAGATGGTCAGTTAGGGTAAAAACAGTTGTTTAAGACTTACTTGTTTTGTTTGTATGATGAGACTCTTAACTTTGGAAAAAAAATGTCAAATCAAAGTTCAATCTGTTACAAGAAATCTATTAAAATACTTTTTGGGTGTGATAATTATAAAGTGTTACAAGTATGCTCTTGAAACTAAGATTGCTTACTTTAGATATTATTTTTATTATTTAATTGCAAACATATTATAACTAACTATTACTGCAATAAATACTATTATTAACTGTTGAATCTATGGACTTAGTATTGCATCTGATGTCTGAATCAAAAAAATATAATTAAAAAAAAATAATAGAAAAGTATACACAGACACACACACAGACACACACACACACACACACACACACACACACACACACACACACGCACACACACACAAACACACACACACTTAATTACCTTGATCTCCAGTTTTGATCTCAGTATACTGATAAACGATATCTTTAAAATTTGCAATAGAAAGTTTTAAATCAACATTTTCAATCTTTGTGCGCTTGTTTGTGAATGGTTCACAGATGAACAAGCATGACATACCAAACATATAAGTTTTTATTGTCTTTTAATCTAAATAAATTATAATTGGCACTCGACCTGGTCATTTTCAAAAAAACAAAAGTATATATATATACATATATATATATATATATATATATATATATATATATATATATATATATATATATATATATATATATATATATATATATATATATATATATATATATATATGTATGTATGTATGTAAACACGCACATATATTTAAATACATTAAATGTATGCATATAAGCAAGCCAGTTTAAGGACGAGAATATTTTTCTTTGATTACTTGTATTAAGGCATAAGGATTTGATTTAATTGTTTCAAGTAAAGTCTTGAAGCAATATTATTATTAACTAAATTTTAGAATCATAAGTTGATAAATTGCCTTTATTGGCTATAATGATATGTATGGATTATCATTGTTAAAATACTATTATACATAATACTAATAATCATTATACATTATGTATATATCATATAACATATACTTTCTTTTATAGTCTATAAACACATTAGTAAAAAATCGTTACTAGTTAAAATAATATTATGATCTCACATGTAATAAATATACTCCTAATACTGCAATATAATAATGCAATATAATATACTCCTAATACTTTTCTTAATAGGTTCTTCGTAATTTATTATTAATTGTATTAGATATTTTTACGAATTTTATTTTTGTATCATTCATATTTTCTAATAATATTAGATTAGAAAAAGGGGAAAAGTATTTAGTTAATGGATATAAAATTTTAGCGCTATTTTTAACGAAATTTGGCTTTTACAGCCATATAGTCGCAATTTCAAGTTGATAAAAATTTTAAAAACATAAAAACAGCAGCTACTAACTTATTTTCTATTAAGTCAGAAAGTTGATAAAATATTTTGCAAAATTTTGTAAAAGATTTTACGATAAACTAAAGTTTCTATTACTCAATATACCGATAAAGTAACGATCGCACCGATCGATATATTGAGATATAGCGATCTATGTTGCGTATACTTCTCTATACTGATCGTTATAGATCGCTATGGTTAAATTAATGTGGCGGTAAATACCTTGTAAATATGTGTGTTGCCAGTAAAAGCTAAACTATTTAAAAACTTTTGACAGTATCAAAAGATTCGAAACATATCCTGGTTTATTATCTTCAATAAAGAATATATCGTCACATTAGAATTATAGGGTTGTATCTGCCTTTTCTTAAAATGTGAGAACTTAATTTTCAATATTTATTTAATACATGTTTACAGCTGTAAGTTCGGTTACGTAACAAATGTCCGTTTTCTTTTTATGTAAACATGAAAGTATAAAACAGATGGAAATTCATAATTGTCAATAATTAGGTTACAATAATCAGTTTTAATAATTAGTTTAAATAAAAGTTTTAGTTTACATTTTGTTGTATAAAAACTAATCGTTAAAACAGATGATTATAACCTAAACTGAAATATAAACCTGATGAATATTAACTTGATGAATCGTCAAGCCGCTAACATCAAAGCAATTTCATTTTACATAGTTTTAAAGATCCGTTTTTATTCAACAAAATGTATACTAAAACTCGGTAATTAAATAGAATCACTTTGTTTTAAAAGTATATATTAGTTTAAGCTTTTTTTCTTGTTTCGAATCATAACACGACATTTGATTAAAAAGACAACTAAAACAATTTTTTAAAAATAAAAAATAAAACGTTTTCTAAATTATAATTTAGTATACTAAAGCCTAAAATTTCATTAGTTGTATATTATAATTCCATTTATGCTTTTAATAGTCTATTCATTAAATAAGAAGTTTAAGAAAAGGTTGTTATTTGCAGTTTTGTTGTCGCCATTTTTAATGTTTATAACAATTATTATAGGCAAACCGTCAAAATACACTATATTTTTAAATTTTTATGGACCTATTTGCGTCAACGTATAAAGATAAGTACAGTCTTGATGTCATTTTGTGATCGTTTATGAAACAAAAGGTTACAAGCATAATCCTGATGCATTTCAATACGCTTTGTTTTGTACTTCCATGATGTAATCGTGTCAACGTAACGTGCGGAAATGTGTAACATTTTATTAATAAACATTTTTTTAGATTTAATTATAGCATTTATATGCAGCGGCGGATCCAGGATTCAGTGGTGGGGTTTAATGCTTAAAGGTTTACATAGGGGAGGGTTTGGGATGGTATCCCCCTCCCAAAAATTTATGTGAGACAGGCATATAAATTATTATAAAATAGGTTTATTAATATCAATTGATTACAAATTAGTGGAGTGACGACTGCAGAATTTGTAGGTAGTGAACCACATGGCAAACTCACTTTACTGACGTCGTCAACTGTTGTAGCTGTAGGACTAGAAAATAAACAAAAAAGTACACGGTGAATACCCTTCTAACATTTTGTAGCTTCGCCGCTACTGCAAGTCAGGATTAGACGAATTCGTGAATTAGTCACTTTTTATTTTTAGTTCACTTTTTATTTTTGAATTAGTCACTTTTTATCACACTAATTATTAGTGTAATTGAGTACACAAGTTGCGCGAAGTGTAAAGTTTATTGTCCAATGTCCACACAAAACCCATTTTGTGTGGACATTGGACAACATAATTTTTAGTTACTTTTCATAAACAAATACAATTGAACAAAAAACAATTAAAAAAAACAAAAAACAATTGAAAAAAACAAAAAACAATTGAAAAAAAACTTTAACATTTTATAAAAAAACCGTTTCCTTTTTCGTTAAAAATAGTCTGTCATTTTACGCCTTTTTAGTATATTAAGTATATTTAGTAATATTCCATTTCATATTAAGATACTAAATACAGGCAATTTTCAAACAAGACGATTCAACACACGAATATCTTTTAACAAAGTTCACCTCATAATCAAAATATCAAATTGCGTGTTAATCTCTTACTTATATTAGGAATGTTTTGAAAGTTGACAAGTGGAAAATGTCCTTTTTCTTCAGAAAACTCGAATACAAGGGCCTGATGGTGCAAGAATTTCATGTCATCTCTTCAGCCTGACTTATCGACAATCCTTTCTGTTCCATTCAGAAATTTTGCTTGCAATTCGTCATAACTGTTCATCAACTAAGGTACAAAAGGAAAATATATAACAAAATAACAAAAAATATAACAATAAAAATTAGGAATAAAGAATGCGGAAACTCGAAGAAGTCCTTGAGGTCTTCAAAACGCTTTATATGAATTCATTTTTATTGATTTTTTGTAAATGTTTATTCGCTTTTGAATTGGATCTGTTTCGATAAATAGTTATATAAACCGTTGCAAAGAATAGTTAAAAATAATATACTTCAGTATATTTATGATGTGTTTGATGACGTCATAGTGTGTTGGTGATGTTAATATAAATCGAATAGATTAAAAAAAAAAATAATTGAATTGAACATTTCTTGCATTAAAATTGTAGAAAATAAAATCAGGGTGCGGAGGAAATTCTTGTTGATAATTAGCTCTTGTTCAAATATAGTTTTTTTTTATGTATATATTGCGTTTGCATCTTTACCATACAAGCGATCATAGGTGGTAGTTTTAGTTGGGTGTTCCTACACCAGAGGTTATGCAGCACTATTCTTTTTTTTTTTTTTTGAATATACATAGACTGCAAGCATACACACACCCATACTAACAGCACATATACACTCATATATATACCAGTATACATACATAAATATTTACATACACAGATACACATACACATTTATACATAATTTATTATTTCTATTTAATTTTTTTTTAATTTCTTTTTTTTTTTTCTTTTTTTTTTTACAAAACCGTGTTATAAATACCGTTATGAAATTTTTTTGTTTTTTGTTTTTTCAAATACTAAATAAAAAATAAAATAAACCTGAAAATTTATACATACTAGCAATATAAAATATAAAGCAATATACAATACAAACTCAAATAATAAATATTTATACATCTATTCATAGCTATCAGTTTCAGTACAATCTCAATGTAACTATATACTTAGGTAAACTTAGTTTTAATAATAGGTAGACAAACCCATAACACTAGTAATATAGAAAAACGTTCTCCATAGAAAGAATTAGATTTTTAAGCTTAGTTTTGAAAATAGAAAAAGAGGAAGGTAGATCAAAATTTTGCAAAATAACTTTATTCCAAAGATTAGGTGCACGATAATCAATACAAAGCTGATTAAACTTGGTTCGACATAAAACTTGATTTAGCAAATTATTATTTCTCAGTGCATACTTATTGTCTGGTTTCAAAGTAAAAATATTTTTAAAAACGTCAGGAGATAAGTTATTTTTCCACATATATACAAAACATAGAGTATTATATAAATTCACTTCATAAATATTAAGTATTCTCATTTCATTAAATAAAGGTTTTGAATGAGTAAAACGATTGGAAAAATTAATAATATGAATTGCGTGTTTCTGACGAGAAAAAAGACGTTTCAACTTATTCTTTCCAGCACTTCCCCAAGCAATATTTGCATAATTTATATAATTAAGGATAAACAAATGATAGAGTTGGGTCAAGCTTTTTTTATTTAGATAATCTCTAGATTTATATAAAATTCAAATATTTTTAGAAATCTTTGTACATACGTGATCAATATGCTGTTTCCATGTAATGTGCTCATCAAGATAGACTTCTTAAAACTTAATGACAGAGTCCCTCTTAATCTCAATTTGGTTAAAAAATATTTTAGGCAGATTTATGGGTAGGTAACGTTTTTTTGAAGCGGGTGGAAAATAATCCATTTTGTTTTATTAGTATTAAGAGTTAATCTGTTGCACTTGAACCAGTTAAATAATTTTTTCAGTTCGTCATTCATATTACAAAACAGTTTGGAGATGTCAGTATCAGAAAGGAATAGGTTAGTATCATCAGCGAATATAATGCTAAGTAGACTTGAAGCTTTATTTAAGTCATTAATGTAAATCAAGAATAAGAGGGGTCCCAATATAGAGTCTTGAGGAACACCGCAAGATATATCTAATAAATTTTTTTTGCCAATCATCCTTACAAGAAACAAATTGTTTACGGTTTGATAGGTAGCTTTCAAACCATCTTAAAGTTTTTTTGTTTATACCATAATATAATCAATGTTTGGAGACTTGGTGCTTCCTCCAATTTCCTCATCCGTCACCACAAGCAGAATTGTTTCGAACACATGATGATGGCAAGAATGGGCAGCGGTTTCTCAAATCCCTTCACAGAAAATATTTGTCTTACAACAACACCATTTTTTTTACAGTATTAAATTTTTTTACAGTTATAGTAAATACTAATTGTATCAGCGACTATCTTCTTCACAGCACTTCATAAATTATATTCCTCAAGAAATGTCAAATTCCATCAGTAATAGTTTCTTCCATTTCATCTTTCATGCACAGTACAGCTAATTTCACTTCCATTTTTTCATTTTTTAATACTACTGCTGAAAATGAATATCAAGTTGTAGTACAACCTGATGTTTATTTTCATTAAGGCGCTTTTTATCAAAATGTAATGACCATTGTTGAGTATTCAAGTTTTTTATCATATAATTACATTATCATAGATAAAAGTGGAGAGTTTAAGGCCATCACTCTTGACATTTCTAAAGATTTTGATAAAGTTTGGCATGCTGGTCTTCTCCAAAAGCTGTCTTCTTAGGTGTATCTGGTAACATCTTTAAGATCATTGAATCCTTTCTTTCCAACCGTAGAAAAAAAATTGTCCTCGATGAACAGCACTCTTTTTTATTCTCTGTAACTTCAGGGGTTCCTCAAAGTTCAATCCTTGACCCTATACTTTTTTTAATTTACATTAATGATCTTCCATATATTCTCACATCTAAGATGGCATTGTTCGCTGATGATACTTTTTATTCTTGTCATTATAGCGTCTCTTGTGCCATCTACTAAAATTCATTCTCGTGTTACTTGTCATTCAATTAAGTTTCGTCTTTTTTTTTGTGACTGTTTCTAAGTACTCCAAAAACTCTTATTCGTCTACTTTTTTCTCGAATATCAGTTCTTTAAAATTCGCTTACTTCATCTTGCTTCTTCGCTATCTTCGCTTTGCTTTCTTCATCTTATTCGCTTTCTTTATCTTGCATCTTTGCTTTCCTGATTCATATAATTTGCAATCTTTTAAATTGTCTGTAAATTGTTATCATGCTCTACAATCTTTATCTTTTCTCTTACAGTAACTTCCAACTCTAATAGTGGTTGCTTGCAACCTTTTTGGAAGTAAAGATGTTAAAAAAAAAGAAAAAATCTCTGTCTTCTGTTTAGAAGCTTCCTTAAATACTGACTTATAAACTACGGAGTTACTGGGTGTTGGAATAATAACATAATCGATTGTCAACTGCTTGCAAATTTTGGCAGAACTTCTTGTTGATAATGTTGTTAATATCACTAAGTTCACGGAAACTTTACTTTTGTTATGTTTCCTTTTTGGTAGGCAAGTATATTCATCACCGTAATTATTATTGACTTTCTATGACTTTAGACTTATCCGACTCTTTATCACTATCATTAAATGCAAGATTGTTGTGATTTTAATTTGCGTCAATAATTTGTAAATAATTAGTTCTGTTATGCTTTTGTCAATAATTAGCTTTGCTAATTATTGACAAAAGTCATACGTTGCATATTTTTGTTATTTTAACGTTTTTTATAACGATCATTAATTGCTGACAAGAGTCACAAGTTGTATTTTTAAATGCTATATATAGCCAACAATATTTTTGTAAAAACGTTGAGGTTGTTGATAAGTAATGAAAACATTAAAAATAATATGGCTTTTAAATGCGTTGAACAATAAGCTAATCGGGCATGTCTATTATCTCCGCAATATGAAGACGGACAGCCAAAGTGATTTATTTGGCAGATGACTTCTTTCTTCGTGATAAGCAATATTACTTCAGATCAACTTGCTGCTCTGCCGTCGAAAGTTTACAATACTATGGAAGAATTAACAGCACCTGATATGGCAGAGGACGTTTATTGAGTTGGTGGCGAAAGTTGTTGTTGAGTTGGTGTCGAAGTTGGTGTTGTTGAGTTGGTATCGAGTTGATGGTGAAACTGGAAACGTTGGAAATAAGAAAATCATCGTTAATCTTGCGGGAAGAGTTTAAGAAAGCTTATCGTGGCAATGAAAAATTGGTACAGACGTATGCACATCAAGTGATTTAGGCAGGTCAAGAATGCAAGTTCTTGCCTTCAGAGAGAGACGGCCGACTTTTAACATTGGGATTAATGATGGTGCTGTTCTGCGTGCCATTCTTCGGGGAGAAGATGAGTTGAAGTTTGCGTCAAGACTGCATCCTTGGTTGTAAAAACTAGATTAGATGCGGCATGTTTATCTGTAAATGAAGAAGTAAATGCAAGTTATCGAAAAACTGGGGCTGTAATGACAAGTTATATACGGAGAAAGAAAGAAATGAGATGTTTTAACTGTGAATCATTAAATCATTTTGCACGTAAATGTAACTCTTTATGCAAGAAATGCTCGCATAAACATGCTGCGATGGACTGTTAAAAATATCGAAAAAACCAGGAAAACTTAAATGGGACGAGTTCGCATTATAGGTATTTCAACAAGAGCTCGTCCCGAAACAATACTACCTACTATCAACTTGGTAATAAACGGAAGAAAAGCTGCAGTGCTTGTGGATACTTTTTGCTTGCAATCAATCATCACCAAGAGGTTACTGCTATCTGACTGATAAAGTGGTTCGTGTAGTGGGTGTTGTAACAATGGGTGGAATAATTCAATGCGAAAAAGTTGTTGCTAAAATACACCACCCAACAAACGGGTGCTTGCTGGATGCGTTGGTGTTATGTGTGGATGAAGTAATAAACAAATACGACATTATTATGGGTATGGATCTAATAAAGTTGTGTGATGAACTAAAAAATGGCAATAGAAAATTGAAATTCTTTGATTAAGTTGTCATCAACACCTTGTGTTGCGACAATTGAAATCGGAACGCGCAAAGCTTATTTTGATGGCAAAAAATGGATTGTAAGTTGGGAATGGGAGAACGAACCTAAAATAAAATAAAAAAACAAGTCAGTATAACGTATCTAACCAACATCGTGAGGCGTTCAACAACGAAATTAAAGAATGGATCAAAAAAGGCATACTTATCAAGTATGACGATAAAATTATGGGAAAAGCTAAAGGATTACACCCATTGATGTGCGTTATTCAAGATAATAAAGATAATACCGGGCTTGATCATCGCGAAATTACCTATGTAAAAACCTCTACAATAGATGCGGATGTCATCAACAATGCAATGAGGGATTGGGGACTCATGAATAAAAATAGCAATAACTCGGTGGTGGATCTAAAAATATCATTCCTACAAATTCATGTGCATAAATAACATTGGCCTTACCAAACTGTCATTTACAAAGATCAACGATATGTGCTTACCTGTTTGGACTTTTATTTGAACCTAGCACTTGTGATGATGAGCTCTAAGCTACGATATGTTTTCCAACAAAATTCTGCATTTGCAAAATCAACAAGAGGATACATTGATGACACCTTAGCAACCAATGAAAATGAAAGAAAACTGGGGGCACATATGAAGAAATGCGTTCCTCACGCTAAAACACTTAAATATTTTGGCAAAAATCCATTTCGTGCACTAGGATTGGAAGTAACAGTATATCCATCTACAAAGTAAATGTTTTAGAAGAGAGGATGCGAGGTTCCTATTACTAACAATTTGCTCATCAAGAGGGAGATATTCTCATTATGTGGTAACCTGGTTGCTAATTTACCAGTAGCTGGATCATTAAGACTCACATGCAGCTTTATAAAGAGATGTACAAACAAAGCAGATTGGGATAAACCTATAAAGAATAAGTACGTTAATGAAATGATGCAGGAAGTTGAGGATAAAGTCATCAAATGCAATCCAGCGAAAGGCGTATGGAATATCAAACCAAATGCATCTCTAACTGTATGGTGTGATGCAAGTTCGCTGACTAAAAGACTTGTGATAATGCAAGGTGAAAAAATCAGAAGATGCAACCTGGCTCCGACCAAAGTCCGATGCAATGCATATCAACGTAGCTCAATTGGATGCATTTAATGAAGGTCTCAATATGGTATTGAAATGGAACCCCAGTGATGTCTCTATCAAAACTAATTCTCACAGTGTATTCAGTTGGCTAAATTCTAAATTGACTCGTGACAAACCTCTAAAATAAGCTGATTATTATCCCATGGTTACCAACAACCACAAATTTTGCAGATGAACTCACACGAAAGCCAAAAAAATGGATAAAAAACAAAGTTGCAATGCAAGAATGTAATATCATTTATAAGTACGATAATCAGCAGATTAAAAAATTTCATTCAATAGCATACATGGGAGTTTCCAAAAGTATGGAGTTATGCTTGCGTGCTGGTATCCACGCTAGAGACACAGTGAAACAAATTGTCGCTAAATGTGATAAATTTTATTCAATTATTTAATTAATTAGAGCAAAATGTGGTATACCTATGTCTGTATTCTTAATCAACAACGTTCCATTAAAACACGGCATACCTTTTGAAATTTTTTGCCAACAATACAAACGCACCCGAATTCCTGGAGTCGATAAAATTGAATTAACGCAAAAGTCCCTGACTAAGTTTCAAGGATAAAAAGTTGGCGATAAAGTGTGGGTGAAGCTCAAACATATAACGCTGAGTACACAGCAATGGTTAAAAGGAAGTATAGTTGCACTGCATAATGGTTTATCAGTTAAAGTTGAGGTCAAAGAATCATGATGAAAATCGAAAGTTTGTGTGCTTGTTCTGTCTGAAAAAATGACAGAAAAAAAGACAGCTTACTACTTTTCAAGCAGATCGAATATTCCACCTGTACAAGACGAAAATCAATATCAGTGATACTCGGGTACCAAAAGGATTCTGCGAATCGTGTAGAATTACTTTGCACAGGAAACAAGAGGGGAAAGAAGTTGCACTCCCTCCTTTGTTTGATTTTAAGTCAATACAAGTGAGACCTGACACAAGAAGCACAATGTGTTGTTGCTTAATATGCCAAATTGGTCGTTCAAAACTGCAAGAAAAACATTCTTTTAACGAGCAAACCAATATTGAGAAAAAACATCATCACCACAGATACCATCAAGTGCTCCGAAATTGACTACTGTAGCCCTTGTAAAAATGCAATTAAATACGGACCTGTCAAACAACGGATTAAAAAAAACTTGTTAAAACTATAAACAAAACATCAAGCAGCAAGATGGTAGAGCAAAATTTCTACATAAGTTTTCTAAGACTAGGTCAACAAATGAGCAATTTATTCACCTGCAGCGACTTAAAAATCACAGACGAAAAAACAGGTTCTTGCACAGTTCGTGTTGTTGCTCACTACAATGATTTATCAAGTCTTGTGAATTATTTTATTCAGTTCCGCAAAATTTCTGGTGGCTATTTTGTTAAGCTAAAAATTGATGGTGGCAAAGGGTTTCTCAAGTTTTGGCTAAGCATTGTTGATACTGCGTTAAGTGATGAAACCAGCTCACCGCACCAACAACAATCTCTCACTCAAAGGACTGGTAAAGACTGAAGACAAATTATTTTTAAGGTTTCAGATGATTTGCCAGAAACACACTCCAATATTTTACAAATCTAGTCACTGATTAATGCAAATGGAGTTAAACTAATTTTGGCTTGTGATATGAAAGTTGCAAATATAATTTGTGGTCTTCAAACTCATTCAAATACGCACCCTTGCACCTGGTGTGAAGTCAAATCCAATTCTCTTGCCAAATCTGGAAACTTGCGAACACTGAGCTCAATTAATTCAAGCCTTTAGTCTTTTCAGCAATCTGGCGGGGTTGCTGCTAATGCAAAGCTGTTTGGCAATGTCATTCGAAAGCCTATCATCTGCGGGCCTGTCAAAGTTTTGATTTTGGAAATCATTTCACCAATGGAATTGTATCTCCTCTTAGGAGTTGTTAACCATCTTTTCAAGATTCTTAAAACTGCTTGGATAGAAGCTGTTAAGTGGCCAGCCGCCCTCTACATTCAACTGAGCCCGTATCACGAGGGTCTGTTTGAGCAAATGAATGTAGGAAGCTTCTTAAAAATGTGGATATGCTGCAGCAACTTGCTGAGACAAACATGGTTCCCAATATTGTGTGGATAATTGAAGCATTCAAAATCTTCAATTTAGTTGTCAAGGCTTGCTTTGGATACATCTTTCACCCGAATTTTGCTGAAAAAATTGAAAATTTAAAAAGTGTTACCTAATGATAATTGGTGCAAGCGTAACACCCAAACTTCACGCCGTCCTCTACCACATCAAGGATTTCATCAGTCACAAAGATTACCTTGGGGCCCTATAGTGAACAAACTTTCGAAACTTCTCATCAAGATTTTTATCAACATTGGTCGAGGTATAAGCAAAATAATAATCATCCAAAATACAAAGAAAGATTGTTGCGCTGCATAATTAATCTAAACCGTAAACATGTTTAAAGAACATCATTTGAGTTATTAGAAAATAGGCTGCTGAAATTCATGTTTTACGGCGTATAATGAATATTTTCACCATCTTTAAAAGTAGTATTATAGAGTATTTGTGTTAAAAGAATACATTGAGCTATTTATTAATTAGATATTTGATGGTAATACATCAAATATCTAATTAATATAGGAGGTCAATACAAAATATTTTAGGAGATCTACTTTTTTTTTTGTTTTACTAACTGGTAGCCCTTTGACTAGGTTTTGCACTTTTTTTTAGCTTTTTTTTGGCAGCAGTTTATACCTTAGGAAATGTTGGTATTTTCAAGCGGCCATACATGGCCGCCAACGCTAGGGAGGCTAGGGGGTCATGTCCTTCTCTACTTTTTTTTGCGAGGACCTTTTTTTTTCGAATTATAGACAATTATTTTAGAAATCATGGATTTTATTTTAGAAATTGAGGGGTTGACCCCCTCCACTTTGAAGACACTATTAGCATAAGACTAATTAAATTACGCTTTACGTAGAAAATCACTATTTTGGTCTATAAAATGAAAACTGTACATGTACCGATAAAATAATTATAACTAAAATTGTTGGTATTGCATAGTTAAACACTAATGTAACCGTTATTTTAAAAATAGTGACCGAATTTCAAATTAATCGGTAACTCTTTGAGGTATAAGTAGCAAAAAAATGACAAAACCTCAACTAAAACTGTAATAAATCCTACACCAGTCATCCAATCAGGATGAAATTTTGTCTAGAGTTTGGTGTGACTATTGGCTATATTTATACCAATTTTTATCAAATTATATTGAGTGGTTCAAATTCTACAAGTGCTTTTATTGGCGCACTATGAAGTCAAAATTTGACTTAGTTTGAACATTCAAATTAAATTATTTTCCGCGGACAAAATTAAATGACTTCAAAATTTGCATCACAGAGTACCTTAATGTGTACGCTAACTTTCCGTATAAGTGGCGTTCTTGGGTCAGCTAGTTAGGCATTATAAGAATCCGTGCTAACCGTGAAGACAGAAATAGGCCTGTAATTTGAGGGGTCTGACTCATCTCCAGCCTGGAGATGAGGCCCACCCCTCAAATTACAGAAAAATTTGAGTGACTTTGTGAATTGGAAATTATCCGGAACTAAACCTGATTTAAAAAATAGACTGAAAATATAAAAAAAAGGATGGTTCAATTATATCATAGACTAATTTTAATTTATTGACACTAATTTTATCTGATCCTGCACTTTAGTTAACTTTTAGACTTAATAAGGCAGATTGCAACTCAATTATATCTAGCTTTTATTCTTTCATTTTTTCATTAGAAGTTGTTAGATAGGAATCAAATGTTAGTGAAAGTTGAAAGATTATTTCGTGCTAAATTAGAGCATTAACAAAAAAAGCTATTTAATTTTTTTTTACATCTTCACTTTCAACAAGGCTGCAAGCAATCACTAATTAGACTTGGAAGTTACTGGAACACGAGAATGAATTTTAGTAGATGGCACAAGAGACGCTTGCTCTTACAGCAGTTTCTTTAGAAAAGAATTTTTTAGCTATTAGCACTTATCACAAATCAAATTACCGCCAATTAAATGCTTCTTTGGAAAAACAGTATTTTTATATATTTATTTTGACCAATTTTTTCTTTAACTGCATTCTATATTTGTTGTGAATTATTTTTTGATTTTCATATTAGTTCAGGATAACATTTTTTTTTTTTTTTAAATACTTTTTGACTTTTTCAAAAATATTTTTATAGTTTTTAAATGTTTTAGCGACATTTCTTGTAGTACGTAAAGTTATATTTAGTTAAAAAACATCAAAAACATCATCGTACTCACAATTTTTTTTTTTCTTTTTTGTGATGTATCACAAGAAGTAAAAATAAAAAAAAGTACGATGCAGTTTTTGATGTTATATTTAATTTCATTCGAATCAGCTTTTTTTAATTTTTCATAAAGTTTCAGTTTCTTCCTCGACGATTTTAGTAGACATTTTGTTATCCATGGAGATAAAAGTGATTTTGAATTTATAAAAAACTTTTTTAGGGGATATCATTTATTGTATTGTTTACAAAATTGCGATAGAAAAAGTTTTTAAGCATTGTTAGCATTGTGAGATTGAAGAACCAGCTCCCAATCAACGCCAATATTTTCAATTTTATTCGGCGCTCTTAAACCAATTCACACTTATGCCAGTTTGCACTTAAGCCAGTTTTTGTAACTGCTTCGCACTTATATCAGGTTGAATTTATGCAAATTCGCACTTATGCCAATGTTTGCAAAATCTTTTAGCGCACTTATGCCAGTTTGCACATATGCCAATTTGCGCTTATTCAGCCTCTCGAATTGATGGAATTATAGATATAAATACAAACACCTCTGTCTTTTAGTTTTTTTCATGGTCGCTCTGCTCGATTTATCCATGCTATATGAGAGTGAACCATCAAGAATATAGACAGTACATATATTTTTGTAATTTATAGTATGCTTATGTAAAACATCTATATTTCTAGTAAAAATACTACTTTTTGATGTTATTGTTATTGTTGCTGTATTGCTAAAACAATTCTCTAGAAAACAGACGTCTGTTTACTATTGCTAAAACCTTGTAAAAAGGTTTTATCTAACGCCCAAGCCCGCTATTCTCTTGTCACAAAATCTAGTATTTTATCTCAAAAATTAGGCTCTAGATACTTCTAAAGAATCTTTAACAGTGTCTATAATAAAGAATAATCTGTTATTCGTTCTCTCTTGCATGGTTCAGCTTTTTTTACCTTACCTAAAGACAAGGCTGAATTGTTTGCTAAGAACTTTTCATCAATCTCATCTCTTGATTCCACTAATTACATCCTACCTAATATAGCCGACAAACAGGCTAATCTATTGCTTGACATTTGTATCACTCGAGCTTCTGTATCTAAAATGATTTTCTACTTAGACTCTTCAACAGCTTGTAGTCTGGACACCATACCTGTTATGTTCTTGCAGAAGTGTTCTCCAGAACTGTTGTCCATACTTTCAAAACTATTTAATTTAAGTTCTTATCAGAGTACTTTTTTTCAGCTGCTGGAAAACTTTTTCTGTTATCCCTATTTTCAAAAATTCTTGAGAGCGATCTGACTCGTAATAACTACCGTCCTAATAGTCTTCTTCCTATCATAAGCAAGGTTTTTGAGTCTTTAATTAACAAACATTTAATCTCTTATCTTGAATCTAATAACATATGGATGCTGGTCTTTTCCATAAGTTCTTATCTTACGGTGTATAAGGTAATATCATTGAAATTATTAAAAACTTCCATACCAATCGTAGTACAAATTTTGTCCTCGATGGTCAGCACTCTTCTTTATTTCCTGTAAATTCAGGGGTTCCTCAAGATTCTATCCTTGGCCCTTTTTTTTTTTTTTTTTTTTGATTTTCATTAACAATCTCCCAGAATTTCTAACTTCTAAGTTAGCATTGTTTGCTGATGATATTACCATTTATTCTTGTCTTGATAAGAAGCCAACACTCTCTGATTGCTCGGAGTGGGCATTTGAACTTCAAATTATCTTTTTTTTTTTTTTTTTACATTTTCGTCATCGTTATAATAAATTATTTACAATATATTCATTTTGAGTTAAGGTATGACAGAAGCAGGCAGAAGACAAAAGTCTTATCCAGCCCCGTTATATCATTTACATATCAAACAAAGAAAAAATTATTCATCATATAAGAAAATGCATATATATATACATACATACATACATATATATATATATATATATATATATATATATATATATATATATATATATATATATATATATATATATATATATATATATATATATATATATATATATATACATATATATATATATATATATATATATATATATATATATATATATATATATATATATATATATATATATATATATATACACACACATACACACAAATACATATATATACAATACAATACAAATATAAAGATAAGTAATGAAATAAAGTGTGATGCCGCATTTTAACAAAAAGAAAAGTTAAAGAAATAAAAAATAAGAGAGAACAAAATAAAAATTAAAAACAAAATAGTATTTGAGATACGTCATAATCAAGTAACTGTTTTTTTAAGATACTTTTAAAAGTTTGGATTGAAGTTGTAGTTTTACTATTATTTGGGAGAAATGTGGTCCTCGGTAAGTTATTGAGAATTCAGATTGTTTTAACAAAGTTTTTAGTGCCTGATAATTAAGCAATGAATGCTTTGTTTGATATTTATGCTCTATAATAAAGAAAAGATCTTCAAAAATATTAGGTAGCAAATGATATTTTAATCTAAGCATGAATAAAAGAATATTATAAATATTTAATTGGTAAACATTCAGCACTCCAAGCTTACGAAGCACTGGATTGGTACTGGTGTATTTATTAGCATTTAATATAAGGTGGCTTGGTTGTTTTTGCTTTTTTAAGGTACAAGTTAGTCTTGACAGATAAGTGCTTGCCCAAGCAATGTTACAATAACTAATATAGCTATGAATAAATGAAAAGTAAATAGATTTTAAACAGTTTTTATCTAACATATATCTAGTTTTATACATGATTCCAATAGATTTTGAAAATTTTATTTTCTATTAGATTAATATGCTCTTTCCAATTTATTTGCTCATTGATTAAAACGCCAAAGAATTTGACACAGTATGTCCGTTGCAATTTGGTTATTTCTATTAAAATATCCGGGAGTTTTAAAGGCAACGTGTGAGATTTATAGGATTTAGAAAAGAGAGTATATTTGCTTTTAGTAGGATTCAGAGAGAGTTTGTTGGCTGTAAACCATTTATTAAGGTTATCAAGTTCACTATTAATAGTGGTAAAGATTGTCTTAATGGTCGAGTGCGTATAAAAAACTCGAGTGTCATCAGCAAAAAGATTCTAGTGGCTGGTGAACTTCAACTCAGATAAAACTTAATTTTCTTTAGCTTATAGTTATTGTAATAATCTATATTTATGATCGGTAATATACTCAATGATTTATAATATATTGAGTATTAATGTACTCGATGAGTCGAACGGTACGATAAATCATCTACCCTTCGTCTACTAGGATGAATCGAACGGTAATGTATTACCGTTTGACTGTATGATACGAAATTCGATACAATAATGTATTATTGTATCGAACTTCGTCTACTCGATGAGTCGAACGGTAATGTATTCGATAAATCATCTACTTCGTCTTACTTCTGTTCTTTCTTGGAAACCATATATCAAATACATTACAAAACTAGCATCTGCTAAGGTTGCATCTCTTTATTGTGCTCACCACTAGCTTACTCCGGATTCCATTCTTTATTTATATAAATCTCAAATCCATCTTTGTATGAAATACTGTTAGTATATCTGGAGCGGATCTTTAAATGATGCCTTTTCTCTATTAGACAAGGTGCAAAAACGTATTGCAACCATAGTTGGACTTGCTCTGGCGGGCAGCCTTCAACCATCGTCGTAATGTTGCTTCTCTTTTTCTTTTCTAGAAATACTATAATGAGCTCTAAAGACCTAGAGTCTCTTGTGCCATCTACTAAAATTCATTCTCGTGTTAATCATTATTCAATTAAGTCTCATCCTGTTGCTGTGATTGTTTTGTATAAATTAAACTTTTATAAAAGATAGTAACTTCTCTAATATAATATGCAATGAGTATACTGTAATAGCAAATAGAGAGCAGTTGACTTTTTGTTTACGCTGGATAGACAAAAATCTCGGTACAAATGAAAATTTTCTAGGGTATCATGAATTTCAAAACATCAAAAGTGATTCAATTGTCTTAGTGATCAAGGTATTTTAGAAGATGTTTTAGCTCATATTAAGATTTCTTAAATGAAGTTTAATTTTTAATAAATTGTTGTACAGGTTCTACAGAACTACATGCAACTGATGGAAGTTTGGGATAACTACCAAGACGAAAACATCGAAGTTGATGTAAAATTTTAGTTTAATGGGACGCAAAGCTCAAGTGGAACCATTTAAATTCTTTTTTGATATCAATTTAGGATTCATAATTTGTTTAGTTGTAGATAACCTATCAAAAAAAATCCAAGCAGAAAATCTTTCAGCAATTCAAAGCCAAGAAATGGCTCAAGTGACCATCAATATGTTTGAACAAATGAGATCAGAATATCAAGCTGATGCTTTTCATGTAGCAATTAAATTTAAAGCTGGAAAGTACCACTTTGTTAAATCACCTTCTATTCCAAGAAAAAGAAAAATACCAAACTATAAAACTTTGGAACTATATTTTAACGTAAATTGGTTTTCAAGCTGAAGCACATCACCCATCATGCTCAAGGTACATTATCGTGCAATATGTTATGAAATTTTTAGATTCCATTATTACAGTAACCAAGGATAGGTTTCACCAACCTTGGGTTGATGCTTATCTCACGATCGAGTCATTTTACTTGAAGAAATTGAAGGAAACTGTTTTAGGAAAGAAATAAAGTTATTGAGTGAAATGTGACCATTGACTTTTGGAAGTGTTGGAAGTAGAAACGTGGAAAACAGTTTTCTCCAACTCAAAACCATCTTGTTTTAAAGACAAATTTAAAGACATTCAGTCGCTTTTGGAAAGATAAAAAAATATGATTTCATATTTCATTGTTGTTTGCGAGCTTCTCATTATAACCATGCAACTTCCTTTACGATTCCTGAACGATTCTTTTTCCAAGACATAACAGATAATTTGACCATTTTAAACACTCATAAAACAAACGACGAACGCTTCCACAAGTTTGGACGGTTTGTCAACAATTTTAAATATTTAAACTTTATCAATTTTTTAAATATTTGTAATTAATTACATTTTAATTTTTTAAATATTTGTAAACAATTACATTTTAGCATAAAAATTGTATGCAATTAATTGCATACAATTTTTAAGCTAAAACGAAACAATTGGTTTCATTTTAACATAAAAAATATCCCTCTATATGTCACTTTGTCAGTTATGGCATCTAGAGTGATAAAGCTTTAAACATATTATTAAGTATACATCAAATATCAACAACATTTTAACCAAATCCAAAGAATCATTTTATGACTTTTCTTACGTTACTAAATTTAAATAAAAATTTTTAATCTCTTCACTTTTAATAAAAGGTTACGGCCATGTTAAAAACGTAATAACGGCCATGTTAAAAAGTGCAAATTCTGAAACATTTTTTTTTTCTTTTTAACAGCCAGTTAAAAATTGAAATATGAATTAAACAAAATTGATTTTGTTGGAAGCAGTGTGAAATCATGCGGGACTTTTATTAAATTAAACTTTATAAGGCAAAGGTCATAAGAAAAAAAATCAAGTTTTGTCTTTTTTGGATCAATGTTTTTTAAAATTGCGAATTTGCTCCAAACTTCTTGAGTTAATCCGCCCTTTTAAAAAACATTGATTTAATTGTACTTTATATATCAAAAATAATACTTTTTTTATCTATTTTTTTTTTTTCATTAGATATTAAATGATGTCCAAGCAGCAATAGTTTTATTAAGAACTATTTTTCTTTAAGAGTATTTTGAAATATACGTAAAAAGGTTGCGAAACTCACGGAGTTTTAATTATTCTATGACTGTACTCACTGTTTATAAAACCTTTAATTCAATAAAATTACTATTTTAATACAATTTATAAATATGCTTAAAAGTGAAAAAAAATGTTTATAAAGAAATAATTTATATTTTAAAATATGTTAAATATGCTATTTTTTTAATTATCTCTCTGAGATATAGTGCGTCGGCCATGCTATGCATTAGGCACTAGCAATTTTAACTTTTTTTTGAAAAATCAGTTGCTTCAAGGGGGGTTACGTTAATTTGACCATTAAGCTACAATGTACAAAATATGAATGTTGAAAGTCTTCCCGATTATATCTTATTTTAATATTACATATAACTCATTATGAAACATAAGCTAGAGTGAGTTATAAATAATAAACTTTTATAACGAATCTTAGTTTAAAACATTCTGTCACAAATTTTCATATATAGGGGAAAAGCTACTATGATGGCATACTTAACTTTGAAGCTTCATTAATCAGTATCCTGAAGACCAATATTAGGAGTTTGATATGAATATATTCCTTGTTATATGTAGAACAACAATAACCCTCGGAATTTTCATCAGTTTTTTTTTTTTTATAAGTTATTCCTGTTTTATAAAAAAAGCACAAGTATGCCATCATTGGCAACCACTGCTCCTATGATGACATAGAGGAGGATGGGGCTGGTTAGGATCGACAGTAACTTGATGATTTCATTTAACTTTAGAGTTTTCCCTCAGAAAAGCCAGAATTTCGTCGGAACCACCCTAATTTACCATTTTATGCTAAACAGCAGCATTGTGAAGTTTCACGCATGCGCATGGAATAAATTGCGTTTTATGTATTTTTTGGACCAAAAAAAAACTTTTGGAGCATTGCTTTCTTTTTACTTTACTTAAAAATAATTTTTTCTTACAAAAAAAAGGTTTTCCCAACTCGTCAATATTGCAACACACCCAACTCGTCAGTATGCCATCATGGGTAAAAGTCATCATTTTCATTAAAACAAGCTGTGTCTGATTTGTTCAAAAGATAAAATAAAAGTAAGTATTCCACTAAATGCACAAAAGTAAGTGTTCCACTAAATGCACAAAAAAAAGTATATATATATATATATATATATATATATATATATATATATATATATATATTTATATATATATATATATATATATATATATATATATATATATATATATATATATATATATATATATATATATATATATAAATATATATATATATATATATATATATATATATATATATATATATATATATATATATATATTTATATATATATATATATATATATATATATATATATATATATATATATATATATATATATATATATATATATATATGTATATATATATATATATATATATATATATATATACTTTTTTTTGTTTTACGATCAAAAAAACTTTCAACTGTACTTTAAACTCCCGGTTATTCGAACCGCCTCGGTTTCTTAGAATAATCAAATTTGCCTCGGAATTTTCTTAGAATAACCGAAATTCGAATAACTGAAAGTCCTTCACTTATTGAACGCAGACCCCTCCTCCAGTAATCCCCCCTATATATATATATATATATATATATATATATATATTATATATATATATATATATATATATATATATATATATATATATATATATATATATATATATATATATATATATATATATATATATATATAGGGGGGATTACTGAAGGAGGGGTCTGCGTTCAATAAGTGAAGGACTTTCAGTTATTCGAATTTCGGTTATTCTAAGAAAATTCCGAGGCAAATTTGGTTATTCTAAGAAACCGAGGCGGTTCGAATAACCGGGAGTTTAAAGTACAGTTGAAAGTTTTTTTGATCGTAAAACCTTTCTTTTTTGTTCTTAAAGAAACAGGAAATAGCCACTAATACTTGTTTTTATAATACCACTATCTTTTATAATACTATTCAAGCACGAATAGAATATTTTTATAGATGTTGATTTCTTAAACATTTATTGCATTCAAGGTTTTTAGTAAGGTTTCACCATGGGTGAGTTTATCTTTATTATAAATTTATCTTGATGCATGAAATTTTGATGTTTATTGTAATAATATGGGCTTTCCACGATATTTTTTTTTTTCAATAAAGATCCCAAGAAATTTAGTTGCTTCTGTTCTTTCTATGTTTATCTTACCTATTTTTAGTGAGGAAAGTGTAGTTGGGATATAATTTTTTTTGTTTTTCGGAATGAAACAAGGTGTATTTTGTTTTTTCTATATTTAGTAATAACTTATTTAACTTCACCCAGATGTTTAATCATTCAAGGTCTTTGTTCATATATTCGTAAAGATCTTTAATGGAGTTTGAGGAATAAAATAAATTTGTGCTACTGGGGTCAATGTTATAAAACTTTTTATCGCTACAGGCGGAATTTTTACTCTGGAATTTTTACAGCCGTAAATTTAGAGACGCAAAATGTTTTTTTATTCAATGTTATAAAACCTTTACCGGCGTATAGTTATGCAGGTATCTATGCTCTGAATTTATTTTTGGAAATCTACTGTCCGAATCAAAAACTTAAAAGGTTGTCAAAAACAAAATGTTTTTGAGTTGAAAATATCAAAGTTAACAAAAATTAACAGTTTCTTATGGATTTGGACTTAGACTGTTCTGATTCTGATGAAGAATATTTTGTTGCATTAGAATATTTGGCAAATCAGAGACAACCACGAGAAGTAAAACTGTTCAAACAGTATTTAAACTGTTAAGAATACAATTTAAAAGTAAAAAAATGGATTGTCATTAACTTTTTACCCTACCCTATAACAAAATTTGTATAGCTTTTCTATAAAAATAACTTATACTATTTTCTTTATAGAGGTTTCTTTAGACCATAGTTGTTAGTTCTTGGCCTTGACCTTGCCTTAAGACCAAAAACTAAGGCCTTACCCTTGAAACTTTTGGCCTTGGCCTTGAAGTTTTTGGCCTTGACCTTAATTGTTTTTACCTTGGTCTTTATAATAAAATGCATAAAATTAAAGAATTAAAAGTTTTTATTCTTTTTTTTACTTAATTAATTAGGTAATTAATCATTCTTTATTCTGTAAAATTCTGTTGGTATAAATATAGAAAATCTACACATATTTTATATTATACAATCTATATACATAGAAACACATATTATGCAATCTATACACATAGAAAATCTATACACACAGATAAAAATAGGAAAAATTGCATTAACAAACTTTTAAAAAAATGACTTTAAATATTAAATAATTAAAAGAATTATTCACTAACACAAATTCTTATAAGAAAAATACATTTCTCTCTCTTTTTCGCTTTCTCTCTCTCTCTCTCTCTCTCTCTCTCTTTCTCTCTCTCTCTCTCTCTCTCTCTCTCTCTCTGTGTATATATATATATATATATATATATATATATATATATATATATATATATATATATATATATATATATATATATATATATATATATATATATATTAGAAAAATATTGCTCATAAATCTTATACTTTTCTTTAACTTATTATTTATAACCCTAACTCTGAGCTTCTACATATCTAATTTTTTTTCTCTTTTTTTTTTTGTGTTTTAATATTTTTTGTTAAATTTAATAAGTTTAACAAAAAACATTAAATCACAACAGAAAAGAAAGAAATTAGATAGATAGAAGCTCAGTATTAGGGTTATAAATAATAATTTGAATGAAAGCATAAAATTTATAAGCAATGTTTTTCTAAAAAGTAGTTAATGAGAACAGTTTTAAATTTTGAGAATGACTTACATTTCTTAGATGACAAATTCAGTAAAAAAATATTAACAAAGAAATCGCTCGAAATTAAAATTTACCAAGAAATGTGCACTTAATTAAAATGAATGAATTTATAATAATTTTAGTTTTCAACTCAAGGTAAGTACTTTGAAAAGTTCTAAACCACAGGTTTCTACAACTAAATATTCATCTCTCTGGATCTTCAACAAAAATTTCAGTAGGTTGCTCCTCCGGGACTGTAAACGTTTCGGCTCTAGAAATTTATCAACGGTAATTTTGAAAAAATTTTTATAACATTGAAACAAATCATTTACGCCGTTAAAATTTACAGCCGATAGCATTTTACGCCGATAAAAAGTTTTATAACATTGAAACCTGGTAAACATTATTACATGCAGTTTTTTTAAAGTTTTTTTAAGGTGGTTAACATATAAAAGAAACAGAAGAGGTTCAAGAATGGAACCTTGGGGGACACCACACGTCTACCAATTTTGCTAAGCAAGTTAAGCTGTGATAAACTTGACTGAGATTGATGTTATTATTAAAAGCAAATTAATTTAGTTGTATAGAGCAGCCGTAGCGCAGTAGTTAGAGTTCAGGCTCAGAACCAAAGGTTTGAAGTTCGACGCTGCGGTGTCAAGCCGGCGCGCCGACTGTAGCCCAATAAGCGAAATTAGAAAGGAAGGAGGTGTAAACTTCCACGTTAAATGCTACTTCGAGGTGCTTTGTGATAAAGCCGATAGGTATTTTTGGAGCGTCTTAATAACTAGAAAAAAAATAAAGTAAAGGTAGGCTTTCTTATCACTTTGATGAAGAGTCATATTGTTGTCTCAATTATAGTAGCCGCAACACGGTTACTGAGGCAAATTATTTCAGCGCAGAAAAAGAGGTTCAAACTGTTATTCCCAATGTGTTCCACTTCGAGGCTCAGAAATTTTTGCAATTAACTTATTCTGATAAAGAGTTCCACAAAAGCGAGATAAAGTCGGAAAGCACAGACTATGAGCCTTAAATTTAATGTTATGGATGTTAATTGCGAAGTTCGATAATGGATGCTTTGTAGGTGTCATCTGTTAAACACTGGATTTGGAAAAGAAGAATATATTGACATAAACCGTCACAGCGATATCTAGCTCATAAAACATAGATCCGTATATAGTAACAGCTGAAGTAAGCTCGGCAACAAGTTTTGATTCCTAGTCGTTATAAAAATTATGTGACTAGTTTTAAAAAGATCCAAAAAAAAATTTCTGCTTGAAGCAACTAGTTTTAATAGCGCCCGACTCACAATAGTAGAAAAAAAAAATTCAACTCAAGGCAACAAATTTTGATAGCTGTAACTAGACTTAGAGCCATTTAAAAAACTTTATTCATTAAAATAAAATCTTAAAAAAGCCTCATTCATCAAAAATAGTCTAGGTGGCGTTTAACCCTTATTTTACATTTACTAGTCTTTTTTAAAAAACTTCTCAAAAACAGAATTTTCAATCAAGGAAACTTTTTCAAAAAACTTGTTAAAATATATAAACAAATAATAGAATTTAAAAAATCAACAGAAAAATATATCGTTGATAAAAACATTTTTTAAACAGTTATTTTGATAACCTAGATCTGTAGGTAAACATTTTATAAGAAAGCTAGACAAATTAGTGTTCGATAGTAATACATTATATACATTTTAGATTATATACACCATAAAAAGACTTTGCCTGCCCTTGCATTGTAAAAAGTGAAACGTTTATAAACGTTCAAAAAAGTACAGTTATTTTAAAACGAAAACGCCTATTATAATAATGACAAGAAGAATTATTGCAACTGCAATGCCAACAAAAACTCCTCTCACACGATAACCGTAAATCTTAAATGACCATAAATACGAATCTTCGTCTATTTCTCTCATCGTTTCTCTTTCCACCAATTGGTTCCTATCCATTTCTGGCAATATTTTTTTTCAAATACAAAAACTTTCTTTTTGGCTTGACTTCTATCTTCTAAAGATAATTATTTTTAAAACATTTTAGAAAATTACAGTTTCTAAACTTCGATATAAAAATATTCGGCTAAGCAATAATAGGATGCACTTTTTTAATTTAGTTACACAATTTTGTATTAAGACTTTTTAATTTAAAAAGTTGTATTAAAAAGATTATCATATCAAAATTCTTAACTGTGTTAAATTTTTTATGAATTAATTAACTTAATAATTTATCGATATTTGTAATTTTGAATGCGTTATAATTTATTATTTATGAAAAAGCAGTGGAAGAGATAAATTAATAAAAAGCAATGAAAGAGATAAAATAGCAATTAAATTTTATATAAATTGTTTAGCTTTTGATTATTTTTTGCAAAAAAAAAAACAAAAAACAATGCATAAAAAACATTAAAAGTAAACATTAAAAGTAAATAAAAAGATTTTTATTTTTAAGCTAAAATTTTACATAAAGTTTAAATTATAATGACAAACATTAAACTTAACGACATTTTCTGTCTAAATTATTAGGAAATGTACAACACAAAACTCTAAAGAAGTATTATTTGGAATAGTTTTAATAAGCGCCCTGTTTCAGGATTTTTTTTAAAAAATATTATTTTACACCCTTCTAAAAGGGTGTTAGCTAGAAACAATCCGCACGCCTCTAAAATTGCAAAATGTTAATTCCTGTAAAAAAAAAATTGCAACAATCCTGCAGCACTAATGCAATCATACTGTCAATTACAGAGGTAATTTGAAAATAATAGCTCAGATAGGGTAGCATAATAGCTTTCTGTTTTGTGTAGTTTTTTCTTTACAAACTAAAACAGTTTTTAACAGAATATATGATTTTAGGCTGTTAAGTTTCACTTCTTAAGGTTTTGTTTAAATGATATTGCTCATATCTGTAAGACGTAAGCATATTGCAGTACTGTAAAAGAGGGTCAAAACTTTTTTCCAATGTGCAAATCAAGGATTCGCGTTTTTAATAAAATCCTGACCCGAATATAATAAGTACTTGAATATCGAATTCGTTTTTAATGGTGATAAGTGAAAAAAAATTTTGCTATAATATATTAAAAATAATTATTTGATACAATATACATAATAATTATTTATCCATCGCATATTATTATAAGAAAATTAGTATAAACGGTTACATTAATTTAAATAATTTGGGTCTTGATTTTATAAAAAACGCGAAACCTGGATTTGCTCATTGGAAAAAAGTATCGACCGTAAAAGAGTGTTATACAAAGTACAAAACAATATACAAGCTTATGTATACACTAATCCTTACTTGTTTGAAATAATTAAATACCTCGTCAAACTAAACAAAGTCTTTTGTTAATATAATACAGAACACACATGCCAAAACTAAAATACAGAACACAAATGCCAAAACTAAAATACAGAACACAAATGTCAAATCTAAAATATAATGTAAACAAACTAAAACTAGTATTGTGAAAATAATTTTTTAACTTAAATCGTGCACTTGCTACTTGATTTAAATTTCAAATCAAGCATTATTTTTTTTGGCATCAAAATTAAACTAAAAGTAACTCATAACTGATTTGATCGAGCTCTTCGAGTTTTTAGAGCATAGAATTTGGACTAAGCTTGAATATACAATTGTATTATCAATGCAGTGAGTTAGCTGAAGGCGATGATTTACGGCTTTTTTTTACTTTTTTTATTATTTTTTAATAAATTAAAAAGTAAATATGAAAATGAAAAAGTAATAAGTAAATTAACAGAAAATTACTAATCCTTTAAAGTAATTGATAGTTTACTATAAAGGATTACTGCTGCCGAAGATGTGAGATTTTGAGAACAGTTAAATCTCTTGATGAGTTAACAGAAACTTTGAAAAATCAAGGGATCACGATTGGCAGATTAACACTCAGTGGGAAAAAAGATATCTTTAGACGAATAAAAGACGTCTTTTGACTTGTTATGACTTGTTATGTCTTTTTATAATCAGCCTAAATAAAGACATGGAAAAACGTCTTTTAAAAAGACGTCTTCAAAAAAGAGGTCGAAAAGACGTCAATTGGTTGTACGTCTTTAACAAGACGTAAAAAAGAGATCTTTTGTATCAATGACCTTTAAAAAAAGAAATAAGAAAATTTTCATTTAAATGTTAAATTAAACAACACCCAGTAGAACTTTTTTTAATTTAGGGAGAGAGAGGGGAAAATTTACTTACGTTTCCCACTGGGAAACAACTTTAAAAAAAGAAATAAGAAAATTTTCATTTAAATGTTAAATTATAATTTTATTATTAATTAGATGGGCTGCAGCTGTTTAGCTAGAAAATGTTAATGGGAAGAAGCAAAAAGTGGATGGCATGGTGCCATTAAGATGGTATGGACATGATCTAGTCTCAATTAGGTTATATATATATATATATATATATATATATATATATATATATATATATATATATATATATATATATATATATATATATATATATATATACATATATATATATATATATATATATATATATATATATATATATATATATATATATATATATATATATATATATATATATATATATATATATATATATATATATATATATATATATATATATATATATATGTACACCCGAAAAATATAAAAAATTGTAAATATATTTTGACACAAATTTTTATACATCCGGGTATATTCTCACTCGATTATCAGTCTAAAAAAGGCTTACCGATGAATTATAAGCCCAGTGCTTTTATCAGGGATGATACAGTATATATAACTGGAAAATTTTAAAAATGATTCCAAAATTACATTCTCTGGAACAACACTAACAACAGTAAATTTGGTGAGAATCCTAGGTGTCACCCTAGATTCAATACTCTCCTTAGACCAACATATAAACAAGTTAAATCCTGCAACTACCATATTCGTGATTTTCGCCACATTCGTCAATATCTCACCAACGAAGGGGCTAACACAATTGCTTGTGACATTATTAACTCTCAACTTGACTATTTTAACAGTCTTTTATCAGCTTCTTACAAAAAAAAATCTTAACTCCAACGTACTTAAAATAGTTTATCTCGCATTGTCTCTCATTCTCCTTTTTGTTCAAAATCAGAAAAATTGCTAAAATCTCTTCATTGGTTACCAAACCATCAACGAATAGTTTATAAAATATCAATTATTACATATAAAACTTTAAATACTAAATCTATTATGCATATCTATTTGAACTTTTAGAAACCTGAATTTCAAAACAAGGCACAAGATCATTAGACAGTTGTCAACTTATTTGTCGCCTATCAAAAACTTTCCTGGATCAAAGTCTTTTTCCATAAATGCACCTCAAATATGGAATGGCTTGTCTATAAATACACATAACTCAGCCACTTTAGGAGCATTTATAAAAATATAAAATGCGAACTTTATGTAGACGTCTTTAAGAACTCATAGTAAACTTTCTTAGTGCTTCTGAATTACTTCATCACTATTGTGATTGTTGTAAATGATGGCACTTTAACTATTATTATTATTATTATTATTATTATTATTATTATTATTATTATTATTATTATTATTATTATTATATATCTTTGACAACTTCTTTATCTTTAAACATTTTAATTCCAAATCTATACTTATTACTTTTTTTTGTTTTTGTTTTTTTATTGAAAATTTATTTATTTTTTTACCATTGATTTGAAATACAGTGGTTTTGTATCTTAAAACCATTTGCTTAAATGAAGTTTCAAAATAGATTGGCTGCAGCTGTTTAGCTAGAAAATGTTAATGGGAAGAAGCAAAAAGTGGATGGCATGGTGCCAATAAGATGGTATGGATATGATCTAGTCTCAATAAGGTTAGTCGCAGGTAAGTGTTTTTAAAAGTTTTACTGTTTATTTTTGGACTAATTTTTTAATGTTTTGTGCTTGGAGAACGTTGTTTATTACATATTAAATGAAAATATTTATTTTCAGACAAAAATAAAACCTATAAATAATTTCTGTCTGTATTTACTTGTTCGAGTGCCATTGAAATGAACGTTAGAAAAGAAGAAGCATTCAGTAGGCTTGCAATTTTTATATATATATTTTTAAATGATCTGAATAGTTTTGTTGTTTGTTTTTAGTTGAATGATGAAATTGTTTAGAAAAAAGATCGGCTCTTTAACTTTTATATTAAAGTTGTTATTTCCTTGTTAACTGTTGTCTGTCGTTAACAAAACAAGATTTATCTTTATAATTGTTTGCAAAACTTTTGGTTTGGATACAAAAGACCAAGTGAAAATAATACTGGAAAGGTACACTTTCTTATATCTAAAAATTATTGCAGCTTTCTAGTCTTCATTTTTGTTTATGTGTATTTCATCTTTGTTGCTAATGATATTGCCAGTTTTTATAATTTTATGTTGTTAAGTAAAGCATTGCTATGTTTCAGGCTAAAATAGAGCTTTGAATAATAATTTTATCCAGTTTAAATGAATTAAAACTCTCAAGGTGTATTAGCTGAATTATCTTTTCGTTTTGATAGTCTTTAGTCAATAACGGATTTTTAAATTGTTATGAGCCTACAACACTTAATTTTAGCAAAATTCAATCAAAAATTTAAAATCACGTCATAGAAGACAGAAAAGTATCAATATCTGTTTTCAATAACTTAGTTTTCATAGCAAATCTGAGAGATGCAAATGTTTAGCTTGGTTTAAAGTACTACATAATAAAATACATCGTTGTACAGTCATTTTGATGGTCGTAAATTTATTTAGCATACTTATTTTTATATTTTAAGACTGTTTACCGTTTGACTCATGTCCCAATCTTATCTAGTGAGTTCAAAAAGAAAGGATCGCGCTGGAAACATGAGGGGGTTAAAAGGATCAGCCCTTTTTGAATTAATAGTCGGTAAGTCTAATGTGTTTCACTCAGCTAATCAAGTTTCATTTGCTTTTTTGTATTACATTCAAGCAAGAGACTGTTTTTTATGTTCACTCGTTTTTTAGAAGTCGTAGCCAGCTCGTATGAAAGGATTTCTCGACGTGAAATAGTTAATTTTATTCAACAACGCCAAGAAACAGAGCTTCGTCAAGACACATAGGAGAAAAAAAAAAATGAAAAAATATTTTGTTGAGCAATACTGTTATTTTATTTATAAATTATTCTCCTATGTTTAAACATATAAAAGATGTAGAAAATGCTTCCTCTTTTATATTGACATCTAAAAGAGGTTTTTTTCTAGGCATCAGAAAGATTTTTTTGTCGTACTTTGTATGAAGAGCTATTATCAATTTCATATAATAAAAACAGCTTTTCATATATGAAAAGCTGTTTTTTATATACACTCATTTTTATATATTTTTAGACTGTTTACCGTTTGAATCATGTCAGTGTAAAAAATAGTTTTTCATATATGAAAAGTAGGAGTGCTATAGTGTAAAGGATACTGTAGTATACTAATAAGTATGACAAAAAAGTTGTTCCGACCCCGAGAAAAAAAAACTTTTTTAGAAGTGCATAATTGATAAATAAAGACGTCTTAATGACGCTTTTTTTATATCATTTCATGACAAGATTAAGATAAAAAAAGACGTCTTTTCGATGTCGAAAAAAGATGTCTCTTAGATTTTTATAATTGATTAAAAAAAGACGTCTTAAAGACATCGTAAATAAGACTTTTAAAGACGTGTTTTCGACTTTTTGCCCACTGGGCAGTCTATTATCATCTTGCACCAAAAAAATTCTCATAGAATAGAAGCCAAGAAGGATGTCACTACTTTTTCTATAAGACTCATTAAAGCAGGAAAAGACCTTCATAAAAATCATGCGGATACAAAACTTTGTTTTGCTTCTATTGAGAATTTAAAGGAATTAGCCTCATTCTTGGGACGAGCAGAAGTTGTTTTAGGGAGCCAAGATGACAAAACAAAAGTGGTTTCCCAGTAGCTACTTTATAAGCTCCCTTGATCAAGCAAATGAAATATAAAGGAAGCATACATGATCACAATTTTGTCATTGCTCCATGCCATAAACTCCCAGACAGCAAGGATATAATGGTCCAGAACTAGTCCTGTGTAGGCTACCGTGCTGGACCGACTACAGTTGCCGACATTGGCTAAGCTCAGTTTTACTCTAAGAAATTTTCATGGACCAGCCGTGGTTAGCCGATGATGACAAAACAGCGGCTAGCCAGTACAAGAAAAGAACTGGCAGAACAACGATTAACCATTATTACACTGTCTCACCGTAATTTTGTCTTTGTTAACTTACTGGGTCGCGCATGGGATTGTTATGGATTTTCATTGGGAAAAACTATTTAAAGTCTCCATATTTAACTTTTATACCTCGCCTTTTTAATTATTTAAAGTTGTTTTTAGCAGAATCGTCTCTAATTTTTTGGTTGAAAATTGGCGTACTTTTCATTAGTTCAAGGAGAATAAAATGTATTAGACACATGATAATAGATATTTTTATTTTTTATGAATAAATTTAAAAAACAGGCTTAAATTTCAAGATATATTTACGCTACAAAAAACAACTATTATAAAATAATTTGATTCATAAGCATTCGATAGACATTGGTGCTTTTCTGCAATTCATATTCAATCGTCAACATGATTCGTCCAATCGTCAACATAATTCGTTATAAATTTCTACTTCAATTTGTAACGTTATTTTCTTCTTTAGTGCTTGCATTCATTTTAACTTTAATAAAATAAAAATAAACATAAGCACAACTTAATAATTTATTACATATATACTTATACAACATAGTTAGCATGTTATAATAACAATTAATTTTATTATTAGCGAAAAAGTTTAATCAATTAACAACAAATCATAGTTACATAGACTTAAGTTAAGGATCTTTTTGTAACTTTATGAACTAAAATGTAATCAGAATCACAATGAAAAAAATTAAAATTACAACCAAGTGCTGGATACTTACAAACATACTTATTAAAACACACATTTTTTTAATTGGATTATTATGGACCAATTTTTCCAATTTCATGTCTTGAGATTTGACATTTCATGATTAAATATTTAATTTATTTCACAGCAGATTCTAAATAAAGTATATAACATGCTGTGACAAATTAATTTATCATTTTATTATGAATAGATGACTTTAAAATGTTTCCACAGTATGATAACAATATAAAGCATCTTAAATATTTTTAAAAAGATGCACGTTATCATTATACCATTAAAATATTTAAGATTGAAAGTATAATGTTAAACATTATTGACATATAATTAAAATATTTAAAATGAAACTTGAATATAATGTTCTTCATTATTGGCAATATCCAGATTAAATCTGTTTATCTAACTGCAACACAAATTTGTCAGCAAGGAAACAGAGAAGGATTACCTAATATACCTGAGTATAGGTAGTATATTTATATGTTTAAATGTGAGTAAATAATTATATATGTATTTCTGGATCAATATTTATATATGTACTATTAAACAATTATTTTTTTTTATATGTATTATTAAACAATTATTTTTTAAATAATTATTCAAAATCTGTTTAGACGGTTCTCGATGACAAGATACCACAATCTTCTTGCAAGTATCCGCGTTCTTATTGAAAAGTTAACAAAATTTGTAATTCATTCTTTTATTGTAAAACTTATTTTGAATAATTAAAAAGTAAACAAACTCTAAAAATGAAACATCAATACTATTAAATCTAATGATTAAGATTATTTTTTTTAAAGTTTTTTCATATAAAATAAGAAAATAAGAAAAGAAAAAAATTAGACAGCAAGGATTGGTTCGAATTCAAAAAAAAATCAATACAGTTCTTGAATTGATAGTTCTGGGAAGCCGTGAAAAAAGCTGGGTAGCCGGAAAAAACCATTAATGGTCTAACAAAGATTTGCCGAAGCAGAATAACAGATATTGGGCCGATACTGGCCCATTAGTGGTAAAATCCAAGGAGGTTTAATAAACAGGAGACGGTGTCACGTGACTTTTTTGAAGCCAGTTTTTAAAACGGCCGCCATCTTGATTAACCCGAAACATATCACGGAACTTAAGAGTTGACTAAAAAAGTTATTATATTATAGTGCGGAGTTTTGTCACATGATATTTTATCACGGAAAAAAAATACTTCGTTTGTTTTTGAAAAACTTCGTCCAAATAACGCAAGAAATTATTTTATGTACATACATTAATTCACATAAATTTACATACATTAATTTACATAAATTAATATACATTAATTTACATACACTAATTTTCTAAATTATTTTATGTAGGCGTTGAAGAACAAACCCATAAAAATTAATAGTTTACACGTATATGCAGATGTTATTTTTTTAGAAAAGAATGTACTACAATAGTTTGTTTGGGGACGACGTTTTGCTTTAGAATTAATAAAGTTATTTTTTTAATTATCAAAGTTACTTTTAAATGTTTCAGTCTTATTTAAATACAAGTAAATTAACATAACTCTTTCGTCCCCACAAAAAAATAGATTCTGCAATCATTTATTTATTATGTGAATAATTATTTTTTTATTGTAATTTAACAGTGTGGGCTTTTTGTTTTCCAAGTGGAGTTTTTTTAAATGTCTCCCATCTTTAGATATTTTCGAGTGCAATCAAAACTTGATCAAGTAAATTTGTCGTTTTTCTCTAAAGATTTTTCACACATCGAATTTTATTTTTTATAGTTGAGGTTTTATTACTAATTTTTACTTAGAGCATTCTAAAGTAGTTTTATTTATGTTGTTGGTGTTGCTAACCAAATAGTAATTTAATTACAACAGCTTATCAGTAAGTCTTATTTATAGTTTACAACATTTACCAATTACCCCCCGAAGATTACTCCAAATTATTGAGAGAAAACATCACCAAAACATACAAAAAAAGCCCCTATAAAACTAGATAATTTAATCAATCTCGAGGCAAAAAACATAGCAACTAAACTAAACATAAACAAACAAATCAATATAATCGCCAAATCAGAAGCATTCATTACATTAACAGACCACAAAAACAACTTTGAAAATCAAAAACCTTGCCGCTTATTAAATCCAGCAAAAAGTGAACTCGGTGTTGTCAGCAAAACATACCTAGATAAAATCAACGAGGACTTAAAAAATAAATTAAAACTAAACCAATGGAAAAACACGCAGAAGTAATCAAATGGTTTACAAACATAAGCGACAAGCAACATTGTGAAGCAAAACTACTATTTTGTTAAGAAATTACTCTTATTGAAGCCAATTTCAAAGTGAATTTATCTTCAATAGATTGGTTTATTTTGATCAAAACTTTGAATTGTAATACCAAAAAAGAAATGGAAAAGTTTATAAAAATTCAAGAAAAAAAATTAAAAAATTTAACAAATGGCAAAGTTACTCCATTAAATGCATCCGATATCATTACAAACTGTTCTTCGTATAAACTTTCGGATGACTTGTCAGACATCCTTAAAAATGGTTTAAATTTCTCAATTCCACCTAAACATCTTAGACGTTCCGATGTATACTCTTTTTTTGAACTCATTAATCGACTAATAAAAATAATTTAAAAACGAATGACGATTCTGGTAAACTAAAAGCTGAACTATTTCATCTCGCCAATTCATATATATATATAACTACCGACCATCTAAAGAATCTTTGAAAAAGCATGGCATTTTAAAAAAACTAAGCAAAAATTCAGATATTGTCATTTTAAAACCAGATAAAAGAAATGGTGTTGTTATTTTAGATAGGAAGGTTTATGACAACGGGATTTACATTATTATTAATGATCCAACTAAATTTAAACACTTAAAAAAAGACGTCACATTAATAAGGAAACGCAACTTCAAAACTTTTTAAGGAAACTAAAAAGTCAAGATTTCTTTCATAATTCAAGTTGATAATAAAATTTATCCTACAGGCTCTCGTCCTGCTCGCATATACGGTCTTCCGAAAATGCAAAAATTAAAGTCTTTTGATCATGGTATACTTTTACGACCTGTTGTATTGTCTATTAGCACTTATAACTATCATTTGGCTAGATTTCTTCGAGATTTATTATCTCCATTAATACCGTCTGAGTTTTGTATTAAAGATTCTTTTACTTTTGTTAAAGAAGTAAACGAAGCGAAATTTAACAGTTTTCTTGCATCTTTCGATATCACAAGTTTATTCACAAACATTCCATTACAAGAAACAATAGGTATTGCTGTCGATGTTATCATAAAAAATAATATAAATCTTAAAATCAACAAAAGTAATTTAAAAAAACTCTTTCTTTTCGCAACAGCACAAACGCATTATCACTTTAAAGGACAAAATTGATGGAGTTGCTATGGGTTCTCCATTAGCACTTGTACTTGCTAATCTGTTTATGGGTAATTTTAAAGAAAAATGGGTCAAATCTTATAATGGAGAAAAACCGTTGTTTTACAAACGTTATGTAGATGACATTTTTACTGCTTTCCCCTCAGAAAACCACGCAATTTTATTCTTGGATTATATAAACAAAAGACATTCTTCAATATCTTTTACCGTGGAAAAGGAAGAAAACTCAAAAGTATCTTTTTTGGACATAACTCTATGTAAGTCGAGCAGTTCAACAATTACAACAGTTTTTCATAAAAAAACTTTTACTGGATTATACACCAACTTTTACAGCTTTACTTCGTTTTCATATAAAATAAGTCCTATAAAATGTTTAATTGATAAAAATTTCAAAATTAACAACACTACCCTTGGTCTCCACTATGACATTAAAAATCTTTTGAGACCAAGGTCAAGGCCTTTATTTTTGGCTTTAAGGCTAAGCCAAGGTCAAGAACTAACAACTCTAAATTAACCTGATGTAGTATGGTCATTTCCTTTATTAATTGATTTTGAAAAAAGTTATCTTATTTTTTGTAGCTAGGATTGTGAGGTATTTTTATTTAATAAAAATTTAGAATTATGTTGAAGTATGTATTCATTTTATTTCTTTTATTATTATTTTCCAATAATTTGTTTTTTACTGCATTTGAGTACAGTGGTTTTTATCTTTATAAATAGTATAAACCATATCAGATATGTTTATATGTACCAATTGTGTTTAGTTTAAAAATATTTTTATTTTATATATCAATATTTTGATCTCTATGCTTAACTGCACGTTATTATAAATATTATTCATGTAAAAGTATTAGCAAAATTGCTAATACTTTTACATGAACTGCCATTTTTTTAAATAAATTGAAATTGTGTACTGAAATTATTAACAAATCGTTGGCTTTCATTTTGTGTGTGTGTGTGTGTGTGTGTGTGTGTGTGTGTGTGTGTGTGTGTGTGAAGATATATTTTAGTTTTATCCTCATTTTGTAGGTATTTCGACATTTTCGGCCTGTTTTATTTCAGTACACATTTTCAATTTATTAAAAAAAATCAAATAAAAGTTAATATTTCTCCTCAAAGTTTTGTAACGTTTAACTTATTATAAATTAAACTATTTAAAAATATAAGTTATGGTAAACAAGTTTAAAACATATTCTACTATTAAAGAAAATTTATATTTATAAATCGACCAAATAATTTTGATTCAAAATTTAATTTCTAAAAAAAATTTATTAAAAGTTTGTTAACGCAAAAATTTTTACGCAAGAAAAAAAAATTAAAAAAAGTTTTCTTATCAATGCCAGAAATTTGGTTCTAGGAAGAAATCCCCCAGGAAAAAATCCCCCCCCCAGAAAAAATCCCCTCGTAAAAAATCCCCCTTCCCCCCTCCCCCTCCAAGTACTCGATTCCAACCAAATGCCGCTCTCTTGAAATTGAAATTAATGATATTATGGAAGTATAACGGTTGTTTAATACTATTAAAAAAAATCAGCTGCGACTAACAATAACTTAGACTTAAAATCAATTTTGAAATTTCAAGATTTTAGACTAATTTAATTCTTACTTTACAATGCATTGTGACGTGAAAAAATTTATTTGTCTGGAAATTTGAAGTTTATAAGATACTATCTGTTTATATGAAGAATATTTAGTTGATAACGGGTGACAACTAAAAAACGAGACTGGATATAAAGACACATATCTCCTTAAAGGAATAAGACTTTAAAAATAGGAAAACTGTTTTAGAAGGTATTTTTATTCTAGTTTTTAAATATTTTATGTGCTTTTATTTGTTATAGAAAAATGAATAAAAAAATAAATTCAAAACAAGAAGAGATTAGAAAACGTGAGTATGAATTTTATTTAAATTGCAAAAATGCTGGTAAAAAGTTCACTTATGACTACTTTAAAGTTGAGAATATACCTAAAAGTACTATCTACAAGATAATTAAACGTGCTGAAAGTAAATCTGGGTACCAAAGAATTCAAGGAAGTGTAGTAAAAGCTAAAAAAATGACCAGGAAAAACATTGAAAGGCTCAAACTCATGTTTGACCATAAAGACGGAGTTTCTTAACGACAGGCAGCTAAAAAGTTCAACTGTACTCAGCAATACATTAGTAAAACATTAAAAAAAAAGAAAAAATAAAAATGACGATTCCAAAACGCTCTGACCAGCGAAAACCAGTAGCTAGAACTAAGTGCAATCGATTGAGTCAGAAATTCAAAAAACGTAAACCAATCATTGAAGATAAGTCTTATTTCACGTTAAATCACTCCAGTATCAATGGGTATATTTTATACTAGTGATGTAAAATCTACTCCATTTAAATTTAAATATCAAACAAAACAAAAGTTTCAAAAGAAATATTGATTGCAACTATGTTCCGAAAGTAATAAAAATATTTGAATAAATTTACACTAAATTATAGATATTTAAATTTTCTCTTGGAGTAGCATTATTAAAACTCTTATCTAATAATAACATAACTCGGCTTGAAGTATTTGAAAAAATTAAAGACACTATTTCATCACAACTTACTTCAAGACAAATCGATCAGTTTAATAGTATGCTCATAAACAATTTAAACGTATCCATCAATTTAAACGATGATTTTACTTTTTTTTAAAAAGCTCTTCTCAAATTTGTATGCAAATGCCGATCAAAATTTAGCAAAAAATATTTTTGAAATAAGAGCAAATTTTTAAGTGGCGAATATTCGCGACGAAAAAAAAGTGTTATCCTGATGGTATTTATATAGCTGCAAATGGAATGAAAGCCGAAGTTCCACTGAAAAAATTCTTATACCATACAGTTCATTGAATGCTGCAACTAACTACTGTTAAAAACAGAATATCTTAAATTGATTCCTTTGAATCCTGTTTAGGAATGAATTTGAATTGCAAATGGGGCTTTGACGGTGCAAGTAGCCAAAAACAGTATAAACAAAGATTTTCCGTCCAAATAAACAACAATGATGAATATAATGTTTTAATGTCTGATCAAAGCTTTAATGTCTGAGTGCAATGATTATTGATGTAGAAATAATTGAACCAGAAGCTGAAAAGAAGCTTGTAATTGAAGTAAGATTCAATCTTAAACTTACAATGATTGATGGAAAAGCAGTTAATGCAATTTGTGACAATAAATCGGCTCAAATTTGTAATATTTGCAAATGTATCCTAGATCAATGAAAAACTTAGATAAAGCTCTGATCAGTTTAACAGATTCGCAAAGCTTAGAGTTTGGGTTATTGTCATTACATACATGGATTTGATGTTTTGAGTGTACTCTACATATAAGTTATAGACTTGATATTAAAGAATGGCAAATACGTGGACCTGAAAATATAAAATTAGCAGCTGTAAAAAAAATGTTTGTTCAGCGTGAATTTGCAAAAATTGGCCTTATTGTTGACATGCCTCTTCAAGGCGGATCTGCGACATCAAATGATGGCAATACTGCTTGTCGTGCCTTTTATCAGCAAGCAGAGTTTTTGCGAATAACAGAAGTCAAGAATGATTTAATATACAGGCTATACATTATTCTATCTGTCATTTGAGCAAGTTCAACACCGAGCCACAAAACATATTGCCTCCCTTAAACACCTTTCGTATGCTCAAAGACTACCAAGCCTTAACCTGAAAACACTAACTGAACGACAAGAAAAAGGAGGCTTTATCGAACAATATAAAATCATGACCAAAATTGATAAAGTTAAATTTCACGTCAACTTCATCCTAACACGGAATCTTCAAATTACAGTTTTTGGCCGCGTGGACACACTAAAGAACTAAAAGCACAACTTGTCCGAAACTGCGCTGAAAGAAGCAACTTCTTCACCAACTCTATTGTAAGATTATGGAACTCTTTAACCCAAAATGCGGTGAACGCAAAAAACTGGAACAATTTTAGACACAAACTTACTCTGCTACGGCATCTTCACTTAAGCTGAAATTGAAAAACTGTATTTTCATAACAGAGAGGCCTGGCGTGCCCCTCTTTGTCAAAAAAAAATTTGTAAATTTATTTTTGACCATGAATGAATAAACCTAATCCTAAATTAATTTGAATAAAAAAATTAACAAAGCCAAATATGAAACATATTGTTTGGAAAGAGCAAATATTTTTGTTGGAGAGTACTCATGGTTTTACATGTCAGCCTCAGTACACAATCTACTCATTCATAGTAGTCTGACAATATCTAGATTTATGCTACCAATTGGAATGTACTCTGAAGAAGCAATTGAAGCTCGGAATAAAGATAATAAAAATATTTGTTTACAACACACTCTTAAATTTGATCGAAAAGCTACAATGACGGACCAATTCAATTATTTAATACTGACATTATCGAATCATCTAAAAATGAAAACACTGATTTGCCATTTTATTACTATGCTGACTCTGAATACACTGACTAAGATTTTATTAATATTATTTTTACCATTTGATTTATGCAAAATTACTATAATATAATGTTGCGTTAATATAACTATAATATAATGCGAAATTACTATAATATAACGTTGATTGGGATCTTATAATGCAATCGGTAGAGGTAAATAATGTCTATGAACTATTTCTGAAATTTTTTTGTGAAACCTTTCCGGAGAAAAAAATTGTTATAAATACCAAGTCATATCAAGCTCCATGGATGTCTAAAGGCTTATTAAAATCTTCAAAGAAAAAAAAAAGTTGTATGAAAAATTCTTAAAAAAAAAACGTATAAAAATGAAACAAACTAAAAACTTTATAAAAATATATTTGAAAAAACTAAACAACAATCAAAAAAAATTTACAATTCAAAGTTGTTAAAAAAAACTAACGGAAATGCCAAAAGTACGTGGAGCGTAATTAAAGAAATTATTGGCAGAAAAAATAATGGAATAAGTATTCAACCAAAGAAACTCTTAGTAGATGGTAAAATAATATATGACAAGTCAATGGTAGCTGAAAATCTAAACAGCTTCTTTCTTAATATTGGTCCAAACTTAGCTGAAAAAATTCCTTCAAGTTCATCATCGTTTGATTCTTATTTAAAAATATATGATAAGGTCATGGACGAATCTAAACTAGATATTAATGAGTTACGATATGCTCTAGATAATCTTAAAAACAACACAAGTGTAGGTTTTGAATATTAGCATAAATGTTGTTAAATCAGTTTTTCATATTAGAGAAACTCCCTTATATCACATTTTAATCTTTCTCTTCAATCTGGAACAGTTCCAGAAAAATTAATAATTGCACGGGTCTTGCCTATTTTTAAGTCTGGCGATGACACAGATTCTTCAAATTATAGACCAATATCAATTTTACCATGCTTTTCTAAGTTACTCGAGCGTATAATGTATAATAGGCTAAACAGCTACTTAACAGTAAATAACATGTTGTACAACAAGCAATAAAAAAATCATTTAACTGATCACGCTTTGACCGAGTTAGTAACTCATGTAACCAATGCCTTTAATGAAGACCGTTTTACATTAGGAGTATTTATTGATCTGTCTAAAGCTTTTGACACAGTCAACCATGTCATTCTTTTAAAAAAAACTTGAACATTATGGAATAAAAAACAATAATTTACTATGGTTTAAAGATTACTTATTAAACAGACAGCAATACATTCAATATGAAAATGTTAAAACGACAAAAAGTATAATAAAATGTGGAGTTCCTCAAGACTCAATCCTAGGACCGTTACTGTTTTCTCTTTATATAAATGATCTATCTCTTACCTTGAACATACTAAACTTTATTTTATTTGCTAATGACTCCAATCTGTTTTATTCTCATATGGATATTAAAACCCTCTTTAAAGTAGTTAATGAAGAAGTAAACAAAGTAAATGAATGGTTTATTTTTTCACTTTATTTTTTAACAATATTTCACAAGTATTTTTATACTTTCACTTAACGTTAACAAAACTAAATTTATTCTATTTCACAAATTAACCAAAACAGGAAAATTACCTTCCTTTAAAATTACCCAATCTTAAAATCAATAATATAAATATTACTAAGCAAACAGCTGTAAACTTTTTAGGTATTATTTTAGACGAAAATTTAACATGGAGGAAACATATAAACACTCACTTGAAAGAAAACTTTCAATAAACATTGCAATGATGTATAAAGCAAAACCATTTTTGGATATAAGATCTCTAAAAAGTTTATATTTTTCATTCATACATAGCTATCTAACTTACGGCAATATCGTATGGGCAAGCAACAGTTACGCTAAGTTAAAGAAAATTTATACTAAACAAAAACATGCATGTAGAATTGTATTTGGAGTAAAAAGAACTATGCCTTGTGAGCCACTTCTACGTAAACTCGATGCATTAAATGTGTTTAAAATTAACATATTCCTCGTCATACAGTTCATGTATCAAATAAAATATGGACTGTCTCCAGCAATATTCTATCCTTATTTTAGAGAAGTAAGCCATAAATACCCCACCAAGTTCTCAGAAAATAACTTTGTAACTCAAAAGTATAATCTAAAGTTATGTTCTTATTCTATTCAGTACCGGGGTCCAATTTTGTGGAAAAACTTTCAGCATATTGTTAATATTTAAGAAAAAACATTTCCGCAATTCAAATCTAAATTAAGACGTTATTAAGTACTTACGGATTTTAATATAGCAGATCTTCTATGTTACTTTTAAAGTTTTAAAATTTATTATACTAAATTAGCACCATAAATTTAAAAATCTAGACTATTTAAAAATACTAAGAATTTCAATGTCTTTATCATACTTTCATTGAAAATATATATTCTCTTAAAGTTACCTACAATTTTCTTAACATATTTTATATTATTGGAAGAGAATTTTTATTTGAATTTTGAATTATTTTGAAAGAAAATAATATATACAAATATATATGTCGAATCACATCCAATTTATAACCAAAAACAGAAAATTTTTGTCATTTTTATTACTATATTTTAATCATTTCTTTTTTTTTTTTTTTTTTTTTTCTTTTTAACTTTGTTTCTTAACATTTTAAATTGTCTTTTTTTAAATACTTTTGCTTATATATTACGGATTATTGTATATTACGGATATTTATTTGCGTTACTATTGGGGCTCGGTGATAAGGCTATTTTATGCCTTCTTCTTGCTCCAGCCAATTGTACTTTGTAAATATTTTTAACGGCGAAATAAATTAATAAACTAAAAAAAAAAAAAAACTATGTGCACTAATTTGTAAAATAGAAATAAAATTATAATCTTGAGCATTAAAAAATAAATTCTAAGTTTTAAATGATTATTTAATATTACCAATATAAAATATAGTTAATGTAGTTCACTAAAAGTCTATATGAAGAATGTTAATGACTAATAGTTCAAATATTTTTTAACCCTTACAGTATATGCAAGTGTCTAACTTCACTTTTCTTACAGTGTCTACGTTAATTTTTTATGCTTAAGGCTTTTTAAAGTTTTTAACGTTACAATTTTTTTATCAAATCGCTTCAATTATTAACTAATTAGTCTTTAATGTCATAAAAATTTTAAATTTTTATGACATTAAAGACTAATTAGTTAATTAATTGAAGTCACAATGCATTGTAAAGTAAAAGTTAACTAATTAGTCACAATGCATTGTAAAGTAAAAATTAAATTAGCCTAAAATCTTAAAATTTCAAAATTGATTTTAAGTCTAAGTTATTGTTAGTCGCAGCTGATTTTTTTAAATAGTATTAAACAACCGTTATACTTCCTAAATATCATTAATTCCAATTTCAAGAGAGCGGCATTTGGTTGGAATCGAGTACTTAAATATTCAATTTTTACGCATTTATAGTGAAATGATTTTCTTTTTTTTCCTGTTTTGAAAATATTAAAATAATAAAATAAAACTTATTTTAAATAATAACGGTTCGATGTGTTTAATAAAACTAAAAAAAAAAAAAAACTATATTCCTTAAACAAATACCTTAACTTTAAATCGGTCTTTTTATAAAAGCAAAAAAAGTCGTCGATTTTGAACTAAGAAATATATTATAAAGAATACATGGTCGCAGCTGGGTTTTTTTTTTGAACAAAAACTGCCGTTTAGTAAATGCAAAAATCAGAAAATTAAACAATCTTCGATCTGGGACGCGTAGCCTAATGGTAGCGTGTAATGTAATAGAATTTTTAAAATTCATACAATAATCTCTTAACGTTCAAAAGTTATAGCCACATAAAGTTTGAATCCCCCTCAATTTGAGGGGGTGTCGAATTTTATAAGACCATTATTATTGAACGCTAAAAGATTGTTTTACAAAATTAAAAATTTCTCGATGAATATAGATTTAGTTGAGAAAAGTAAAAAACTTATTCTATTGACTTGTTGCTCTCACGTTTGGGGCAGGTGTAGCAAAAATTTTGGGGTTTTTTTGTTCCCAGGCTCCTATCATATCAATTTTTTGCAAAGTATCCATATTTGATATAACTATAAACATATAAAAGTTTCGAGTTCGCTTCATGTCTGGAAGTTAGTTATTTCAAACTTCAAAAAATCCTGTATCCGCCCCTGGGTTTAGTGTGTTTAGTTTTAGTGTTTTTTTCAAACAATTCTCCTAGACTTTTTAAAAAACCTTTGAGTTTGCTATGTTTTGTAAACGCCTACCGAAAGTCGGTAGCAAAAAAATAAAAATTACCCTACCGAAAGTTTTTTTTATTGGTTGAGAATATCACATGTCAAAATAAACAATATTTGTTATACCGTAAAATGAAGAAAATTTAACATATTATTTTTAAAAGACAAAAACGTAAAAAATGTAAAAAATTAAATAGGATTTTCCATTAAATAAATAGAAATGACTCCCACCCCATACCAAAACCCTCAGTCAATGCATGTACACTACACAGCGCCTATCCCTATATTAGTAAACGTATGTGCACTTCACTGCGCCTATCCCTAAGCTAGTAAATGTATGTACACTTCACTGCGCCTATCCCTAAATTAGTAAATGCATGTACATTCCTCGGTGCCTATCCTTAAATCAGTCAGTGTATGAACACTCCATTGCGTATAGAAAATGTTAAATCTTACATTTATATTATGCATTTATAAATGATATCTAAAGTTTATAGAAAGCAGTGTCACTTAGTAAAACCTTACTAATAGTCATATTAAAATGATAAACTGCTCAGTTAACTACAACAACTGGGTCCCAGCTGGAATGTAACTAGATTATTGGAACTGAAATATGGCTGGGATTTGAACTGGGTAAAAGATGGGTCCCATATGGTGCAACGATTGCGGCAAAAATTATGCTTGAAAACATGATAAAATCTTTTAAAATGACATATGCAGTAACGCAGATTGATTTGGATTTTCTTTTTTAGTATTTTTGTAAAAAATAATTATTTACATATCAGCTTTAGTTTATAATAAAAGTATAAATATTTTTATAGCAATATTTAGATATTCATTTAACAAACGTTTTTACAAAAAAAAAAAAAAAAAATATGGCATTCTCTTAATCTACTTCTTAAATGCTAAATAAAATACTTTTTAAATGCTCTAAACTTCATAACCATTAATAAGTTTGAGAGTATGTCAATATTTACTTTTTTACAGACTTGTAAAATGTTTTATCAAACTGTAAACATATTTTTATTTTTTTATGCAATAGACAAATAATATAAATTTTTCAAGTTAGTTTTTATGGTTTGGTGTGCTAACAGTTATGGCTTAGTAACTAAGTTACAAAAATGAAATACACTAAGTTAGTGTGTTTCATTTTAAATTATCTTTTTTGAGCAAATCTCAATGACACTTTACAAAACATGGTAAGTAATACTGTCTTATCTAAACTTTACATATTATTTATAAATACATAAGTGTTTTACATTTTCTATAATTTATATAATTAATAATATAATACTTATATTATAAATACTGTAACTGATATTATAAGTTATAATATAAGGTTTTGTATAAAAAAATGTTTAAATTATTTATATCGTGAATTATTGTACATGTGAAATATGTACATAGTAAGTAATAACAAAAATTATTAGATGTTTTAACGTTTAGCTTTATTTATCTGAAGTTATAAGAAAATTATCACATTTTGTTTGAATATATTTATTTATTAAATACATTTTTTAATTCTTTAAAATATAAATATTTATATATATTTTGATAGCAATATTCAGACATTTGTTTAAGAAACAATACGACTAGTCTAAAAGAAGGAAATGTTGAGTTTTAAGGTTTTAAGATGTTTTTTAATTATCACAGGATGTTAAATAATTTTTTTAGGATATCTTCTAAAATAAATTAAATATATAATCATAAAATGCTACTCAAGTGCAATATAAAAATGAAAATGTAGTTTTCAAACTTAATATTGCAAAAACTGAACCTTTCAATAATCATAAGTGTTTTGTATTTTTCACTTGCTATAGTAAGTTAATTTCATTGCGTTATTGTATGATATCATATAGTCATATATAATATGTTTATTTACAAAGTTATAAAAAAGATATCAAATGTTTTTGGTAATAAATTTTCTATATATGTTATTTTTGTATACAACTAAATTAAATTTCAAATTTTAATAAAACTTTATTAAATTTATTAAAGAGGTTCAATAGTATCTATGTTTTGTTTTTAGAGTTGGTTTGTGTTGATTTATGATTAACAACAGAAAATGCATTAATTCAGCAAATGTTAGTTTATTACACATTAGTTATATAATCTCCTATGAAATGGTTCATCTACATCTAGTAAGTTAACACTTAATCTGACAAAATTATTTTGAATATTTTTGTTTCAGAAAGTTCAGGAAAGTTTTACTTTCCTCAAGTTTTTATATCTCAAACTATTAGTTTACAGAGTTTGATAAAATAAATAAACAGGGTTGCCACTCAACCTGGAAAACCTGGAATACTTGGAAATAACATAAATCCCACGGAAAATCTGGAATACTCAGGGATTTTCTAAAAATTTTATAAAATTCAGGGCAAACTCAGGGAAAATATATATATTTTTTTTGAATTTTGTACAATAATTTTTTTTTTCAAAAATATTATGCTAATACATATAATAATAAGTTTGCTAGTTGTGGGTGTTGTTGTAAAAGTTTTAGTTTGTCAAATATAAAGATTGTGTTTAATTAAGGAAAATAATAATCTCGATGATGAACAGGAAATAATATAGAAAAGTCAGGGAAAACTCAGGGAACTTAAAGAGTTCAACTCAGGGGAAAACGTTCTTTACTCAAGGAATACTTAGGTAAAAACTTTGAAAATATAGTGGCAACCCTGATAAAATAATTTCTGTATATTTAAAATATATAAAATATGAAAAATATACAGGTTTTTTCTAATATTGACCTCGGCTTCTCTGAATGGGTAAGTTCTGTGAATAGAAGATGGACTGTGAATCTCTAGGAAATGTGAATGTTATTATGATAGCACATATTTTTACATCAAGAATAGTGTGTTTTACATTATTCTCATTAAAAGTTTGTGAATATATGTGATAAAAAACATTCTTAAAACTATATATACAGTAGTGTGACATGATTTGGAATAAATATACATTTAAAGGATTTTTCACATAAACTTCATTTGGTACCTCAATGGTAGTTTGTTTTTATTTTTATTTTCATTTATCTGTTGATTAGTAGAATAATATGTACTAGTAATAATATTTACATATGGTAAAGCGTGTATGTTATTCATGCAATATAATTTCAATAGTCATTTTTTTAATAGTTTAATGGCAGCATGTATTGTCATCAATACATGCTGCCATTGTCACAATGTAGTAAAGTTTAAAAGTTATTTATGTATAATGATTTTTTAAACCAATTTGTTAGGGTGTTATATTTTTTAGAATCTACTGTGAAATAAGTTTAATATATAATCACAAAATGTAGCTCTAAGACAACATGAAATTAAACAATAAATTCTGGTCCACGATAATTGAAATATGTTATGTTAGACTAATCATGAATATAACTATTATATATAATAAAATAAGTACTCTGCACTTGTTTATAATTGTAAATTTTCATTGTGAAAATAATTTTATTACAAAATTTATTTTGGTCAAAACTACAATTGTTTTTAATTTTTTTCAAAATGTTTAAATTGTAACAAATAATTATTTTCAAGTAATAATATAACCTAAAAGGATTATTGTTTAATTAGGTACAATCAAAATGTTGGTTTGATGTCAGGTTAATTTGAGTCAAAACTTTAATTTTTAAATGGTAACATAGTATTCATGTTATATTATTGTTGTTTACAAGTCTATTTATGTCATGCCTAATTATTAACATCAGTTATTTACCATGAAATAACATTGTTTTTAGATTCCCTGCAGGATGCCTGTTAAAAAGAAAAACTGAAGAAACTTTAAAACTAGATGATGCCAAATAAAGAAGTTGAAACACCGTTATTCATGGTGTCATATCCAGTATTTATTTTTATATTTTACTATATATATTATGTTTATTTTTTTTTTATTTTTGTTATTTTTGTAACAACAAACTATGTGAATAATTAATTGTTCTGCCCTGGGCCTCTACTTCAATCTGGCTATTATTATAACACGTATATCGATTTATATATTGTATTGAGTTAGCTTGTGATTTGTACGTGTGTTTTTGTTTGCCTAGTGTTTGTTAGTTATATGCAAGATATGGCACACTGCATGATATGCTCTAAATAATATTATCAATAAATATTTTTATTTATACTTTGTAAATATATATGTTATAATTTATTATATTATTCAGATGTTTATTTTTAATTTATAAAATTAGTGTAAAAGTGGATGAAAGCACTAAAAAAAACGACAACAATAAACTTTAAAGCAGAATTTTGTCATGCGATTATGGTGGCGATATGAGAGAACTAATGTGGCAGAATATTACTATCGTAGAACAGTTTTGCATCAAATCATTGTATAATATTAGTTTTTTGTTGCTTAAAAATATTATGAAATTCAAATCTGTTTTTTCAATTGATTCGTATAAATTATGTCAGACCAAATATTCATTTGCCTAATACATTTTATTGCCCTGACAGCGAATTCAATATAGATAATATAAATAACCTTTACTTTTTAATTTTATATAAAAAATGCGACGCTTTTTAATAAAAAAATTGTCACATTATTTCGCAGATTCGAGATACAAAAAATCTGCGAAAAAACAAACTATAAAAAGTTGAGAAAACCCGCGGTAAATGAAAAAAATATCTGGGTTCAATATGGAATTTCCCGTCAAAAACCCAGACTTATCCCAGATGGGACCCAATTGGATCTTACTGACAGAATCGCAATGGGTCCCAGCGTTTTCCCCAGTTGGGACCCAGTTGGAATGGTTAACTGGGTAGCTTTGTTAATTGCAAGGGTTGCGTCTTAAACCTGTTAGAAGCTCAGGAAAGATGACGGAAGCGATTCATTGCAGCCACGCAGTATTCTCCAGCAAGTCCAATATCAAGCAACAAAAAAAGTATCATTTATTAAACACCTGTTCTATGAAAATTGGCTCAACGGCTCGATAGTAAAGTATACAACTGATATAGTAACTCTTCATCAAATTATAAATAGATTTATTGTATTTGTGTTTTTTATTGTTTTTTTATCACTGAATAAAAATTAGAAAAAAAAATTTTTTGCCAAAATTAATTTCCGAACTTAAATTCCCGTATCTATTTAAGCACAAAGTATAGCATTTTAATCAGCTTTATATCACCTTTATAATTGGGATTAAACGAATACTTAAAACGGTTGTTTAAAGCCAAGAAGAGAAAGCAACTTGTCAAAATTACAATTTGCAAATTAGGAAGTCGCAAAGACCAATGTTAACATTAAATTATAAAAACGCAGTAAAATATTTTTACATTAATCACTGTAGTTATCCTGATTTAAACAGCATAGTTTTACATTTTGTTACTGTATTCCGAAGCACAATAGACCACGTGTTGAACATTGACCTGGATATCTCACAAACAGAAAACAATATGTAAATAATGCCCAATCTGGAGTGTTAAATGTCATATGCGGAGTTCCGCAAGAATCGATTCTTGGTCCACTTCTTTTTTTAATATATATAAATGACTTCTGTAATGCATCCTTAAAACTTTATTCAGTCATGTTTGCAGATGACACGAATTTATTTCTTACCAACAACGATATCAGGAAATTATATGCGGACATGAGTATTGAACTAAATAAAGTAATAACTGGTTTAAGGGTAACAAACTCTCACTTAATGCTGAGAAAACAAACGATATACTTTTTTATAAAAAAACACAAGAAGAAAATCTTCCTCTCAAGCAGCCGAACCTATTTATAAATGACAAATTAATTAAAAAGCAATCCAATATAAGATTCTTGGGAATTGTTGTTGATCCTGTCTTCCTCGTATAATATATATCCAGTCAAAAATTACCAAAATCATAGGTTTAATGTATCGAATTCGCTCGTACATCAATACAAATAGTCTTAAATTAATCTACTTTGGGCTAATTCACAGCCTCATCAGCTATGCAAATATTTCATGGACAAGTACTCAAACAGCAAAACTTAAGAAACTTTATAGTTTTCAGAAACCTCCCTGTAGAATCATATACTTTAAAAATAGGCGGGAACACGCTAATCCTTTGATGAAAGATATGAAAATGATGAATGTATTTGAAATAAATATCTACCAGCATTTAACTTTCATGTATCGTTACAATCGCAATATCTCTCCTATAAGCTTTAATAATAAGTTTGAGTTAAATAAAAGTGATAACTATAATTATAGGGCGAATATGTTGAACACATATAAACTGCCTAGGATAATAAATAAATATTCAGAATACAGCATTTTATATCGAGGTCCAAAAGTATGGAATACTTTTCAAAAAGGGTTCAAAGGTACGGTGAGTTCGTTAAGTTCATTCAAGCTTTTAACAAAAAAAGAAATTTTTAAAACCTGTGAAACATTTTTTGTTAATAATGCTTTGGATAAATTCTCTTAAATACGTTTTTGTTTTGTTTCTACTTTTGTTTGTTGCCTGACAAATTTTATAAGCGGATTATGCATTTTGTTATAATATTTTATTGAAATTTTTATTTTGTATGTCATATTATGATATTTTAATTAAATCTTGTTAAAGGGATTCTACGAAAAGATTGCGATGACGTTCTGTCATCCTCATCTTCTTTGAGCCCCTATCTGTTTTACTTATTTTATTAAATTTTATGTTATGTAGTGGAATTTGTAAAATTCTTATATTATGTAAACAGAGAAAGAAAGAAAAAAAAAAAAAAAAGAGTACTACATCGTAATCTACTACATTTTGCAATTATATTAAATGCATGACTGGTTATTAACTTTAAAAACAGTTTTGCAACATCTTTGCATAAAGGACGTACCTTAAAATTGAATTAAATAGGCTAATAAATCTTTATGAATTTTGTAATAGTTCAGATATGTTGACGATTCTTTGCTTGGAACATATGGTTATAGAAACTTTTTAACTTGTCAGCTTTCAAAATTAATTTAATCCTCCTGGATTTCTATTTAAGAAAGCTAGTGAACAGTCATTTTTAGATATTTGCTCCCCTGTGATCTTTATAGCTATAATTATAGCTATAACTCCTGTGGTTTTTATATAACTAGAAAAATTAAGCTTTAGTCAAACAAACTTTAAATTAATCTGCATTTTTTTTAGGTGTTTATTTCTAACAGGAAGTCTACGTCATAGGTAATAATACGTCACTGGTTAGAAAGTAAATAACTAATGTGATTTCAAATATGGAAGTAAGTATGTTATTTAAAAACATGTGAGACCGCTTACTGAGGCGCCTTAAAACCAATCCCAACTGCATTTATATTTAAATTTATATTTACATGTCACAGCATACTTACATGCCTGTATTGTGCTAAAAGACCATTTAAAAAACTAATCAATCATTTAACTCTAATAGAAACCATCTAAAAGGGATAATAAAACTTACTACGCCTTTTCAAAATGTATTTGAAAACACTAATGTTATAATTAAAAAGCATAATATGTAATTAAGTACATAAAAGTTGTAAATAAGAAATTGTGCGATGTAATTGAGAACATGATATATGTTGTTAAGTAAGTTTTATAATATAGATACTCAGAACAAAGTTATTTTTAATTTTTAAGTCTTGATTTACTTTGTAATTATGTCTTGTAATTATAATCATGTCCAAGAAGACCTTTCATAATAACCTAAAAGTTTAAATTGTTGTTCGTTCCCAATTTATCTATTACATATTACGATTTCTTCATTGCATATTGTGATTCATAATTACATATAATGTTTTCTAAATTACATGTTGTGTTTCTCAATTACAAATACAATTTTGCAATTAATTACTTCTTTCATGTTCTCAATTACATTTTAATAGGTGTAAACGCTTAAATAGATGATGTAACTTAAAAGAATAAATTTCAGTAATGACTCGAATAAAATTTAATCATTTTACTACTGCTTTGAAATGAAAATCTTTATACTTTCTACTAACAAAACATAAAAGTATTTTCTTATACCACAGCATAATTGAACCTGTCATTTCGAAAAGGACACAAGTCCAAACCTTTCAACAGTTAGTTTACAAATTTAAGTTAAGAATTTTTGTATGATTTATGTTACATAAGTTATATACGTTCTTTATTCTATGTTTAGATTTTTTACCAGCGTAGATATTATTTTAATAAAATCGGTTTTGAAAAGTTTTAATAAATGGACTTGTGCCCTTTTCGAAATGACAAATTCAATTGTGCTTGCCGAAACTTATAACTTAAGATTACAATGAAACTGAATAGTCTAATGATCAAATGTACAAGGTTTTATGGTTTAGGTAGTTCATTTTTTCCTGTGTAATTCAGCGTTAACGCTATATAACACAGGGAAAAAATTTGAAACTTTTTTTCTGTTGACCTAAGTTTTTATGTTATTTTTAACTAGATTTAGTACGCTTATTACAAATTTTTCAGCACGTCAAGTTTTTTCTGCATAGCTTACCCTACATATTTATGGTTTGGCGAGAAAGAGATCATTGCACATACTGTTAATATTGTTTAGTAAAAAGATCAGAATTTAACAAAACAACAACACAAAAAAAAAGTAAAACAAAATATTTTAATCTATGTTCATCTATTAGACCATTCAGTTGAAATTACAACGCCAGTTTATGAATAACTATCTCCTGTAGAAGACATCAGCAATGATGCAGGTTTTTAAATTCTTGAGCATTCAGTTAATAGGGAATTTAATCAGCATGATTATATTGAATAGCAGAACTTGGAGGAAGCCTTGAATAAAGATTTAATAGTCTCCAAGATTAGATTTGCAATTAATTACACAGAAATTGTTCAGAAACTATTAGAGAGCTACAAAGCTGTTGGTTGTAAAATAGATGTTAAACCACAATTTATGAACTTTCATCTTTCTATGAGCTATGCAAGGTGAAACATTCCACCAAGATTCGAAGGTTATGGATGAATGTTGACAGGGTTGATAGCTGACTATTGTTGGAGCATCAAACCTAATAATCCTCAAGTTGAACATTCCAGAAAGACCTGTAAACATTACCTATACCTCTTGTAAAAACATAATAGTGTTAAATAAACATAGCAACCATTCCTGTTTCTTTCTTATTTTCTTGTATTTTGATATTTGTGTTTTTTTTATATGCGAACATATATATATGCAATAAGTATAGTATTTTTCATACTTTTTCCAAAAAAGGAGATTTAATGGTTAAAAAATTTAACATGATAAACTAAGATCATTTTTTATCAAAAAGTCATTAAAAATTTAGTTAAAAACAAATCTTAGACTTAAGTTAGCAAAAATTTTGTTCCCTAATGTTAAATGATACAATAAAATCAATAATTTCATAGTATACTTGCGTTTTTGAAAGGATAAAGTTTAAAACCAAATGAAACATAAAAAACAAGATATTTAACTAAATAAATATATACGCATAATATAATTCCAAAATTAACTTGTTCTAATGAAGGAGCTGTTGAAACTTTTCCCAAAACTTTTTTTAAATTTCAGTTTATTTTAACCAAGTTTTTCTTTGATATATTTTCATTTTCAAAGACTGTAACAGTTAACAGGAGAAAAGTATATCATACAATAAACCTTTTTATTTTTGTATAAACCTTTTTTATTTTGTTTCTTATTATTTTGACTCTTTTTTGATTTCAATGAAAGTTTTTTTAAAACTTTTCATTTCCTCGATTAACACATCAACTTTTATGTGTAATTTGTTGATTTCGTCGAATTTACGGTTCAACTCTTTTAATAGTCGTGCTGAATCTGTCAATTGACGGTTACTTTTTTCCAGGAAATCTTCAACATTTACGTAAGGAGAGTTGCTAATTTTGAAATTTTTAATGGCTACAAAAAACTTTGTTAAGGTTATAAATTTTATTGCAATTTTGTATTGTCTTGTTATTTCATTTTTTTTTACAAAGTTATCTGCGACTGTAGAAAAACAACTGTTTTCAAGAAATTCTTCTAAAATTATCAAGTTATTTGTGTTTTTATGTTTTTTAAACAAGTTTCTTTCATTTGAATATTTTTCGTGCCTTAAGGGATCAGTAGAGCTTCGTGGCTTCTTTTCATTTATAAAATTAGGAATTTTTTGTTTAAACGCATCATCTACCATCTTATTTTCGCACAAAATATGTGAAAAAACCTGAATTTTTATGCTTTTTAAGTTGTTGTTAATTGCATAAATTCTCCAGGCAGTTTGGATAACAATGCAAGCAGGATGTTTTATTTCCATACTTCGTTGCTCTCTTTTTTGCCTTGATACGTGTATTGCTAGACCAGAACCAATAATTCCGGCCGGTAATGAAAAAAACGCACAACCAAAAGCCGATAAAAATCCCGTTAGAATCTTTCCCGCCCATGTTTTGGGTAAATAATCACCATAGCCGACTGACGTAAACGTTATTACTCCCCAGTACAATCCATTGGCCATGTTGTCTATTTGATTTTCTGAACTTTGGTTGTGTGTTTTCTCTACCGCGTAAATAATGTAAGATCCAAACAGTAGTATGTTCAGACACACAAAGTAACTTGATAAAAGTTCTTTTTTATGTTCTCGCAATATGTTTAACATTGTTAGTATATCTCCTCTTCGGCGATCTAACCTAAGAATTCTAAACATTTGAAAACATTGAAAAAATTTGCTGAACCTTAATAAATCTAACGAAGCATCGTTTGATTTTATTACGACGGAAGTAATTGTCGACAAAATTATAAATATGTCTGCGAGCATATAAATATTTTTCATGAAAACAAGTCTACCAATAAAACCGCTGTAGTTTGAAATAACGCCGCAAACAATAAGACGAACAGCTAACTCAGCCACAAAGATAGCTAGCATAAAAATTTCATATTTCCAAAAAAGCATTTGAACAGTGGTACTTTTTTCATATACATCGATTGTTGATATAATTCCAATTAAAGCGTTGCACATGATTGACAATAGCACAAGTGTGTGATACAACACTGCATACCTTGAAGAAGGTCTTTCCATAAAATAAAACACTTTCAATCGAAATTTATGCAAGTACATTACAAGTCTTAAATTCAAAACAACGTTTAACAAACTTGTAGAAACACGATTTTCATACGATTTAAAAGCTTCAGAAATTTTTTTTTTTTTTAAATAAATAAACAACACGGATTTTTTTACATATTAAAGTCTAGCGAATTTTTTACTTATAGGAGATCAGACAGGAAAAAGAAGCTGAGAGTCCATTAAAAAATAAACACTTTTTTATAAAATTGTACTTGTTTATATCTTAACTTATTTGCTTATGAATTATAACAGTTTTATTGCAGTGTATCATTTTATACTTTTAAAAGCATTTTCAAAACAAACGTTCAAATGTTTGTTTTGAGTCATGATGTTTTTGTTTACACTTTTAACTTTGATGATTTTGAAATACCTTTTGCTTTTAAATGTAATTATTTTTTTTAGTATTCTAAATAATTTGAAAAACTGGGCCTAAGCAAAAATTACTTATTTGCTACCAAAACAGGCTAAATGAACATTAAACATTTTTTATAAGTTATAAATTACTTTGAAGACTGCGCTTTTAACAACAAAGTCAACTCTTTGCTGCTAATTACACAATTAAGGCACACCTTTAAACTAACCATATTTATTCACGAAGTCTGTGTGTTATAACGAATTATTAAAAAATTATAAAAGTTCACGACTGGGAAGCAATCCACTGGTTTTTAGGGTGGTCATCTTCCTCTTATCATAAGTATTAAAAACATGGCAATTATTACGTAATCACGGCTGCTGAGCGAAAAAAAGCGTCAAATTTGTGAAGCGAATGTAACAGTATCCGGGATTCATATTAAAAGCTGAACATTTTAACGGAGTTAAGTCATAACCGTCAGCGCAACTTGTTACTGTTTAACATGCAACTTTTTACCGTTCAAAAATGTTCAGTGAATCGTAGTATTACCCGTTAATTCAAGTACCTTTAGAAATTCATTTGACAAAGTAAGCGTGCTTTCAAATGTGTGTCATTACACCAGTTTGCAAAAATGTATACGCAAGATGGGGCTTCTTAACTTCAATAAACTATATCAAGAAAAAAAGTGAATAACGACAAATTAAACGCACTTGGCCTTCTTGATCAGCCTTCTCGTTTTGTTACCCGACTTTACCGTAATAAACTCATTAATGCTAAAGAGTCAGCTAAGGAATTGCAATCTATCTTTATTATGCAGTCAACAGTTGATAAAGCTATTGCCGACGCAAAGCGAACAAAAGCCGAACAAAAGCGGAATCGGATAACACAATCGAAGTCTAAATATACTTGATTCATACCTCCTAAGTTATCAAATTTAAGAATCTTGCCCACAAATGCAAATTCACTTGAAAAAAAAAATCTACAAACTTGCTAATTGAAAAAAATCTACAAACTTGCTTGTAATGCACCCACGAAATTGAGACTCATATATACCATAGCAATTGCTAAAACAAAGTTTGATCCTGATAATATAGCATTGTTAAATGGAGATTTTACTAAATGAAATGAAAAAATATGGCGTAAAAAATCAAGCTTTAAATTGGTTTAAAAACTACCTAAATAACAGACAACAGTGGGTTATTACAGATAAAAAAGCAAATCAAGTTTACTGAGAACAAAATGTGGCGTACCCCAAGGTTCCATTCTTGCTCCTATTTTGTTTCTTATTTATATAAACGATCTTCTAAATGCCTCAAATATCTTTAAAACTATAATGTTTGTCGACAATACAAACTTATTTTACTCAGCAAAGACAATCAAAGACCTTTTTGAAAAAACAAATGCTGAACTAAATAAAATTAATATATGGTTTAAATCCAATAAACTGTCACTCAATATAGAAAAAACTAAATACATACTATTTTACTCTAATCAACAAATTAAAAAAATACCAACCTTACCAACAAATACCAACAAATACCAAACAAATACCAACAAATTAAATAACCTACCAACACTTAATATAGAAAATATAACCATCAAAAGAGTTCTGAATACAAAGTTTTTTAAGAGTTCTAATTGACGAACATATCTCCTGGAAACCCCACATAAATTACATTAACACAAAAATGTCAAAGAACATTAGTTTACTATAAAAAGCAAGACCATTTTTGTTTCAAAAAAGTCTAAAACTTATCTACTTTTTATTCATACATAGCTACCTGATGTATGCCAATATAGCATGGGGCAGTATCCATAAATTTAAATTAGAACCATTTTACCTACGTCAAAAACGCACTGCAAGACTAGTATACAATAAAAATAAATTTGCTCATGCTCAACCCTTATTGGAACAAATGAACGTTCTAAATATATTTCAAATAAATATTTTTCAAAATATACTTTTCATGTTTAAATATCAACTAATTCTGGTTCCAGAACATTTAACAGCACACTTTTTTAAAAAACAATATAAATAAATACAATACAAGAGCAACAGGCAACTTTAAGAGACCGTTTGAAACAACAAGATTCTCAAAATTCTCAATTACATATTGTGGTCTCTATTTATTTAACAAATTAGTTTCCAGAAACGAATCACTATTAAACCTAAACAACAGAACAATCTCTGAGAATAAAGCTAAAATTTACAATAGTCAAATTAAACAACTATGAAGAATTTTTTTTTAAATATTAATAAAAAAAATTTTTTAAATGTAGCTTAACTTTTAATACAAATTGATAATAAAAAATAATAACATTATTAACAAGGTATATATGTACAACATACATATATACCACGTATGCAACTGATTTTTATGTGTGTTACACGTTCAGAAAAAGGTACTCGATGACAAGACTGACTTAAGTCTTCTGGGAGCTTCCTATAACTACTAACAAGTAATTCTTCTTATCAATCATACACAAACTCCGTTTTTATCATATATATATATATATATATATATACAAACATTAGTTTAAAATGTGGTAAATAAACTTATAGTCAAACATCTAAACACTTCTCCGAAAAGTCAGCTAATTTATTTTTATTTATTGTATTTTTTTATTTTAACTGGAATAATATAGAGATATATTTATGGGATTATTTTTACGTACACGTTACTACATTGTTGTAATTGGCGTTTATTTTAATCGTGTCTCGGAGTTGTATGCAACTATATTTTTGTTTACTTCGTATATTTCGAACTTTATGTTTATGATATTTATGTTTTTTTTTTTTTTGTTGTTGTTTTTTTTTTTTGTTTTTTTTTTGAATTTTTCATGCTATATTTTTCTAAACAATGTTCTTATATCCGAAGATATTGTTGGCTTAGCATAGGAACAGCCACAAATAGTCATTAAGACTAATCCAAAGTAGCGTCCGTTATTGACCAAAATTTTTGCGTACCGAAGTACTACTCAAGCGCTGAGTTGGCGGTGGCAGGATTTGAACTCGTATCTTACAACAGTCCGGGTTTAAACATTTTGACAAAAAAAATCTATTAAATGTTACCCATTTTGTTGATATTTTATAGAGAGAAACCTTTTGATGTATCTTGGGAGCATGCACAAGTGGTAAAAACAAATAATTTAAATAGGAAACGAACTTCATACCATGTTAAGTATTGTAACAAATCTGATAAACTATTTTCTTTTTCTTTATTAATTGATTTTTAAAAAGGCAATCTTATTATTTGTAGCTAAGATAGTGTGTTAAAGGTCTTCCATGAAGTACATACGCAGGTGCGGGATAAGGGGTTTTTCATAAACGTAGAAACATGTACAAAGGATGAGGGAGTATTAAAAATTGCGAGTATGTACACGATGCTTGAATATCACTCGTTCTTTATATCTCTTAAATTTTTTTAAGAAAAGCATTAAGTTTAATGAATTTAAAAAATCAATATTATGTTTTTTTTGTTGTTTTTTTTAGGTGTCCCAAGAAGTCATACGGTCTTATCACAGAGCACCGCGGAAGTGTAACAGAGAAATATTAAAAGTCTCTAAAAATTTTTAAATTTTTTTAAAATTTTTAGATATTTTCATTTAAAAAATTTATGCTTTGGAAAAACGAAAACTGGTTGATTTTGTAATAAATAATACGTAAGTACGCAGAGGAGGGAGTCGTTTAAAGCATATAAGTGCATACAAGAGTGGGGTGTCCTAAATCAGTGTATTTACTGAGTATATACTTTATGGATGTCCTATTATCCAACGACTATCAAAGATTATTTAAAGAAAAAGATCCAAGGTTCGAAGCGAGCTCTGAGCATATTTTGCGCCATTGATAAGGAAAGAGGTGTGAACTAATTAAATGCCCGTCCGCGGTGCCACAGAGCACCACGGACGGTGCTCTGTGTCCATACAAAATCGTTAGATCTTCTTGGGGCACCTAAAATAAAAATTAAAAAAAAATTAATTATAGATTTTACCTATTTCACCAAATAATATTGTCAGTATTGTGCTAATGAAAATTAACTGATCTTAAGGATTCAAAAAATTGTTGCTCTGTATTTTACTAAGATATTGTTAAATAAGCATTTTGCCACTTACGCCACTTACTTCCTTACTTAAAGAAATTTATTAAAAACAGCTATCATAGTATAAAATGTAAAACAGCTTAAATCTACAATCGTGCCCACAAGGTCGGGGTAGCCAGGAAGGTTGGGGGGATTTTCCCATGGGTCTCTGCTATGCATAAAGGTCCAGGGCCCCACTATAAGTTAAGGTGCATAAGTAAAACACACAAAAATACAAGGTAGTAATAACTATTTATAATTTAAATGCATTAGTTTTAAAAATCGTAGAATTAACTGTTATAATAAATACAGTAGTTAATTCTACAATTAAAATATGAAATGTTTAATAAAATACACAAAGACATGGTTAGGCAGCCTTATATTATAATTAATTAGTGGTTAAATTATTAAATTATTTTGAGTAAGAGACAAAAAATTGAATTTTTACCAAAAAACATTAATCTTCGTGTTTTGTATGCTGGTTCAAAATTATTTTTGAGCCCCCTCCTTACAACGATTATATTATTAAGAGATTCAGAATGTAATATTAATATTAAAAAGCAATAATAATCTGGTTAGGGAGCACTGGCTTATTATAAGCCAGTGCTTCCCAACTAATTGATTGTTCCACAAGTTATGGTTCATGATAATGCAGATAGAGAAGAATTGATTGTTCCAGAAGTTATTGTTCAGAATGAGGATAGAGATGAAATGGTTGTTCTGGAAAATGATCTAAAGAAAATTATCTAAAGAAGATGATACAATCCGAACCAAATAAGATTGAAGATAAATTAGCAACAGATATGGCTTCTTTTGTTTCGACAAAAACTTCATCCTTGGGTAAAAAACTTCTTTTCATGAAATTGCATCTATTGCAGTCATCAAATATGTCGAATTTCAATGAAAAACGTGTATGTAACAGAGATATTTCTAAAGGTGAACATGTTCAAAGAAATCATATTCTACTTCTCAGCTGAGAATAAAAGCGGAATTGTTTACCTGTTCAACATTAAATCAAAAAGTTAAGTGGAACAAAAATGTTTTCTTTGTGTAATTAAAACCATTTTATTTATTGGAAAGCAAGGTATAGCTTATCGGGTAAAACATGAATGAGCTCGGTTTATGGATGATAAAGTAGACAAGGCTTCTAGGATAAAGTGCGTTAATTTTCTGACCCTTGTGATATTACTCAGCAAATATGAATAATATCTTACAAATCTTAAGATCTTATCTAAAAGAAGTTAAAGATAAGATAAAAAGCAAGAATAAAAAGGGCATGAAATGTTGGGGTTTATGGATTACTTTTTTGAGCAACTGTTAACAGAATCATTATTGTTATTGAAGAACTTAAAGATGTTTTAGAGTCTGGAAAGTTTAGAATTTAAGTTGACTCAAGCCATGATGCAAGAATTTCAGAGCCCAATAAGGCGGTTTAAGGTTTATGTATTCTATTTATTGTGGATACTACCACCACATCAATCAAAGACTGTTTCAAAGGATATGATGCTGGCATCTTAAAGGATATTGCTTGTCTGGATCCTCAAAACTTTCCATCTTTACGTGACTATATTGACGACTATATTTTTCATGATTTCGGTAAGCAGAAGGAAACTGCACAGAAATGACATCATTTGCAACTAACTTTCCATTAGTGAGTAAGGCTGATGAAACTGAATCAGAGAAATGCTTCTCCAAAAAAGACTGTAACAGATTTTTGAGTTACGTTTTTTGTTTTCTCTCCACAATTAACATTGTTCTGCATAATCTAATATGTATGTTTGCTTGTGCATTTCAAAGTTGCATTATGTCTACTTTGAACACAAAACAATTGTAAGCGAGCTTTTTCGAAGCTGAAGATTGTGAAAAATTGACTTCGTAATCTTTTGGGTAAAGACTACCTCGGGTCTCTTATTTTAATAAATGCTGAGAATGACATAAAAATTAATTAAAATAAGGTTGTTCGCAGTTTGAGGAGATCATTGAACCTTCTTAGCAATAATGAAATATTGCTATAATACTATTACTATAATGTAATTTATTACCGATTGATTGCTATGATATAATACTTTTTGCTTATATTTTTATTATAATATCTGTGTAAATAATTGAAAATAATTAAAAATAAGTTTGAATTTTTCCTAATATTGAAAATGTTATTGGGAAAAAACCATTTCAGCATGATAATAATGTGCGAAAATTAAAGTAGTGCGACGCATCAGTTTAGAATTATTGTATTTTTAAAACTTTGCTTATGGATTTATTTTTATAAACGTGCCGAATAAAAACTAAAAACAAAAAAATTATGTTATAAAAAGTTTAATTTATTTTTGCTAAATTTTTTCGTACCATAATTCGTCCCCCCCGGGCTCTTTAGTCCCATGCCTTCTGAGAAGACATTTAAAATTATATTGGCTGGGATATAATCGATACCTGGACCTTTGTTAATTTTTTTATATATTTTAATTACTGATTCAAGTTCTTCGTATTCTAGTTCTTTAAAAAACTAAGGAGCGACGAGAGTCCCCAGTGTAATTCTCAAATGAATTGTTTATAGGTTGAATTTTAGAGGCGAGTTTAGAACCTATACTTGCTAAATATTTGTTAAATTTCTCAGAGATAATTTTTTTATTATTAAACTCTTTTTCACTTATGAGAACTTTTGGAGGTAGTTGGTTTGAGTTTATTTTATTTTTACCAATTATTTCTTTCATAATATCCCAGATTTTTTTTATTATCTCTTTTAAATTTTTGGATTTGATTTGAATAATAATTTGAATTTAAAATTATGGATTTGATTTGAGCAGCCGTGGCGCAGTGGTTAGAGTTCTGGCTCAGAACCCAGAGGTCCGTGGTTCGACGCCAGCTCTAGCCCAACAAGCGAAATTGGTACGGAAAGAGGCGTGAACTTCCTGTTAAATGCTCTCCCGCAATGCTCTATGATAAGACCGTAAGGGCTTCTGGGAGCACCTAAATACACACAAAAAAAAATAAATAATAATAATATAGTTTTTTGGATTTAAATTTTATTTTTTCAAATAGATTTTTATATTGTTTATACTTAGACTAATTAACATAGCTTCGATTATTTAGATATTTTATGTAGAGTTTTTGTTTTTGTTTTGACGATTTTCTTATTCCTTATTATTCTTATTCTTATTCCATGAAGAGGTTAATGCTGTGGTTAATGGTTAGGAAAATGTCTATAAACTTATTGTAAGCTGCGTCCGAGGTTGCATTCATGATATATTTTTGACTAATTTACTTTTAGCTTTTGAGTCGAAAATTTATTTATGCTTCTTTTGATGATTTTTATTTTCAGGTTATTGACACGTTTTGCTTGCTGTGATAGTAAGAAGGAAATTGATAAGTGGTCAGATATATCCATTTTAATATAAACGTTGACTTTAAGACATCCCATCTATGCGTTAATGCAAAAAAGAAGTTATAAGTAAGAAGTTATATGTAAACTAAAGTAGATTCAAGACATATTACTGGAATTGTCGTATGACTAGCCACGGCAGTTTTAAATGTTGATCCCATACAAATTCAACTTTTTCAAAACGATTTTAAGCATGGAAACTGCAAAATGATTATACATAGGAGTGAATTTTAAAAACTGTTAAAATGGTTCTCCGTTTTGTAAAACAATGCAGAATAAAACAGAGTTGGTTAATGTGCATCACATTTTTTTCCTTTTTCACCATTATGTTTGAACTCGAAAGTTCTTTCGAGTCGTTAAAAAAAATTCTATTACAATATTACTGCAAATTGGGATTTTTTTTTAACGCCTTTTTTAAACGAAAAAAATTCCGTATGACTGGCCACGGCATTTTTCGTATGACTGGCCACAGAATTTTAAAAACAGTTAATCCAATTTAACAGTTTTTAAAATTCACTCCCATTTATAATCATTTTGCAGTTTCCATGCTTGAAATCGTTTTGAAAAAGTTGAATTTGTATGGGATCAACATTCAAAATTGCCGTGGCCAGTCATACGACAATTCCAGTAATATGTCTGGAATCTACTTTTCTCATGTCCCAGAAATTTTTAATCTTTGCAATAACAGCGCATACAGTGTCCAGTGTGTCCGTGGGTTAAACCGGCACTGAACTCAACCACTGCAAATTTTAAGCTCGTGTTATTTGCTTAACAACTTGGTAGAAAAAATAAAGAAAAAAATAAAAGTTAAATCAACTATATATTTCTCCCCAAAGTTTCATTACATTTAGTTGATTAAAAAATAAAACATTTGAAATTCTTCAAAACTTATTAAAAAATTTTAAATAAATGTTACTGTTAGTTGACCATTTATTTTGCAGTTTTCGTTAATCCGCGAAATAATTTTCTGTATGAATTCGTTAATTAGTTCGTTAATTAGTTCGTAAATTAGTTCGACTCTTGATCTTATTTCTAGTATTATAAGTTTTTTAAATATTTGTGAATAAATACATGTTTTACGGGAAAAATTAAAAGGTTTCAAAAAAATTGATAGGATACTTTCAGAAAATATTTCATAAAAAGTTCAAGTATCAAAATACTTATCTTTATAACTAAATAAACTACAGAGATGTTCAAACGGTTCTTGAAACATCTTAGAGAATGTGATTTGTTTAAAATAAATAAGAATTAAGCTGGCCGTAAATATTTCTTTAATTCCCTATCTAAAAATTTGTAACTGTGGTAGAATTTAATCTTTTTTGAATAATTATTTTATCACCTTTTCCAAGTAGTAGGAGCAAACTGTGTCAAGTTATCGTTGCCTAATCGTTTTAAAGAGGAATGTTTGTTTTCAAAGTTAACAAGTGAACACACAAGTATCTGTGACATGCCAAATAAATTAAGGAAATTTGTTAAAATAAGGTAACTTATTTCAATAAAACTGTGGACGCCGCAGCCCTCTGGTCTTCGTGGTGTTGGGGGCTATAACTAAGTAAATTTAAATTTGACTAGAGTAGCCTCATAACAAAGGTCATTATCATAACTAGCTCAAAACCTACAAAGTTTTAAAAACAAATTATAATAAACAAAGTTTACTACAATCTTACGATTATCTTTATTATATGTTAAAGGAGACTAAAGTTATTCTATAGAAACAATAAAAAACCAAATTTGAACTGCTTTAGGTCGCTTAGCTACACTTTTAATCTACACTAGGGTTGTTAACCGGAGGATTTCGTGCAATTCCGGAAAAACAACATTCTTTCGTAAGGAGATTGAGAACGAGAAATTACATTTTTTTGTACCGAATGTTACAAAACATTTAAAATCGCCGATGTTCATTTCGCAAAAACTACTTCCGAAATTTAGCATTTCGCAAGTTGACATACGCAACAAAACTATTTTGCAACATACGAAAGTAGCGGTTTCGGAAGTCGCACTTGCGAAACAAACATTTTCGCCAAACGACGTTTTGAAGTCTATAAAGAAAATTTGTTTGCCAGACTGATTTTAATTGTAAAAATTAACATCTTTAAATCCCAAAATGTTTATAATGAATTTTTATTTTCAGTATAAAAACATATTAAATTTTTATGGTTTTATTTTTAGAAATATTGATAAAAAACAAAATTTCTTTCGAAACGAAAGTATTTTGCATCACAACATACGAAAGAGTTCTTAACGGAAATAAACTTACGAAACGTGCCATAATAAATATATATAACGATGTTTTTTGAACTCATTACGTGTAGTTAAAATAAGAATGAAATAAATTATGATGAAATGTACGTAAAACAACTTTTTCAAATAATATAAATCATTTTGCTTTAAATCTTGTGCTTTTTGTACTAGACATCTGTCCTAAACACTTTGTAATAATTTTTAGCTAACTTTGAGTCTATTATAATCATTTCTGAATATAATTTCCTTGAGGCTCCTACAGCCTATTGTGTTCCATTAAAAGTAACTAGTTTTCAAGTCCAGTTATGATTTATAAGCAACTAAAGGTTCACATTACTATTCATTTTCCTGATTTATAGAATCCTATTTGCATACGTATCTCTTTCTGTAAATTCTGTTTTATATAGTTTCTTAACTATATAATAAATAAATATTACTATTCACTTAGTTGAATAAACGTATAGTTCATTCAGTTAAGAATAAAATTTAGCCGCGGAGACCGAGGTTCACATCCCGCTGTATCACATATATTTCTTCTCTTTTTACTCTTTCTTGATATCATTTACCTTTAGAGAGATCTCTCGTTCTTTATAATAAAGTATTTAATTGTTTATCACACATCCTCTTTAAACTTTCTAAAAAGAAAGGCATACTATTTATCTGTTCATTGAGAGTCCAACTTAACGGTATATATATGTATATATATATATATATATATATATATATATATATATATATATATATATATATATATATATATATATATATATATATATATATATATATATATATATATATATATATATATATATATATATATATATTAGGTATATTTGTATAAACATTTAAAGAATCATTTGAATTGAACATTTTTTTATAATTTTATTATTTATTATTTAAACTGTTAACACTTAATATCTTAAATATATCGTAACATAAAATCCTTTGCGTCTTTTTCGTAGCTGCACATTCCGGAATGCTCCTTCCGTAAGGAACTATTTCGTAAGTATTCTTACGAAATGATTTGTTTCGCAAGTTTTCTTTCGCAATGCTTTATTACGGAATTATATTTATTTATATTTTCGTATAGTGCGTTACCGAATTTGCATTTTTGCATGTGCAACTTCCGCAATAAAAATTCTATTACGGTCGATAAAGATGCGAAATTTTCGCAAGTTTTGTTTTTCGGCGAACAACCCTAATCTACACGCTTTTTGTTTGGCGGATAGTCACTAAGTTGATAAAAATTGCGATAAACATGGTCTATTGCAAATTGTAAATGATTAAAATTTGGATTCAAATTTTAATTGGATCCAAATTTCTTTTTCGACAATCCATGGGTTGTCAAAAAAGAGATAATGACAAGTTTAATTTCATAGTTGCGAGAACACTTATAACCAGTAAAAAAAAATTAAAAAAGTTCAACAAAAAAATACATGATCTTAGTCGACCTTATGTTGAAAAGTACATTGAAGCTTAAATTTTAACTAATATTACGCATAAATATAAACTTAAACTATTATTTGTTACTTAGATTTTAAATTAAAATATTTTTTAGTCGGTTAAACTAAAAACCTTTGTTTTCTCAAAAACCCAGTCAAAAACTCATTTTAATACAAATTATTTTATATTTTAAATAGTTAGAATAATTCGAATATTTCGAGCTTTTTTAAGGCAAGCTATATTTGATACAATTGCATATTTCTACTTCACGCACACTTTTACTTTAGAGTGAATGCTTAAGGATGAACATAAAAAAACACAAACAATGTTATTGTAATCGGTTCATTAACTGTTTTTGACATTTAAACGGTTGATAAATCGAGTCTTTAACAGATTGCAACCAATAACATATAAGGAATGAATATAATATATTCATTGTTTTCATTGTTATTTTTTTCCTTTATTATTTGCAACAAACCACATTTAAAACTGATAAAACAATATCTTGTGTAGTTTATATCAAATGTATTATTTAGCTTTTTTTTGCTTGTCTCGATTTTAGGGCATATCGAGCAAAAAAGCTAAAAGGCGTTTTCAGTAGTTCACGTGACATTCTGTTAAGAATAAATGCTTTGGAAGGTTGGTCTCTAAGGATAGTTAAGCAATTTACTTAGAGGTAAACGTGTCTTTTAAAGTGGTCCTACTAACTTAAAGGGGCTTTTTTATGTCAGAGAAAGATGTTAAATAATGGTGCTTATGATACTTCTTTTTTAGTTTTTTTTTTCAGAGATCTGATACTATATCATTAATCAACCTGGTGAATGTGTTTTGAGATTTTCTACAAACAGCTGTATACAACAAAAACTCAGTTTTTTTCAATATGTGCAAAAAAATTTGTATACTTGTATGTGCACACATCTCTGTATACTTATCTTAACCTGCCAAGTATAGATTATAAAACAGAGATATTTCAATGTGTTATAAATTCAAAAATATAAAGTATATTGCTTTGCTGATATGTACGAGTTGATTTATATAAAATGTTATATAAAATAAATTTATCTAATAATCTTTTTTAAATTTTATTTATTAAATAAACTGAAGTTAATAACATTTTTTAAATATGATTGACTTCATAGATTTGTTGTACTATTTTTAATTATGTATTCTTGGAGTTTAATTTTGTTGTGAAATGTTTTATAGCACATAGTATATTAGCTACACTTTGCAAGATGATAGGTTAAGCTTTTTTTTAAAAAAATAACTATGTAAATTAATTTTTGCATACTTTTAAAATCATTTATTTTTAGATTGAAATAAAATCTAAGTCACAAGCATGGCTAATTCAGGTGCAAAACTACATCCTGACTGTGTTACAACATTCAATGAGTTTAAAGGTAACAGCAACAAACCTACTCATGATTTCCTGATTTTCAAATTAGACGGTATCAATATTGTTCCTGATCTTTGTCCTCCAATTGGTACTAGTGCTGAAGATCCAAGATTTAGTCAGAAAGAGCACCCAGCCTTTGATCACATGGTATCACATCTTTTGGAAAAAGGATCAGGATATGCTTTTTTTGTGTTAAATTATGAGGTAAAGGACGGTCATCGCTCAAAAGTAATTTTTATTACATATGTTGACGACAATGGTCCTGCAAAAACAAAGATGACAATAACATCAAGTAAATCTGCAGTTGAGAAAGGCTGCCCTGGTTTCGGAATAAAAATTCAAGCTAATTCAAAAGAAGATCTATCATACAAGGCTATATTGGATGCTTGTCTGACTTCAAAGTAACTTTTTCTCTTCTGGTTAATGCTAAAAGTCTAATAAATAATGATATTCTTTAAACGTCCAAGGTTTTGATTCAAACAAATATATAGATTTAAATTTTTCTAGGAAATTTTGAAATTTTGCTTAAGCCATTTTTTAAACTGTCCATTCTTTTTGTAATCTTGAGAATCAAGATTTTTCCCATGAACTTAATATTTTTATTGGTTGTGATGTTAAATTTAAATATAAAAAAGTTTGTATTATATTACAATATATATAGATACCATCAGTTTATGTTTAGATTTTTATTACGAGTAATAAAAAAATTTTAGTTCAATTGTTGTTATTTTTTTTAATGTGATAATTCTGTTTTATATTTCCTTGTTTCATAAAACTTTGGTTGTTTTTTTTACACAAAACTAAAAATTTTTAAATATAAGTGCATTAATATATATATATATATATATATATATATATATATATATATATATATATATATATATATATATATATATATATATATATATATATATATATATATATATAGTAACGTTTTTAAAAAATGTTAATCATCGGTGTCTATGCTTTATTATTCTAACATTGTCTTAATGCGTGTGTTTAAGTCTTGTAGTCAAGAATTTGTTTTATTATTAAATTTTATTTTACAGTTTTAATTATAAAGTGAAATAAGGTATTCAAATCTTGCCATTTAAGTTAAATGTGTTTGCTTAACCTTTACTTCAATGATTTTAATCAGTGTCGTGAATTGTATATTGGCTTATAAACTGTATTTTTAGCGAATATTACTTTATTTTTCAATCCGTTACTAAGTTTTAGTTGAAAAAAAACAAAAAACATAATCAAAAAGTCGATGTTCGCTATAATAAATCTGTTTAGGAGTTGATCTAAATGTTGAGATGCATTAGGAAATCAGAGGTCCCCTAAATAGTAGAAATAAGAGTATCGTGGTGATTCAGTACGCCATCATCTGACTATTCTCCCATAACAATTTGTCGTGGGGGGGGGGGGTCTAATTGTGAAGAGGAGTAGATGCAATATGAAAAATTCGTGCAGTGGGGTTACCCTTGAGTAAGCCCACCTCAGTTAAATAAATTGTTTGGGTAGGATGTCGATTCTTAGAACAAGGGATGTTTGAAAACATTCTTTAAATTGGTGGGATACTAATTAATTGAAATCGAAAAGTTTTTTTTCAAAATAGAAGATTTATAATTAGGTAGAAGTGTTCTAAGATCTGCTGTTTATGTTTTGTGTGCTTGCTTCAAAGATCTAAAAGTCCTCAGAGTACCCCGGTTTGCAAGGTTAGAGCTTTCCACACTGCACCATGTGCATGGATGAGCTGAAGCATGTGATTGCAATCCACAAATTATATTTGCCAACTTCATATCACACGAGACAACAAAGTTGATTTCACTGATTGAAATGAGAGAGAGAATGAGCTTTACATTGGAGTAATTCTCTTGAACTCCTTCAGCAACTGCAACCAGAAGTTGCTGTTTTACTCCAGAATCCTTGGACGTTGAAGATTTCAGAAATCTTTTGGTTGGCGGAGACACAGCTTCATTATCTGCTTCATTTTGTAGAACGCCAAGGCAGACTTAAAGAAAACCTCCACCTCCGTCTATTCCAAGTTTAATGATGTGTTTAGAGAAAACCTTCCTTGAAAGTAGAACTTCTTCAGTGAGTGCTTGGAGATTTTTGGCAATGGACAACAACACTTTGAGACTTCTTTTGATCTGAACTAATGAATGTTGTTGTGGTTTGTGTAAAGTGTTCTTCTAGACTTTTTCCGAGATCCTGGAACTTGTGCAATATATTTGGTTCCAGAACTTTTGGCAGACGAGGCATGCCTAATGGTGGAAGTCAGTTTTTTTATTCCACTGTTTGACAATCCTGTATTTAGTTGAACTTGAGCAAGATCCTTTGCGGTGACTACAGTTGGATCTTGAACAACTGCTTAGAGCAAGAAGGACCTGTTAAAGAGTAAAATATAATATTTCAGTTACTTAAATGTGATGGTCAACCTTAATGAAGAATTATATACAAACCTTGTGTGATTGGGAGCAGTTCTCCTCCTTTTGGCTGCACAAGTCTAATGGTTCCACAAGGAGAAGATTTTTTGCTGACAATTGTTGAGCTGGCAATTTATTCTGCCACAATTCCATCAGATTTTGCAAGCTCCCTTAAGTTTTCACGGAACTGTGATGAAGAGCAATGATGGGGTAAACCTCGACCAATAAGAGAGAGACATGTAGAACATCTTCTGTCTGATGTTTTCTCTTCAGTTTTTGTTCTTTCAAGAGGGTGTTTCTCTGTCAGTTTAAGTCGCCATATGTCACAAATCAAGCATTTACAAGCTTGACCACGTGTGTGAACTTTTATATCAACAGTTTTAAATTGAAACAGCTTGGGCAAAACAACCTTCTGCCCTTGATCACACTTTCCAAAGGCCAGTCTAAACGGATCACAAAGACCTTGAGGAATTCTTGGATTATCAAAGTTGAACTGCTTTTTGTAGTTGTTTTAAATTTTGCTGACCAAAAATGGTGTCAATTCACGATTTCCTTTTCTAAGACACATGATACAAAGAACTTTTCTGTTCTCATCATATCTTCTTGCATGATTAGGCATTTTCAATTTATTTCAGGAGAAAAGGTTAAAAAATCGACCTTCAAAAGCTTTGATTTGTAGTAAACTGCCTTTTCCAGGAATTTTTTTGGTAAATTCTTAAAAATATTTTTAAACTGCCTTTTCCCGGAATTTTTTGGTCAATTCTTAAAAATAATTTAAAATTACCAATATTATTCAAAAAGTGCAAATTAAAAAAAACTATTATTGAAAAAACTTTCAGAAAAGCAATATTTTACCCAAGTAATCTTTTACCTATTTGGATTACTACCAATTTTATAACATAAAATCTTTCACATTTTCATATTTTTTGTTTCTTTATTATGTTAAGTAGGTTTTATTATTTTCAAAGAGCTTTTTGAATGTTAAGATATGCTGTAAAAATGTAAAATTTTGAGAATGCTGTCATTTCATGAATATGTGCAAAATAAAAATTTTCAAAAGTGATTTTCTTTCTCGGACGTAATAGGATGATTTGATTTTTTATATTTTTGGAATCCAGGAGTCATAAGCTTTCACAGGCATATTGTGGTTTCTTTGGAATTTGAGTTGACACTTATTGCTCATTTAGGAGAACGGTGAGAAGAACGGATTAAGGAGGGGGGCTATAGCCCTGGGCCCCGCAAATTTAGGGGCCCCCAAAAATATTAGAGGACCTTTTCTTTTTTTTTTAGTCATTTTTAGGCTCCGGCCCATAAAAAGACCTCCAAAAACAAAAATATCCCCGGGCCACAAGAAGTCTTAATCCGCCACTGTTAAAGTTACTTATAAAAAGCTATTAGATAATCAAAAAGAGAAAAGAGCTGTATTTGATTCACATAAACATACAATTACATAGCTTGTTATACTTAATATATTGACAGACATGTACGAAATATAAATAAAATCTAGTATATAATTTGCTTTGAAGTTAATTTTTAGGTTTTTTTTTTTATTTTATTTTATTTATTTTTTTTAATTATTAGTTTTACCATACGTTTGTAAAATTGTTAATGTCTAGAACAAGTGTTTTTTAATAGTATTTTCAGAGATTTTGGGTAATTTAATTTTGTAATTTTTTTTTTTTTTATTGGAATGGAGTAGAATGTAGTAATCAATGATAATTTGTTAGATTTAAATCAAGTATTAAGTTTTTCAAGTTCAATACTTGCAGCCTCAAAGAGTTCTGTGATTGAAGTAGATGAATAAAATAAATTAGTATCATCTGCAAACATTATGGCATCGAGTTTGTTTGAGACTTTTGGAAGATTATTGATTTATAGCAAGAAGAGTAAGGGAGCTAGAATGGAACCTTGGGGATCTCCGCATTTAATTTAAACAATTTTGAATGGATATTTTTATCTGTAATAACAGATTGCTGTCTGGTTATGAAAGCTTTCAAACCATTGTAAAGCAACATTTTTAATGCCATGTTTTTCCATTTTTTTTAAAGTAACATAGCATGATCAACAGCATCGAATGCTTTTGATAGGTCAATAAAGATTCCTAGAACAAATTTGTTATTATCAAAAGAGTCATTTTTTTTATTCACAACATCTAATATTGCATGTTCGGTTGAATGTTGCTTTTGAAATCTGAATTGTTTTTTATTCAAGATATTGTTATAAATTAGGTATTTATATAGCTTATTGTAAACTATTCGTTCTAGAAGTTTAGACACGACTGGAAAGATTGAGATGGGTTTGAGTAATTAAGTGAAAATTTTTCTACAAAAACATTTTCTACAATAAAATTTTTCTACAATAAAATTTTTCTACAATAAGATTTAAAATTCTAACAAAAATTCAATAATTTAAAAAAAAAATTTTATTCAAAACTTTTGTTGCTACTAAATGTAGAATGAGTGAAACTTTATGCCCTATATGTGGAAATCGATGTCTAGTTTTAATCTGAAAGATTAAATTTTTTAAATGTAAGTTTAGTATTGTAATTAGAGTTGTTATTGAATTAACTTAAACTATAATAACTGCGAAATATCATGTTATAGCTTTAAGTATTTTATTTGTTTATTTTCTGTTGTTACGGGATCTTAGCAGGCAAAAGATTAATTATTATTCTTTTTTTAAAAAGTATTTATGAGGGTTTGTATTTTGAAAACACTGAGCGTTAACGACTTCTAACAGAAGAGAATTGCCTAGATTAACTCATGATTACTTGTTGACTGTGAACAAATAGCAATTATCTCTTATACTTTAGTAGTGACCACAGGTGATTTATCTCCTTTAATAGTTCTCTTTTTTCAGAAGTTTTAGTTTTTTTAAATACTTTTAAGAAATAAATATGTTTTTCTGCGTTGAAGTTCATGAAAATCATAAAAATAATAACTTTTTCAAGCTTGTCAGGGAAAAAAATAAGAATTTCTTAAAATTAGCTTTATCATAATTTACACAATAGTTACATATTCTGCTATAGTATTTGCATAACAAAAAGTGAAATAAAATCAGATAAAAAGACAAAAACGGCTCTTAAAAGAGCATTAATTTTTAACTGGCAAATTCGTTTGTTATAATACGCTTTCTTAAAAAATGCTTATTATTAAATGCAGAGACGCGCGTTATATGTTAAATCGTTGATTCAAAATTTTTATTTAAAATAAAATTAGATTAGATTAAAGTACAAGAGTATAATACAAATAATATTGATAAGTATCGTATTATAACGTTGCATTATTTTAAATATATATCGCATTATTAATCTTTTCATTTAAATTGTTTTTAATAGCTAGAAAACGAAATGTCGTGACAAATTTTGATCCCGATGATAAACACGGAGATCTGTTTTCTGATATTTAACAGACTTCTGATTCGACTTTTTGCAGTTTTTATTCTTACTAAAAGATGAACAACTCTTTACAGTTTTTTTTTTTTTTTTTTAAGTTTTGTGTTTTATATTTTTTAACTAATAGCGTACGTAGTAGTTGAAAAAAAATCTCGATATTGTATTTTACTTCAAGTTGCGCTTTTCCATTTCTGTGCGTGATTTTTTATTTTTCTTCGTTTTAACAATTGGAGGGTGAGACTTAAAGCAGTATACATACTATTATGATTTTCTTAAAGAAAAATTGTAGCAAAAATATTTTTATTATATTTTAGGCTACTTGAATAAACTAAATATACACTACCTCCGTTCCGAAATACTGTTCCGATTTGCTTCAACGTAAAGAATTATTGAAAAATAAATTGTTATTTTTTTATTTTTTTCATAAAATTTATTTATTTTTTGAACATTTTGAACATTTAATACTCCGTTAGTATTAAATGTTTAAAAATAAAAAATTTTATAAAAAATAAAAAAATAACAACATAATTTACTTTTCAATAATTCTTTACGTTTAATGGATAGCGGAACAGTTTTTCAGAATAGAGGAAGTATATTTTTTTCATGGTGTTATTGTCGAAATAGTTTGAAAAATTAACAATAGTTTTCAAAACACAATACTCTAGCTAGAAATATTGAAATGACTGCTGTTTCTCAAGGTGGTACATACCTGAAAAAAATCAAAATTTAAGTTATCAACTTTTCAGGTCAATTCGACTTTACTGATTCTCGAAATAAGATAAAAAACAAAACAGCATCTAAATTACTCTAATTTAGCATTTGAAATAGCTTATAACTTTCTAGTTCTAACGGTCTTAACAGCCAAAGTGATACCTGAATTTATTTTATTTCTTATTTACTGTGTTCATTCAGAGTGGAAATTAACTTTACAGCTTATACTATAAGCTTCAAAGCTCTATAAGTTATAGAGTTTCTTGTTTTGACTTGAGTTGGCTTCTGGAAATTTTAATAGTATTTTATAAATTTTATAGTAAATGTTTTAATAAGTTTTTATAATATTAAATTTTTACTTATTTTTATATACATTTTTTTACTTCTTTTTGTATAAAGTTACCCAAATTATTGTTATTGAGCAAATTTAAGTTATACTTTTGATTTATTAACTTTTTTTCGTTTAGAACATGCATTGCACCATTATTAATAAGTTTGCAAAGTTTGATGTAAATATCTTTTTGCAATCGAAAGATATATTGGAACAAAAAAATCTGCATAGTTTGAGTATTTCCCTCATTATTCTTAAGAATAATTTTTTTTTTATCTTTTTTTTAATTTTACTTTTGTCATTATAAACCTAAAAGACATAATTATAAACAAATATTGTATGAAATAGTTTTTTTTAGTATTTAACACCATAAATATGAATTGTAGAAATATAGTATTTCACATAAAATACTCACAAGCTGTACGAAAATTGACAAACTTGCAATTTCCGTGCGTGACTTCCGTGCGTGATTTCCGCGGCGTGATCATTCACAAATTGCATTTTTTTTTTTTTTTTTTTTTTTTTTCTGTATTATGTTCATTTGGCTAATAAACAAAAATAATCGACACACACATATATAAGAAAGAAAAAATATGTCCGTAGAACGAAGAAGGCAGTAAGACCTTGTCATCAAGTACCGTTTTTGTATATACAATATAAAATATAAACTTTTCTATTTACAATGATCTTTATATAATAAAGAACTGAAAAGACAGAGGCTCAAAGAAAATGAAGATGATGATACGTTATCGCAATCTTTTCATGGAGCCCCTATTTATACTTTCAATATATAGATATTATATTATTAACCCTAATGGCATAAAATTGCTGCACTGATCAGTAAATCAAATAAACATAAAAAAACTGAAAAAATAGTATCAAATAACTTCAGAGTTATAATTATTAAAAAAAAATCTAATATTATACGAGCTGCACTCTCTCGTCTATTATGAAAAGGTACAGAGTAAACATTCGTTATCTAAATCCGATTATACTGCTTAAATTATAAATGTTGTTTTTAATCTTTCATCCATCCTTCTCTACCTCCAACCATTGATAATTGTTAGGTACCAAAAGTGCCTGAATAAATAGAGTATCTGCTTGAAATTATTTTTTGCAATAAAATTTGGTAGGATTATAGAAAATATGTAAACTTAAATGAAAGAATATGTTAGAAAAATGAAATTTTTTGAAAGATCATATTTTCAACAGCGTCTGAATGCCTTAAAAACAATCAAGTTTAACTTGTCGATAAAACCATATATAATCATTCTAGTTTTCAAAAATATCTACTTTAGTATAAAACTTTAAAAAGTAAGATGACAAACACATTTTTTTCTCACTAAAACACGAGGTCGTAAAAAATCAAGTAATGATAGTAGTTTTCAAAGAACATAAAAAAAAAGAAATTCAAATTATAATTTATTAAAATGTCATCGAAGCAAAATGAGAAAAAAAAAATTACACAATCATGAACAAAATCCAACATAAAATTACAAACTGTTGGAAGGATTATAAAAAGAATATAAAAAGACTTTATCCATCGAACAAGCTACTGGATTAGGAAGAAAAAAGTTTTTAAATAATAAATCAGTAGTAAATAAGATATTATTTATTCTTTTGAAAGAAATTTTTTAGTTTTTCTAAAAGAGAAAGAGCTATAAAGTACAAATTTTCTGATTTTTTTAGTGAGGAAAGTTAAGAAATACTAAAATTACAAGTCTTTCCGAACAATTAAATACCCAAATCATTCTGACAAACAAAATTTCTCTGCAACGAGCACAAAAACGTTACACCCAAGTTTTGAAAAAGTTGAATGCATATTATGCTTCAATTGTTCGTGGTTGTGTAAACAACAAGCATATATTATAACGTCGACTATTTAAAATATGGTGAAAATAATAAAGTACAACAATTTTACGATAGCTTTAATGAGTTTAGAATGATGCCTATAATAAATAAATCAACAAGAATAACACAACACTCTTGTTCTGCAATCGACAATATTTTCACAAATACACTCTTCCATTCCACATTTAAATCAGGCATCATCAGAAGTGACATAACCGACCATTTTCCAGTCTTTGCAATTTTCAAAAAACCAAAAGATTTACAAAAAAAGGACTGGTACTTCAAAAAAAGAATCTTTACAACCCGAGCAAAAAATATGTTTAAACTAGAGCTATCAACTGTAAATTGGAACTTTGTTTTTCTCGAAACATGTGCTAATAACAGCTACAACCTTTTCTTAGATAAATTTTTCAATTTGTACGATAAGCATTTTCCTAATAAAATAATCTGTATTAAAACTAAAGGTCTTCTTAATCCTTGGTTCACTAAAAGCCTTTTAAAGTCTTCGAAGCGAAAACAAAAGCTATATATACGCTTTATTAATTCAAAGAAAGAACGTGATAAGCATAATTACTTAGAGCACAAACGTCTATATGAAAGAACTAAAAAAATTGCCAGAACTACATACTTCAAAAACAAGCTGTTAGAACTAAAAGGTAACTGCAAAAAAACGTGGGATGCTATTAATGAGATTCTTGGAAAACAAAAAATACACAACAAAGCCTTACCAAGCGTGATTACTGTAGACGGCACACAGATCTCTGATGTAAAATCGGTGGCAACAAAATTTAATGAGTTTTTCGTAAATATTGGTCCAAACTTAGCCAGCAAAATTAAACACACTCCTGCACATTTCTTGAGCTATCTATCAAAGTCGGATAAAAGCTTAGCATTTAAAAAAACTCACTAGTAAAGAACTTGATGATTCAATAAAAAATTTAAATAAAAATAAAGCAACAGGCTATGATGCTATTTCAGCAAGTATAATCAAAGACTGCTACGAACTTATTAAAGATGTTTTATTAGATATTTTTAACAAATTGCTTAAAACAGGTGTTTTTCCAGATAAAATGAAAGTTGCAATTATTACACTCATTTTTAAATCAGGAGATGAAAGTCTGGTTACAAATTATCGACCTATATCGGTATTACCTGTTTTTTCAAAAATCCTCGAACGTATCATGTATAATAGGATATTTGCATTTTTGTATGATAACAATCTTCTTTATTGGAACCAATATCGTTTTTGATCAAATTACTCTACGGAACATGCACTTATGCAACTTGTTGAAGTTATCAGTGAAGCATCTTCTCATAACAAATTCACCTTAGGTATATTCCTAGACTTGTCAAAAGCATTTGACACCGTTAATCATCAGATTTTATTAGAAAAACTAAAATATTATGGAATAAGCCACGAATACCATAAATGGTTTACCAGTTACTTAACTGATCGAAAGCAGTTTATTTCTCTTAATGATGGCTTTCAGACAAACAAACTTAAAATATTATGTGGGGTTCCACAAGGCTCCACTTAGGTCCGTTGCTATTCTTAATCTATGTCAACGATCTATATAAAGCATCAAATACTATGTCTCCTATTATGTTTGCAGACGACACCACTTTATTCTATTCTCACAGTAATATTATCTCTCTATTTCAAGTAGCAAATAATGAACTAGAACAAATATCAAACTGGCTTTTCGCTAACAGCTTATCTTTAAACACTGATAAAACTAAGTTTTCCTTATTCCATTCTAAACGAAAGTTTCAATCTATTCCAAAATCCTTACCAGTGCTATATATAAATGACATCAATATTGAGCGCTCATTCACAAATAAATTACTTGGTATTTTAATAGACGAAAACTTATCCTGGAGAGCTCATATAAATCATTTTAGCAATAAAATCTCAAGAAGTATTGGCATCTTATACAAAACCAGACGAATCTTAGACAAATCTACACTAACTCAACTATATTTTGCATTCATAAATAGTTATTTATCTTATGGCAATATTGTTTGGGGTAGTACAAATAAATCTAAACTCGACTGTCTCCTTAAACAACAGAATCATGCAGGACGCATTATTCATTTTCAAAATCGCTTCACAAATGCTAAACCTCTTCTAAAAAGCATGAGGGCACTTGATATTTATGAGTTAAATATTTTCAAAATTACACAATTTATGTTTCAAAAATATTTTCCATAAAACATTAAACCGATACAACACGCGATCTACCGGAAGATTTAAAAAACCTTTCCGTTCATCAAAACTTACGAGCTTTGCCATTTCCTATCGTGGCCCAATGCTATGGAACCATTTTACAAGTCTGAGTGGTAAACTTAAAGAAGCCAATACCTCTCAAAAATTTAAAAAGAACATAATCGAACTTATTGCCAATAACGATTCTTTACATGATTTTTTCTAACAATACACAATTATTTCCAATTTTTATTATCAAAGGTTACTGATGAAAAGACATTATCTTCTTCAGGTTCTCCGGTCTTGTAACTATTATAAATAATGAAATGTACTTGTATTTAATATTTCTAAATATATTACGGATATTATCTTTAATTGTAAATGGTTGCTTGACAAAAATTGAAAAAAAAAAAAAAAAAAAAAATAGAATTTGTTTTGGCCTGACTTAGCTTTGTAACACTTTGCTAAAAAAACATTAGAAAGGTATAAGTTGAGAACGGTTAATTTCGTACCAAAAAGCTCAATCCACAGTACCAAAAAAACTTAATTGCCCACACATCCGGCCCATCAAAAAAAACCTTTGTGAAAACCATGTAGATTGGCTATGAGCCTGTAATAATAGAGTAAGCCATTCGGAAAATATAAATGACGTCTTATTATTATGTATAGTAAAAACTAAATAATTACAACACTCGATCTATTTTAAACATAACTTAGAGTTTCACGCAAACTATTAATCATTAAACCAGGGGTATATCTACGGGGGGTGTTATGTCCCCCTTCCATAAAAAAAGTAGATTTTCAAGTTATATCATTTTTTTGAGAAATATAATCGTTAAGTTGGACATTTGACACATTTCAGTTGGGTGATTTTGAGTTTTTGAAACTTTTAATTTTTTTTTAAATCTTATGACATTGGTACTTTTTAAGCCTTGCTCATAGTATTCCTAGTTTTGTTGTTTGTTGAATCGTCAGTCTAATTTATTTTCAATCAACTCAATTTTTTATACACATTTAACACCTATGAACATAAATAAATAAATATATAGCACTTAGTTACTTGGTTAACGTGTCACATGATAGAGACGAAAATATTTATCCTCGAAAATATCACCGAAATATAAAATCCTTTCTTGCGCCGAAAGTTTTTAAACCGAATTTTACAACCGAAAAAATTTGGATCGAATTACAAAATCCTTTCTTTTTTTAATCTATTTTTTTTTTTCAGTTAGTCGTTTTACAATAAAATAAACAATTAAAATTTCTTTAAAATATATATACATATATCTTATACTGCTGAGTTAGGTGAGCATGATGACGTCATACTCACCTAACGTCAAATAGCCTGCTGCTGGGGGCTTCAGTACATACATCGACTGACAAATAGCCTGACTCGCAGTAGAGTGCTGCTACATCGACTGAGGGTTTGGTATGGGTCAGCAACCTTTTCATTAATTATTCTTCGTTTTCCCTCATCGTTTTCTAAAAACGCTCACTTAATTGTAATTAATTAAGTGTAACTTTCGGTTGTAAACCATTTTAATGAAATTCGTTACTAAAATCATTAATGACTTTCGATCAAAAACTCGATTGATATTTTTTCGGTTCTAATTTTTTTCGTAAATATTTTCGGTTGCGTAATAAATTTCTCATATTCGGTTCTAAATTGAAATTAGAGATTCGGTTGAATCATAGGACGCCCTGGGTTAATCAAACATTTTTGGTTCATAAAACATAATAAATACATTTATAATGGTTTCTTTCATAAGTTTTTATCCGAAAATGACTGTTCGGCAAGTTACTGTTGCGAAAGAATTCATTTCGATAAAAACTTAAATTTTTTATAATTGTTTTCAAGAAGTAAATTTATATATAGTTAATATTTTTTGGTTTTAAAAAAAATCATTTAGTTACACATATTTTGGTAAATAAAGATGTTTAATTTTTACAACTCTATCTAATTAGCGAACAAATTTTCTTAATAGACTTTGAAACGTCGTTTAGCCAAAGCGCTCGCAACATCAAACCGCTAACTTCGTATGAAAATCGGCTTTTTTAAATGTTTTATTTATTTCGGTACGAAAAAAGTTAATTTTTCGTTATCTAAATCCTTTCGAATGAATTTTTTCTATCCGGAATTTTATAAAACCTTCCGGTTAACAACTCCAAATTAATATAGGTTTTTTTAGAAAAATGATATTTGAAATAAACTACGTGTTTACAACTCATTCAAAATGACATAATTTCAAATCGAATGCAGTTGCATTAAAAGATGGTTGGTCAAACTCTATATTCAATATTGCGCCAACGAATGAAATAAAAAATTTAATGCTGTTGCGCAACAACATTAAAATTATTCACGGCTATGATTGAAAGTGAAACATCAATTCCCGAAAATTAAAATACTTTTACAATTTATTACACGTATTTTAAGTTCTACATATTGTGCAAAACGTTAATAATATAGTTTATAAGCGTTAATAATAGGCTTTTATAAATCAAACGTTTTAGCATTTGGTTTAAAATGAGATTTGGAACGAAAAAGCAAACACATTAATTTTAGAAAAGGTTTTTCACCGAGGTTTTTCTATTCCTATCACTCCATTTATAATTAATGAAATGAGTTTAAGTTTAAGAGTTCAAATGGCCAAAACTTTAACAAACCTGCCAATGCACTGGTTGTGTATTATTTATTTATATTATACTATCATACTTGAATAAACAATTTCATTTTGTACCAATGATTATGTAAATGTGGAGCAACAACCGTTTACAAGTAAGTACAACTTGAGAAAAGAGTTTTTCATTCAATTTGATTCAGATTCTGATGCATCTGATGAAAACAATTTGTCATTCAGAGATAGATCACAACTCTGACATACAATTTATTTAGCTGAAATTAATAAAAATTTGTTACAAATACTAGATTGCCTTGAAAAGAGGACAAGTTAGACAATTTATTTGACTTGGAATCGCTCTAAATTTAGATGGGCTATTTATTAAATGGGAACAGCTTCCCGTTTCAGCTATGCAAAGCGGCGTTTTATGAATCATACGATAGTATTAACTATTAATAAGTTCATATATTGTAGTTTGTATAATCTTCTGTGGTGTCTATTTTGTTTATAAAACTGTTTTAAAATAGTATGACAGTTTATAACAGTTTGAGTTTTTTATAAATGACACATAATTTATTCATAAATAAAAGTAGTTTGTTTCTTAAATACAAATAAAGGAGGGGGGGGGCTAAAAATATTTTGCAAATTTTATGTGACTTTTATTATACATATTATATAAACTAAATAACCTAATACTTTTGAGTTTCCTTTATTTATTTTAGTTAACATTTATCTTTTATAAAATGAGAAACATTTAATATTACTGAAATAGTTCGGTCATTTAAAAAATGTATTTAACTAGACTTATTACAAAACTAGCATTTAGAAAAAAAAAATCACATTAATGCTGATCCAAAAAGACGTTCGTTTGTCATTGTTGATCTAAAATAATTTTTTGTAATCTTTAATTTACTGAAACCTCTTTCAGCATTAGCAGATGTAACAGGAAGAGTCATGTAGATTTTGTAAAGTATAGACAAATTAGAGAGACCGGATGCCAACTGTTTCTCAATCAAGAACTACATTTTTCAATTGTATGTCATTTGTCAGTGATGGGAATATCGATGTATACACATCATTAAAAGTCTCATACTCTATGACTGATTCTTCAGTGTTCACGTTGTTATAATAAATTTGACACAATTTTTTTAATAGATTTATATTTTCTTCAGATTATGACGGATCAAGGCAATCAAAAACTGTGTAACTGTGTTACTAAAGTCGTAAAATTGTTTATTTGGTTTATAATCTTATCCAAAACATTGAAGTAGATTTCATATTTTAGGCGTGTAGTTGGACCATCAACTCTTTCATTTCCCCACAACTCTTCTGTCGTGCGTTTCTTTTTGGCATGATGTTAGGTTAACTGAATTTAAAGAAAGACAAGTTTTCTTTAAATTTAGTTTCTACATTTCTAGTTCTTGCATATTTTTTCATTAATAAAAGATTTGACTGCTAAACACAAAAAGATTAATTAACTAATAGAAAAACAAATAAATGTTTTTTTTATTAAAACTAACAGTGCAATAGCTTTTGCTTATACTTCCTGTATATTCTTTAGATTCTCCTAGATTTATATGTTCTAGAGTGGCTAGAATAGCATAAAAATTTTCAACATCAGCATCAACTGCATGCTTCCTACTTGCTTATCTTGTATCAGAACGTTAGGGGGCGCCGTTTGATCGTTTTAAGGGGCAATCCCCACGCCTTATACTATATCAGCTACTGCTTGCTCTACAGTTGCAAACACATCATAAGCCAAGCGAAGCTCAAAATATAATTGAAATGATAATAATTTATCCTTCTGCTTTAGCTCTGTTAGGATAATTTGATTAAGAAAATTTTTGAAGCTCTAAAATAATTACTTAAAAATTTGTCAGAGTTGAACCATATGATTTGGTCTTAGCGGACCAAGTCATATGGTTTGGTAAAACAAGTTGGACAAGGAGCACTTAAATTGATTTGCTTGACATCCTTGTCAAGTATATCTTATTGTAATTTTTTAAACCTTATCAGTCTCTTTGGAGCTAAACAAATGAAATTATACAACAGCTGGCACAATTCCTGTCCCTCGTTCATACAACTGACTTGTTTACAAGCATCTTGAAAAACAAGGTTAAGCCAATGTACGTAACAATGTATAAAAATTGCTTCATTGACATCATCTTGAAATAGTTTAGCAACACCAGTTAGATCCCCTGACATTGAAACGGCACCATCGTAACTGCCCCATCACCATTTTCTTGTCTAGTCCACATCTTATATAATATGATTGTAGGGTATCATTAATATTAAAAGAACGCGGGAAACTTGCAGAAGACCAGATGGTCTTGTCATCAAGAAACCGCTTGTACTTGTAATATTTTTTGTATTTTCGTTTTACAATGTATCTAGTATCACAAAATACTTCATTTTATATTAGGTTCACATATAATAAAATGTAGAAATAAAAAAGTTGGTAAATACTGTTTGTAGTACATATAAATACTGTTTGTAATACACATAAATATATTATTAAGCGTAAATATAATTATTATTGACTTATATTGATTTTTTAAATTAATATATATTATTGAAGTTTTTTTGGATTTTGATTTCAATTATAATTTTGGTTTTACTTTCAGTTTTAGTTTAGTGTAAGTTCAAATAATTGTTGATATTTAAAACGAACTTTTTTAGTTAGATTTTCAAACAATTTATTTTATCTAATTTTGTAATAATGGCATTTTTGGATATCAGTTTATTATAGAGATAGGGACCGCGATATGAAATTGAGAAACGCGACAGTTTTGTTTTTCTGAACGGTACATTAAAGTTTCCTACTTCCCTAGTGTCATATCTATTTTTATTGCTTTTAAAAAATTCATTTAAGAAATGTGGTGGGACAAGCCCGAGTTTAAATTTAAGCATGAAGAGTAAGTTTTGGTAATTGTTAATTCTATAGATGTTTAGTGCATTTAGGAGTTTAAACTAAGGTTCAGCATGAGTGAGTTTATCTTTTTTATAGACAATTCTAATACCATGTTTTTGATGTTAATAAAGTGATTTTAAATTAGATTTATGGGTACTGGCCCATGCTATATTACCATATGTATAATAGGTATGTATAAATGAAAAATAAAGATGTTTTAGATTTTCTTGGGATAACATTGGTCTAGCTTTGTATAGCACGCCAATGTTTTTGGTTATTTTAGTATTTAAATAGTCAATATGAGCTTTCCATGAAATATTTTGATCAATAAGTAAACCTAGGAATTTAGTTGTTGTGGTTCTTTCGATATTTTTGTTTTTTATTCTTAGCAATGGCAATATATTTGGTAGTTTTTTTCTTTTTTGATTTGGATGGAATAAGATGTAATTAATTTTTCTGTGTTTAAAGATAGTTTATTAGATTTTAGCCAAATATTAAGTTTTTCGAGTTCAATATTCGTTGTTTCAAAAAGTTCTGTAATTGACGGGGATGAATAAAATAAATTAGTGTCATCTGCAAACATTATGACATCAAATTTGTTTGAGGCTTTCGGAAGATCATTAATGTATATTAAAAACAGTAAGGGAGCTAGAATGGAACCTTGGGGAACGCCACATTTGATCTTTAGCATTTTTGAACAGATATTTTCATCAGTATTTACACATTATTGTCTGTTCAGCAACAAGTTTTTAAACCAGAGTAATGCAATATTTTTTACGCCATATTTTTCCATTTTTTTGAGCAGGATTTCATGATCAGCAGTATCGAATGCTTTTGATAGATCTATAAAGATTCCTAGAACAAATTCATTATTATCAAATGAGTAGTTGATGCTATTTACAAGATCTATGATTGCATGTTCGGTTGCATGTTGTTTTTGAAATCCAAACTGTTTTTTATTTAAGATGTTATTGTTTGTTAAATATATGTACAGTTTATTATTAATTATTCGTTCGAGAAGTTTTGAGAATACATGAAGGATTGAGATTGGTCTATAGTTGTTTTGTAAATATGGTTCTCCAGTTTTATATATAGGTACAATTTTTGCAATTTTTAATTTCTCTGGAACGGTTCCTGTTATAATTGAAGATTTAAATATTTCGAAGAGGGGTTTTTTTATTATCGGAAAGTTATTTATTACTACATTGCTACAAATTTCATCAATTCCTGCTGCTTTGTAAATTTTTAAAGAGTTTTTTGCATTTTCAAGTTCTTAATAAAACACCACTTATTATATAAAAAAGCAACTTACTGTCGCTAGCATCAACTGCATTTGAGACCAAGAAAATCTTCGTATATTGTAAAATTTTCAGAAACTGATCGAACACATATAGACATTCGCTCAATACCAAAAATGTCTCGAGTTTCATCGCAAAATACAGAAAAAAAAATTCTCGATTTAATAGCACTAAGTACATTTCTTAGCACATAATTTGCAATTAGTTCATCTCGTTAACAATATCCTAAGACACGTACTTACTATTTGACAACCAGCTCGATAGAGGTGGATAATCTTCACTCCTCATTAAAAGTAACTGATTAAGATTGCCTTAGTGTACATAACTTTTCCTGTGCCTCTTTATAAAATGATGATAGGTCGTGTTTTCTCAGTTTTTCTACAGCCTTTTTTCAATTGTCATAACCAGTTGTCAAAAAATTTTATTCACCACATTTTGAAAAAGATAACAAATTTTTCTTAACTGCAGCAATCCAAATATAGCAAAATACTTTCGTTTTAATATGACATAGATGAATCCAAGGGTAATCAATAATCCATTTTTCATTAAAAAATCTAAGTTGTTTGTCATACATTTTTTTGGTTGCTTCAATATCGACAGGATTTATTTTTGTTTTTTCGGCATTCCACTCACAGCAGGAACAAGCAGGAAAAGACTTTTCAATGTCGTTTCCTTCTTGAATAATTTCTTCCGTTGGTAAAGTTAGACTTTAAGAATGCTTGTCACGTACAAAGTAAGAAATCAGCGTTTGTTGTTTTTTATGAGACGGTTCCGTCATGACGTAATCGTAAAGGAATACTAGTCGCTAGATTAGGAATTGTGAATTATGTAAATTGTGCTTATGTATAGATTTATATAATATTCACAAATGTTAATCGCTTCCTTGTGAATTGTAAAACATTGTTCAAAGCAAATACTTAAAGTTTATTATTTCAAATACAAAACGCTAATTACTCCCTAGAAGCTTGTAAAACGTGATTTGAAGCAAATACGTTAAGTTAGTATTTCAAATTGACTTTTAAATTGAAATTTGAAATTGAAATTTACTAATTGACCTCTAGCGGCTTGAAGTTGTGATTTAAACAAAATAAAAACTTTTAAAACAAAAATTTTACAATCTTGAAAAGATAGTAAAATTTTACACTTCAAAAAGTGAGGGGCTGAAGCCCCGAAAGCCTCCACTGTTCCGCCACCACTGAAATATGGGTTAAGTAAGTTCAAAAAATCATTACGTTACACAAAAACTAGCAAATGGGCCGGGTGAATGAAAAAAGCAATTGCTTAAACTCAGTTACTGGTCAGCTTTACGAGAATAAAAACTTTAACAATTTGGCTCAAATTTTTATTCGCGTAAAGCGAACTCCAAAAGCAATTGCTTTTTTTTATTCACTCGGCCTTACACGGAAAGTCCGTCTAAACTTAAACATTTATACGTTTAATTAAAAAAATGATAAATAAATATATAAAAAGACGTTAGGTAAACGTTCGTGTTTGTTATTGCGTGTTTAAGGCGAACGTTCAATAGCCATAAGTTATCATAAGGTACAGCTATCAATATAAAGTTTGCAGTGAATGTTCACTGTTTGTTATTCGAACGTTTGTATCGAATGTTCAAGAACCGTAAATTGGAGTTCACAAAAGCTGGTTCACGTAAGGTCTGCAGCAAACATTATGCGAACCTAAATAAATGTTATGAAAAAATTTCTTGAACGTTAATTGTTAGCTGGGAATTGACCCAAAAAAACCAATAACACCAGGTAAAATTACATACAGTTACCAAAAACAATAAATAAATAAAATTTTTTACTTTTGTATTGATTTCAACAAATGCTGAAATAATAGCATTTAAAATTAAAAATCTAACAGGAGTCGAAGAGAAATTTAACCATCTTATTGTTCATTGTATTAGTCGGCAAATCTGACTAAAGAGGTTCTGAGGCAAGTAATTTGCTTACACAAAGAATTTCTAGAAAAAGCAAATTAAGAAACAAAATTCTGGCTGATGTATCAAAGAACCTGAAGAAAAACTTCAATTAAATATGGTATTTGATACAAGCTGATGCTTTGAATTTTGTTGTTTCTTGTGATATGAAGTTAGTTAATATTTTAATTGATATTCAGTCTCATGCAAGCATGCAGAAAAAATGTGCAACTAAGCGTTGCACATGGTTCAACATAGAAATCTCTCGAACTGCGGATCCTCTCCAACAACTTGCTTCCTCTTGATATTTTATTTTTTATTTTTTATTTTTTTTGTTTGTTTACATTTGACGTAATATATATAAATTACATATTTTTCAAATACAAACAAGGCTTCTAAAAAAAGATCACAATGATCTTATCGTCAGAAGTCTTTTACAAAAGAGAGTACGTAAAATATTATAAAAACGCCTTTTTGCAATAAGAGTACGTAAAAAATCATATAAAAACAATAAATCGTATTTACATAAATGAAAATAAATTGTAAACAAGTATAAAACAAAACTTGAACATACATGACAATAAAAATTACTATTATTTTGTTTTTTATCACAAGATAAATTAAAAATATTCTGAGATATTTTCAATAGAAAGAATGAGGTGTTTTAATTTATTTAAAAAAAAGGATAAGTTAGGGGTAAGTCGAAGTTAGGCAAAATAACTTTGTTCCAGATGAGCTGCACGATAAATGATACAAAATTGATTGAATTTTGTTTGACAGAATGGTTCATTTAAATAATTATTATTCCTCATGTTAAACTTGCTTAATGGTTTTAAAACAAAAAGATCTTTAAAAATTAAAGGAGATAAATCATGCTTCCACATATAGACAAAAGATAAATTTTTATATACGTTTAGTTTATATATATCTAGGATTTTCATTTCATTACAAAATACTGAGGAGTGTGCGAACCGATACGCAGAATTAATTAAACGGATCGCATGTTTCTGACGGCAATAAAGACATTGTAACTTGCTTTGATCATTGTTACCCCAGGCAATAACTCCATAACTGTTAGAACTGTGGATAAAAGAGTAATAAAGTTTAGTTAAATTATTTTTATCAAAATGATTACGCGTCTTATATAAAAATCCGATAACTTTTTAAACTTTCGAGCAAGCATAGTTAATATGATGTTTCCATGTGATGTTCTCGTCAATGAAAATCCACAGGTATTTAGTTACAGAATCTCTGTTAATTTCAACATGGTTAATAAGAATTTTTAATAGATTTGGAGGTAGGAAACGTTTTTTGGAGAGCGGGTGGAAAAAAATCCATTTTGTTTTCGTTATATTTAATGTTAATTTGTTATTTTTAAATCATTTAGATACGTTTTGAAGTTCTTTGTTCATAATGGAGAAAAGTAGATAGATTCACTGTTAGAGAGAAATAACAATGTCAATCGTGTCATCAGCAAACATACTACTTAGAAGATTTAATGCTTTATGCAAGTCGTTGATATATATTAGGGCCAAAAGAGGGCCTAAGATGGAACCTTGCGGAAGACCACAGGAAACATTTAAAAACTGTTTATGATTAAGTTCATTACAAAAACAAATTGTTTTCTGCTCAATAAATAACTTTGAAACTATTTAATCAAATGCTTTTGAAAGATCGATAAAAAATTTCAAATGTGAATTGAGATTTTTCAAAAAAATTGGAGATTTTACGCACCAACTGAATTATTGCATGCTCAGTTGAGTTATTATTTTTAAAGCCAAACTGATTTTTGTTTAATAAATTATTTAAACTAAAATAATTAAATACTCTATTGAACATGATTCTTTCTAGTATTTTTGAAAATATAGGTAAGATAGATTTAGGCTGGTAGTTACTTATATCAGATTTGTCACCACCTTTGAAAAGTGGAGTGACTTTAGCAATTTGCAATTGATTATGAAAAACTCCTTGTTCTATTAATGATTTTAAGACTTTAAAAAATATATATTTTATTTGTTCAAAGCAATCTAAAATTATATTACCATTGATTTCATCCGGTCCAGCTGCTTTATTTTTTTTTTTTAGTGTTTTGAAGGCTTTTTCGAACTCATTAAATAATAACTCTTATATATCATTCAAATTTGTCAATGATTCTGAAAGCAATATTAAACAAATAAAAAAAGTTTTAAACGCGGTTCATGTGTCTATTGATTTTGGAAAATCTCACGAATGAAGCTCCACCTCCTTCTTGTAGTTATAAATCATCCGTTCTGGGCAATGAAAGGTATCTGGTCAAACGCACACCAATAGTCAGCAGCGCTCCACATTCACGAGGAGCCATAATATAGAGGTCGATTTGTTAGCAATAAATGTTACAGATTGTTCAACAATGAGGATCTTCTCTAGCAAATAGCAGAAAAAGATTTGGTCTGTAAAATTTTTTAGTTTTATTAACACGTTTTGAAAGTTTTAGACTGTTGTTATCTCTTGCTTTGGCATGACACTGATGGAGGAAATTAAGTTGTGCAATTCAAAAACTATTAGGCAGCATCACACCAAAAGTTGCATCAAATTTTTAGTTGATCAGAAAAAAGTCTCGAGTAAATTTTTGATTCAGTTTATTGTCTCTTTAGTACCCACTGGCAAAGATTGTGTTGCACCACTCCCCCCCCCCCCCCAATAATAATAATTATAAAAATTATTACTATAAATTAATTTTAAGGAAAAATTAATAATAATAATAATTATAAAAAGGTCCTCTAAACGAAAATTTACCCGACTGTTTTGTTATAGACTATAAGCTATAGTCGGTTTTTTAACAATTTTAGTTGGCTAGTCAGGTATTTGACACAATACAGTCGGGTAAATTTTCGTTTAGAGGCCTTTCTATAATTATCATTATTAATTTTTATAAGCCAGTTGGTACTTTTTGAGGATTCACCCACCTTCCCTCCCTCATTTTTGTATGTAGAACCGCCTCTGAACGTTGTTGCTATTGTAAAATGCAAAACATATTTTGTTATAGCAAATATATAAACGATAAAATATATAAACAGCACCAACATAAGAAGAGGAATTTAGCCGATGTGTCGTGGTTAGAGTTCTGGCGTCAGAACTAGAGGTCTGTGGTACAAAGCCAGCTTTATATATATGCATCATTAGTAAGGAAGGAGGCGTGAACCTCCTGGTTAGATGCTATTCTGCGGTGCTTTGTGATAAGATTGTTAGGGCTTCTTCCAGCAGCAAATTAACTAAAAAAAAAGAAAAGGAGAAGAAAATATAAATTCTCTAACCAACTGTCGTAAGATAATCATCTTGCGCGGAACACATATCCCCTGTTAATGCTGTCGGACTCTTGTTTATAGACTCTTGTCTATAGACTCACGTGTATAGATTTTTGCTTTCAAAAATGATTTGTTACTTTGATTATTTTATTTATTTCAATCGCACATTTGTTTATGTAATATAAAACACTATGAATTAATGTTTTTAATTGCAATATATTTGTGTTTTTTTTGTTACGGTTTAAAAAATTACAATGGTATTGTAATGTTCTAAATTAGTTCATTTTCTTTCACGTGTTTTTAAATTTTTGATTTGGTTCTATTCTCTTCTATATTCTTCATCCCAGTTGGCAACGACTATACCATTTAATTCCTTTACAGGAGATAGAAATGTGATTGTTGTTATTTTGTTGTTGAATGTAGTAATTACTGAATATTTTGGTGTAATCATATCACTAAAAATATGCCGTCATTACAGTAATGACTGCATATTTTTAGTTCACATTCATCATAGCACATCCGTTCATCATAGCACATCCATTCATTAAGTTGATATTGTTATGTATGAGCTTCAGAGCTTTTACTATAATGTCTGTTTAACTGATGGTCAATTCAATTCATAAAGCGTAACAATACTATGGGCATAACAATTACATTTGAAGATAGGGCTCATTTGTTTTTTATTTTATTTTTGTATTAGTTTAAAAGATTTAAAGATATCCCTAATTTTCTATAACAATAAAGATATAGATTGTGTAAAATAGAAAGTATAGGTTGTGTGGTGAAATTGTAGTGTTTTAATTTTCTTTAATACCAAATATTTGATCCATTTGATAGCATCTACTGCTATTCTTAACAAATAACCTTTTTAATTGCTAATTTTTTAACATTATATTGAACACGCTCTTTAAATTTTAATAAATTATCTTTTACCACACCTATTTATTTCACCAAAGTTCAAGTACAATTCTATCCAATACAATGCTTAGGTTAGGGAAAGCTTGTATTAATCACATTTAATAAGATTTTCATTTTCTCTAAGTTTTTGTTAAGTTTATTTAGTGTTTCATTGTAGTTTGCCCCTAAGCATACTTAGGTGTTGTCTGCAAATATATTGATATCTACAGATTCTGCTACACTGTCAATGTCGTTATTACAAAATTATTTACAAAAATATGTTACAACGGAACAGACATTAAAGTTAAAAATAAATTTATTTCAATCAATAATAGAATAACTAATAAAAAACTGAAAGTTATGTCCATACTTAACTATCTTTAAAATACTTTAAAGTAAATTATTTATTTATTAAAAACCAGTTTAGATTCAGGATAGCTCATTTAACTGAAAAAAAAGTCTGAAAAAAAGTATTATGTGTGTGGTTGTTAAATTTTTTTGAAACTGAAAAAAAGTCTGAAAAAAAGTATATGTTAGTGTGGTTGTTCAATTTTTTTTTTAATGTTTTTTTTTTTTTTTTTCACCTCCTTAAGGCCGAGAAGGCCACTACAGACGAGGAGGCTACTTAATAGTGGTTAAAACCCTCTCTCAACTCTATAACTCCGAAACATGAACCTTGACAAACAAGGCCGCTGCGTGGAGAAACAAGTTTTAATCAGTTCAGTAGTTTTAAGATTCCTAATTAGTTTCTAGTTATAACCTTTTATCTTAATTAAATTATATAGCAATCTACTAGTTTTAAAAACATTGTTTGTTTGCCTCTGCTTATTTTTGGTGATATCTTCCATTGATTAAAGTTAACATTTAGAAATTTCACTGTTTTTAAATTTATTTTTTTATCAACTTGGAAGCCAGTATTTTTATTTGCTCTGATTATCCTTTGTAATAATTTAAGATAAATAATTTAAGACCACTTTCAATTGTACAATATTTATTATATGCCTAAGGGGCCTTCTATAAAGTACATACACAGATATAGGGAGGATGTTACCCAAAAATGAATAAATAAATACAGTAAAGGGTGTGTGTGTTTGTGTATGTGTTAAAGACAGAGTTAATACACAATTTGACTATTTCTCATTCTATATCTCTCCTAAAACTTGATTTCTTTTTTTTTAACATGAGTTTAAAAAATCAATATAACATATTATGTAACAGATGTAAAATGTCAAATAAATTAAAAGTATTTTGTTTTAAATGTTTTGAAAAATTTATGCGTTAAAGAAGTGTGTGTTTGTAGAGGAAGGGGGGGGAGGGATGTTCTAAAACAGTAGATTTATTGTGTACATACTTTATGGGTGGCCCCTGGGGCCATTTCCTTTTTTTATGGGATCCTAGTTTTATAATATATATATATATATGTATATATATATATATATATATATATATATATATATATATATATATATATATAGTATATGAAGATATATTACATATAATTATGTAATATATATTCCAAATATTTATTTTTTTATATAAGAAGAAGCTGTCATGAAGTTGCTAACTCATAACCTCTTGACTTGTAATATCAAAGGAGTTAAAAATGGGTTTCCTCTTAAAATAGATGCTACTGAAGTTGTTGTTAAAGAATCTGATTTTAATCCTGATTTTATTGCTCGTATGATTCATAAAATTGAATGGAAAGCTTTAGTATCAGCTGCTCAAAATTTAGGGCATGGCAAAAGTTTACCTGAAGACATATCTGGGCGTGAAAAAGAACTTTGTGAAAATGAAGAATTCCTTAAAGACACTCATCATGTACTTATGGAAATTGAGATAATGGAAGGAAACTTAATATGTCCCGAAACCGGCAGAAAATTTCCAATTTCTAAAGGTATACCAAATATGCTATTGAAAGAAGATGAAATTTAACACACTATAGACGTATGCAATTTTGTTTCGATATTTTTAAATTTCAATATCTATGGTTTTATAAAGAAAATACCTTGACGTTATATTTATTATATTTACGAAATATGTACATATTTAAAATGTTGTTTTATTTTTTTGTTTGACCCTTTTTTATGTTAGCAAATAAGTCCAAGTATCAGTTTTGTTTAAAACAACAATAAAAATAGCTGCATAAAAATGTGTTTTTTTATGAAATAATATGCATTTTTAAAATCAAAACAAGGTTTAAATTTTTTTCCAAATATTTCATTATTTTGAATGTTTAGATTTTAAATAGAAAGATCTGTAAAATTACTTTTTAAACGTTATTTTTGCTGATGCATTATTTTGTAACTAGATTTTGGCTGATGTTATAAAAGTATGCAAAAGTGTTGTTTGTTTCAAAGAATTATAAATTATTGTGCTGAAAACTGGTACTTGTAATTTAAGTCAACTTTAGTAAATTAAGTTTATTGGAATATTCAAAATGCCGCGATATTTTGAAATGCCAATTCAGCTAGCTAGCTTGCAGTGTTGAGGGCAACAAACCTAAACAATTTTTCCTGCTGCAGTTTTGCAAAGAATAGCAATCCAAAAAAAAGCCTATTCAATACAAATAGTGGTACATGAATGATTGTGGCACATGAATGATAGTGGTACATGAATGATAATGGTTCATGAATGATAGTGTTACATGAATTCCATTTGACCATCAAAGAAATAAAAATTAAGTACCAGAGAAACTTATTCCAAATGAAATTATTCATACAAAAATATTTTTGTAACTCTTATGTTTCAAAATTTTTATCTTACTTGTACTCCATAACTGATAAATAAAAATGTTCATTTTGCAACATTTTAATGATAATTTAAGGAGACAAAGGAACTTTACAATACCTTGATTCAGGTTCATATTAAAGTGATTGACTCCACTATGAACCTGAATTGACTCCACTATAAACCTGAATTGTTTATGTTGTCTATAATATTAACAAGATAAGTAATTTTTAGTAAAATCTTCCAAAGTTAAATAATCATTATGTTTTCTGTTACAGTTTTTCATTTGGTAATCAATATCGTTGCATAAAAGTTATTCAATTCATCTAGTAGCAATGATTGCAACAATATTGCTGCACAGTCAGTACACTGTTATTTTTGAATAATATATCTTCTTGATCACATTCTGTAAACTCTAGCACTAAACAACTTTTTGATGCTTGAATACTAGAATATTGGTCACATCATCAAAGTACAAACAGTTGAAGCCATCAAATCTTTACAACTTAATTTTGTATTTGCTGATGTAGGGATACACATACATTGTGAGTACCTAATGCTTTAGTTGTAATGCATTATTTATGTTTAGATGCGCAAAACATTGACAAGCTGACCTTAACATTAGAATCTTTTAAAAATTATAATTTATTAAGGTTATTAACAAATAGTATTGAGATTAATTATTTTCTTTACTGATACACTCCAAAAATTAATACAAAATAAAAACCACTTTTCTGTAGCTATGCTATGCCAAATTTAAGCATAATTTGTATGAGGGTGAAATATTTCTAAATGTTTAAACTACTGTAAAACAAAAAAAAAACAGCTTTGCTAATTTTATAGCTGAAGAGGTTTTTCAAGACTTTTTTAGAAAAGTATTCTTTGTTTTTAAATAAAATCACAATAAAAATACCAATTAACAGCTAAGTTTGAAATCTTTTTAATTAAGTTTTTAATATGCTCTAAATACTTAATATGCTCTTAAATTCAATAATACTTTTAAGTCAAGTTCAACCTAATAGTGATGTGGATTTTTGGGTACATACTGAATATAAACTCAAAAATCAATAACTACAACTGGAATGTTTATTACATCTTGAAATTATAAATGAACAAAACCATTTGAGAAAATTGTTTTACTACTTCTTAATAGTTGATAGCATTATATTTCTATCAAATTTAGATACAACTTTGAAATGTTCAACGATATCTCCATATTGTTAAATAATAAAAATTGCTGAGCATTTCAGGGGCACATTATCTGAACAACTAACAATATTTGTCAAAAAAACAGTGGAAATGTGCAAAAGATGGTCTGGTCTTCCATTATAGTGCCAGAATCTATTTTTGTTTTTGCAGTGGTGTCACAGGATGTTGGTTTGTTACCCTCAACATGACAAACTAGCTTGCTGCATTGGCATTTCAAAATACTATAGCATTTTAATTATTCTAAAAAACTTAATTTACTTTGGTTAACTGAAATTACAAGCATTAGTTTTCAGCACAATAATTTATAACTCTTTGAAACAAACAAAACTATTGCTTACTACATAATAATACAATTTTAAGTTATTTCTTAAGTTGATAATTCAATTTTTTCACTCACATCCTTGTGAGCAAAAAATATTTTTTAAAGTTTAAATTAAACTGCTAAATTACTCTTTTTAATGTTTATTTCAAAACTAACCTCCAAAACTTTAATTATTTGAATTAAATAATAAAAGTAAATTCAACTGTAACCAAACTATTTGCTAAATTTAAAATAGAAACAAAATAATCTGAAAACTGAAAAAAAAAAATAATAATAATAGCAATTATAATATTAATAGTAATAACAACAGTGAGGAGAGTAGTAAAAAAAACTAAAAAAAACAAACAATTATTAATAATTTTTTAGCATTGAAGCAAGTACAAAGTTAAGATGGTAGATAGTAAGCAATAGAACAGTAACAAATTGTTAGCAATAGAATAACTAGCCATAGAAGAGTATAGGAATTAGACAGAAAACCTGTTTAATAAAAAATTTAACAGACTGTTTTTAAATTGGGAAAATGTAGTGAGAGATTTTAACTGTGTGGGGAGATTATTACGTGTGCATATGCTCTGATATTTACTAGATTCATTACCATAATAAACAGTTCGCTGTTTAGGTATAGGTAATATAAAGCTTTTAGCTGAGACTAGGTTTGTCACCCTATTTGACAATCATATCTAAAATGAGATTCAAAAACAACATGATATATGTTAAGGAGTGTTTCAAGATTAGGATAATGTTGAATTTTAGCCAACATTTCATTGGGCTTGCTTAGTTTTAGTGCTAAGTATTGAAGATGGGATACAATTTAAATTGGAATCAATTTTAATACAAAACCACATGATAAAATCCACAGGATTTATTTTTTGACCACTTAATATGAAATTTAGGTGTTTTTTGCTTTGTTTTGTTTTGATTTCAAGATAATGATTTCAGTTTTTTTTAGATTATGTGATAATTTATTGAAAAGAAGCCTCTGGAGTAGATTCACTAAGTCATGTTTAATATTTTTGTAAATCTTTCGATGTGATTTGTTTATTAAAAGCAGATTAGTGTCATCAGCAAAGTGGTTAGCAGTGGAAAACTTCAGAGCGCTCAGAAGGTTTCTACTGCTTACTACTTTGCAGATGACATTTAATGATAATAATTTAAAACTCTCTGCACTCTATGTGGTCTTCTCTTTTTAGTGCAACAAGGTGTGTCCCACAAGGTTCTTTATGAAGACCATTGCCCTCCCCTCTCTTTATTAAATAAAAATACAAATACAGTTATTTATATTTTTAGGTTTAGAAAAAAATACAAAGATTTTTTCAATGCAACACTGATAAAATGGTATACTAAATAGAAGAATAAAAACAAGTCTTTTAACAAATATCTCTTAAAAATAAATTTTTAACTCATTTTAGTGTTAAAAAAACAAAAAACAAATCTCTTG
>NC_061164.1:29892322-30007322 GCF_022113875.1 Hydra vulgaris
TGAGAGAATGAGAGTTATGTTAAAATACCCAATTGTTTAAACAAGTTTCTTCTGTAGTTGGAATATACTACTGAAGAACTAGTTTCAAGATCAGAATCTAAGTTATATTATTGACTTTTTGCACATACTGAGGTGTTAGAGATTTTGATTAAATACCTTTATTAATCATGCAAACTGAACAAATAGATAGTATTTGAAATCTGCTACCATGGTAGAAATTTATAATAGTAAGGTGCCATAAATAGCATATTTTGACCTTTGTTGAGTTTATTAAAACTTTTTAAATCTATTGAAAATTTTTGAAGAAAAAATTATGTTTTATTTTTGAAAGTCTATTAAATAAATATATTTATCACATTGTTCAAATTTTCCAGTTTTTTTTTGAGAGTGGGTAGCAGCCCCTAAAACTAATTTTTACATTCTTGTTTTTAAAATCCAGTGTCAATTACACATTTAGGATGTTCACTAATAAGTCACAAAAAAGTTTTTTTTTTAATCAACCTAGTTAAAACTTTATATGGTCATAATTTTCGAAAAATAAGAAATTATTGGATGAAATTTGAAATTTGTTGTTGTTATAAACTTATATAAAAATACTAAAAAAATTATTTTATCAACTTGTTGCTCCCATGTTAAGGGCTGAGTGGGCCCAAAAGTTGGGGTTTTTTGTCCCCAAGTTCCAATCACCACAACTCTTTGCAAAACATTCTCATTTGACATAAGCATGAACATACAAAAGTTTGCACAATACCTGTAAGTGTCAAAACTTATATAACAAGTTCATATATATATATATATATATATATATATATATATATATATATATATATATATATATATATATATATATATATATATATATATATATATATATATATATATATAAATATATATATATATATATATATATATATATATATATATATATATATATACATAAACTTTTTGCAACATATTGGGTCTTTAGGTGCTGGATATTAAAGTAATATGAATCTATCTATTAGATTAATTTTTTATATAGCGTAATTATAATTTCTTATAGAATGTTATGTTAAATTATTAATAGTAGAAAAGAAATTAATTCAAGAACAGTTGTAATTTTTCATACATTTTTAGTTTTGCATAAACATTAACAAGCACCAAACAAGTATAAACAGTCATGCAAAATCATTAAATGTTCAGTATTTATCAATTTAGTTTGAAAATGTCTACTTTATTATCAGTTAAACAAGAAGTGTCTTATATTTTTTAGGCAGAATTGGCTGGAAATTTCAAGTATTTATGTATTTAAAACCAATATTAAGCTGACCTATTATAATAATATTTCAATATTAAATAATATTTCAGTACCAGAAAAAAGTAGTGTTAGTATTGATATTCTAGTATTGCTATGTTCAGTACTGGTATTAAAGGCACTATTATATACATTTTGATATACCGCTAGCTAAATGAATCACTTATGTTATCTATTCTGTACATGCACATAAAAATGTAAATGTAATGCACATAAAAAATAAAACAAAACTGAAAAAATAAAAGAAATACCACAAAGTCACATTATAAAAACAAAACAGAAAACTATTAATAATCTTAATAACAAAAAGCAGTATCTAGTTTCATTTTTGTGATTTTAAAAAAATGAAATTTAATTAGTTTCTTCAAATATTTAAATGGCTTTTTATTTAAAATTGTTTATACTTTTCTATACTTTGTTTTTATCATAACTTTAAAAATACTCAAGTGATTACATTAGAAGTTATTTAAAAAGAACATCATTTATTCAACCACATGCTGTGAACTGATAAGATTTTACCACATGCTGATATATTTTTCATCCAGTTGAAATCAACAATTGAACTTCTAGTTTTGTCAATGTTTTTTAGTAAACAGGTAAGTGAGTATTATTTGTTAGTTGGGTAAAACAATGTTTAAATTAAAGTGTTTTAAATAATTATATTAATTTTGAATAATCAGTGAATAAGCCTTTAATAATCTTAGATGTAGCAACTTGTTCCTGCAATCTTGTATTCAGACTATTAAAACTATTAAAAATATTCATTCTGTAACTAATGATTAACACTGTATATTGTTTAACTTTAATTAAAACTAAAGGTTTCTAACAATCTTCTTCCATTTTTGTTGCTTCTTTACTTTTGGATGGTGAATACAATAAAAAAATATAAAGATGTAAATATAGTATAAGAAATTTTAGGTTTTGAAAATCTCTTTTTTGTATACCACCACTTAAATAACAAAATTTTTTTTTTCAATTTTTTATTAGATTTTTTATAAATTATAAGCAAAGTTATAAGCATATTATTAAAATATCAAATATAGTAATTTAAATTATATTGTAGATTTTTTATGTATTAAATTTAGAGAAGTATATCATACATTTGAGATGACGAGATGGGCTCGTGGGAAAACTAATAAAGAGCAAGAAGCATCTTCTTGGGATGAACTTAAAAGTAAAAATTTAATTATTTTTAGTATATTTACCAAAAGTTTATGCTTAAGGGTTGTACTGGATATAATATCCAGTACAATCCTAATAAAGATTTTTATGCCCTGCCAGATGGTACATAACTAACCATATATATAATATAACTAACCAGATGTAAGGTATACCAGAAGGAATATTGGCATGTGATTGCAGATGCACCCTTTAAATTAAAAAAAAAAATTATTTTAAAGTGCACCTTCTGCACTTCTTCAAATCTGCAATTGCAAGATATGAATTTAAAATTCATCATGATCATACCACAACCATATTACTTTATTGAATGCTTTTTGCAGATCCCCTTTCTCTTATTCCTCCTAAGTATTTTTTAGGCAACCACAAAGTCCTTGGTTTCAGCACCAGATCTCAATTTTGAAAACATATGCACAAATACTTATTTACGTAAATTTACCCTCTTTAAAAGAAGATAGTGTGGTCAAGTGGCCAATGTTCAGATTCTAAAGGTTTAGAAATTGAATCAACGTAAAGTCACAGTTTGTTTCAGGGCTGGGGAGTCGGAGTTGCCGAGTTGCAACACAATTAACAAGCACTTGTTAATAACTAAATGATTTTGAATATGCCGAGTTGCAACATTTTTAGCAGAGTTGGAGTCGCTAAACAAAATCGCAACTCCAACTCCAATAGTAAAACTTCTCGGTATTGCACGTGCATGTATAAAACATTCAATTAACCTTATATTTATACTAAACCTCAAAGAACGTTTCATAAATTTGTCAAAAAACTTTTTTTTAACTTATCGCATAATATTTTTAAAAAATTCAAAGAATTTTTCAAAAATTTTGCTTTGGAGTTGGAGTTCAAGTCGGAGTTGTACTCAAAAAATTTTAACAACTGGAGTCGGAGTTGGAGTCGTTACTTTTTTTTTACAACTCCACACCCCTGGTTTGTTTATTTAAAGTAAAAAAATAAATAAAAAGTTGTCTTATTAGTTTAACACAGCTGTAGTATTTTTTAATGACAAATTAAATAAAATAGCTTTACTCATAGTGGAGGTGTATTTGAGGCACCTCGCTTTAGTAAGTCCGTAAAAAACGAGTCATACACAAAGTGAGCAATTTTGATGGTTCATCCTGAGTAAAGTTAATTTATTCTATTCAATTAAACATTAAAAAAAAAATAGGTTTTAGTAAAACCTGTTTTTTGCATACTTAAAAAAGGGGATGCCCTAAATGCACAACTTTTTAACTCAGGGCTAGTGTATAAGCGGTAATATGTGTGTATATGGGGACATTAAACCCCTTCTCCTATGCATATACCTTTTTATGTTGGCAAACTATTTTTAGTCAGAAAATTAACTTTTCTATTGATGTTACAAATTATAGATAACAATTAGGCAGTATATATATCTATATATTTTTTAATTATTTAAAATCATTTAGTTATTAACAAGTGCTTGTTAATTGTGATAAATTAGAAGAAAAATAATTATTACCTCAGAATATTTTTTATATTCGTGCATAAATACTTTTATATTGAATCCCTCCTTCCCCATATGCTTTTGTATGCTATTAGCTGACCCCGTATAAGTGTAGATACTTTATGAATGGGACCTAAGCTAGGTAAATAATAATACATTTGATGAATAGTTGATAGTTATTTTAAACAGCGCTTCAAAATAGTCTAAACAAATAAAAAGAACAATGAAATCTTTTCATTGCCCAACAATTTAATGTTTTAGTTAAGTTGGACACAGAATAAGGGTGCAAATTTTTGATTATATGAACTTTAATGATTCTTAATAATAGACATTACCATTATGTAAAGTTTTCTAAAATTAGTTGTACAAATTGTTCTAGAAGATTTAAATTTATCATAAAAATTTAGAAATATATAAATAAAAAATAATATACTACTCTTTAAAAACATAAACAGATGTGTTTATTGTAAACAATCTTTAGAAGTAATTTGATAATTTATTTAAATAAGTTCAATTATGAGAAAATGACCTGCATTTAGTACCACGAGATGCAGATCTTTTTTTTATTACATCTATTTCTAATCTTATATGTCAACTGATTTCTTTTATGTCAACTGATTTCTTTTATGTCAACTGATTTTTTAAACAAGTTATTACAGAATTTGTACTACATTCAATTAAGTTTTGAAGTTGTTTATTGTTATTTAAACTTAGTTCAATAGCAATAAAGGAACTTGTTAATGAAGTTGATGTGTTTTTTAGACCATGTAAGAAGAGGTCTATTATAATTTGTCATATCATCTATGCTCTTAAGAAATAAGAACCTAATTCCTGTAACTTAGATGATGTAATATATAATGTGATGATGTAATATAAATTTTGATCATCTGGCAATGCCTGGCAAATTCTTCTAATATCATGATATTGTTCCTTGTAATGAATTGTTTTTACTATATTTTTCTTATATTTTGTGAAATATTGTTGAAGTTATCTACAAAAATTAAAATTCATTATAATAATTTCATTCTCTCTAATAAACTCTTACCAACTCTCATATGAATCAGTAAATGTTAAAAGGGCGGAAGTCCAACAATGTAAACTTTCAGGAAACTAAAAATAACCTGAAATTTACTTCCCTCTTAGTAAATTTTTATTAATGGTTTAATTTTTTTTTTTTTTTTCGAAATTATTACTGCTTATTTTATTATGATTTTAATATTGGGGTATAGAAAATGATGTCATAAACTGCAATAAATTTTCACAAGCCTATGTTTATGAATTTTTTACAAATTTTAACAAAAAATATAAGGAAAAAAAGGTCTATTACAGAAGTTTTATAATCTATGCTTAATCATTTTCCCCAAAATCTTCTGCTTTGCCATCATTGCTTTTGGCGATAGGCCATTGCAGTAGTTCATTATAAAAGTCAATATGATCATGTGGGATACACTTTAAACACTTTTTAGTCAGTATAAATAAGCTATTATTGCAGGTTCAAACTTTCTTGGATATTTTTTCTTATCTTAAAAACATGTTTGACAATACTATCGATAATTTCACTGGCTTTACATTGACTTATAATGCCACAATTGTATTGAAAATGGTAAAATTTGCTTATTTTAAACTGAGTTTGTTAGTTTTTAGGTTTACTGATTGTTTCGACTGAGATAATGTTTCTTTTAAAGTGGACTGGCCACCAACTTTTAACCAGAAATAAACTATCTACATCAATCATTAAAAACTTTCTTTGATTACTTCTTTTTAATATAATTTCTTTTATTTATTGAACGCTGTACACTCTGACATGTCTTCTCAACTCTCTTTTTATAATCGAGAAGTCGTGGTCAAAGGGCAAAAAGCTGTGCCCTCAGATTCTGAAAAAATTGATTGACCTTTTTTAATCCATTTGTTGTCAGTAAGTGCCATAAAAAGTTTAGAAAAGTAATGATTTTTATCTTTTCCCCCACAATTATTGACATAAAAGTTGAGTTCATCGTTCTCTTGAGGAATGGTAGACTGTTAGTGCAAAAGAAATCAGCAACTTTCGTTTAGAGACTTTCTAGTCTTCCCCTTGTGGTTAAGGTAGAGTGCCGCTACATTTCTCTTCACATCATGAATAGATGTAAAGAGAAATTTTGAATAGTACACTAATTGTTAAAATGAGAATAAATATACTAATTGTTTACTGCCTTAAGTAAAACAGTTTGTTTACTGCCTTAAGTAAAAAATACCTGCTCTTGCGCAGGTATTTTGGGCAATGAGATGTTTTTTTACTTTATAAAAAAAGTTATAGGCTAGGCCTAGTTTATTAAACAGAATGGGGTGTAAGTTAATATACAATTGTATGTATATATATAATTGTATTGTATATATAATTGTATTGTAAAAGTGATTGTAGACTACCCTAAAAGTTTCATTCTCTTGTCTTAAGCCTACAAACATTAACAATCTACAAATTACAGGGCCTAAGTCTGACTAATTATAGACAAATCATTACAATTTGGCATAGGCCTATTAATAAATTAGGAATTATTTGTGCACTATCTCTTACCTGCATGGATCTATGATATACTTAGCATCAACTTTTTGTCCATAATTCTTTGTTAATTTTAATTTTTTGTCATATGCCACACCAGTAGGCCTAGATTTCTTAATCTTGTTTTTTTTTTTTAACCATTAGGGTTTCTCTTTTTATTTTAGAATTTGTATGTTTTAAAATAAAAAGAGAAACCCTAATGGGTGATAGTGGAGTCTTGTCAGACTCCACTATCACCCATTTAAAACAGCAGTTATTCACCTTAAATCTCTATTGAAATGATCACACATAGTAAATCAACTTTATTCACCACACTGTTGCGCAATCACAACAAGAAAGTGAGGTTATGTTTGTTCAACTGTTTGTAGCATGATAGCTTCTCGTTTTTTGTTAAAATGGGTGAAGTTAAAAAAGTTACAGAAGACCTTGCTTCTGTAATTCATAACAAATCTCTGTGATATCGCTTTTTCAAATATATCTTGGTCAAATCATCCATCAGTTAACTGAAATTAGTAAAAAAATGTTATTAAGAAACAGTAAAGTTTTAAAAACTAAAGTAAGTCCATGCTAACCAATTCCAGTCATAAGACAGATGTTGCCAAATGTGGAACTACAGAGTTTTAAATACAAATCTAGGTTGACTAAGTTTGATATTTCAGCATATGTTATTCATGCTGCTTTTGATTCAATTTATTTCAATGCTTTAACATAAAAAATAATTTAATTTAAAAATACTACACTTAAAATATTTTTGACTCAATATAATTATTTCTCTGTGTTTAAAATTAATAATTGTTTTATTTTATAAAATTGTGACAGGAAATCTAAGTTTATCTCTAGGGTGCTTTGTAAGGCTCATATAATATCATTATAATTATTATTAGTAGTATAAAATTTTTATTATTATTTATTTTACTGGTATTATTATTACTATTGGTGTTATTATTATTAACAATATTATTATTACTATTTTATATATTTATTACTTTTTTAAATTCTGAAAAAATTACTTTTAGATTGTACTCTATTGTACATTAGAATAGGAATAAATTAGGGATAGAAAGTTTTAAAGAAGTTTTCACACATGTTTCATATAAATACATTAGAATGGGAATAAATTAGGGATAGAAAGTTTTTAAGAAGTTTTCACACATGTTTCATATAAATACATTAGAATAGAAATAAATTAGGGATATAAAAATTTAAAAAAGTTTTCACACATGTTTCATATAAATTAAGTGTTATTTCTAAATAACTAAATTTTTCTTTTTATTAATTAGTTATTTAATGTAATTAATATTGTTTTAGATGGTAGCAAAGAAAAAAATACAAGGTCTATGGAACAGGTTACCATTTTTTTCTTCCTTATTATGTTTAAATTTTTTACTGTTTGTAATAGTTAATAGCAGTTTTTAAAACTTTTTTCAAAAACATTCTTGCAACAATCTCTAAAAATTTTCACGGAATTGATACACTTCTTAGTGCTTAAACAAAAAAAAAAAAAAAAATTTCAACTTGTCTCCTTTTAAAAAACAAATTTCAACTTGTCTCCTTTTAAAAAACAAATTTCAACTTATCTCCTTTTAAAAAAACTCTATTGGAAACCAATGAGTTAACACAATTTTTTATTTATTTTTTATCTTGCACTCCTGTAACAGTTGCTGACAGAGCAACTGACAAGCTTAGAGTTTAAAACCTTCAAAAGATTGATGTGCTAAACTTCAAAGAGTGATGACCACTTATATAAAAAAACTTTTTTCAATAAGTTACTTTGTTTTTAAATATTTTCATCTTCCTGTATTTAAAGAGGGATTTTCCCATTTAACATTAAGCGGTTCTTTTATTTCTAATTTCCTTTTAATTAAGGCAGTATCAGTGGTGACATTTAAAATTTCTAATAAAGGATTTGACCCTCAAAACAATTAAAACTGGTCCACATACACAAAAAAATTAAACTTAAAATTTCCAATACTATTTTTAAAATAAAGATAAATAAATACATTACATGACAAAGTGTTTAAAAAAAAAGCAAATATTAGCGTTTTAATAGGGGGTTTTTCACTTTTTTTTTAAATTTAGATTAGAGGATTTTTTACTAATTTTTCAACAATGTCATTAACTAAAGTAACATTTAATCTCTAATTCATAGGTTTGATCTTTTTACTTCTCCCCAAAATAAAGCAGAGTTATTTGAAAAGACATCTTACACTAATTTGACTCTTGTATATATAAGACCTGTGTTTTTATATTTTTCTAAATTGTCATAAAATTCAATATTCTAATGAATTTTAACAAAACTGCTGATAATTATTGCAACATTGTAGTAAGTGACCGAGGCCCCAGCCCCAGCTCCGACAAAGTTATAAGATTTAGCAGGGGTTGATAGCTGGGGCTAGAAAAATATTTATGTTTAATATATTATAATTTTATGCTTACATTTACTATTTGTTAAATACTGGCATAAATTTATATATTTTTAATATCTAATTTATTTCCAACAAGATTGCAAGCAACCACTATTAAGCTATGAGTCTTTAAAATATTAGAAAATGTATAACTGAAGACTTAAAAATTTGCAAGTTAAATAAAAAAAGAAAACATGAAGATGGGTAAGAATTTTAAGGCTTTTATGATGTTCAAGGAAAAAAACTGGATTAATAAAAGTTTTTTTAGCATGAAAAGACAAGATACAGTAAAAAGGATGCAACTTGTTAAATAAAAAGCCAAGCAAGAATGAGTTTTGGTTTATCTTTATAGAGATGACTGACCATAATTGTATTTGTAAAAAAAAGAAAGAAATGCAACCTTGCAACAATAGGAAAGCGGCTCAAGCTTGGCAGATAAAGCAGGTCTAATTACATTTACAATGTGCTTTTAGACTTTGTCTGAGAGTAAGAGGGTTGTTATTTGTTAATATAGGAATGCCAACAATATTGCAATATTTTTTTGCAGTAAATGAGTTTTGTTGTCTAACAAATATTGTGGGTTTTAAGTCCTGAATTTAAATCCATAAACCACTGAAAGCCTTAGGCTGCTACAGAAAAGAGATCAGGTTTGAAATCGACTGCTTGTTCTAAGCAACCAAAAAGTGAAGATTATTTGTCAAGACAAGAGTATAAGGTTTAGACGTCAGCAAATAGAGACACTTTAGATTTCATGAAGATCATTATTGTAGATAAGAAACAATACAGGAGCAAAGATAGAAACTTGCGATACCCTTGAAGTTACTTGAAATAAAGAAGAGGGTAGGCCTTTAAGGATAACTTTACTACTGCAGTTAGCAAGAAATTATTTAAAAACCTTAAAACCTTTATATAAAAAAACTAATAACAGAGTGAATACTAATTGTAGGATAGTTTGAAGAGGTCAAAGTGTTTTCTAGAGTTTTGAAAAATTGGAACCACTTATTTACCACTTTTTAAAAGTTTAGCAGAGAGTTCTGGAGAACATTTTTTAAGACTATGATGGAAATCTTGTCTGGAGTACAAATTGTAGAAGTGTTTAATTAAGAATTAACTTTAGCATTGGAAACCAGAGTGATTTGGATGAACAATAGGTTAATCTGTTTAACTGCCAGGAAGAGTATGGCCATTATGTACAAGAGTCAAATTAGTGTAAGATGTCTTTTCAAATAACTCTGCTTTATTCTGGGGAGAAGTAAAAAGATCAAACCTATGAATTAGAGATTAAATGTTACTTTAGTTAATGACATTGTTGAAAACTAAGCAAAAGTCTCTAGAACCCTATAAGATAAGATACAAGATTTAGTAAACTGAGAATAACAGAGCCCTAACATCAGACAGAACTTTTTACATTGGGTTTATGCAATAATAAAACTATTTTACATTGGATTTATGCAATAATAAATAGACATTTGTTCTTAAGAGAGATGTTCTTAAAAAAAATGATTAATGTTCAATAAAGCAACTGCTCAAGTAGAGTAGAATGGGGCTTGACTTAAAATTAAAGAGAAGTAATAAAAGCTTTCAAACTTCTATTCCATAAGGAATAAAGGCTTCAGAGATACGCTTTATGCATACATATTGTGGTTATAAACATATATGTTTTCTATTTATTTAGATGCTAGCATACAATATCCTTTTATTGTTATATAAACTTTAGTATTTATATGGTGTAGTATTTGCCGAAAGAGAAGATAATTAGATGAATGTGTGGTGTGACTCTAGCAAGACAAGAAAAGAAGACATATTTTTAGACAGATTAGAAAAAACATTGTATTGAACAATGTTTGTTAGAAAATATTAAAGTAATATCAGTATGTAGAGAGGTAGCAGCTTCAGTAAAAAAATGGTAGTGGTAGAAGTAATAAAACTTAAAGAGAGTGCCTTTCATATTGTATGAATGAGCTTTAGTTAGGGATAAAATATTAAAGAAACATTATAAAAAAAGAAGGCTGAAGCCTGATGATGATGATGATGATGATGATGATGATGATGATGATGATGATGATGATGATGATGATGATGATGATGATAATGATGATGATGATTATGATGATCTTGTTGATCATAATGATGTTTATATATGCATATATATACAAAATATAACATGAATTTTGAATTAAAAAAATTTACTTTAGGATCCATAATTGTTTATGCAGCCCCGGTCACAAACCTGGCTCCGCCTACATTTTATCAAACTTGGCCTCAGCCCTGGTCAAATATCAACCCCAGTCACTTACTACAACATTGTTGTAGTATTACTACAACATTGTTGTAGTAATACTACAACATTGTTGTAGTATTACTACAACATTGTTGTAGTAATACTACAACATTGTTGTAGTATTACTACAACATTGTTGTAGTATTACTACAACATCGTTGTAGTATTACTACAACATTGTTGTAGCCGGCAAATCCGGCTAGAGCCGGATTTGCTAGCTATTTCTAGTCGTTGTAGTAGAAAGTCAGTAATTTTTAATTACTGACTTTCTATTACAGAATAGGGTGTATCTCCCTTTCAGAATTCTTTGTTGAGTTGTTGTTTGAAATTAGGTTTAGCTAATTAAATTGTAAAGAAATTTACAAACTCCATTTATTGAGTTCATAGAATTTAGAATTACAAAGAACATTGATTTGTATAAATAAAATATTATTGTGATGCTATATGTTTCATCAACATGCTGGCTTGTCTATAAAGTGATCCAAATGTGACAGTGCAAAAATTGTGTTGAAGCAGGTCATTCCTTTCTTTAAGAAAGCAAATACTCCAATAATAGAAAAAAAGGCCTGTGAAAAAATCATTGCACTCTCTAAAAAGAATGCAAAATTTTGTGAACTTTCTCTAGATTGTCGTTCATGATTGTCAGCACTTGCCAAGCTTAAACTAATGTCAGAAAAAATCAGTTTGACATTTCCACTGTGGGTAAATGATGCTGAAAAAGTTATGAAAAAAGACGAAAAAGTTTTAAGAGTCCATGAAGATAGACCGCACAGCACTATTTGGCTCCCTTGACAAGAAATTGGTATTACAGTTACAGCGTGAAGAAAATACGACTGCAAAAGGAAAAAGAAAGGAGAGTAAGGGCAGAAGCAGCAGCAACTGCTGTTACAGTGTTTGCTATTTAAACAGTAGAGCTCTCTAGCAACAGCAGCGAGGAAGGTAGTGATGAAAGTAAATGTGATATTAATAGTCTTTTCAAGACTTCTGAAAAGAAATTTGTAAAAACGCACTATCGAACCACTCGCACTGGGACGGCAGCTCGTATACCTTATAACATTCTCAAATCTCCAAGGATTTTTGCTTTGGCAACAAGAATGAAAATTTCTCCTGCACAACAGTCTGCACTCACTAAGGCCATTATTGAAGAATCAGGAGGTGATGCTAGTAAAATTACTGTATCATATGCCACAGTAGACAGATCCAGGCGTACGATGAATGAAGAAATTGCTTCAGAAGTTCGGAAGTCATGGGTTCCAGCAAATTATGCTTCCCTGCACTAGGATTCTAAACTGATGAAGAGCCAGATAACACATGACTTACAGGAAAGACTTGTGGTCGCTGTTGGCGACAACACCAATGTCAAAACTCTTGATGTACCTGCTAATCAACCAGGAACAAATCAACAATCTGAAGATATCATCACTAATCCTACAATGCAATTGTTGCAGTCTGTGCTGAGTCAATAGAAAATATGACTTTTGATACTACGGCCAGCAATACTGGATATATCAGTGCAATGTGTGTGGCCTTGCAGCAAAGAATTGGTCGTATATTGTTCTGGTCTGAATGATTTGTAACGACTTACACATTGAAGCATCAAAATCACCAGAAGTTACTGTATTTAGCACATTTAAGAAGAATTTTGACACAGTTCCTTATGGAAGTGACAAGACACTTAGTCCATTTGACCCTCGACCTTTCTCAAATGGTTTACAAACTTTTTCTCAGATTATTATGTGGAAGGAAAGTGCAAAAGCAGCTGCTAAATCTTTCATAGAGCATCAGCGAGAAGGCTATAAAGAATTCAGTGAATTATGTTTACTGTACCTTGATCCAGAAAACAGACAGTTTCACTTTCGTCGACTGGGTGCAGTCCACAGAGCACGATGGATGTCCAACATATTATGCTCCATTAAAATGGTCCTTCTTGAAGAGCAGATCTATTTGTTGCCAGCAAGAACAATTGCCACTGATGCACAGTAGACAAAGTCACTCAGCTTCGTCACCTTTGTGTGTCTGACATACAGTGCCTGGTGGACAACGTGTAGATCTGCAGTTGACGCCCCATGGCATGATCTCTGCCTTTATCAGAACCTTCTGAAATACACACAAGTGAGTTCTGAAATATAAAAAGCGCTATAAAAGCACTGAAGCATCATCTGTGGTACCTATGTTCTGAAATGGTGCCCCTTGCTCTATTCAGTGACATTGTTTCATAGCCTAAATTTCAGTACTTAGCCCAGAAGCTTCTGGCAGCAAGGCCAGTGATGGAATGGCTCTGCCGCATGATTGCTATGAAACTGGCTTCAGAAAACCCAAGCTCCTGACTGAAATCACTGCCACAACAAGACTTGGAGATTTGCTTACTGCAGATTTATGGTACATTTTTAACCTTTTAGAGATAAACGTGAATTTTCTCAACAATAACGTTGAAAACTGGCTAGCTCATCCTTCCTTTCTGTCATCAAAGATGAAGACGATTTCTGTCAATGTTATCAATGATAGTGCAGAACGCGATGTGAAGCTAAGTGTAGACTTTCTAGATGCAGCCAAAACTGTGCTGAATCATCAGAACATTCTGCAAGTTGTTGAGCCTGACAGAAATAAAGTTCCAAGTCTGTGCAGCTGTAAGAAGAAACGAGCAGCACCAACAATCGAAGATCACGAAGATGACAATTAAATATATACTCATAGTCCCAGTAGCTAAAAGCTACCTATTGTACTGTGCTCTGTTCGATATTGTAAATTTTATCATACTTGTTTGGAATATTTGAGTATTCTTTTGTCCATTTGACAGTCTTTGCAATAATTCCTGGAACTATAAGTAATTTTGTGTATATTAATTTTTTAAATGTAATCGGCGCCAATAATAGTATTAATTACAGTTTATTGCAAATAATACAGGTATTTGTGTTCGTTGTGGACCAATTAAATTGCCACAGAAAAATTTCAAATTTTTACAAGAGTCATAATTTATGAAGAGGAACAAAGGAATCATAGGGCCGAAACTGAAGTAAATAGTTAAAAAAAATTGTTGCGGATTTGATGCACCCTACCTCATAATCTCCAAAACTCTACAAAACTGTTTTAAAATCCAATCCAAATTTATAAAAATTACTAATGTCTAAAATCAAGTCTAATGTAATTTACCAAATAACAGCCAACCTGCATCCTTTCTAATTAAGTATAGCTACACTAAGAGATGTAGGAAAAACAAAATTATGTTTTAAAATGTCATCTATGTAGATGTGATCTACATGAAAAATTTAAATTTATGCCAAGTATTATTTATGGTATTAATTAAATAGCAAACAAAAGAGAAAGCAAAATTTTAGAACTCATGCAACAACCGAATTTTTCTAATCTAATTAATGGTCATAATTTATTGTTATGTTATATGCTTTTGATGTTGGTAACCAAAATCTTGCAAAAAATTCAAACAAAATGAGTTGTTTAAATAAAGTTTAAAATTTTTATTACTATAGGATTATACAAATAAAATATTGAAAAGATTCAATAATTACATTTCTGCTGCATTGTTAATAATTGGCAAGCCCTTAACAAATGCTTGAAAAGCAATGAAACCTGACTATCTAATTTTCATGTAGATGAAAGATAAAAAAGCCACTTAGCATGCCTTTTGATGTGTTCAAGAATAATTAAAAACTAACCACAACTTTGTTTCTGTGTAATCAACTAATGAAGGTGGCTCAAAAGATTTGAGGTCCTGTAAAGTTGACATTTCAATTTTTTTACACGATGGAATTAAAAAGCATGATCTTTAGATAGTAGATACTTTTTGCCATAAAATGTGCATGGTGTACTGCTTCATGCTTGTGAATGTTGAGAGGCTTGAATGTTGGTTCCAAGAATATGAAAGCTACCTTAGCAAGTTCCTTGTAGTCTTCTCTCTTCTCATGGTTCTAAAAAAATTATATGGTGGTATTTAATTTTATTGATAAATAACACATTTATTACATTAAATTTTGAACATTTTAATGGCAGCAAAAATTAAGCTAAGAATTTTAGAAGACTCCTTTATTCACAATTGTCATTAAACAACTAAATTTCTTACCTCGTTCCCTTGTTCTTTAAATCAAGAATCACAAATTGATTGCCGATCGAAGTGAGTGATGACACTGTTTTTCGAATCAACATCATTCCACTTATTTTTTAGGCCTTTAAAAAGGCCTCAGGTTCTATTGTTTTGCATATAATAACTGCTAATAATTATAACTTATAATAATAATAACTAATAACTAACAATGTTTAAAGATTACTGAAAAAAACATGCCTACAAGCAAGCATCAACAACAGTTTACCAACATTGTTTCACAATCTGAAAAATTGAGACCATAACTAAGTTATTTATTGTAATTAGCTCTTAGAGTCCTTCATTTAAATTATTTAAATAAATAGTTTACCTGTATGTATCACCACAAATCGTTTCAGTATTGCCATCAGTAGTGTCAAAGTAAACCATCCTTAAATTATCAGCTATCAAACTCTGTCAAATTCTCCTTGGTAGCCTTGAACTGATTTAATCTTGCACTAGAATGAATCCATGGAGCACCAAATAGATGAGCTTTTACAAGAATACAAATCCTCTTAACTGCTACATCACCATGATTTGATATCATGTTATAAAATTAGAATTAGGTTAAATATATAAGAAAAATACTTCATTGTAGTTAATTAACATATTAGTTAACAATTAATATATTTATTAACGTCAAAGTGTAATTTGATCTCATTTTTAATTAGAATTATAAAATTATCATCTTTGTTGATGTGTTGCTTGATCACATCAGCCTAGATCACTAACTTCATGAAACACATCTTAATTGGTTTTGTCACCATAAAATGTTTCTTGGTACAAGTACTTACCCTTCTTTCTCTTAATGTATATATATATATATATATATATATATATATATATATATATATATATATATATATATATATATATATATATATATATATATCACATACATACATACATACATACATACATACATACATACATACATACATACATACATACATACATACATACATACATACATACACTCATACATAAATGCATACATACATACATACATACATACATACATACATACATACATACATACATACATACATACATACATACATATATACACTATTTTATAGAAAAAATGTAATATTACTATATATTGTCTTTTGGGATTATAAAGGGCTTAACCTTTAGGACATTTAACCAAAGACCTAATAAATTAATGTTTTACTCGTTTTATTAGAGTATTCTATTAAAAAAAATACAGTTAAATATGATTTTAGAACAGTAGTTGATCAGATTTCTCGGAGTTAACCTACAAAAGGAGTAAACCTACAAAATAATTCTTTATTCATGTTTCATAGGAATATCTTATATAAAATGTAAAGGTCATATTAATGAAGCTATATTTTCTTCATACATATGATGTATATGTCCTATAGGACTATAAAATATAACTTTATTTTCCTATAAAATTTTGGAACAGTACATTTTAAGATTCCTTTAGGTCCAAACCTATGATTGTTTAAACCAATGTTCATCATTTATATTGTTATTTATTATTTATTTGAGATAAATAGTTAGTTACGATTCTATCCTTTCAACTGAGGAACTTGAAATAAAAAATTTTTCCATTTCCCTCTTGTTTTTTTTTTTTTTTTTTGAACTCTAAACTTTTAGGAATTTTATAAACTTGAAATATCGCTTATGTTGTAACAATGGAAGTTTATAGTGTAGAACTAATCGCTCATTGTAGATAGATTATTGCTCTATTGAATAATGTAATGATAACATTTTTATGTTTAGAATGAAATGAAGAATGAAGTCCCTGAATGGTTAGAAAAGAGAAGAGAAGCAAGGCGTAATAGAAGAAAAAAGGGAAAGGTAAAGAAAACACAAAAATGCCTAAAAACAATTGTGTTTCGAACTAATTTTTCTAATAACTTTGTTTTTATTTTTTAAAATTTCCAATACTAAAAAAGTTTTTTTAAATTTCCAAACTAAAAGTATTTGGAAAAATAATTAATAATGTTTAGTTTTTATCATGATTTAATTTTTTCTATTTTATTGACATAATTCATTCTTTTTTTATGTTTTAGTTGTTTTACTGATTAAAATAATCTTGCAAACTTTTACTGATTAAAATAATTTTGCAAGTTATCTTTTTCTTGTCACCAGTGTCATAGGTTTCATCTGTTTCTATAAATTACATTGTTAGGATAGTATATTCAGTAGTGCAGTCATAGGGTACCGACCCTCTTAAATTTGCTTTGTTGCGAACAGTACCATATAATACACTTTTTATTTTAGTAGCTATATTTCTTAATCAAAATTATTTTTTCATGTATATCTAATGAAGTCTTTATCACAATTCTTAATTTTGTCAAAAAAATGTATAATGGTTATTTTCTGCCTACTGATTTGATGTTTGTATATTTTTTTATCTCTGGCTAATCGTTATTTAATTACTCTGAGTCTGTTTTGTGTGATAGCTATTGTCTCTACTTACCAAGCAAGATTTATATGAGAACATACTATTTAGAGTTATATATTTTTTATCATACTTTCGTTTAACTACTTTCGTACTAACCACAAAACATCTTCACTTAGTATCAATGCTTATGAGTGGTATTTACTTATTATATTTATAATACATATTTCAGCCATAAAAGAAATAATAAGTTACTATTAATTATTAATTACTATTTTCTATTCGCCTTTTGTTATTTCTACACATTATAATTGTTTATTTACACACGCGCATACGTATATGTGTACAAGTTTGTTTCTTCTAATATAAGGGTACCTTATATTTATCTGTGTTTACATATCTGTTTATGGTCACACCACGCGCGTTCCTCACCACCCTCACGAGATCTCTAAGAATGTTGGAGCTGTTTTCAAAAACTGGGATAGGGATTGGTTTTTTGGCCTTTGTATTGTAGTCCTATTATATTGCAATATTGACTAGCATGATGTAGAGTGCAGGCAGTGAGATCTGTTGCAAGGACACGCCCCTGACGAGTGGCGTTAGTGCAGGTCTCGGGCTCTCCGAAACGTCATTGGTGATCGCAGTGCATTCCTGAGGAGGGGGATCACCATTTATCCACTACTTAATTCTAATTGGTTATTATGGCACCAACATTTTTTTACCTCTTATACCCATGTAGTTTTGCGCTTTGTGAGCTTTTTATTATGAATTTGTTACATTAACGACATTTATATATTTTTTATGTTACACAGGTGATTATCAGTTATCAATTTTTTATCTAGAGTTTAGAACATATATAGTACCACATTTATTAGACACTTGTATGGTGCGATTATTTTAGTTATGAATGCCATTATAAACCAGCGGATTTTTATTGACTTGTTTACTCATAGATAATTACTTCATCATTTGTTAAAAGATGACTAGAGTGTGAGTTTTTATTCCCCTTTTCCTGAGTTGCTTACTTTTACTCTTCCAACTAAATAGTCTTTGCATTAATTTATGTTTTTTTACCTAAATGACATCATCTTCAATCTGTTTTTATTTTCTCATCTCCCAGGTCTACGTAACTGGACGGCTCCGTTGGTCACTTTTTGCAATCATTGTGTCGCATAAGCAAAAATTTATTCTTTGTGGCTGGTGAGCCCCGACTTTTTCCAATGTACGTCACAACGACAAAACGGACATTAGGCTATCCCGCTGGATGTGGTTACGGCGCTCAATAACCTAATGACTACGCTGACACTCACGCACACGTTCAATCGGAAGCTCCACAATGCACGTCGGATCAGCGCTCGCTGACTATGTGCTCGGATCTGAAATCTCACTTCATAGCACATCATTCCACACCAGCACGGGGCAGTAGCTCTTTTAGTTAAGAGTGATGGCTTGTGGCCTACGGTGACTAATGTGTGCATTCGATCAATTGAAATCCATTCTGTAGGTCTCACGTCTGGCTCTGATGTGCTAGCCCATAAGCGCAAGAAGTGAGTGTGTTTAGCTTTTATTCACCCGATTTGAAAGTGAACGGAAACATAACGAGACCATACTAGACGACAAACGGTACGTACTAATGCACTACACCATCACACCTGTAGATATCAACGGTCTTCAAAATCAGTATATCAAATATTTGTTCTTTGTTACATATGATCTACATACAGAGTGATTAGAGTGTTAGTTTGTTCTCTTCATGCCCTCCGAGCATTTACTTCGTTCTTTACCTTCACAAAAGTCTTATCACTCATTTTATATTTTCATATTATTTTTATTTTATATTCAATGACACCATCTTCTAACTGTTTTTATTATCACATCTCTCAGGTCTACGAAACTGGACGGCTCCGTTGGTCACTTTTTGCGACCATTGTGTCGCATAAACAATAATTTTTTCTAAAGTTCTTTGGATTTTATTGACATAATGCATTCTATTTTTATGTTTTAGTTGTTTTACTGATTAAAATAATCTTGCAAACTTTTACTGATTAAAATAATTTTGCAAGTTATCTTTTTCTTGTCATCAGTGTCATAGGTTTCATCTGTTTCTATAAATTACATTGTTAGGATAGTATATTCAGTAGTGCAGTCAAGGGGTACCAACCCTCTTAAATTTGCTTTGTTGCGAACAGTACCATATAATACACTTTTTATTTTAGTAACTATATTTCTTAATCAAAATTATTTTTTCATGTATATCTAATGAAGTCTTTATCACAATTCTTAATTTTGTCAAAAAAATGTATAAAACACTTCACAGCAGCTGTTTATAACAACTAAAGATTGCAATCCCGCAGGATCCCACATTATTTTAGCGCATGCAGCATCCCACAAAAACTACTGCAGGATTTAAGGGATTTGCAGGGTCCCCAGGATTTATTGAGTTTTGAAATTATTGTTTTTAAATAAAAAAAAGCAGTTCTTTAAACAAAAAAGATGAAAAAGATATCAAATAAAGTATTTAATGTATTTGCGATTTAAAAGTTTAATAGTCATAAAATGCACGATGAAATGTATACTGAGAAACTTGTTCAAATTTTTTTTGTTTTGTTAATGATTATGTTGAAAATTTTGCAAATGAGTATGTTGAAATTTTTGTTAATGAGTATGTTGAAAATGCAAAATTGAAAACGTGAGTGCGTAATAATAAAAAATATAGTGCGCTACTTTTTAAAAAGACTTCAAAAATTATATACATCAAGATTTAAAAACAAAAGTACCTACTAAGCATGTTGCAAATTAAAACTATATGGAATTATTTTTAAAAAAGTGATAAAGAAGAAAATGCAAAGTGCATGTTATGTTCTGCTATTTTAAAAATTAGTCAAAGATCAACAAAAGGGTTATTAATCCATTTAAAAACTAAACATGGCGCCGATTTAAAATCAAACGTTTTACCACAAGACAGAGTTTCAACTTCAAAACACCATGAATCAGTTAATGAAACTAGAGTCTATAATATACATCGACTGCGAAGACAAAGAAGTAATTCTATCGAAAAAGGTCAGATAAGACACGTTTTTTGTAAAAGAATTTTCTATGGAAAAAATGGTATAGCGCATGGTTGCTAAAGATGGCTTTACATTCAATAGTTTTTGCATATCTTCAGATTTGCTGTATTTGTTTCAAAGAGTGGTTTCCTGCTCCCTACTTCACCTAATACTATAAGATCAATGTTAGTAAAATTCTAAGATTCTGTAAAAGTCGATATAATGCAAAAGTTTATATCACTAAAAAAGCAAAGTCAAAAGTTTTCAATAACGTTTGATGAATGGACATCACAAAATAGTCAGAGATACCTTAACTTAAATGTACATATGGAGGCAAAAAACTTTTGTTTGATTCGAATCCATGAATCGTGTAATGCAGAATATTGCGTCAAGTTAGTTGCAGGAAGGCTAAATAGCTTGGATATCGACCTCTAAAATGACCACTGATGGAGCAAGTGTGATGTCGAAAGTCTGTAAAATGATATCTTACTATAATCAACTATGTTATGCTCATGGAATACAACTTGCAGTTATTGATATCTTATACAAGAAAAACAACGAAGAAGTCAAAGAAATATTTACTACAAATGAAAATTGGAAAGAAAAATATGAACATGAGAACACTGATGATGATCAAGTTATAAATAAAGAATATGGTTTGACAATAATTTTGGACTGACCATCTGCTGAATTGGTTATCAATTACAAAGATCTCATGAAAGGTTGTGAAAATATTTAAAAAACTCTCCTGTCAAAAATAATACATATTTGCAGATGTATATCCTACATGAACATGGCAAAAAGATTAAGTTGATTCTTGATTGTAAAACTAGGTGGAGCAGTATGTTTGATATGTTAGAAAGGTTTCATAGACTAAAAGTGTGTATTAAAAATGCCTTAATTGATGTTGGGTCAGAATTTCGTTTCACCCAAGAAGAATGGTTCCAAATCAATGACTTAATTATTTGCCTGGCACCGCTAAAACCTGGTCTCGAACTATTATGCAGGAGAGAATCGAACCTTGTTACTGCAGAAACAACTTTTCAATTTATGTTACATAAATTACAAAAGCAATCATCACTTTTGAGCATTGATTTAGCTGCGGCACTTCGTGAGATGTTTACACAATGTCGTAATAAGAATTTAAATGGACTATTGGTTTACTTACAAAATCCTAAAAAATATGAACAAGAAAAATGAAAAAATGAAAAACTTTTTTGCCAAAGAGAACTGTTATGTGTCAAGAAATAAAAAAAATATTAATAAGAGTTTATACAATTAAAAGAAATAAAGACAAAGAAAATAAACTCGAAGAAAAAGAAACTGTAGATTCTATTAACAATTCCCAAATACTTAATCCTATAATTCTACCGGTGAAAAAAGAATTGGAAAATAATATCCAGAAAGACAAGAAAAGCTGGACAGAAAATGTAAAGGAAATACCAAATTTAGATTCTTTAGACATTGATAAATTATTGAAGCAGGAAATGTCTGCCTATGAAAGTAACGGAGTAAGAGGCAAGTTTCTAGATATAGCTCATTTCAGGCCAAGCGAGCTTTTTCAGCTGCTGGCTAAATATGCAGTCCTTTGAGGAGTAGACTATATATGCAGTCCTTTGAGTAGTATGTGATGATACTTTAAGTAGGGTCTGTTTTTTAAGAGCGCATTTCTTACAATGATTTACTCATATTTGATATTTTTAAAAATAAGTAAAAGACGTTTTACGTATTTTTATCTTATCTTTTTGTTTATTTTTGTTTTGTTTATTATTGTTAGTTAAGAATTATATTGATTTACAAATGAATTCTGTTTTTGGCTTCATTTACCTCATCTTATCAATTTAATAAGTTAAGAATATTTTTTCTGAAATACTTGAAAGAAAAATGCAATTGTCATTTTGCTTTTCATAACGTGCATAAGAAATCTACCAATCCCGCGCGGTATCCGCACATAAATTAAAAAATCCGCGCGGATTCCGCGGGATTGCAATCCCTAATAACAACACTTCGTTGGTTTTCTTCCCAAGTATTCTAAACAGTAATTTTATTGCTGCTTAGAATAATTAGCTTAAAATTGTTTTATTTTACTAGGCTTGTTTTCATTGTCGACAACCAGGACATCGAATATCAGAATGTCCATCAAACGCTAGCACTAGTGTTGGAATATGTTTTAAGTGTGGCTCTTCAGAGCACAAAATAACTGAATGTACAGCAAAAGTTAAAAAAGGTTTGTTAACTTTTTAAAAATACTGTTCATCAGCTTGCTTCATGTATATATATATATATATATATATATATATATATATATATATATATATATATATATATATATATATATATATATATATATATATATATATATATATATATATATATATGTATATATATATATATATATATATATATATATATATATATATATATATATATATATATATATATATATATATATATAATTTAGACGAGTTTCCTTTTGCTGTTTGCTTCATTTGTAAAGAAACAGGGCATCTCTCAAGTCGTTGTCCTGATAATCCACGAGGCCTGTATCCAGATGGTAAGAGTTTAAATATGATATATTCATTGTTTTTTTATTTATTTTTTTCAAAAATAATATGCAATTTTTTTCAAAAGTATGAAATTTTTGAAAAACATTTGTATATTATTTTTAATGGACTTTTTTTAAGGTGGAGGGTGCAAGTTTTGTGGTTCAGTCGAACATTTACGAAGAGACTGTCCTGATCGGGAGGTTAACAAAAAAGCAGGTAAAATAAAACATCTGTCAATCTTTTGCCAACAAAGATATTTAAATACTTCAATAATCATAATCAGTTTATCACATGTTTTAACTTTTTTTTCTTTCAGAATCTAGTAAAAACCGCTTTTATAAAGTAAGTAATAAAAGCGTCAGTGCCGACGCAATTGATGAATCTGAATCGGACCATGAGCAGCAAGTTCAGGACATTCCAAAAAAAAAGAAAAAAATCGTCATGTTTTGAAAAATAAAAAGTTTTCACTTTACATCATTTTTACAAAAACTAAACTTATATGTTTTGCGATATACAATAACTTGATAGAAAAAAAGCATAATGAAATATTGTGATTTACAACATATGAAAGCCAAGCTTTTTAAGAATTTTTAAACATTGATCAGCTAAATTCGAAAGTGCTTAAATTCTCATTGCTAACAGAATTGTCGTTATAAAATGAATCATTTAATTCGATTTTCTTGGTAATATTTCGCTTTGTTATGTTGGCTTTTAAAAAGTTAATTAGTTGTGAAATATTTTAAGATAAGAACAAAAGATCTATGCAATGCAATTAGAATACAGAATAGAAATCAGGAAGAAATATCGGTATTGTTGTTTTTTTTTAATAAATTTTTATTATAAAGAAATTTTGTTTCGTGAGAAAGGTTCTATATGATTTTAATGTTGTGAGAATTTAATTTTTAACTTTTGAGTTTTTTGTTCGAAACTACTTTGTTAATTAAAATTATGACAAATAAAAAGAGTGCTAAATTTTTTCGATCATGTTCGCTTTGTATTATTGCGAGTTTTGCAGAATTTGCAACAATACAAAGTTATTATTACAAACATACATATTTTACAATAATATTTATAAATAATAATTTAATAATAAGGTATAAACAATATGAACATATAATATAGACAATGTTATAACTAAATGACAATTTTTAATGTTATGTATTATGTCTGAACACAAGTTGAATGAGCAAGATCATTTTTAAAACTGATATCAGCTTATTGCTTTTATAGAAAGTTATTTTTGCCAATATATCCCAAACAAACCTGCCAAGTGTTTGGGTTCTTCAAATTTTTATTAAAAGAAAGTTTTGAAAAATGTATAAATAATACCATATTAATCAATGGATCTACTAAATAAACATCTAAAACAAATATATTTTAGTTTTATACAAAGTTACTTTAATTGCGCAAATATTGCTTGGGTTAGTATTTGTACAGGCAAACTAGAGAAACATTCTATCAAAAACAAAAACATGCTTTAAGTATAAGGAACTTTAAAAATAAAAACAAACATGAGCAATAAAAACCACTTTTCAAAAGTAATAATTATACATTTTATGAACTAAACATATTTCAAATTTTATATCTCGTACAGAAGTAAATTTCAACAATGTCCTTTAATTTTTCATGATTTCTATGAAATAAAACTTAACTTTAAATATTTAAAGCGCACAACAGCTTAATTGAACTTTTATGCAAAACTAAGCAGGAGCAATTTAAAATTACATCATGCTCTTCATATTTGGAATTAAATCTTAGCAAAAGATAACAATACATCATGTGTAAAAATAAAAATTGCTTTCAAAAATAAATTAAAATGAATATTATAGAGTATACAAATCTTATGATTTCTTTTAAATTACTTTTTTGTATTTTTATGTGAATATTAACAGTGAGAGTTTTTTATGTGAATATTAACAGTGAGAGTTTTTTTGTTCTTATTTTCATTTATTTTATATTGTATTTATTTTAAATTTACTGAAAGAATTGAAAATGGGGTACTGAAAGAATTAAAAATGAGGAGGGGGCGTTGAGACCAAAATGATGTCAATTTAAAAATAAATTTAAGTTTATACAAGCAGATTTTAAAGGTATTTACATCTACAATACTATGGTATTGAAGTGGTATATTTGTTTCGTGGGGAATTCGATGTAAGTTTCGCAGAGACATTAAATAAATTAAAAATTTACCAACGTTTTATTATTGTAGTACCATTTAACTGAAAATCTAATTGTTTACAATTATCAACAATTTGTATATAAATTTAACAATTGTTATTTGCTCACTAGCGGGTTATAAAATGTGCTTCAAACTAAACATATAAAGTCATTTGTCATTATTTAAAATACAATTGTTATTATTATCGAAGATAATTTCAACAAACCATGGAAAGATAATGAGTGATTGGATTTACATTATATTATAGATATAGAATAAAAAATTGATTAGTTTGTTTATTATTTGATGAGGTATCAACTGTTCTATAATATGACTTGCTGAGAACAACTACTAAATGAATGTATAATTTAACTAGAAAAAATTTAATGATGTTTACGTATATTTTTAATGTTACTTTAGGGGAGGGGTAGAAAAAAACTTAAAAGTTTGACAAAGGGGTAAAAGGTCAAAAAATTGAGAAAAATCACTGATATCATTTATGGACAGCCCCACAGTAAAAAAATATTCTGAAGTACGCAGCACAATCAATAACTCAATAGTTTTAAAAAGTGGAGATAAAACTAGATAATTCTTACGTCGCGACTTATTGAAACATATCAAAAGATGCAGAGGCGTACCGAGGGGAACGTAAGGAGGTGTCTAGTGCCTCTACTAAATTTACAAGTCGGCATATTGGACACTGGAGTCGGCAAATTTGAATTGAAATTTTTTAGATATTATTTTAGAAATTTTTTTTGGCCTTAGTCGGCAAAAAACATATATAAACACACACACACCCTCCCTTTAAAATCTCTTTGGGACGGCCCTGAAAAGATGCAAAAATATACAAGGTATAGTAAAACATTTTTTTTTTGAAGTAATATAGAGATTTTTGAAGGATTTTTTGTTACATAGTAGTTGTAAAATATATATGCACTAAAAAAAATTAATAATAATATCTCTAAAAATGTAAAATAATTTTTTTTTTTGATTTACAAAACAAAACACTGAACGCAATCGAACCGTTTAAATTAAATTTTATGACCGCAAATCTCAAAAATTATCATTTTCAAAAAATCTTATAGATTATATACTATATGTAGTAGGATTGCATTAAAATTAATACTGTACTTCTATAAAAAATATAGAATTCCTATAAGATCTACAGGACTTATATAGAAATAAATAGATATTAGATAAAAAATTACTTAAAAACTATGTCTTCTAAGACCCTCAATATTTTTTTATAGGTGATGCACAGTTTAGGAAAAAAAAAAAAAAAAAGAATAAAGATAATCAATTCAAAAGAGAATCTAAACGTTTTCTATTAGAAAAAACTTTCGATTTTAAAGATTTCTTCTAAAATCACCTAAAATAATTAAACCTGAAAAAGTCATCACTACTCATTTACTATTGTCTTGTGTATCTTGTTTATTTCTTATTAAAATAAAAAATATATATACTATTAATTTTGAACAGACAAATAACATTTATTCGATTTATTACTTGTGTCTTATATTTGTCGAACTAATATTGTATTGTACTTCAATTTTTAACCTTTTAGTTTTTAACTTGTAACTTTGTGACGTTAATGTAAACGGGGCTTGGCGATAAGACAGTTTATGTCTTCTTCTTGCTCCGGCCAATTTTTATACATGAATGGTTTTTTCTCATTGTAAATTTAATTATACGGCAAAGAAAATATAATAATAATAATAATAATAATAATAAGATTTATAGTAGACTCATGAGATGAGTTTAGCAGTTTTTCATTTAGTCTAATTTTTTTGCATTTAGTCTAGTTTTGCATTTAGTCTAGTTTAGTAGTTTTGCAGAGAAACTATAGGAATTAAAAATTGCCCTTATAATTTGTTTAATTTAACTTATAATTTTTAATTCCTATAGCCCTTGAAACGATCTAGCTGGGCACGCCAATTAGTAGGTAAGTAAAGGTTTATATAAAGTGAATTTGTGAAAGAAAAAAAAAACACTTTACGTTTACAAACGGGGCTTGATGAAAAGACTACTGTCTTCTACTTGCTGTCATTCTTTTATTTTAAAGTTTGTAAATAAAAACGTTGTAAAATGTTTATATACGACAAATAATTAAATATTTTAACCAAAAAAGTATTAAACATGCTTTCAGAGTTTAAAATAAAACATTTCTTGCCGTAAAGTTGAGTAAAAAATAACTTTTTAGACCATGAAATAACAGTACACTTTTATTTTTATTAAATTCTGCATGTTTCTGTAAAAATCTATACTTTGGTCCTTTTTTTTTTAATCCGATATAGGTTTTGAAGTCGCTTGGACCCGCCCAAGAACAACTATTTTTAATTTAAAATTGTTTTACCTTTATTTTTTATTGCATAAAATTTGATAGCCATTTTTAATCAAGTTGAATTACATTATCATGAAAAGATGTTATTTAAGACCTGCTATCAATATAACGTCAAAATACTTCCTTAACATTACAAGTCACGAACAAACGAAATAATAATGAAATTCAACACTCTAAGTTTTTACGTACACTGACAAACAAATATGTTATAAGAACTTAGAAAAAATATAAGATTAAAATATTGTCAAAAACATTGGTAAAGAAATGAATTTTTCATAAACTGCGAAGTTGATCTGAAATAAAAAACCAAGTGCTATATGCTCTTGGTTTTTTATTTCAGATCAACTTCGCAAAGTTTTAATAATTAATAAGCTTTTAAACATTTTGAGACGTCCACTAAAAGAAAGATAACGGAATTTTGAAACAAACCCTACATTAATAGAAACCCAATATTGTATTGCTTTAGACCTTACAAATTCATTTTTATAAAACCTTTTGCAATTAAGTTCTTTTATATGCTTCTGCTACATGATACCATGACACAAATGAGCACTAAAATACCACATTTAGCACCATGCCACAAATTAACACTAAAATGCCATATTTAACACTATGCCACAAATGAGCAATAAAATGCCACATTTAGCACCTTGCCACAAATAAGAATTAAAAGCTATTAGAATCAGCTGTTGTCTATAAACGAGGAAAAAAATATTTATTCTCTTTATAAATGAGCATTAAATTTCTTTTAATAAATTAGAAATTTAGAATATAAATTTTGAATTATTTAAATAATAAAGCATAAAATACTACATGTTATAAAACTTATAATAAAACAAAGCAATAGAATACAATAGCAAATAATTATGGTATACAATTTTTACTCTTTTCTTTAAGCCATGAGGGTGTTAGTCTCATTATTTCCCAACCTTCAATCTCATATAAAATATTTCTCACAGTATTTTCGGAATTTGTCTTTGCCTGAAGGGTGCATCTAAACATATTCCGGGGCGAATATAGTGTTGGTCACGTAAATAAAAATTACAGTAATAAGTTAAATAAAAATTAAATAACTGAACTTTTTTATGGTTCTTGTATATTGATATTTTTTTCCATTTCAATTTTTAGAGCGGAATCCATAGATTTTAAAACCAAATCCGTAGTTATTGATTCGGAATCAGCTATTTTTACAACGGAATCTGTATTTTCAGGATTAGTTTTTTCAACTTCAGCTTTGTATGAAGTGCAGGCAGGATTGATTACGTTTAATTCTGATTGTGTTGTTGTATTACTTTGTTGTTGAATTAGCGGATAAGCAAAAAACATATCGTAGTTTCTTGGGGTAATTACAGTATCAAGTTGGAAATCAAAAAAGTTGTTTTCCATTTCCGAAGGTGCATGACGGAATATTTGACTGTATGAAGGAGGGTTATCAAAGTTTTCAAAGTTTGGAACCTGGTCTTTCTTTGCTTCAAAACGTAGGCGCATTTTATTCTTTTTTTTTAAATACCGGTGAAACTTCAGTCCGAGACAAGCCAATATCATTACAATCACTAGTACGATGCTTAACCTAAGAAATATAAATAGTATATAAAAATAAAATTTGTTTTGGAATATTTTAATTCTTTTTTTAAACAGGGTCGAACTAAAATAAAACAGTGATTGCCCTGAGAGGTTGCTTGAAGGTGCCAAAACTAAAGTGAAGAAAAGAAGAAGTTTTTGATTTTTAGACAGCCTCAACCTTTCCCACCGGGCATTTGTTTTTAAAAGTTACGTTCTAAATGTATTTTACATGTCTTTTAAAGGTTTTCTGAACATTCTTCCGTAAAGAACGTTTAAAAAACGTTTAAAAGACATTTAGAGCGTAACTTTTAAAAACAAATGCCCGTAGGGTTCCCACTGAATGATCCAGTCCCAAAATATTAGCCCGATACCGTTATTAAAACTATGTTTTTAACAAATAATAAATATATTTAGTAATTGTTTTTGACAAAATATATATTTTTTCCAATAAAATTAATATGAAATATTTTTACTACATTCGTAACAGATTTAAAATATAGTTTAAGCCAATTTACCAAAACTGCCATTTGTCTGTTAAATTATATGTTGTCGATGGTGAAGTATAGTTATTTGTCGAAACAGAATAAGCGGCATTGTTTGGTGGAAAGATCATGCCATCTGAAAGTTCCAACCACAAAATGGTGTTAATCAGAATGCTAAATAAGTACATAATTTTTATTGATTATAAACGAGCAAACTACATTTTTTTTTTTCTCTTACATCAGTAAAGTGAAATTTTTACATTAGTGAAACGAAATTGAACACTTTTAAACAGTAAATTTAATAAGAAGTCATATAGAATTTGCTTTTTCTGGTATATTAAAAAAAAAAAACTTTATTAATAAATAAAGACTTTCGCAATGAGTAATTCATTAGGGATTTATTTTTTTTTAATGATCTCAATCATTCATTCAAGAGACTTTGAATCGAATTTACTTGCGGCGAAGTTTAACGGAATATATATATATATATATATATACATATATATACAGTCGTGATCCTAGAAATAGCATTCAGTTTTAATTTAAAGTAACTGAGTATGAGGCAAAACGAATATTGCTCAGTAGAAGTAAGAAAAACAATTTTAAATATGTTATTGTATCGACTAAGGATTTCTCAATTATCGCGTTGGCTAATGTGTTCTAAAAAATTAGTTAAAATCTGTTGTATATATATTGAAAGATACAATTCCGTTGATGATAAAGTTCCATCAGAAAGTTACCGCCTAGAAAAACCTCAATCAATATAAATTGCCAAATGTATTTTATTTTAATAAAAGTTAAAAAAGATTTTATTTTAATTTTTATTAAAACAAAACCTAACTTTAGAGAGCAGTATGACGTTGTTTTGTCAGCCTAAACCAATTGTCGTCGTTTACAAAAAGCCGGCTTATAAGGCTATATAGCAAAGAAGAAAACCTTTGTATAAAAACAAAATTGATTATGCAGTTAAATTTTGGAAAAATATCTGTAAATAAAAAGACCTTCTTTTAAAAAACCTTTTGAGGAAATAAAAAATGTGAGTGCTATTTCTGTGAATACCGCGCTATATATATATATAATTATATATATATATATATATATATATATATATATATATATATATATATATATATATATATATATATATATATATATATATATATATATATATATATATATATATATATATATATATATATATATATATATATATATATATATATAATTTTTTGCAAATGTCAAAAATTAGAAAAAAACAATTTCATAATGAATGGTTTTTTTTTTTATCTGAATCTATAGGAAACGCATTTATTATTTAAAAATAAGGCTTAACACTTTTGATGAAATTATTACGTAAATGAAACCACCTCATTTACTTTGTGCTTGAAACAGCCTTGTTATTACCAACGTTAAACATAGTTGTTTAATTAATAAAAAAACGGGTCCTTAAGCGTTTTACTAAAAATAAATAATGAACCTCATACTCATTTTAAAGAAATGAAAATCTTTTACTTACATTTACTTTTTTTTTTTTTTTTCTTGCGTTTAAAGGAAATTGTTAGAGATATTTTTAGTGAAAAACTACGATTGTTTGATTTGTGTTTAACAAAGTTTTTTTTTTCTGTTACGTTTCTATACGTAACAAACTATCACTTAAATAAAAAAATTTGAACAAACCGAAACAACAGACTTACTGACTCTACAACATGACTATACAACATGAACAAACTGAAACTACATACTTATACAATGTGGTAATTACAAAGTTGTGCTGTTGGTATTAAACATAATGAAACATTTTTTATTTGCGTTAGCACAACTTCATGTTTTATACTTACACAAAATGAGCCAAACAAAGCCTCACAATTCGTATATTTTCGCTGCTGGGTATTTTATTATAATCAATATCTATGCATATATTAAGATGCACAGTGTGTCAAAAAATGAAGAAAGAAGGTTGTTGTTTTTATAACTTACTATAAAATGTTTTGGTAACAACAAAAAATTTATTTACAATTATTATAAAAATTGAGTCAAAAACTGAGTAGAAATAGATTTTCAAAAAACGTTTTTCTGTCTAAACCTTTCCATTATTTCTTATAACGTTACATTAGTTAAAACTTTATTTCAAAACACCAACAACATCTTGTTTTGATTTTCATTTTTTATTCAAAATCTATGTTTATAATTAATAACTTTTTAGAAAAACTGTATTAAAAGTTATTTTCTATATTATAGTATATATAGTATTTTTTTAAAAACTATATTAAATTTTTAGATAAAAAAAACCCATTTCTAAAACTTTTTTTTTTAGATAAAAAAAACCATATCTAAAACGTTTTTTTTTAAAGAGAGGAAAACCATATCCCAAATACTTTTAACATAGCTATATAAATAATGCAAGTTAATAATCAGTTACATAAAAAAAGAAAAAATAAAGTAAAAAAAAAATAGTTACTTTAAAACGCTTTATAAATCATTCTTATTCTTTTTAAAAAATATTCTTTTTAAAATTTTCAGTGCATCAATCCATCAAGGTATTTTTCCTGAACGTTTAAAACTTGCCAGGGTTACCCCTATCCATAAAAAAGGCGACAGATCCAATATCAGTAATTATTGTCCCATCTCTGTTCTTTCTATATTTTCTAAAATTTTAGAAAGAATTATCTTCAATAGGGTATACAATTATTTTAATTACAACAACTTACTTCATCACAATCAGTATGGTTTCAGAAAAGGGAGTTCAACTGAAAATGCCATTATTCAATTTATACACAACATCTCTGAATCTTTCGAAAAATCCCAATACACACTAGGTGTTTTTATTGACCTATCAAAATATCATATATCAGTGCTAACTTTTTTTTTCATTTTAAATTTTTTTTGTAGCGTTTATAATATTTCTATGAAAATTATCTTTTTTATTATTTTATTAAATTATTAAATAAAATTATTTTTTTTAGTTTCACTTCTTGAACTGGATATTTCATGGATATAAAAAGTTTGACTCTGTTAATACATTTTCCCGAAAATAACCATTATGAAAGCATTAATCCGCAACTAAGCCGACAATACTGCCACTAGTTTTATTCCAAAGTTCACTTTTTTGGTTACAATTGTTTCAGCTTTTTACGAAGCCTAAGTACGAGTTACTACAAAAATAAAAGTTGGTTTTAGTCAAATTTACTTTGGAATTTACTTTGGAACTGCTGAGATACAACGTATGCTGATATTAGGTGTTATTTGTGTAGATTCGCAAAACATTGGCTAAGATGCTGTTGTTATTGGTGCTAATTATGGTGGTATCGCCAAAGAGACTGGTAATTAGATTGAGAGACTCGAAATGAAATGATGGTGTATTAAACTTATTAGCAACTTATAAATTTGACTGATCAATTTTATTGATTTGAGTGCAAACAAAACGGTATTTTTAGATTCAGCGACTATTTGTACGTGTAAAAACTTCACCAGAGTTTTACTTGCAGTTGACTAAAGAATTATTTAAATAAATTACTAATCTTTGTGTCTGTATAAAATTGCTGAAGTAAAAAAAGTAAGACACCAATATCTGGTGGCTGCATAATGTGTGACAAATAAGGGGTAAGCAAATAAACGCGTGGCGCAGTGGTTTGAGCGCTTGCTTTATAAGCAGGAAATCCATGTTCAAAAAACGAGCTATAGACATATACCGCGTCGCGGTAAGGAAGGAGACATGCTTTTTTTGGCTAAATGCACTTCCGCGGATTCCTGAGATAAGACCGAACTTCTTGGGGTACCTAAATAACAAATTAAAAAAATAAATAAATAAACAAGATATTGTTTTAGACGCAAATAAGTAAAACAACCAAATTGTTACTTGTGTTAAGTGTCCATCTATACTAAAATACGAATATCTATAACTTATTTGCTATAGCTAGATTTAATTAAGTAAATAACTAAATGAATAGAAAATTATTCTGATTAACTGGAACTTTTATAATGGTGAGAGTGTACACGCCAGTGAGTAACTGCTTAAAAAATATTCCATCCATCCGGATAAAGATATTGCGTGTACGGCAGCGTCTAGACCACTTTTGCACCAACCTTTGTATAGATGATGCAATTTAAATCAAAGATGATGCCAAAATCGTGCCGTATATGTCGTATCTAATAACAAATAAAAATCAAAAAAAGGATAATTTAGAAATAAAAGTTATATAAATAATTTTTCCATTTTAGTTTCAAATAGAAATTAAACAAAGAATGAATCAAAAACATTTTTTAGATTCAATATGATATTTGCATCTTAAAATGATTGTACGATAAGGAATGTAATAAGATAATTGTATTCAGTATAATGTCGCGAGTGAATGTAATAAGATAATTGTATTCAGTAGAATGTCGCGCAAAAAATCTGTATGATATTGTCAAACACTAAAACAAGATCAATACTTCAAATGTATGAAGTTAGAATAGGGTAACACGAGGCAAGATGATGAATGTTTCGGAAAACGCTTATCTTAGTCAATAACTGTTCCAAGAATTAAAACTTGATTCAGAAGAGATAAAAAAATCATTCCGCGTAACTGATGTGTCAAAAAACCACTCTAAAAGTTGAAATTAGCTGAGGAAAAACTCATTAACCGATGTTAACTCCAATCGTCATCTTTTGATTTGAGTTAACAAAGTTTAAGATTTAAAAAAATAAAACTCTATGAAGCTATAAACGCATCAAAAACCTTTATCACAAATTCTTGTTTATAGAAAAAGTAATACAAATAAAGGTGTGATTTTAAAAATTAATAAATTATATATTTATATCGGACTATGCACAAAAAATAACAACAAAATAAAACTATTGTCAAACAAAATATTGTATTTCGTAATAAAATAATGATTAAACAATACAAGAAAAGCAAACAATACAAGTATACTTCCGTTTAACATAGATGATGAACAAGTCATTTTGGCCCGGTCGGAAAAACCTTTTTAATACTTAACTTTCGTCACAGTAGTAATATTTTTATTTTACATGTTTATTTTACAATTACAAAGTATTTCCAAGTAACCAATCACAGATTGGCGGTAAAGATATACAAACATAAATATCATAAACATAATGTTTGAAATATACGAAGTATACAAAAATATAGTTTTTTTAGTTTTTTAGTTTATTTTGCCGTTAAAAATATTCACAAAGTACAACAATATAAAAAGTACAATTGGCTGGAGCAAGAAGAAGGCATAAAACAGCCTTATCCCGAGGCCCAATAGTAACGCAAATAAATATCCGTAATATATAATAATCCGTAATATCTAAGCAAAAGCATTAAAAAAAAGACAATTTTAAAATGTTAAGAAACAAAATTAAAAAAAAAAAAAAAAAGTATTAAAATAATTGAAAAAAAAAAAAAAAAAGAAAAAAAAATGATTAAAATATAGTAATAAAAATGATAAAAATTTTCTGTTTTTGGTTATAAATTGGAAGTGATTCGATATATATATTTGTATATATTATTTTCTTTCAAAATAATTCAAAATTCAAATAAAAATTCTGTTCCAATATTATAAAATATGTTAAGAAAATTGTAGGTAACTTTAAGAGAATATATATTTTCAATGAAAGTATGATAAAGACATTGAAATTCTTATTATTTTTAAATGGTCTAGATTTTTAAATTTATGGTGTTAATTTAGTTTAATAAATTTTAAAACTTTAAAAGTGACATAGAAGATCTGCTATATTAAAATCCGTAAGTACTAAATAACGTCTTAATTTAGATTTGAATTGCTGAAATGTTTTTTCTTTAATATTAACAATATGCTGAAAGTTTTTCCACAAAATTGGACCCCGGTACTGAATAGAATAAGAACATAACTTTAGATTATACTTTTGAGTTACAAAGTTATTTTCTGAGAACTTGGTGGGGTATTTATGGCTTACTTCTCTAAAATAAGGATAGAATATCGCTGGAGACAGTCCATGTTTTATTTAATACATGAACTGTATGACGAAGAATATGTTGATTTTAAACACATTTAATGCATTGAGTTTACGTAGAAGTGGCTCACAAGGCATAGTTCTTTTTACTCCAAATACAATTCTACATGCATGTTTTTGTTTAGTATAAATTTTCTTTAACTTAGCGTAACTGTTGCTTGCCCATACGATATTGCCGTAAGTTAGATAGCTATGTATGAATAAAAAATATAAACTTTTTAGAGATCTTATATCCAAAAATGGTTTTGCTTTATACATCATTGCAATGTTTATTGAAAGTTTTCTTTCAAGTGAGTGTTTATATGTTTCCTCCATGTTAAATTTTCGTCTAAAATAATACCTAAAAAGTTTACAGTTGTTTGCCTAGTAATATTTATATTTTTGATTTTAAGATTTGGTAACTTTAAAGGAAGGTTTCCTGTTTTGGTTAATTTGTGAAATTGAATAAATTTAGTTTTGTTAACGTTAAGTGAAAGTTTATTACAAATAAACCATTCATTTACTTTGTTTACTTCTTCATTAACTACTTTAAAGAGGGTTTTAATATCCATATGAGAATAAAACAGATTGGAGTCATTAGCAAATAAAATAAAGTTTAGTATGTTCAAGGTAAGAGATAGATCATTTATATAAAGAGAAAACAGTAACGGTCCTTGGATTGAGTCTTGAGGAACTCCACATTTTATTATACTTTTTGTCGTTTTAACATTTTCATATTGAATGTATTGCTGTCTGTTTAATAAGTAATCTTTAAACCATAGTAAATTATTGTTTTTTATTCCATAATGTTCAAGTTTTTTTTTAAAAGAATGACATGGTTGACTGTGTCAAAAGCTTTAGACAGATCAATAAATACTCCTAATGTAAAACGGTCTTCATTAAAGGCATTGGTTACATGAGTTACTAACTCGGTCAAAGCGTGATCAGTTAAATGATTTTTTTTAAAGCCAAATTGCTTGTTGTACAACATGTTATTTACTGTTAAGTAGCTGTTTAGCCTATTATACATTATACGCTCGAGTAACTTAGAAAAGCATGGTAAAATTGATATTGGTCTATAATTTGAAGAATCTGTGTCATCGCCAGACTTAAAAATAGGCAAGACCCGTGCAATTTTTAATTTTTCTGGAACTGTTCCAGATTGAAGAGAAAGATTAATTATGTGATATAAAGGGGTTTCTATAATATGAAAAACTGATTTAACAACATTTATGCTAATATTATCAAAACCTACACTTGTGTTGCTTTTAAGATTATCTAGAGTATATCGTAACTCATTAATATCTAGTTTAGATTCGTCCATGACCTTATCATATATTTTTAAATAAGAACCAAACGATGATGAACTTGAAGGAATTTTTTTAGCTAAGTTTGGACCAATATTAAGAAAGAAGCTGTTTAGATTTTCAGCTACTATTGACTTGTCATATATTATTTTACCATCTACTAAGAGCTTCTTTGGTTGAATACGTATTCCATTATTTTTTCTGCCAATAATTTCTTTAGTTACGCTCCACGTACTTTTGGCATTTCCGTTAGTTTTTTTAAACAATTTTGAATAGTAAATTTTTTTTGATTGTTGTTCAGTTTTTTCAAATATATTTTTATAAAGTTTGTAGTTTGTTTCATTTTTATACGGTTTTTTTTCTTTAAGAATTTTTTATACAACTTTTTTTTTTTCTTCGAAGATTTCAATAAACCTTTAGACATCCATGGAACTTGATATGACTTGGTATTTATAACAATTTTTTTCTCCGGAAAAGCTTTTTCATATTGCTCACAAAAAAATTTAAGAAATAGTTCATAGGCATTATTTACCTCTACCGATTGCATTATAAGATCCCAATCGACGTTATATTTTAAAAGGTGTTGAAATTTTTGTAAGGAGTATTTATTGATCTGCCGCTTGTATATTATAAATTTAGAAGAAATATTATTAATTGTTATACTATTAGTTATTAAATAAGTAGGAAAATGATCTGATAAGTCTGTTTTGATTATACCTGTGAAAATATAGTTGTTATAAAAATTGTTAGTGATTATATTATCAAGTAAAGTAGAAGATTTCTTAGTTATTCTGGTTGGTTTATTTATTGTCTTAGTTATTCTGGTTGGTTTATTTATTATTTAATTTTATTTGAAGCTTGTTTTAACAAGTTCAAATTGATATCGCCGACAACTTAATTCGCGTCTTATTTTGTTAGTTTCAAATAAAAAATCTTCATTAATAAAAATACCTGTACCTTTCAGCATCTTTGCGTTTTCCAAAATTTATTCTTTGTCTTTATAATTTAACAATTTGAGTATGATTTCTCTGCGTTAAAGCGTCTTTCGATACGGTGCGCTCGTTCAATAATGTTACTTATTTTTAACTGATCATTAAATATTTTTAAACTTTTTTTTCAGTTTGATCCCATATTTCTTTTTAATTTTCTCGTACACCGTCAATTCTAATATTGTTTCTTCTATTCCTATCTTCTAGTTATCTAATTTTTTCTTGTAGTGCATCGTTTAGTTTGCTTGCTTCGTTCTGCGTTGTTTTTAGCTGTACACTCTGATTTACAACTTTAGTAATTTCCGTATTCATTAACTTTTTAAGTTCTTTTTCAACGTGTACGATTTTTTCATTAATTAATGTATCTTGAGTAAACTCGATACTTTTTTGTAGATCGTCAATACATTTCTGCAAGCTTTTTTTCAACTTTTGAAAAACGATTTGTTATATTTTCTATTGAATGTAAGGATCATGGCTTAATTGGTCAAAATTTGAATGTTTTAAGAAGTTAATATGTTGAAATAGGAGTTATATTTTTTGTTTATAGAAGAATATATGTATTTTTACACATTCTTCGTATTATTTTAATCATAATAAATAAGTCTACAAAAAGATGCTCGATAAAGCACTATGTTAACTCTTCTATACACACAGTTTTACATTTGAAATTGATACTTGCATTAATATCTTTCTTTTTAGCTAGAGGTTTTGAAAGTTAATAAATATATCTTGAGATATCTTATTTTTTCTTGTAAAAATTGACATTTTTGATTTTCAAAAAGTCTTAAAACCTAAAATAATGAATTAACTTTAAAATCTCGGCGGACTTGTACACGACGCACCCCTTATGAAACAATAATAATCGTGATCAAAACTGTACCAATTCTTACGGTCAATTAAAGAATGTATATTTTGTTGCGTTAATCCCTATTTATTAGTCAAAGCATTTACATTTAATTCTATTCATCGCTTATGATCAATTGACGGAGTTACACTTTAATTAATATAATAAATTAATTTTACTAGGTCAATAAAATATCATTTTCGATAAAACGTGTTTTGAACTTAAGGGGATGCGTCATGTACAAGTCCGCCAAAATCTCTTACTAAATATAGACCTAACACACTAAGGACCATTTGTGGAATTTTTTTATAAATGAAGTAAAAGATAAGTATGAGTTTATCTCTGATGTTTCTATGTGACTTTTTACCTAATTTTCAGTAAACTGGCAGCCATTTTTAAAAAATATTTTTTTATTATTTGATTAAAAAACAAATTATTTTTAAGACTTTATCTTGAATGTAAATGTTATGCAATTTTTATTTATTTGTTGCTTAACATTAAAAAAAAAAATTTTAATTTTATTTTTCATAAAATGTATTTCATAAAAATAATATTTATTATTAGGTATAAATATATAAAACAGTATAAAAAAATGTTTACAAATATCTTAACTTGCAACGTGTGACTGGCTACACATCAGTGTTGTCGGTGTTTAATCGAGAAATGCATTCAGAAGGTTTTATGAAGTAAGCTTATGTTTACTCTACATTATTGTGTTATTAGAATATTTAAACACACTAAATATTACTTTTTATTTTATTTGGCTGAGGTAAGCAGGCTTTGTGAGAAAAAAAATAGCTTGAAAGTGTTTGAAGTTTCAAGTTTTATCTTTTTATTATTAGATCTTCATAATTGTTTATATTAGTTATTACTTTTACTTTTATATTTTTGTTTTGTTTTCTGTTTTACTTTGTATTTATGAATTTCAAAGTTATGTTCATTAAATTTTAAATTTGTCTGGATTTTATTCTGCATTTTTTTTTTTTTACTTATAATTGTATTGTAATTATAATTATACTTGTATTGTAACCTCATTAAATATTTTTATGAAGGAGAAATTCTTTACCTAATTACATATTATTAACTTATTGTTAACTTATTATTAAGTTGATAAACAAGTTTATTATTGATTACAACAGTTTTATTATTGAAAGACCTTCAGTAATGTAAAGGCTGGTACTACTGTGAATAAAAAGTATAAACAGCTACAAAAAAGTATTTCAGGAATTATAATTAGTATATTCAAACAGCTATTTGTTACATTATATAAGTAATAAACTAAAGTGTTCACAAGTTTTCTATTTTTACAGATTTAAATATTTTATATTATTAATTTTTCATACAAATGTTGGTGTATATTTTAAAAAATAGTGTTTTTCTCATTTATGTTCATTAATATCCGTTTATATGCTGCATGTTCAAAAATCAAAACAGTTGTAGTTTGTTTTTCAAAGTTGATAAACATCTGATACAAGGTATCAAATATACTTTGTATGAGGTTATTGTAATCTGATATAAAGTATTAGATTATTCAAAACCTTGATGTTTGTGTTAAGGTTATCTAAGTAAAGCCATGATCCAAGCAGGGATGCGGAGTGTTAAAAAGACTCAGGATTTGTATGTCACAAAAAGATTACTTCAAGTATTGTGAATTTCAAAATAGGTATCAGAGATGTAATGACTTGCAAGGTTGCTCAGTTTTATGGCTTTTTATTAAAAAAATTGTGCTGATAAACATCAAAAAGAATGTACAAGCGATAAATTTTTTGGTTTCATTTTATTTTTGAAAATCCTTTTGCATTTTGACTATATCTCAATTTCAGAAATTATACTTTTTTAGACTTGGATTTTATTTGTATCATTTTAAGATATTTTCATATAACCTTCATAAAAAAGATAAGATATTCAAAATATGAAAATAATTTCTATTAGTTTTTTAAAATATTACCTGTAAAAAATATCAATAAGATGGCATTTTTCCTAATGTTATACTTTTTCTTTTTTTTTTAATAAATTAAGGTGTAGATGCATATAGTAGTTCTATTGATTAAGATTAAGTTATTATATTGGTTTAAGAATAAATTATTCTATTGGTTTAAGATTAAGTTAAGGTTATCTGTTTAATCCACAATACATCTAAAGCTTGGCAGTTCAAAAAGCTATGCAAATTACAGTGTGTGTAGATTTATAAAATATAATTTACAAATTGAATAAAAATAGAACATGTATGATAAATTGATAGGACAGTAGTAATTTTTAATTTTTGCTTTTTAGGTATTGGCAGGCTGTACTTGACAACTTACTTTTTTGCAACGAAATCAAAAGAACCTTCAACTACAAACCAATTAAAATAATTTAAAGCAGCATTTTTTTAGAAGAATTTTCCTTTTATTTTATTTACTAATTTACTAATTTTAGATTATTTGTGTTTCATAATTTCTTTAAATTATTTTTGGAGATTTTTGGATTTAAATTTTGGTGTTTTACAAAACTTTAAGTTTAAAAAATTAATTTACATATAGATTTTTAGTTTGTTAATAATTAATCTTATTCAGAAGTACAATTATAATTGGAATGTCCAATTTTTGTAATATTATTTCTGCAAACATCAATTTGATATTATCTATCAATGTGAAAGTATAATCTCAAGATATAATTTAAAAAATAATAGGATGAGGTACATAAACATACGCTTTGTTTTCTTATAAAATTCAAGTTTAGCGCAAAATATCTGTACCGATAGAAACCACTCGCAAAAACTTTTGATATTGATTGGTCTTTTAAAATTTTACTGTTATTTTTACATGGTTTCTACTTACTATGACAGTAAGTGTGAATACACGCGCAAACTGGCAATCGAGAGATTTTTGAACTAAAATAAACGCCGTGAAAATTTTATCCATTTTGTCGTTTTGTATTGAGGCATTTCCTGATACTATTTTTAAAAGCGAACTTTTTGCGCTTTGAACCTTTCCTTTATTATAATTTCAATTTCTTTTTTACTTGCCATTTAATAGATTATGTGTTAAGTATTTTCAGATAATTACTATTTACTAATTAATTAACAGCGAATTTCTTCTCTTTTTTTATTTATAAAAATAGGCTAATTTAAAAATGTGCGTCCGTTTACTACGAAAGCCATGTGCGTCCGTTCACTATGAAAGCCATAATAATAATATATATATATATATATATATATATATATATATATATATATATATATATATATATATATATATATATAGTTGCATACAACTTCGAGACACGATTAAAATAAACATTAATTACAACAACGTAGTAAAGTGTACGTAAAAATAATCTGATAAGTATATCTCTATATTATTCCAGTTAAAAAAAATAATACAATAAATAAAAATAAATTAGCTGATTTTTTTGAGAAAAGTTTAGATGTTTAACTATAAGCTTATTTACCACATTTCAAACTAGGGCTTCTCATTTCCCGTAAAAATTTAATTCCCGGGATTCCGGGACAAAAATGAATAATTTCCTGAGATCCCAAGAAATCCTGGGATTAGGTAACAAGCAAGAATTTATCCAACTATGTGGGGGGCGGGTGGATGTATAACAAACCAAAAGTGCGAAATATTGGTGATTTAATTGCCCTCTATAAGATATTTTCCTAATTTTTATAGAAATTCATAATAAAAGGGAAAAGGAAGTAATTAGTACTCAAATTTTGAGTAATAATACTTTAAATATCTTTACAAATGTAACGATATTAATAATGTTATTAATTAAAATTTGAGTAAAAGTATGTTTAAAAAAATTACCGGGATTCCCAGGAAATTTTATTGAAATCCCGGGATATTATTGAAATCCCGGGATATAATTTTGATTTTTAATTTAATGTTATTACAGAACGCTTTGGAATCTAATTTTTTTAAAAAAACTAGAAGAACATTTCACTCAACTTTTAATCATATAACATATCAAAGTGAAAAAAAGATCACCTGTTAATAAGGTCTTGAGAATAAACAAGAAAGAAACAGAAAAAAAAGTGAAAAGTAGGAATAGATAAGATTTACAACAAAATAATGTTATAGCAAGTTCAAGTTGAAGTCAATCCTATAGTTGGTATTTTTCTTTCAACTTTCCTTCTAATCAATCTAATAGAGTAACAAATACAATTAATATTAAAAAGCTTACTACAAAACATCTGTTATAAAATTATCATCAAAAGATAATTTTATAACAGGTTTTGTGCCTTAACCTTAACGTTATCATTTGTTACAGAGAGCTTATGAGATAATATGGATTGCAGCTAAAGAAAAAAAAAATGCAAATATATATTCTTTATATAGTGATATTTTACAAGAAAGTTAAATTTTTTTTTAAATATATTTATTAAACACCCACTATACAAGTAAGGTAAATTAAAGTATTGTTCAGCATAAAAAACATCTTAAAGTTTTTTTTCTTCTTTTTTCTTTTTTTCTCAAGATTATCTTTCAAACATAATTATCTAAGAATTTTTTTTTAAGAATTTCCTCGAAGATTGTTTTTTGTTCTTTCGAATTCCAGCAGAGGGTAGAGCTAAGAAATATAGTGCCATTAGCATATTGTACAACACACATACAAATTCTATTTATTGATGTACCGTAGATGCTTTCATTTTGTGAGATTTTCTGTCGGTTTTGAGTGTAAATGCTATATAATATATAATATACAATAATTGATTATAATATCAAGTTTTGCATTTTTTTTTTTTTTTTCAAATTTATTTTTATTTTTTTCTTAGCTGTATAATAATAATAACAATGTAAATATAAAATAAATAGCCTGAACAAATAGAAGACATATACTCTCTTATCGCCGTGCTCCGTTTAAATGAAAAAATTTAGGCAATTAGTCCCTGTGTAATAAGTATTCATAGTAAAAGTTCATAATACGATGATTAATTTACAAAAAGGCGATTTTATTTTCCATTAAATATGCTATGACTGTAAAATTATGCTATTTTAATATCTTATTTTAACTTTATAATATCCTTGTAGAAATATATTTTTGTTTTTTATGTTATTTATTTTATGTTTTAAGTTTTTAAATTGTAATATTAACTGACGGCTTCTATGTAAACGGGGCTTGGCGATAAGACAATGCGTATTCTTCTTGCTCCGGCCGTTTTTATATATGTAAACAATTTTTTTCTTATTGTAAATAGTATATTACGGCAAATTAAATTTAAAAAAAAAAAAAAAAATGAATACAAGATCTTTCAAGAAAAAATTATTCAAAGCTTGATGGATCATGGGGGAACATGGGGTAAGATGAAGAATGGGGCAAGATAACGATGGATCTCTTAAGCAAAACTAAATATAACAGCTGACTTTAGCTGAAAGGGAAGAAGATTATATTTACTAGATTTATAAAGACTTTTTTTTTAAATATAACTTATGTGATGAAAGTTAAGTATTAAAAAAATTTTTCCGACATTGAGAACTTTTTATCCTCGTTCGACTTGATTTATTTCATCGCTACATCACCAACTGAAGATAAGCGAGAAATTTCCATTTAGTTTGATTAATCTGAAAGCCATTCAAGAAGTATAAGGCTACGATAACTTGATTATGTATAGTTCTGATTCATTTTAAAGATTGTATTAGCCTGGGGCAAGATGACTGGGGCGAGATTGCTTGTCCATCATCTATGTTAAACGGAAGATTATACTGTTTGCTATTCTTGTATTGTTCAATCGTTATTTTATTACGAAATACAATATTTTGTTTGACAATAGTTTCATTTTGTTGCGTTAGAGTTTGCTACAATCTGATTACTAGGTTGTTGTTTTTTCTTTTTTGCATAGTCCGATATAAATAATTTATTAGTTTTAAAAATTACATCTTTATTTATAGTGCTTTTTTTATTAACAAGAATTTGTGATGATGGTTTTTGAGGCGTTTATAGCTTCATAGAGTTTTCTTTTTTAAAGTCTTAAACTTTGTTAACTCAAATTGCCATCTTGCCCCGTATGCGGGGGCAAGATGACGATTTGAGTTATAATCGGTTCATGAGTTTTTCAACAGCTATTTTTAATTTTTAGAGTGATTTTTTGATACATCAGTGACGGACGCGGAATGATTATTTATCACTTCTAAATCAAGTTTTAAAACTTGGGACAGTTATTGACTAAGATGTAGGCGTTTTCCGAAACATTTGTCATCTTGCCTCGCGTTCCCCTATTAGGTTATTATCAATAAAGAATGGAAAATTAGAAAAAAAGAATCAAGTAATCAAAATTGTAGATAAGTTCATTAATCAAAAAAAAATTCGAGGCTACTAATGACTTGAATGTCATACTTGTTGGTCTCACTAGTCACAACTACTCCACCATATTAATTAGACATACTAAGTTAGATATCTAATTGGCTTCCACTTGATTGCATAAAAATGTTTTGCGAGCTACACATTTAATGACTACAGGTGTAAATGTGATGAGAAAAATCTCCAACAAAAAATCAACAGAATAAAAAAATAAAATAAAAACGAAAAAAAGTAATGAATCTCTACCTTCTGAGACAATTGCGCTAACCGCTGCGATACGGCTTAAACGCACTTATTTAAACATAGCGATGAACTTATGACCTCAAAATCATTAGTTCTTTATTTTTATTGCTCATCTTTTTTTTAAATAGTTCAAATTTAGTAAAAAAATTTCCCTTACTTTTTGCCTTTCATCAATCAATAACGTCTTTGAATCAAGAAAAAATTGTTAAATACTGCAAATATTTATATCAAATCGTTTTATATATAATTTTACATTTTTTAGTAATTTGTTGGTCAATTCAATAGATATTGACAAATACGGTAATGAACATCAATATGCATAGTAAATAAAAGGATAAAACAATTTTAAAAAATTTTGAAAACAAATGATCATAGTAGCTAGTTATAGTTATAATAAAAAACTCAAAAAAATACCAAAAAAATTGTTTTTCAAAGGAGGTTTCTAAAATTTGCTTCACAATATTTTACCATAACAACTGCCTAACTAAGACATAAAATTTTATCCATTAATTATAAAATAATTTATCTTTTTTTGAAAATTTCCGAAATTCCGAAAATTTCCGAAATTTCGAAAACTTCCGGAAATTTTATGGAAAATTTCCCGAGTTGAAAATTTCCGAAAAATTTGCAACCCTAATAATTTTAATTCATTTCTACTAAAAGCATGAAAAAATGACTAAAAATATCAAAAACGGGACACAACATTAAAAAAAAAAATCATAAATTTATATATGAAAAAAAAACTAATGTGTTGTGTTATAAAAATATTATTTGTTCATCATTTTAGTGCATCTGAAATCTTAATGATTAAGCAAAATACTTTGAAAATTTGATTCAAAAACTTTTTTAAACTCGAGAAATCAAAAGTTTTGAAGTTGCAAAGAACGAATAAAATTAAAGAGTTATGAAAACAATTAGTTTTTCGATAAATTGAAATTATTTGCAAAAAAATTGAAACTAAACAACTAAAAAAGTTTAAATAAGGCAATATTAGTAAATATTTTATACAAAATTTACATATATTCTGAAAGAATGATAATTTGCATCGAATGGTATATTAAACTTTTTTTCTTTTTTTTTAATATACAAGAGTATTTTTTTTTTAATGTACTACCTTATTTTTAGTTCAATTATTCGCGAGGCTAGATTTTAACGCTAGTTTTACAAGGTTTTAGTGTTAGGGCTAAACTTGATTCCGCACTAACCCAGTGGGCACCAGACCTTAAAAAGCGTTATTTGAACGTTCAAAAGACGTCTTTTTAAGGTCTGGTTAAAAAAGTCTTAAATGACATTCCAGGTTTTCTGAGTGTCAAATTAGTATTTAATTGTTTAGTATATTATACTTTTTTTAAAACGATTTATAATTTGTTCAAAAATAACTTTATTTTTTAGTATTCGGATTCATTCTCATATGTTCTTATTTTAAGAAGTCTTTCGTTGTTTTTTTGTTGTTTTTTTTGATGATTTTAATAATTTTTGATGATTCCTGTTGTTATCCACATGGGCTCATATATGTCGCTGGGATTGGTGTCACCCAGTGCGGTAAACTTTTTGGCGATAGTTTTGAATTTCTAGAAAAAAAAAAACTAAAACCTAAAAACTATTGTTTAGGCCAAACGCAAAAATAAATTAACACGAGCATGAGCAATTCTGAAATAAAAACTTATGTTGAAAACTTTTTTCTGCCTTAATTTCATTTTGAGAGAAACATGTTTAACACAATTTTGAATTAAAATTATTCCAGTCTTAATTTTCGTGTTTTTAAAATTATTTGTTATAATTAAATCTATTGAGGTTGTACTTTTTTTTATGATTCTTGTTGTTTTATTTAAGGTTAAAATAAATTTTTTTTTAAATAATAAAGTTAAAAAAACATTTGACGTTTCTATTTAAGTCACATTGAAACACATTTCAATTTAGATCGACCTTAAGATAATCGCACTTACCACAAACATCTTTATTTGCAATTAAATTTTTAATGTGGTGTTCAAAGTTTTTAATTTTGCGAGAAGGTGGTCTGTAAGATTTTAATTGTTAATGACTCACAGTCATTACTTTCTAAAGACTATTCATTTCGCGGTTTGTATATTAATGAGTTCCGGATAAAGAGGCATACTTCACTGTCTGTCTTTTCCGAATTTTTAAATTTATGAACTACTTTATAATTTTTAAGTTGGATATTTGTATTGTTTTTGATTTCAACATTTTTAACTTTCGTTTCTTTAAATAACTTTGCTCGTATCACAGTTGTTTCGAAGGAGTAATCCTCGTTCATAAAAATATCTGTTTCTTTAAGTTTATGCGCGATTTTTAATATTTAAACTTTATCCTTATAATTTAAATTAAAAAACCGAAAACAATAACTTAGTGACTATTTGGTCTCAGATTATTTATATACTACTTTTCCTGTGCGCTGGTTCAATAGTAACTTCTTTTATGTTTATATTTTTTTCAAACACTTTAATGACTTTTAATTACTTTTACTACTTTCCTTTCCAACATGTTCTCTGTAAGACCGTAAAAAACTTATAAAAAAGATTTTTTTTTGCCTGTCCTTATAAAATATTACATCCGCCTAAAATATCACATCCCCCATAGAAAAAACGAAAACGAGATTGCGCTTTCAAGTCATTGCATTTAAAAATGTATCAAATACGTCCGAAACATTCAATTATAAACAATATAATTAAAACGCAACGAGATTCTCAAAAACGTTTTTCTACTAATATACTATAAATGAAGTTAGCATAAAATGGTAATATATTTTAAATTCTTATTTATAAAATTTTGATCGTAATGTATTGTGTGACAATAGTAAAAAAAAGATTACACCTGAGGGATATAATACTTTAGGTAATAAAAGTAATAATCGTTTGCAATATTTTAGAAGCCTGCATAGGGGGGATGTGATATTTTAAGTAAGAATTCCAGTTTCTTTTTGTGACATATACAGAAATAACAAGTGGTGGATGTTATATTCTATATACCAGATACTAATTGTTTAAAATACTTTATAAATTACTTAGGGGGATGTAATATTTGAGAAGTAGACATCCGTGGGATGTTATATTTTAAAGTAAGAATTTCAGTTTCTTTTTCTGACATATACAGTGAATAAACCGAGGGGATGTGATATTCTAGATATCAAATACTAATTGTTTGAAATATTGTATGAATTACTTAGGGGAATGTAATATTTTAAAAGTATACATAGGGGGATGTGATATTTTAAGTAAGAATTTCAGTTTTTTTTTGTGGTGCATACAAAACTTACAAGTGATGGATGTGATGTTCTAGGTACCATATAGCAATCATTTGAAATATTGTATGAATTACTAAGGGGGATGTAATATTTTAAAGGTAAACATAGAGGGGATGTGATATTTTAAGTAAGAACTTCAGTTTCTTTTTGTGACTTATACAGTGAATAAACCGAGGAGATGTGATATTCTAGATACTAATTACTAATCGTTTGAAATATTGTATGAATTACTTAGGGAGATGTAATATTTTAAAGGTAAACATAGAGGGGATGTGATATTTTAAATAGCAAGTATTAATTGTTCGAACTATTGTATGAATTACTTAGGGGGATGTAATATTTTATAGGTAAACTTAAAGGGGATGTAATTTTTTCAGTAAGAATTTAAGTTTCATTTTGTGGTACATACAGAACTTACAAGCGATGAATGTAATATTGTAGGTACCAAGTACTAATCGTTTAAAATATTTTGTAACTTACTTAGGGGGATTTAATATTTTAAAGGTAAACATAGAGGGGATGCGATGTTTTAAGTAAGAATTCCAGTGTCTTTTTGTGACATATGCAGAGACTCTACAGGGGAGATGTGATATTTTAAGTACCAAATATAAATTGCTTGAAATATTGTAGAAAAATACTTAGGGGGATCTATTATTTTAGTAGTATACATAGGGGGGGGGGGGGGTTGTGATATTTTAAGTAAGAATTTTAGTTTCTTTTTATGGTACAAACATAATTTACAAGTGATGGATGTGATATTCAAGATAGCAATTACTACTCATTTGAAAAATTTTATAAATTACTTAGGGGATGTAATATTTTAATAATATACATAGGGATGTAATATTGGGGAATATTTAATAAGCCTGCATAGGGAGATTTGGTATTTTAATTTAGAATTTTAGCTTTTATTTGCAAAATGTGCAGAGATTACCCAAACAGTCTTTTTTCATTTTTTTTAAGATTTAATTGAGCTAACAAATTAAAAATGTATTATTGTTCAATCAATTCATATGTATGGCTCCCGACAAGTATTATAACAATACAAGAAGTCACTAAAACAAGGGAAAAAAAAATTTCACCCTTTTTTATCTATAAGGGCATAAACATTTAAATTGGTTCAATATATGACAAAATTTTGAAGAAAAAGAAATGACTACAATTTTCAAAGTTTCATTTATTATTTAATATATATATTTAATACATTTGTATATATTTGTATTTCATTTGTCTTTTTTATAGATATCATTTAACATTGAAGTAGTATAAACATTTTCAGTTCTCTAAAGAATCTCACAAACCTCCTTTATCTCTCTTTCTGTATGCATTAACTTCTTCATGTGGAAAGACACACACTAATACTTCTCTATTTGTATAACTTTCAGCAAACTAAAATATGTAAGCTTATATATATATATATATATATATATATATATATATATATATATATATATATATATATATATATATATATATGTATATATATATATATATATATATATATATATATATATATATATATATATATATATATATATATCCATTACAGTTAAGACTCTTAAAGTTACCTTAAGGCAGAATACTCCAAATGTTATACCTTCAGCTTGTATGGCATATGGTAATGTTAATATTTCAAACTTTTCTGAAACACCGTATCTTTGTTGTAAGTAACAACTATTGTATAATAGTAAAAAAATTATAAAAGATGTAAATACAAATTTTGACATAGGAATATCTAATAATAATAATATCATACTTCCATTTCACTTCTTCTTTTTTGATGGAATTTGTCTGTTCTCCCATAGTGTCCATAGAGTGAATTGTTTTATTACCTGGTTTGATTATCTAAAACACAAGTGATTTTCAAAATCAGGTTCAAAGTTAGGTTCCCTGTAAAAAAATGGGGAATCTAACCTTTCACTAAAGTTAAACTTTTTGTACTTAGAGAAATAAACTTTTTCAAAAAACAATTATACTATTTTACATACTGCAAGCGTCCAATGAAATTTTTCCACCATACAGCATATTAGCATATCTTGTTTAAAGAGCTTTTTCTATGAATATATATATATATATATATATATATATATATATATATATATATATATATATATATATATATATATATATATATATATATCTGTGTGTGTTTATGTATAAATACTCTATAATTAAATTAATGAATCATTAATTTTTTTAGATAAAAGTTTTTGAATACCTTATGCCGTCTTCGTATTAAATCAGTTTTAATTGGCAATTCATCCAGTGAGAGTAGCCCAGCTGGCTACAGTACTTCGATTCGATTCTTCAAAGCATCAATAAATGGAATGGCATTCAATATATTGTTTTATATTTAGAATTAAAATTTTATTTAAATGAAGGCAAATTTAAAAAAAAAATTCAATAAGGGTTTTTTTGTACGAAAATTTTATTGTAAAGTACATTAATTAATCATACTTTTTCTTTACTTTTTACTAATATTTTGAGATAAATATTAACATTTTTGTCACTGAGACATTCGTTTAAAGTGTCTTGTAACGAATAATTGTATACCTTGCAGCCTCCTAAGACTTTTACAGGGTTTTTAATATGGATACATTTTATTATTCCGTGACCTATTTATGAAATGCAATTTAAGCATAATTTCATCAAAATTTAAGCATAAGCCTTTTATCTAATAAAATAACGACTATTACATTTATTGAAGATTACATGTTTTAAAACTCTTCACATATTTTTTCACCAGGTGGGATGTTTAAATTAATTATTTAAATAAGTTTACATAAAAATCTTTATTTTATTCGTGCGCCACTGAATAATACATACCTTCTGTATCATCAACTATGTAGCTTTTTTTCGTATTTACTATCTCTAGAATATTAAAATAAATAAAAACAAATTAAAATAAAACGCTAACATATGAATAGGTAAGTTTTATTTAAAACGCTTATATATGAATAGGTAAGTTTTAATATATACCTTCACTATCTTCAACAACAATGGTTTTTAATGGCTTAACTGCCTTCTCTAAAAAACAAGCGATACTTTAAAAAAAAATGCAAACATTTATAAATGAAAAAGTAACTTTTTAAGTTATACTTTTACCATCTTTTACTACAAAACTATTTTTTGTATCTGCCACTTCTAAAAAACAATACATTACAATAAAAAGGTAACGCTAACAAAATGTAAAAGTGATTTATTATTATATACCTTCACTGTCTTTAGCTGCAAAGATTTTTATAATTATCTGCCTCCTCTAAAAAATAAATTATAAATAAAATAAAACGCTAACAATTACAAATGAATAAGTAAGTTTTTAATTCATACCTTCACTATCATTAACTTCAAAGCTTTTTGTTGGTGTCTCTGCCTTCTCTTGAAAATAAACCACAAATAAAAAATAATGAAAAAGTATATATTTTAACTATAAATTAAAATAAGAAAACAAATATTTTACCCGAGTATAAATCAAAAAACAATAAAAATTGTTTTCATATTAGTATTACCCGTAGAAAGTTAAACAAATATTTGGTTTGAAGAAAAAATAAAATATTTTATAAATAGAATGAAAACTTCATTGAAATAACAGGTATATCAGTAACTTCTACAGAATAACAATATTAAAAAAAAAAAACATTTCTCTTCTCAGCGTTTTTTAAAGACGTTTAAAGACCTGTATTATGCGTAATAAAATTTAGACGCCTTTGAATAGCTAAGGGTTTCTGAGACAAGTGTCTGACAAAGATGTCTTTTAAACTAAAATAAGTGAACATAAACTCTCAACTTCAACTAATATGTTTAAAAATATAATGTAACTTCACTTTGTTTTAGCTCATTCTTTTTATAGCGCTTATCTCTATTTAAACCTTTTAATTTTCTAAACTGATCAAAACGAGCTTCTTGATTCACAAAAAAGTTATGCCAAATGTTGTGCAGCCGTGGCGCAGTGGTTAGATTGTATGCTTTATAAGCAGGAGATCCAGGTTCAAATCGAGCTTTGGACATATTTCGCGTCATGGTAAGGAAGGAGGTGTGAACTTCCTGGTTAAATGCACTTTCGCGGTGTTCTGTGACAAGACCGTTAGAACTTCTTGGGGTACCTAAATAACAAATTTAAATATATATATATATATATATATATATATATATATATATATATATATATATATATATATATATATATATATATTATAAATAAGACCTCTGTGCAGGTTTTTTTGTTATATTTATTATGGCTACACGTTGGTACTGGACTCGTTGAATAAAAATTTAATCAATCTTTATTATAACAATTAATATAGTCAATTTTGTTACCTAATACAATCTTTTAAACTAAGCCACCACGCTCTCGTCTTTTTTTCAAACTTGTTGAATTCAACGCTATAAATCTGTCATAGGATGATTATTATTTGTTACTGAAATCTTCTTCGAACAATCCTGCACTTTAGCATTTGTGTCATTAAGAAAATAGGAAGACCTAACAAAAGCAGAATATTCTTAGTGTGGAAAAATAATACTTGCTCAATAGTATTTTTTTTCAAAATTTTTATTTTTACAAAAATGTTGTGTTAACATTTGATGGAATATATATATATATATATATATATATATATATATATATATATATATATATATATATATATATATATATATATATATATATATATATATATATATATATATATATATATATATATATATATATATATATATATATATATATATATATATATATATATATATATATATGTACTTTGTCTTTTCCATCTTTTACAGTACATTATTCTTTATCATTTCAGTTCAGTATGATATTGGATAATTCTAATACATGAAATACATGATTTTATATTTTATTGTAATAAATATAAGTTAATTTTTTAACTGTTACTTTTAAAAATTTGTATAATTTTAATAATTGTGAACTAGACTAAATATTATTAACTTGCCTCAACAGGCTCAATAATCACATTATATTTCCATACCAAACCACCCAAAGAAACGTAAATATTTAAAAATAGTTCTTTAAAAATGTTCTTTTATTAAGAAAAGAAGCTTCTATTATTCAAAAAAAGTATCTGAAGAAGTTATAACCTTCCCGAAACCTTACGCCTCAGCAACCATAGGTGGACGTAATGGAGAAAAATTTTAAATTATGGAATAGAATGAAAAAAGACAAACCGTAATTATTTATTTTCCTTCAAAACGTTTTGTACATTAAAACTAGTAAAATATTTATGTTGTAAGATATGAAAACATTTAGAATAAAAAATTATTGTAATTAATTTCGTTCATTTTAAATCTTATGAAAACTTTAATTCCACCAAAGTTTTATATATGACTTCGTTGAACAATGTCGCATGTTTAAATTGTTAGCTCAATCGTACCTAAAAAAAATAAAATATTAAATTAAAACTTTAAAAAGCTAAAAAATACTATAAATATTAAAGTTTCTTGATTTTATTAAAAGCTCTTTAATTTTTTTATTTATTTTTTAATATATATATATATATATATATATATATATATATATATATATATATATATATATATATATATATATATATATATATATATATATATATATATATATATATATATATATATATATATATATATATATATATTATATTTACTAAGAGTTTTATTATATTAATGTAAAGGTTCAAAAATCCTTTTTTTGTTTGAAATAATTGCTTGATATTTCATCAAAACCTGGGAATTTGCCTTGGAATCTTTAATTTCTTTTAACGTCGCTGTAACATAGGAAATTATTGGAGAAATCTAAATAGGTTTTAAATTAACTATTTGGTGTTAAAATCTTATTTACTAGGTTTCGGCCAACAATAGCAAAGTAACTATTAAACTTCTTCGAGATTTGATTCTGGTAATAAATGTCAGTTCTATTGATAGTTATGTCTAGCGGGAGAAATGTTTTGAAATCTTATACAAGCTCTGAATAAGCAGAAATATTAGTAATCTGATTCGCTGATTTTAAAAGAGAAGCATGTGCGCAATTGTTGAAAAATATAATTAAAAATCCCAAAATAAGCAGATTTTTGAAATAAGTATCAAAGTAATAATAATAAATGAAGTAAATATCAATTAAAGTATCAATGAAATAATAATAAATGAAGTAAATATCAATGAAAATATCAATGATATAAAAATCAAAGTAATGATTAAAAACTAAGTTTATCAATACAATTCTTGCCCTATTATAAACACAGGAACTTGGTTTTATTTTATCAGAATCTATTTGTACAAGAAAATTTTCACTAGTTAAAATCAAAATTTAATAAAGTTTATCTTGGCGGTGGGGATTCGATCTGTTGTTAATTTAAAGAAATGGAAAAAAAAAGTAAAGTTAAAGTTAATTAGAAAAGATCTATAAATTAGCAATGGATCCAAAATGTTTTGGTATCTGTGTGGGGAGGGATTATGTGTGTGTGAGGGGGGGGTGAATGTGTTGATACTAAAACTAAATAAAAAAATAAATTCTCCTTAAATTTACAAAAGCACCTCTAAATTTTTTTTTGAAAAAATTATAAAATTATAAACTGGTGTAGGTAGGTGAGGTAGGGCTCCCCCCCCAATATCTTTTTTAAACTTTATAATTTATTATAAAGTTATTAAATTCTATTATAACCATGTATCAAACCTTATTAATCAAACCCTTTTTTTTTATTTTTCAATTCTTAATAAATCTTAATAATTATAAAATACAATAATTTGTATTTTATTCAATTTAAGAGCTACATCTGTTATATCTCTATCTCTATATCTAACAATAATAAGTTTTGTATACAAATATTAGTTTGTATATATGTGTAAACTCTTGGAATAGTATATTCAACATGAATTTGCATCCTCACAACATTTCTTTTTTCTACCTCTTTACCCTTAGTTCTCTATTAGTATGTAGTATGTTAAGAGTTATTTCATTATGTATTTAATTTACTATTTCAAAACAAATCTTTGGAAAAAATTTCATCAAATGAAGGATTATGGCATTGTTATAAAAGAACTTCATCGAAAAAAGATTTTAAATTTAAAGTTTTCAATAAAAATTTATCAGTATTACTTCAAAATAAAACATCATTATTATACAAGAGGTATCCACAGAAATTAAAAAAAAGCACACTTTACTTTATTGGTTCTACCAAAGTTTACATTATGATACAAATACATTTAATTTCTTTTTTTTTTTGTCCCTAGAGCAGACAGATTTTTTTTTTTTTTCGAAAGTATTTAATGTAAAATAAACTTATAAGATAGCATAAAAAATGTATAATTGCTTAAGTTTGTTGCCTTATTTAATATTAATTTTCATCAGATGCTATTTGAAGATAAACATTTTTCACCAATTATAGTATACAATGCAATATAATATAATATAAAATACAGCTATATACCAACAAACATGTGTTTTATATGTATTGACTTTTGAAATTGAAATTAACAACATAAATTGTTTGCAATAGTAGTTTTGTAGTTAATTATTTTGTTTTTCTAACTAAATGATAGAAATAATTGGAACTTAATATATAAAAATTATACCAAGTTATTAATATTATATTGGTATTACAAGGTAAAATATAAAACTATTTTAAAAAATCTATTGTATAGTCACAGCAAGTTTCACCATCTGTTTTATAGTTTGCTACGTATAACCACAGCAAGTTTCACCATCTGTTTAATTGTTACAATTGTTGTCTTTTTTATGACATGGAGTTATAAAAATCGTTAAGAAAACAAACTACTTTTTATAAATTTTCATTTTTCAGATATTATTTTGAAAATCACGGATTGTTTTAAGTTGTTAAGTTTTGTAAAAATATGAGTACAATAATGTACTAAATTTGATAGAAAAATCATAATTTTTATTTTATTATTATTAATTATTATTACTTGATTTTTTATGCAATTATTTAATTACACTTTTATTATTTAATGCGCTTTTAACATTTGTTTTGATTTTGACAAACGCGCGCATACCTCTCTTTCCAAACCAGCCAGCCAGATTGTGCATATTTCTGTCTATTCTGAGCCTGTATAAAGGTTGCATTATATGAAAGCGGAAGAGATGATTTTAATTTTCTAAAAGCTAATTTTTAAAAGAAACTGCTACATTAAACAAATTTAAACAAACAAAAAAAAGCCATAAATGTTTAGAAAATAAATGAATAATCGGAATTACTGATTTTTTTTCCCTACATTTTTAGCTTTGATTTTTTAAAAAATAAGGATAAATTGTTAATAAAACATATAACAGTAATGTAATTCAAGAAATAGTTCAATAGATACTTCTTAAACATATAGCTCTGCATTTTTCCTATAAAATTTAACTTTCTATTGAAATCTCTCTCTTAGAGTTCTGATAGTAGTTTGACGCAAAAACAAGACTTGCGTTAATAAATAGCAGCCGTATAAAACTGAGGAGATATTTTTGACTAGCTTTCCATTGAGTTTAACAAAGTAATAAGAATTCAGGTTATAAAAAGAGTTGAAATGATAAGCTAATGCCTTGCTGTTTGTGATAACTGAGACCAGACAACACACACACACACACACACACAAAGTAGTTTTCATTAACATTAGGTATTCTAAGGGATTAAAAGAGTTTCAAAAATTTACAAGTAAACCTAATGTTAATAACACTCCGAATCAAACGCACAACTCTTGTTGGGTGAAAAACGTCCTATGCAAATAAAATATTTCATTTGGCCAAGCAAAACCCGAGCAATACTATAGGATAGCGTCAGCACAAGATCTGAAGCGTTGGGTCAACGTTGCCCCAACGTGTTGTACTGTTAGGGGAAACCATCAAAAAAATACTCCAGAAAAACGGGAAAGGAAATTGAACAAAGCATAATGTATATTTTTTCAGAACCAGATGTTTCTGTCATCTTTAAAGTGCCAAAAAACGGAAAAAAAACGAAACAAAAAAATTATTGATCTGTAAGAAAGGCTAACATTTATGCGTTTTTAATATCAAATATTTTATATTAAGAAAAAGCTATAAAGGTTTAATGGTTAAAAGATTTAGACATAATTTTTATTATTTTTTTAGTTTTTGCTTATTACTAAAAATATATTTTTTAATATTTTTTCTAAATTTCTTGAAACTTTCGTTAACTTTATAAAGTAAATTTAAACGATTCAACCTATAAGTTGAGTCGTTACAGATAATAACTAACCATTATGGTAAATTACTGTCAGAAATTCTATTTTAGTTTACATGGAAACTCCCTTGCAGAAGGCTTATTGCAAAAACTTTTTTTGGTATGTTGTACATACCAAAAAAAATTCAAATTTTCCAAAATTTAAATTATTAACCTTTCTGGTCAACTTGACGTTGCTGATTCTGAAAATAAGATAATATTTAAATAAAACAGCATCTAAATTTCTATCATATATTTTTATCATTTATCAATTTCTATTTATCTAAAGTCTAATTTAGCATTTGAAAATGTTTATAGTTTTATAGTTTGTTTTTTTTTATTTGTATGTATTTAAGTGCTCCCAGATGTCCTTACGGTCTTATCATAGAGCACCGCGGGTGAGCATTTAACAGGAAGTTCACGCCTCCTTCCGTACCAATGTCGCTTGTTGGGCTAGAGCTGGCGTCGAAGTTCGAACCTCTGGGTTTCCCTAATTATTTTTAAAAATAATTACTTTTATCAATTTTTTTTTTTGTAATTTTATTTTTGTCATTGTAAACCTAAAAGACATATTTGTAAATAAATATTTTATGAAATAGTTTTTTTGAGGTTTGTACCTCCTAAAGTCCTATGGAATCAAACGTAAAATTTTAAACTGGTTTTAAGCTTTTCTTTCAAATAGATCACAACGTGTTATTTTCGATAATACCTCATTCCACTGGGAACAAGATACTGAGGCGTTTCTCAAAAATCGGTGTTAGGTCCTACGGTATTCAAAATTTTCATCAACAACTTACCGAACGCGTCAATAGTAAAATTACCTGAATAATGTACGCAGACAACACTAAACTTCTGAGCGTCGTCAAAACCGATGATGTTAAAGCTCATCTGCAAACTGGTATGGATAGCAGCTTTACCTGGACTCGGACCTGGTTGAGCTTAACGTCAAGGAATGCAAAATTATGCACATCAACAAACCCAACGTTTCACTATAAGTTTACTCAATCTTGTGGTTTAATCAAGATCTTGTGGTTCAAATTACCAACAACTTAAAGCACGAGAATTGAAATTCAGCAAACTCGCTTATCTACTTAATTGGAGTTTACAGCAACTTCATCCAAAAAATTAGAGTTTAAAATAAAATCAGCTCATTTTGCTGGCATATTGTTCTTCTTAACATCCCACTAAGCTATGGTTATTGCAAGCGCTTTCATTGTAAAATGGGCAACAATACCCTTGTTTGTTTCAACTTTTTCAACAATCACGTTGCTCACTCATGGAACGCATTACTAAACAAAGTTGTAAATGCTATCAATGTCTATTGCTTCAAAAGAAAATTATATTTGCTATCACCATAACTAACACAGCGCATTATCTTTCGTGCAAATGTGCACGAGCTAGCCCGGTTAGCTGTTGATGAGTTTACGGAACACACATGTTCCGTGTAATTTAACTAACTAAAAAAATTTAATTAGCTTAAAAATCTTTTATACTTAAAAACAAAGAAATTAGTTTTACCTAGTTAGTAGCAGAAATTAGTAAAGTTTTTGAATAGTTTTGTAAAATCGGCTTATACTAAAAAAAATCAATTTAAATTAGTGAAAACAACTGAATTCTGCATATAAACGCATCACTGATTATTTAAAGATTAAGAATGTGAAATTTAAATTTTGTTTGATTATAACATTAAATGAAACTGTTTTCCGTTTATTTATATCAAATAAACGGAAAACAATTTCAATTTTCGTTGCTCACGAAAATCGATATACCAAAAAAAAAAAAAAAAATTATTTGCATATAATATTTTTATAACTACCATTTGAAAAACAAGCAACTTCCAGCTCAATACCTTTTAACTTTTTATAGTAAGTGTTTTTATGTTTTTTAAATTTAAGCACCAAGCATCAGATCCACATTTTTTTAATTTTCGAATATAATCTTTTTTATCAAATAAAGTAATTTGATATGTTTGATTGATAGAATCGGTTTTTAACTTTGAATTGCATGTAAATGCTAAAGAGTTCAAGCATTCAACTGTAACGGTTGTTTGAAGTCTGTTTTTATAAATAACAAACGTTCAATTACAGCAGTCTTGACTAAAAGCAACTTCAGAACTGGATTTTTTTAATTTAGTTTTTGAAAGAAACTTTATTCTTTGTAATGACTTTCTGAACAATCCGTAGAGAATTTTAATTTTACTCAGCTTTATATACTACATCACAACTATCTTACAAATTCTAATTCTATGAATGCATCTTTTTAAGATATTTAAAATCACTTTTGACTTATTTCTTATTAATTAGCTTAATTTTTTTTTTGTGTGTATTTGTTGTTCATTGTGCATTTAACAATAACAAACACAATGATTATTAAATATATGTAAACTAACTCAGAGGCGGATCCATACCATCTAGTAAGAGGAGGAGACAATTTTAAGGTTTTTTAATGGATACATATCATCTAGTAAGTAGAGGGAATTTTTAGGTTTAATGATTTGTGAGCAAGCAAATCCATAAATAATACGATTTTTTTATTCTTATTTTCAATATTCTTTAGAATATTAATCTTTTACCGTTTAATGTTTGACTCTGAAATTATGCCATACATTGAAATCAATGTGTGACTCTGAAATTATGCCATACATTGAAATCAATGTGTGACTCTGAAATTATGCCATACATTGAAATCAAAACAATCCCATTAAAAATTTTAATTTCTTACTTTGTCAGGATTTACCGTATAAAATCGACATATCGACGATGTTTGCAGTGTATGACCAATATCATATAGTTCGCAGTGTATGACCACATCACAAGTTTACGGAATATTTACACACTTTTAAACAGCCTGCCTAATTTACTTCTGTTTTCAAACAACTTACTGTGTTAAATATATAATTTTGCAACAAAAAATTTTTCCGAAATATCTGAGGGGGAGGGTATGATCTCCACCCGTTGATCCACCCTTGATCTAGCTTGATCAGTCTTGATTGTTCATTCGGTTTGGTAAAAAAAGGAAAAAAAATTACATATTGAATTGACACAGATTTTCTGGATATATAAATGTATTGTTATCCACATTCACAAGTAGCGCCCTCCACCCCGCCTGCAGCCTCACATCAAGTTTTCCAATATTTTTTGATAAAATTTCTTAAGACGCTTCTCTACGCAAACTCCTTTATTTTTTTGAAATATATCGAGATTAAATAAAAAAATGAAAATATGACATCTTTATGATAATCTGAACCAACTTTACATAGTTTTCAGACCCAGAAAACTGTTAACGACTGCAAAAAGACTGTGGCAAGCTACTCTGCGTTCTCTTAAGGAGCTTTGCTAACTCTTTTTTACAATATTTCACGATATCTTTTTGATTTTTGGTCTAACTAATATACTATCTTTAACCTTAGTCTCAAACTTTATTATAAAAGTACTTAAAAGGTACTGACTTCTTGCCAAAAGTAGCAACATATTGCTTAATGATGTTTAGCCTAATGCGTAAAGGCGGCATAAACCTTTTTTGAGGTTCTCTCAGCGGTTACCACTTTATTATACTCTTACCCATAATGGGCTAGGCTTGTAATGGCAAGTCCTTACTGCAATAGGGCACCTTAGTATCACGGCTGTCGCAGATGCAAATGAAGCTAGTAAATTTTGCAAAACCGCATGAATAAGGATATCATTTTGAAGTCTTTAATGATCTAGAGGTTTTTTTTCTTTCTATAGAGTGACGTTTTTATGATTGTCAATCCAGGAAGTTACAATCGCTTAAGTAGTTTGTTGGTTGTCATTAAACTCATTGGATTGCAAACAATTCGTTGGATTGCAAATAAGATTGCAAAATGGCTCTCTTTTCTTTTATACAAACCTGTAATTTTGCAATCTATATATTTATATAAATTTGAAGTCATGGTAATTCATACATAATTTTATACTGAGTATATTATTGATGTATATCATACTTTCTATAAAATTAGAATACAATATTATAGAAATGGTATAGTATTAATATATAATATTACGGTATATTATTGATATATAATACACTGTCATATATCTGTATGTACTACTTTTGGACAGTTCGAGAACGCTCAAGTAAGGTATAAAATTTTTTCGGTCCAAAGTTATAGAATATTCTAAAAAATTTTCGGACCTACTGGACTAGCAGTTCAGAATGCTCAGTACTCAATGCGATTCAAGAACTTTCTCGAACAGAATCTGTAACAGAAAAACCGGTTAGAAAAACACATTTTCAAGCCAAGGACAAAACAAAAATAACTTTTTTTTCTTTGTGCCGTAAGGCAATATTCAATTAGGTGAAAGTTATACTAGGAGTATTTATAAACCAATATTTTAAAAAGTTAAAATTTTAATTTTGCATTTTTTTAACTATTCTATCTCGCCTTTTTTTTCTTTTCTAAAAATAGAAAAAGAGTAGAGGGGTTACAGCCACTTACCTCGTAACCATTTGCGTTGCCCATTGAGATGACAGTGATAAGTGATATGACATAAAAAATATACGAACACCGTTATTTAAATCTTTCTTATTAGTTATATTGGTCATTAAAATTAACAATTAAAATTTAAGAAAGTAGTTATATGCTAGTAGGTAAGTTGAAAAAAAAATACTATGCGCACGTCGGCAATATTTACTGATGAGGCCTAAGTTTATAGTATAAATAAAATCGTATTTGTTTCTTTAAGTTTATTAATTTTTATATTTAAACGAACTTTTGTTTTAAGTCAATATCGTCAATACTGTCTGATAATTCAGTAACGAACATACGTAATTGTTTATAAACAATAAATTCAATTATTTTTACGAAGGAGAGTCAGAGAAAGTTGAAAATTATTAGAGGGAACGTAGAGTACGATATCGATATCTTTTTTTTTTTTTTTTAAAGCAAAATTTATGTTTGCTTTATAAAAACTAATATAATGTGTTTTAAAATGTAATAAAACAACATTTGCATTTTCTTAATAAAATATTAGTACAGGTTGTCTGAAGTTTTAGTTTTTAGTAATGTTCAATAAGATTTATACTGAAGGTACCATTTTTTTTGGTAAACTTTTCACGCGCTTCTCCATAATGCTTAAGTACAACTTTAACATTTTTTTCCTTTTAACATATTTTTGTTTAAAAAAATTTTTTTTTTTACTTTTTTTCCTGTTTTTTTTTGTCTTTCAATAAACATTTGTTTATTTTTTGTTTAGAGACTTACAATTAAAAGCTATAAAATTAAGTAGATAGGTATTTTAAATGTATTTTGCAAATAAACAAAGAAGGAGTACAAACTCAGACCCAGGACACAACAGGAAGAATCCTAATAGCCGAAATCAACACAGCGATACTCAACGGCAGACTGAGTGAAAAAGATCTGGAGTAGTCTGGTTCACACGGCTCTTATATAATGAAATCAGTGTGTTAAATAGTGCTATCAAAACACAAGTTTGACAAGCTTGTGTGTTGTGTTCAATGATGTCTGAGGTCAAAACATGGCTTATACTTTGACAGAAGATTGTACGTATAGCTTAACAAAAAAAGAGGATGAAAAAAAACGTGTTTATTTTGTAAAACTCACTGACTCATGCTTAAAAGCACTAGAAGAATATGTCACTAATAAGGTGATTGCCTTCTTTTATTCTCTGGTATTTAAGGCATCCAGTTTTTGTGATCAAGTTATCTTTTTGTTTTTTTTTAAATAGTTAACTGTTACATTTGTCATTTGAGTACTTATTAACTACTACCAACTGTTACAAATAAAGAAGTAAAAAATAATTGACTATTTTAATTTGAACGGTGTCAATATTTTTTTTGACTTGTGTTTTTCAACTAAAAAATATTAGTTTTAAGAAAGTAGGTTAGATCTTATCTTATGTAGCCTAAATATTTTCTATTTCAATTTTAAAATACAACATTTTGCATTAACAGTTTTTGAAAATAGTGGACCCTAACCTGACCAGGCATGCCTAACTAATTAGCTAAATAGATTTTGTGTGAAATTTAAGATATAAAGACATTTAACATCCAAACTTTTTTATGTAAACTTAGGTAAGGAATGTTGTTAAATTAAAAATACCTTTAAAATTTATTTTACTGATAAATAAGTTTTAAGATATTTTTCTGAAGGTTTAGAGAAAGGTAGAAAAGGTGTTCTTTGGGTTACTTTTATTTTCTACAAAATATATTTTTTATTTATATTTATAGTTTTTTTACAGTTAGTTTCAATGTTTGGTTTTAATGACACACACACACACACACACACACACACACACACACACACACACACACACACACACACACACACACACACACGTACACACATACACACATACATTTATCGTTTTTTAAAAAACTGGAACAATAATGACTAGAAATTTTTTAGTTTTTTAGTCTGCAATGCTGACCTATATGTGTTTGTGTTCAGCAATGTTTTGCTGATCTTGTTTCTATGTTGTCATAATAAAACCATTGTTCAAAAAAGTCAGCAAAAATTTGCAGACCTTTTTTTTCTATTTCCGAGGGCTGAATCTGTAATGTCAGTTTGTACAATGAAAATGAGTAAATAAAAAAAATTTAGAAGAGCACACAATACCATAAATACAAAATATAAAAGCAATAAATTATAAGAGCATACAAAACCATAATACAATATTTCAATCAAAATTATTTTAATAAAATATTAAACAAAGCATTGGCTGAATAAATTAGCTGACTGTAAACGAACATATAAAAAGAATATATAAACAATATAGTTTATGACAGATGTTGCAAGTATTAGTGTTTTTTTAACAAAAATCCGATTTTAAATACATAGAGAAAAAAGGAATATCTAACTCACATTTTTTAAATTGGGTTGTCCACTAATTACATTATGTGATGAGGAGGGGAAGGATTAGCGACTATGTGATGATTTGTTACAGGGGAGGGGTATATTAAATTTATTGACAAATTTTTTTTCATTTCTAGAAAATCTTTTCTATTGATTAAAAAATTTAGGCTAGCTTAAAACTACAACCATAGCCTAGCTTAAAACTACAACCATCGGTTAATGTACATTCGACTGCGGATATTCCAATTTGACATAAATTGGAATTGACTACTTAAATTAACTTAAGTTTTAGTATAGTATTAATATAGACTCCGCTGTGTTTACGGCTTTTCCAGAAAAAATTATTATTTCCTTTTCCTGAAAAAATTATTATTGTTAAATAAAAATGATTATATAATAATTGTTAAACAAGAATAATAGTTAATACACATTAGCATTAAATATTATCATCTTAATATAACTTGCACTGCGACACTTACTTATTACTAAAGAAGTTATTTAAATTATATATTTATCAAAAATTAAATACATCTTCCGAGGTTATTTGTCCATTTAGTCTCATTTAATTTATTCAATTTTATATAGAAGTATAGGTGTGCAAAAAAGAATATATGAACACTCCACTTCCCCCATTTAAGTTATTTAAGTCAGTTGATATATGTTACTACACTGCAAATATGGCTATATCTGTCAACTTATATAAGCATTGATTATTGTTCTGTGAAACTTAAAAAATAGATAAAAAATAAGTATAGTTTAAATTAAACAACAATGATAATTAAAACATATAACAACTTTCAAAAATTAAAGTCAAGTGAATAAAATAAATAATTGCTTTTCTATTGACTTGGAGGAATTTGATCGCATCTAAGTACTTTTTTTTTCAAATCTTTGTTAAAATATTAGAATTTATTTGTTAAGGTTGCTACTCAGCGAAAGCCCACCATAAAGTTTGAAGGACAAAATGGGGTATGTATTAAATGTTTTTGTTGCTGGTTTATTTATGATTATTAAGACAGAGTTTTTTAAATACATTTAAATTCTATATTTATAACTACAGTTGTAGCAAAGTGTCATTATACTAAACATGCATAAGGTTACAATGTCTGTATTAAACTTTTAATCTAGTTTTCTATGTAAAAATAGTTTTAAAAATTTTTCTAAAATTACAACTAGCGCAGAATCTGATTTAACATTGCAATACACTAGCGTCTGACTTATTGAAAAAAATCAAAGAAAATGCTTAAGAAAACTATAAATGTTAGTTTTCATTGTTTATCTAATAGTTAGTTATCTGCCCTTTGTTTTTAAGTAGCATTTCTACATGTTTTAGCCTGCTTTCAAAGAGTTTTTGAAAAGTATTTCAGAGATATTTTCTTTCCAAATCCAAACTTTTTTTTATTTTTGTCATCAGTTATAGAATCAAAGTGCAGTATGCTCAACAAATCTTTGATTTCATTTCTATCTAAATGTTTTCTATTGGGTTGAGATCTGGGACTGCTTGGTCCCAGATCTCAACCCAATAGAAAACAATCCAACACATTAATTCCTTTACTTAAGAACTGTGCTGTCTTCAAAATTCATTTTTTTTAGGAAGCTATGGTTGACAGTTCTTTGGGTGTATTTGAGATAGAATTGCTTGCATTTGGCAATTCTTTTTTTAACCATAGCAACCAAAAGCAATGTTTTTGGTGGTCATATATGCCGTGGTAAGTCTAGGTCTTTTTGAAGCCTAACTTGAACTGTTCTTGAACTGTTGTTAGACAGGTACTTTTCCGAGTATTGACGTAAGCCTTCCCAGGAAATGTGTGCGTTTTTTTGTCTCGTATAACTACTTATATTTTATTTTAGACAACTTGGTCTCCATCATTTGCAAGTTTCAAAAACAAAAAAAGCAAAATTAACAAAATAAAAAATTAAAATAAATTTTAATAGAAAAAAATTAAAATAAATTAATAATTTGTGTCATTTTTTTGATTTTTGTTTCTTTAGAGTGGTTATTATTTTTAGGAACAAAATTAAATAAGGCAAAGAAAACGAAACAAACAAACAAAAAAAACAGTTTGAAGTCGACATTAAAAATAATGATTAAATAAAAGAGATAATTATGTTAAAGTTAATATAAAAAAATATAATTAAATTATTTGCTTAGAATTTTTTTTAAAATAAAGATATCGAACTTTAAAAATAACTAAATTTTAATAAAACTTAAAATAGAAAACCTTACGAAACTAAAATTTTATTTTAATGGTCAAGTTGAAAAGAATATGGAGAGAAACAAAACTTTCTGAAAAAGATTTTGTTTCATTTTTTCAATTTCCTAAAGTAAAATGAAATAACGAGGCAAGAATCAAAAGTTCTTTCATTCAAAAATTGAATTTGCGCTGATATTATATACAATATACAGGCTTTCTCGTAAGAGGCGTGCGATCGGACGCTTTTTATGACCACGAATATAGTTCTTTGTTTTAATAACTTGACCACAGCTCTTTGCAAGTTTTGATAATTAGCACGTTTAAAAAATGCATTAAAAAAAGCAAAGCAAATGTAAGTGCGATTTTTAATTTAATTGATTCCATAATTACAATTAAACTGTCACAAAATTTCCTTAGTACTTTAATGCAACTTGATAGAAGCAATCGTTGAAAAAAATATTCAGATTTGAGTTTAAGGCAAAATAAGTACAAAATGAGTATGAGTAATTAAAAACATTTTTGTCATGGAAATATAATTTCTAATAAAGAGATTATTTACTAAAAAAAAGAATTACAATAATCTTTAAACAGTCGCATTTGCTAACTATTTTTTATCCCAGGGCCTGAGGTACCGTTTTTTTTTTTTAATGAACATTGACTTGGGTATCTTTATTTATTTGCGAACGTCTAATTTAAGAGCTTTATGTCAAACAAATTTCAAATAATTTTTGTTCTAGTTAATAAGTTATCAAATATATTAAAGATACTAGGTAAATTTATTCATTTGTTATTTTTCAATAACTTTTTTTTTACGCATTTGTAAAGCGAGCGCAAATTAATGATAAATACACAATAAAAAAAAGTTTTAAAAGTGTTTTTAACAAGCAAACAAACATTTCACTTTATGGAAAATAAGAAAATTAAAAAAAATGCATGCACAATTTTGTTTATATTGAAATCATTTGCTTTAAACTTTTAATGTAATAGCTAAAAACAGAAAAGAAACCATGCTTAAACATTATGATCACTTTCTTCAATAAAAGAAAGCAATCAAATTGTTTAAGGATTCATGGTTTTTAATTAACTATGAATTTGACCAGAAATTTTTAGAGAATGTATTTTACTAAATTTACTACTGTATTTTAAATAGAAACTTTTTTGCACTTTTTTTTATTAAAAAAGCAAAAGAAAAATTACAAATAAAAAATATTTTTTGGATGCCTAAACTGCTCCAGCGGTACCAGAATAGGTCTGGGTTCATCCCATTTTAAAATATTTGATCACTGCTAAATTCCTTTAAATTGTTGCGATTTATAATTGTTTCATTTGCCACTCTATATGTTTTTTTGCCACTAAATGTTTTTTTAAATATTACATTGTACTGTTTGGTCTATTTTTCTAGTTTTATCTGATGATTATTCAAATGAATTAAACTTTCATTAAACATCAAATGAAGTTTAAATCATACTTAATGGGTTTTGTAATAAGTTTTTATATCATATTTTCAAGGTCAATTCATGAATTTTTTTTTATTGAACAATAATTATGGGATTTTGTGATAAAAACAAAGCTTACTGTTGGTTTTTTTTTTTTAAAAAAAAAAAAAAAGCAAAAACCAAAGACTAGAAGTATTTCCAAATGTTGTGATTTGTAATTACTTGATTTGTGCCTTGCATAAATTTTAAATGTTCCTAAGGTAAATTCTTGCTTATTCTTGCTTTTGTTATGTAGTTGAAGAAGATTAACTATTTTATTCATTTATGAGCTTCCACTGGAAAAATAGTCCATGTTAAAATTGGATCTTTTAAAAAGTATTCTGCTCAGATTTTTTTGGAACTTTTTTTGTGAGAAATGCATAACAACAGTGCTTTCACCAAATAAATGTTAAAAGTTATATAAAATTACTAATGAAACATTTTTACCCTTGCTGTAGTACAAACATCTTTATGTTTAATGCAAAAAAAATTTTATGTTTATAAAAATTGTGCATTAAAAAAAAAAAAAAATCAAGTTTTTTAACAACTGTCTCTTGTTTAGAATTTGTTGCTCTTCAATGCTGGATACTTATTTTTAGAAAATTTTAATTAAAGTTTGTTATTTTCATTTTTACATATATTTTAAAAATAAGCATCCTAGCAGCATCTTAGCAATGGTTATTTTCTTCTTTAAAAAAAACAGCATTTATGTCATATAATACCGTATCTGCTTTTTCCATTTCTGTAAATTACTTAGAAGTTAAAAAGCATACCCTGAAACTTTTTTTTTTGTGTATGTTTTTCTCAAATATGTGTTTCTCTGATTTTTCTTATAACTTTAAACAATGTTTCAAAACCTTATTATGCAATAGTTTAAAAATTTTAACTGCTAATGTTTAGTTAATATATACCTATGTCATTTACCAAAATCAAGGTTGAATTTTGAGAAGTTATGTTTTAAAAACTCAAAGAAACTAAAAAAAATTGCTTTTATGTTTTATTTAGAGTTATCAATTGTTATCTTAAAAAAGGTTTTTGGTGACAATAACAATTTTTACTTTTATTATAATAATGTTTTTGAGGCCTTTAAAATTTCAATTCAGAAAACCTCTGATTCATTAGTGAAATGATCTTTATATGACCACGCAAGTTACATTTTGCTATGATGGTTTGACCGCGGCTAATTCAAAAAAACGTTTTAGAAATGCGCTAAATAAAAAAAGTGAAATTAATGACATCAAAACTTCTTAACAAATGTTTTTATATTAGCGAAACGATTTTTAATAAAGTAACAATTTTCTGAAAAAAAGTTTTGTTTTTTAAATATAATTGACAGTTGTATATATTTTTTTAATCTAAAACATATAAATTGTTTAAGTGTTCATTTCTAAAATAAATCTTATTAAAAAATAAAAAATTGTTTTATTTTTATAAACGATGACATTCTACGACTACGAAAGTCTCTTTAACGAATTTAAATATAAGAATGATTAAAGTTAATGCATTTAAAAAGATAAACAAAATTTCGTTGAAAAAAAAAAGTTTTAGAAAACCGTTACAATTTAATAAGTTTGATCTTAAATGCTTTTATATTATCGAAACGCTTTTAATGGAGTAAAAAAAAACGCTTCTAATTAATTTAAAAAAAAGTATTAATAAAATATTTTTTTATTTTATTTATAAAAAATTTTTTTGTTTATATAAACGATGACATTCTACGACTACGAAAGTCTCTTTAACGAATTTAAATATAAGAATGATTAATGTTAATGTATTTAAAAAGATAAACAAAATTTTGTTGAAAAAAAAAAAGTTTTAGAAAACCGTTACTATTTAATAAGTTTGATCTTAAATGCTTTTATATTATCGAAACGCTTTTGATGGAGTAAAAAAAAAAACACGCTTCTAATTAATTTAAAAAAAGGTATTAATAAAATATTTTTTTATTTTATTTATATAACTATGTATTTTTTATGAGAAATATTTAACTTTTGAACATATCAAATAAATAAAAAATATATAAAAATGTTGAAACAAAGATGAAAAGGTATTTTAATGCGTAAATTAAATAGACTAAGCATTTTAGTTTGATGAGTTTTGTTTTAGTTGCGTTATATATATGTATTTATTTTATTGTATTTTTGCTTCAATTAAGTATTTATTTTTATTTTCTGTTTTGTTAATATTTATTATTTTTTAAAATTTTTTTTTCAGATAAGTTTAGGTAAGTTTTTGTAGCGCGTTTTTAAATAAAAAAAAAAAAATGCCGTGGTCAAATCGTTAAAACATTTTTTTTTTTGCGTGGTCATATAAAGACGTGAAATCGCACGTCTACCTGTGAAAGCCTGCATGTGTTTGTGTTGTATATTGTATATTATGTTTTTTTTTTTTTAATTTAATTCACCTCCTCAACGCCGAGAAGGCCACTACAGACGAGGAGGCTACTTATTTGTGGTTATAACTCTCTCTCAACTCTATAACTCCGAAACACGAACCTTGATGAACAAGGCCGCTGCGCGGAGAAACGAGTTTAGCGCGGTACTACCAGGGACATGGTGGGGATCGAACTCGGAACCACTCGTTTATGAAGCTAGCGCTCTACCGCTACACCACTGCCACATATTATTTTTATGTTTTATGTGTAGTTTGTACTTGAAGTTTGTACCAAAGAAAAATTTAGGTTACTTTAGGTTTGCAATTTGATTGCATTTTTTTCTAATTTTTAGGCTTTTACTATCCCTTGCAGGCCAGGCTCAGCAGGTAAAGACGTGTGTAAAAAATTTGATTTTGTTGTTTCAAAATTAATTTCTGTTGAGACTAACCCACTTCAAGGAATTCTTGAGTGCATTAAACATACTAAAGAAGAATTCATATCATATGGACAGTTGGAAGAAAAACTCTCTGTTGCTGCTAGTGATGATAGTTACGAACAAACACGAAATCGAATGGCCCAAGTTGATCAAGAACGCAAGGATGTCAGGTATTTTTTTTTTATATCAATTGATATTTATTTTTAGTTTAAACCTCTTTTACAACTTTATTATTAAAATTAAAAAAAATTTTGATATAAAAAGTACATAAATAAAGTGAGAATTTGAGGTTTATAAACTATTAAAAAATTTAAAATTTCTTTAGGAAAATTAGAATTTTTTTAATAATAACGTAAATTTTTTTATGATTATTTTTAATTTATTAATGTAATTTTATATATCAATCAAAAGAAGAATACATAAACATATTAAAAAAATTATAATATAAATAATTTTAATTAAACATCTAAAAAAATTATTAATTTTTTCAAAATTCTCCTAATACAAAACCAACGTGATGAACTATAAAACTTTGATCTTTTCTAATGTTTTAATAAAATTAGGCCAACTCTTTTCAATAAAAAACTTACATCTAATTATTATTTAATAAAAAACTAACTTTAAATTATCAAAAAATATTAAAAAAAAAAAAGTTTATTAAAGGGATCCCTAAGTGCTCCTAACATATGATCTCATATGAAAGAGCATAATAAAAAAATTTGTCAGTTTTTTTTCCTTTTTCACTAAATTGTAATAATAAATGCATGCTAACAAAAAGCAATTGCCGAAATCACTGGAAAACAACTCCATTTTGATTTTATTTTTTTACCATTGAAACTCGATTGTTAGTCGTCAAAAATCATGTTAGTACGTCACAACAACTTAAGAATATCTACTTTGATTTTCCAGTAAAAAAAAGTCGAGACTAAATAGTTAAGTTTTAATCAAGTTTTTTTAATTAGTTTTGCAAAAACAGTATAATAGAATTCGGTTGAAAGGCGTCGTTAAAAAAAAGTTATTAAGTAATAGTTTTAAATAGTTTAGAACTTATAAAAAAGTCTTACAGGGCTCGTATTAAGCATATCGCAATCGCTATTGCTTTTCACACTTTTTTCTGTAAGTGCACATTCCGAAATGCTTTTTCCGTAAGGAACTGTTTCACAAATATTCTTTCGAAATAATTTTTTACGCAAGTTTGTTTTTGTAAAGCGTTATTACGGAATAATTATTATTTTTTTGTATAATGTGTTACAGAAGATGAATTTGCGCATGTACAACTTTTGTAATAGCAATTTTTATTACAAAAGATAGAAATGCATGATTTTCATAAGTTTTGTTTATTGGCAAACAACCCTAGTATGAATATAATTTTTGCTATGTTTTGAAATGTTAAGGAGTGACTTCAGTGCGTTTCTTCCAACTATATCAAGCTTTTGCATTAATATTTTTTTTTGTTCACAAAGCTCAAGACCATAAGTTAGTGTTGGAACTGGCAAGTTTTTATATAACTGGGCAATGAAGTTTAGCAGAGTGAAATGAAATAAAAAATTAAGTTGTTATAAAATTGTTTTTTTCTCAACTTATATTGAGTTCAGTAGATTAAAATAATAACCACCTTAAAAATAAAAATACAAAATTTATATAAAAATTAAAGAAAATTTTTTTTTTTCAAGATTTCTTTTTTTTAATTATAAATTTTTCTAGTTTATTTAATAATTTTTTTAATTATAAATTTTTCTAGTTTATTTAATAAAAATTTGAAATTTCGTTACTATTTTGTTTCCTTTTTTTAATTTTTTTTTATTTTTTCTCAGTAGATAAATTTAATTTTTTGCCGCGAATTATTAAACACTTTAAAAGTTAAAAAAACTGCTGTGGTCAGTGTGTTTAAAAAAATTACTTCAAGTGTGAATCAACAAGATGTACAAAAAAGTAAATACAGTTTATGATATGATAAACATATTCGCAAGTCTTCCCAGTCCTTTTGCTGGGAAGACTTGCAAATATGTTTATCATATCATAAACTGTATTTACTTTTTTATTTTTCAGTATGCAAACAATTAGGTGGTACGTGAGATCCATTTTTGTTACTTTTAAACATAAAACAAGCAATATTAAAAGTATTTAGATCATTTATATTTAAAACTTTCATTTTAATTTATTAAAGCATAGTGTGAATAGATCAAGCCTTACAATTTGTAAGATTTTCAACATGTTTCTGTTGAGCTTAAGTTTACTTTTATTAATAATATCCCGCTCAGTTGTTACATAGTTTGTGACAATGAATAAGTGAATAATAAAGTTTAACTAAAGTGTGCTTATTTAGAAAATTGCCTTGGTATAAAGTTCTTACACTTTTTGATATTTTACTACCCTGTTTGATGTGAATTTTTCAAGATAGGTTTTTATCAATATTCATTCTAAGAAAGTTAATATCTGTTATTTTCTTGAGATGTCATCAATAAAAAGAAATGGTGTGGTTTCAATATTTGTCTGATTAGTTGTATCAGCATCATCAGGTTGATTCATATATGAAATAGTTACAAAATAGTTACATCATATATGAAATAGTTACAAAAGAACTCAAATTTAAAAGTTAAAATAAAAAATATTAAAAAGAAGTTTGTATGCCATAGTTATTAAATTCTATCTATTATCATTATTTTTAATGTCCATAAATGTTAAACTTGTATTTGTTTAGATGGGTTTTCTAATACAGTTCTATTTTGATTATTAAAGTGTTGTAGCCTTTTTAAAAAAAAATAAAAATAATCAGGAAACAATTGTTATTAAGTTTAAAGCTTTATGAAAATTGTTGATGTAAATTAGTTAGCAAAGGTCTTAATATTGATCCCTGAGGTAATATCAAGCAAGTTTACAAGGGATGTTGTATTAGCCTCCACAAATTGGCTTCATTTATTTGCATAGATGTTTAACTTTTATTTTTACAGATGATTTTGTAGATTTTTTACATATTGATTTTGTAGATGATTTAAATCTCTGCCAATTATTTTGTAATTCTTTAGTTTATTTAAAAGAATTTTGTGGTAGATTGTATCAACTTAGTAAAAACACCAACTGTATATTGGAAATGTTTAAATAAGTTAGTTATACCTCTTGTAAACTAATGAACTAGGTTTTCTAATTTTTGCTAATTTTTTTTTTTTTAATAAGTAAATAAGTTCTGTTATACATAGTTCTTTTTAAAACTTTTGATGAATATCGACAGATAGATATGGCACAATAGTTGCTGACATTAAATTTCTTCCTTGAATAACCTTTACTATTGTTAATTGGTTCATAGAAATTTCTTGTTTGATAGAATAAGAAAAGATAAAAAAAATCTTTTTTAAGTTCCTACAATTTAATAATAATTAAGTAATTAAATAAAATGTCTGTATGATTTATGAGGTTTTAGATTTTTGAAAAGGCATTTAAAATCTTTAAAAGTTAGTTCAAATTAATAAATCTAATTAAAAATAAGTAATTAAAAATGTGGCATATATGAGAATTTCATGAAAATGTGGCCTATTTGGAAAAGTTTTATTCTTTGCTTATAAAGGTTTTGTGACAACTTAAAAAATCTTTAGTTTTTGTATAAGATGTTTTTGCTTGTACTTTGCTAAAATCTTTATTAAAGAGTACTATTTTAAGTGTTTATTTTTTTAATTTGGTTTAAAAATGAGTTGAATATGAAAAAGTTTTTGTAAATTTGTAAATAAAGTTTAAAAATTAATTTTAATTTCTTTAAATATTTTATTTAAACAATAACAATTGCCCATTTATACAACCCTCAGAATTAGGAAAAATGACCTCAATCTTTTAGATGTCAGTATCAGGTCGGCAAAAAAGGTTTAATACCATTAATCTTACCATAAAACATAGAAACGAGGTCAGCCAAAAATTGCCCATCTTAAACACTTTCAGGTTGGAATAAGTCGGCATTGCCGAATGCTGACCCTAATTCTGAGGGTTGTTTATATAATAATTAAATTTTGTTGTCAATTGTTTGCCTTATTTTGTTAAGTTTGGCCATGGTTACTAAGAGCTGTTGGTTAGTTACTAGCTCTAAAACTAATTATTTCAATAAGTAGTCTTTATTATATAAATAACAGTTATATAGTAATTAGTATTAATTATAAGTATTTCAATAATGAATTAAAAATAACAATGTTTTCATTTAGTAATTGCTATATCTAAAATTTTTCAAATATACTTTTTAATGTAACTTTAGTATAAAAATTTAAGTACCAAGATTGTTTTGTTATTTAGTACCAAAGAAATTAAACTGGATGTCAAAAAAGGTAAAAAAAAAGCTACTATAGTTTTTTATTTAATTGTTGTTTTTTGTTGTTGTTTTGCAAGTTTTTTCTTTTCAATCAGCCAAAGATACATTCGTAATCAAAATTTAAAGAGCATTTTAAAGTAAACAATTTTCTCAAACCTGAACATTAAAATTTGTGAAAATAAATAGTTTGATTCATTATACTATGTTCTATTATCTTAAATAATTTAGCAAATAATTAAAGTTATGAAATTTTTTGTTTGAAAAAGCAATTAGTATTTAATAGCGATTAATCGTTTTTTTACTCTATCCCTTTATAGAGATAGAGATTTTGTTTGAATAATTTAGATGATAATAATTTTTGTACCTAAATAAATTTCTAAATATGCAATAAAATTTATAAAAATACCTAAAAAAAATAATTCAGGTAAAAAGCAACACAAGTCTAAACCTATTTCATCTGAGGTTGAACGCAGATTGTCTGACATGAAGAAGCATAATTCACAAACAGTCACTTTAAAACCACATAACTCAAACCAGGTGTCTCCTGGAACAAATAAGAATTCACCTTCCTTACAAATAAAATCTGCCGTATCATCCAAGAATTCACCTTTGAACAATAAAATTGTTTCGTCAAGCTTAACTAAAACTCCAACAATGAATCATGTTGCATCTAAATGCTCCTCTTTAAATGTTGTCACACCAAAAAGTTCATTGATAAATGAAACAACATTAAGTTGCAGGTATTTTACTTAATGTTATGTTATTTGTTATTTTATATACTTTAGTGTATATACTGTATATGTTTTAAAATTAATAATTGTTAATTATATTAAAAAAATTCAATGTAATTTGCTTTTGATTAATAAACATCTAAAAAAATTTTTTTTTTTTATTTGATATTTATTTTTTATGTGTTTGTTAATATATAAATACTAAATCAAAAAATAATATATTTTTTCAGAGAAAGGGTCATCCATGTGTTAGCAATAAAACCCCTTAAGAAACCAGAGTTAATGACACGTTTGCAAAAAGGTGATTGTCTTGAACCTTTTTAAATGTTTTTTTTTTTTTTTTTTTTTAATATTACATATATATATATTTTAACTATTATAATACTGTTAAAAGAAGTTTTCAAAAACTTATATAATTATTGATATATTTTAAAAAGCATATATATTCATTGAGCAAATATATATAATTTATTTAAATAACTGAAACTTTTAGATTTAACCTGAGAACTCTTTTTTTAATGAAGCTGTTTTGCAAAACTAGTTTAAGGCACTTTGCGAGGTTGAGTTAAAAACTTAAATTAAATATAATTTTTTTATATTATAACATATGTAAATAAAAAATATAATAAATGCTTTGGTAAAATAAAATAAGTTTCAACAGAAATGTTGGATATTTAAATTCTTTAGAAGTTTTTGAAATAATAAATATTTTTTTATCATTTTGAGCAGAATTGAAAATTCTTGTTTTTCAAAAGGAATTTGTAAACACCTTTGTAAACTAAATTAAAAATTCAAAAAAAAAAAAAAAATTAAATCAAGAGTAATTATACCTTACATACTACCTATAAATACCTATTTAACTTTGAGTAAAATCAATGTTAGTAAAATTCAAAATTTTTAGTTATAGGCATTTAAAACCTGTGTCACGAATCAAATGATAGGTTTTTTTCATGACACAAGTTTCAATGGTTATAACAAAAAAATTAATATTCTACACACTTTATCTTTACCTGAAACTAAATTATTTATAGGTAGCATGTAAGGTATTATGGGCCCCATTTTAACGTTTTTAGTTTTTCTAAAATTTCAAATTTAGCTTACAAGGTTCCTTTTGAAAAAATGGCTTTTCAATCCTGCCCTTGTTAAAATTATTTTTTTTTTCTAAGTTTTTAATAAATACAAAGAATTTTTGACCACAATATGACTTTAAAATTTGATATTCATATTTTGGTAAGGTCTCTTGTTCTCTTCTACATAGCATTGTTAAAATAAAAATTTAAGTATCGATACATAACTTGAGCAAATAAAACAAAAATAACTTAAAAGGGAAATTTAAGGTAGTCAAAGTATTTAAAAGTATTTAAACTTTAAAAAAAAAAAAAAAGTTTTTTTTCTGAAAAATTGAAAAACCTGGTTTCTGTTTAGCTTGTAGAACTAGCATGGTAGTTTGTTGCTTGTATGGTAAATACTAGATGCATATGTTTCATGAACCATGCTATTGAAAAATCAAGTAAAAAACTTTAGTATTGTATTGTAACATTAGTAAACTGCAGTATAAGCTATATTTTTAAGTTCTTAATTTTTCTGTTTGTTAATGATTTTTAGTTTTTAATGATCTTTTTGCAATATTTTTAATGAGTTGGTTGAGTTACTTTTTTCATTATGTCAAAACTTAAAAGCATGAAAAGTGAAACTTGTGAGTCAAGGAATATGTAGTGTTGGCCTCTTTTTGACTTTTATTTTTTAGTTGTGTTTCATTTCATGTTTCAGGTTAGAAAGTTTTTTTCATTAATTTTAATATATCCTTAAATTCTTCAATAAATGATTTGTTTGTTGCTTGCTTTTAGTTGTAAAATTTAGAAAATTTTGACTGAAATTTAATTAAGGGTTTTAAGCGCTTCAAGAGTCTTTTTTAAACAACCTATATCTTGAAGTCTTGATAAACAACCTATATCCTAAACTCTTGATAAACAACCTATATCTTGAAATCTTGATAAACAACCTATGTCCTAAAGTCTTGATAAACAACCTATATCTTGAAGTTTTGATAAGCAACCTATATCTTGAAGTCTTGACAAACAACCTATATCTTGCAGTCTTGATAAACAACCTATATCTTGAAGTATTTATAAACAACCTATATCTTGAAGTATTTTATAAAAAATGTTAAGTAGAACTTTTAGTTTGTTGTTTTGTTGCAGTTCACTGCAGCATTTTTGTTTGATTCTTCAAATGCTTGAAATTCTCCATCATTAAATGTGGTGTGAAAGGATATTGTTACCGTTAAAATGCTTCTAATGTATGCATCATTTAATGACAGTCTCATCTTCATGTTTTTGGTGTCTGTTTAAAAAGTTGTACATTTTTTATAGGAAGTTTGATTGCTGCTGGATAGTTTTTTTTAACCTAGTTGTAAAGAGAGGTTCAGACACCAAAGAGATTTGAAAAATGCTGTCCGGTTTCATAAATGTCTATTAAATTACCAGAGACTACTTTATGGCTACTTTAAGGCTGAAGCCTGTGGTGGTCCTTTTGCTAGTGACTTGTTTGTCTGCTTAAATTGTGCCTATTTTTTAACATTTGTGAACAAAAGTTATCTTGCAAAAAAATTGAATTGTTTAAATTTTTTGTTTAACTATAACTAAAAGTGACCATATTTTGATTTAGTCATTTATTTTTAAAAGTCTAGTAAAAAAAGAAAATCTACAATAAATTCTAAATAAAAATTCAAAATATATAATAATAATATTGAAATATAAATATAAAATGGCATTGGTGTTTATGGTAAAATTTGTGTTTGCGTGTGTTTGTAAAACTTCTAAGACATCTCTGCATACCATTATTAACAGAAGTTGTGTAAATGATTTTGAATTTGGTTCTTTGTATATAGTTTAATATTGAATTAAAGTGTTGATGTAGAAATGATCTTGCAAATATAAAAGAATGATTTCTGTATTTTATACTTTTTATTTGCAGAAGCCATGAGTCAAAAAGATCGTAACAATTTACCCATGGTTCTAAAACAAGTAATATTATTGGCTGTGCTATTTAATATTTGGATAATCATTATATTATGAGTCTATTAATTTTTTGATTTGTTCTTATTTAAATAACATCTAATATTTGCAGGTATCTACCTTGCAAGATAGTGAGTTAAAATTGATTCCTGCTTTATACAGTGAAGTGAGGGTAAGTAAAATTTTTTAGATATACATCAGGATATTTAAAGTACATTGTTACTACTTGAGATTGTTTTGATTAGGTTTAATTTTGAATTATGAAGTTATATATATATATATATATATATATATATATATATATATATATATATATATATATATATATATATATATATATATATATATATATATATATATATATATATATATATATATATATATATATAGGCTTCGGCAGGAATGACGGGCTATAGCCCGCGTCCGCACCCGTCTAAGTAGTTTAGACGGGCAAAATAAAGCCTGTCTGAAACATAAGTTTGTGTAAAAAAAAAGATGAATATTTTGATGTTTTTTTATTAAGATACTCTTTTAAAACTTCTCTCATGACATAATTTTAATATGGATAGCAAACTCCAACTTATAATTGTTTATATTTAAATATAAAAATTAAACAATTTAATCATTATTGTATAACATGATGTAGAAAATAATATAACTAAATCTTACAGTTTTCTAAACGACGATAACTGTTTGATATAATACCAAACAGTTACCATATTATGTTCAAAATTTAATAACTATTATATTAAATAGGGAAATATACACATGTGATGCACAAGAAGTATCATGTTGTTTTGGTTTTTCAATGTTTATAATAATAACGATAATAAACTAATTATCCATGTATTTCGCTTTTTTCCGATAAACTAGTTTGTCTTACTTTAAAGACATTTAAAGTGATATTTCCGCGTTAACTTCCGCGTTAACTTCACGTTTTTTCTTAAAGAGACGGCAGTTTATTTAATATGCAATTATATAACTCATTATTGAAAATGAAATATCTCATTAAAAATCAACAAACGTCTAATCAATTTTTGTAGATAATATAAATAGTGTTGCTTTATAGTTATGAAGTTATTCAAGTTATCCAGTCATTCAAGTTTTTCAAGTTATTCAAGTTTTTCAGTAAAGATAGTAATGGCATCATCTGGTAGAAGAGTTACATTAGCAACATTTTTGAGTTGGGGTAAAGATGGAGTCTGTGGAAAAGAAACTGAGGTGGAGAATGGAACAATTTTTTTTGTGAAGATATGGTGTATGGTTTGTATAAAATATAAAAAAGAATTGCTTCGCGAGTTAAAAGGTCTGGCAAAATCAAAAGCATTAGCATTTATAGAGGGCACTACGAACGTTAAAGCTAGCAACATACATATGCTTATATACATGCTTATATTGTATATAAAGTAACGGAAGCCCCAGTATCTTAAGAAATTATTAGTACTTCTAAATAAAAACTTATTTTATTAAAAGAAATTAGATTTCAAATTTTTTATTCACGTATCAGAATAACTATTTCCGATCAGGATAGGCATAGGTAAAGCAAAGTTATAAAAATATAAATAACAGTTTAAGTTTTTAATTTGCACGCCCAATAGAATGCAAGAGTATATAAATAATTGAATTTGAAAAATAACATAGTTACGTATCATATTACCAAGCTAATACCAAACAATTCTAAAACTATCGAGCTCATTGATTCAAGGTTATAAAAAAAAAGATTTCAAACTATTTGCTGAATAATCAAAAAAATTAGATTTTGAAAATATTATGTAATATTTTTATTCACAAAGAATAAGAGAAACGAATGAACTAAAAAAGCACGATAAAAACCTGTATAATTTAATCGAATACTTGAATAAAACAATAATATATAAATATACTCAAAAAGAAAGGTAAAAAAACACGTTAGGATGCTTGAATAAGGAAACGTGATGAAACGCCATGGTTGTTTCGAGGATTTTTCCTGTCGTTTTCACGTTCATTCGTTTGACTATATCTGCCAGATATTATCTGGAATAAAGATTTAAAAAAAAAAACATAAAAAACTGAATAAAGTTTCTTCGAGTAAGAAATCTAAACAAAAGCAACCATAAAACAACTAACCCACGTGAAACGAAATTAGATTTGTGCAAGTGAAAACTTTGAAAAACAATTATTGAAATCTTAGTTTTAAGTATTATCCAACTCATTTACTGCAGTGTTTTAATTACTTAAGTAATTAAGCATTTTAAACAGTTAATCGCTTTCTAACATATTATTTTAGTGCAATTCACAAAATGTTTAATATTCAATGACATTTTCATTCAAAAAGAAGAAGAGAAATTAACAAATTTAAAAAAAAAAAAGTTCAAACTTTAGAATTTATTTTTAATTTAGAATTTAAGACAGGCTTTTCATAGCCCGTACGGTTTTTATTCCTGCCGAAGCCTGTACATATATATTTGCCATGGCCTAATTAATACACGGTCGGATATGTTGCATAAATAGGTCGAAATTTATAATCCCATTTTTTCAATATTATAAATTTTCGAGTTTTTAGTTTAAAAAGGTTTATATAGTAAAATCCTATCTTTACGAATATTTTCAAGTTGAAAGTTTATTATTTAGTTTAAACCATAAGTTAATTAGTTTTTACTTTTTTAAAAATATTATTTAAAGTTTTTAGATTGATTTTATTTAAAGTAATTTGTATTTTCTGTAAAATTTGTAAAACTGAATTTCGCATTTCAATTTAAATAATTTTTCTTATTGCTAACAAATAGCAGTAAAATATATTATATTCCTAATGAGAATTATTCCTTATGACTATTTTTATCCCAGTTTTTGTTTTAGTGGTCCTTTTATCCAAAAAAAAATAAATACTAATAGCAAGTTTATTACGAACATATATATATACAAACATAAACTAGATATATATACAAACATATATATACATATAAACTACATATCTTTTTTTTTTCTTTTTCCTTTCTCTATTTTAAAAGATAATACAACATCTTTACGTTTTCCATTACTTAAATTTTTTTGTTCATTGTTTAAAGAAATATTTATTATTGTTCGATTAACAAGAGAAAGGGCCCATTCTAAATGATCCTCTCAAACAAGGCATTGATTTAAATTATAGTCATATAAAATATATTCAGAAATTTTTCTAATATCAAATACATTAGAGCTAAGCAAACTTTATTTTCACTGCATCAGGCATAGCAAAACAATTAATAACATGATTTGCCAGTAATTTTGAGGGAGTTATGAGACCTCCTCTCGATAGCAGTTCAATATATTCTGTATTTACATAAATGATATCACTTTTTAGCAACAAAGAACATTATTCGCATTTAACTTTTTTAAGTAATTTTCTGCATATATATCCAGCAATAAAAGTAGAAACGTCTTTACTGTTTTCATCTAACTCACATTCCTGAATATCATTAATAAAAAGTTCCGATATTAAATTTAGATTTACAACTGGGTTTTATTTTCTTTATATTTTATTTTATCTATATTTTATCTATTTTCTAAAAGTCAAAATTTTCTTTTAATAATGATCTCATTTGCAAAATATTCTAAGAAGTATTTACTTCATACAGTCCAACAAGAAACCTGCCACCAATCATTTGATGGTACTTTGAAAAATGTCACTTTGAAAACTAGAGGTAAGAACATAATTGAAACCTTCAAGTAAAAGATCTTCAATTAAACTAGAAATCTGAGTTGTGAGACAATATCTATCAATGGAACTGTATTGCAAATTTTGCCACTTTTCAACACATTGAGAAAATGCACGCAAAAATTGTGGCTTACCATCCCCCATTACAAATGCATTACCAAATTTATGATTAGAGTACTTCATTTTAAAATTGGATATTACCCACCATAAGTTAATGAGTTTTAAAAATTCAGATGCTGAATATTCATTCGGAAAATAACTTTGAATTGCTGCTGAAGTTGTTTCGTGAAATATATTTAATGTTAGGTTGACATCTTGTTTATTGTTAACTGAATATGTCTTCTCCTAGTTTTAATGCCTTTCTTAAGTTTGCTGAAAGAGTTTTATCTTTTTCATGTACTCTATGAAGCAACCCCCAAGATATATCTCCTGCAGACATATTTATACTAAAATTGTAATCAATAAACTGAAATGGTGGGAAAATAAACTTTTTGGTACTATTAAATTATTTCTTATGTTTTTAAGCAAATATATGCTGTCATACATCAAATAAATTATATGATCTTTATAAGTGACGAAGAAATTTTCTTCTGGTTTATTTGATCCATAAACGCTTCGCAATTTTGAATAAGCTGACACATTAGTTAAATGGTTATCAGAAATCAATGTGCGAATGTTAAAACCAGCAGATCTTAATGTATTTAAACTTTCTTCTATTTCATCTTTAATAAAATCTCCAGTGACACTAGTCTCTGGGATAGCTTTAATTACATAAGAGATTGATTTTTTAAAACCAACTATCATAAACACAATTATTCCTTTGTAGAGATTACCTTAAGTATCTTGTCCAAATAATCTACCACTATGGTATTCACAAGACTGTTGTAAATACATTTCATCAAAAAGGAGAGCGATCATTACTTATTTTCCCCTCATTTAACAATAGTTTTGAATCAATCCCATCCGATACTAACTTTTTCAATAGTGACATTGATGGTAAAAGAAGTTGTTTCAAAAGTAGCGAATAAGCCTGAGATGATGAATACCCTTGCATTAGTGCAAAACGTAATACTTTAAAGAACATGGAGAACAACCTTTGGACTTGTAAAAGACTTATTTGGACAGTTCATTAACTAAACAATAGGAATTCTCTTCAACAAGGTTTTGCATATAAGAAACCAAATTATTTAAAATAGATAAACTTGTAAGCTTACAATTGTTAATTGTTCTAAACCATTGAGGAAGTGATAGTGCAATTTTACATGCAAATAGTTATCAATGCTTATTGATTCAATAAAAGGAGTGGAGTCTACAAAAAATAAACAGTAGTATAAAACAAAACTTTCATATCTTTGGAAACTAAATCTATTTAGAGAGTTAGATTCATGAAGCATATCAATATTTCTTATTTTATCCATTTCTTGATGATGTATGAATTTCATCTTGAATAGTATAATTTCGTTCAGTTGGAGGTTTTCGAAAGTTAGGAACTTAAGGCTTTATTGAAGATGGAGTGCAAATTTCATCAGGGTAAATGGTTGGAAAAGGGTTTAACTCATGTCTTAAAGTAACTTGTTTCCCATATTTTAAATACTTTGGTTTAAAATAATCCAAACATATAACTGAATGTTTACTTGGCTTCCAATTTTTTCTGTTAATAAATTTTATCCATTTTTCTTCTAAATTAGTATCTTTAGGAAAGCTAAATACAAATTTACTTAAAAAAAGAGAGCTAGACTCACTTTTTTTAGATTTGTAGCCAGTTCCACAATTAACAACTACATTTATTCACCATTATAATCACTATCTCCTTAAATTAAAAAAAAAAAATTAACTAACAGTGCCGAAATGCAAAAAACTGGCCTTCTAATTTTTAGCCTATTTATGCAACACATCAGGCCGTGTATTGCGTAGGCCATGATATCTGCTACAGTGTATATCAGGGCCTATTCTAGGAAAAAAAATTTAATCAAAAATTGAAGTTAGTATCTGGCTGGATTAAAAATGAAAATATTTGCTGTAAAAACGTAAAAAAAAGAGGACTCATATTTTAGTTAGGGCTGCGCCCAAATATGGTTGATGCTGTCAAAAACGGTCTAGAATAGCCCCTGTATATATATATATATATATACTTTTCTCTATTTGGTTTTTTCATAAAAAGAAGAAAAAATAGCATGTTTATCTAATATATATATATATATATATATATATATATATATATATATATATATATATATATATATATATATATATATATATATATATATATATATAGTCATTTGCTAACTCGTATATTTTTTTAGGGTCTGTTTGACAAAAAACTTTACTTAACTCAAGGACGTAGTAATAGATGGATGTTTAACCCATTGTTATCGATCTGAGGCGCCACGAGTAAACAAAAACCTATGCGATCTATAATTTTTAGCGTCACTTTTCTGAATAATTTATAAAAGTAAACCGACGTTCTTATGATAATTTCGCTTTTCTAACTACTTTTTTTAAAAAGTGCAATTACCTACAAAACTCTAACTTTTTTTTAAAATTAATGCATTTTAATTAATCAGAAATAGCTCATCTGTTTTAAAATGTCAAATTTGATACATGAGCGCTTTTTAATAAGAACTTATTATAAATAAAACTTAGACGTCAAAAATCATATTTTGTAAAATAGTGATATTTAGTTTGCAAGAATGAATACTGCAAAGTGAAACGAGTATTCTAGATGTTGTAGTTAAAACTGTAGATCATATATAAATTGAACTATAGATTACTTGTGGTCTCTATTCCCTACACTTAGTTTTCACTATTATTTTAAGTATTTAAATTTCTCATTTTTGTCGGAAATTTTGTCTCTCTTACAATTTTGTTTTAATATTTTTCTGTGATTAACTTTTTTTTTCCATTTAAAGATTTCGCTTGAGTTTATAGATCATATAATAAAAAGGTTTTATTTATTTAAAAACTTTTTAGAGTTTTTAGGTGTTATGGAATGTTTAAATATTTCTTAGGCTAGGCGAGACTATCGTTATTTTGACGCATAATCAAGTAAAAATATTCTCAAGTTAAAAATAGTTCGCTATTGTTTTGCTATTGTTATTTGTAATAATGAATAGCGCGGATATCTTGGCTTTTAAACAATACGTTAAACGTCCATCTATTAATACGTCCTTGCTTAACTGGAACTTTTACTTTGAATTGCACATAAGTCCATGTTATAAAATATCAAAACTTGCAACACTTCAATGAAAATTTCTAACTTAAATGTTAAATAATGTTGGAATATTAAACATTTTTTTGTCAAATGTAAGTTAATATAAAACTAAATATTTTCACTGGTATCTTTAAATCAGTTGAGTTTATAATAAAGTCTATTTATTAAAAAGTTAAAGCTAAACACAACTTGAAATTAAAAATATGTTTTAGTTTTAAATGTTTTAAACAATACGCATAGCAAATATATTTGTGATATGAATTTGAATTGAAACTTTTGGAAGCGTGCCCCCAAACAACAATAGAAAAAATGTTATGTCACCAGTTGCACAAAGGTATTTCTTGAAATATACGTCAGTCTATAAGTAATTTATATATTATATTTGTATGAGCATATATATACCTACACTAATATATATTATATTAGTATAAGTTTATTATATATTAGTTAAGTATATAATCGGGTATATAAAGTATTATTCACTTGATAACATTTAAATGGCGCATTCAGTTTAAATTAGAAAGCAGTTTTCTATTTTGTACAAACTATGAATGAAAAGTTATGAAGTCATTGCTAACAGATAAAATGAAATAATTACTGTTTTCAAAACATTTCGTCCCAAAGAGAATAGAAAATTTAAATTAAAAAATTAAAACTTGATTGAATTTTGAAAAATCAAAAGTTGTAATCGGCAAGATTTTGTAAAAACGCATGATTCTTTTGCTTTATTGTTTTTAATTTTTTATACATCTTTTGTAAATAAAAGAAATATTCTTAATCTTTTTTTTAATAAATTTTTTTTACTATTATTTATTTTAAAATAAATTTAATCGTTTCTGTTGTTTAAAATGCCCGCAATCAAGCAAGTTAATTCAACTCCAAAAAGGAAACAAAGTTATGTAGTCTTCTTTTAGTAAATGGCAGTATTTCATTGTTTTTATCTAATATCAAAGTCGCAGTAACATTTTTTCTGGTAGATAGACAAATGCATTAACTAAAAAATCAAAGTTTTTTTTGTCTGATTTCCCAAACTTCACATGAAAAAAAATCCAAACAAAAGATCGTCCATCCTTATCTTTGTATGCACTGGTATGCTTTTGAGTGACCCCCTCCCCATACTTGCGTGCGTAATTTATATATATATATATTATATATATATATATATATATATATATATATATATATATATATATATATATATATATATATATATATATATATATATATATATATATATATATATATATATATATATATATATATATATATATATATATATATATATATATATATATATATATATATATATATATATATATATATATATATATATATATATATATATATATATATATATATATATATATATATATATATATAGGGTGGCCCATAAGTCACTTTACATTTTAAAAGTTAAATAACTTTTTTTCTATTAATATATTTCTATTTCTCTTTTCAGAATTAAAAAATATAATCTTTGGAAATTTTTAGAATGGATAAGTTTACATTGGAACTACGAGTGAAGATAATTGAATTTTACTTTGAAAATGGACGGTTAATTGTTGCAACGCAAAGATTGTATATGCGCCATTTTAATGTTCGACATCCCCCTAGTAGGCCTGCAATAATGAACTTAGTGACGCGTTTTCAAGAACATGGCTCTGTAAGTGATAGGACTAGAAGTGGACGAGGTTGTTCAGCACGTACATGTGAAAATACTGAAGCTGCGAGCCGTAGCATTGAAGAGAACCTAACCACATCCACTCGAAGGCACTCTCAAGAATTTGGCATCTCATGGAGTTCTCTGCAGTGCATTCAAAGAGACTTGCACATGTACCCTTACAAGATTCGATTAGTGCAATTGTTACAACCACCAGACTTTCAGAAATGACTAAATTATGCTGTCAGGTTTCAGAGAACTGCAAGAAATGACAATGAATTTATTCACAAGTTAATCATGGGAGATAAAGCTCATTTCCATTTGAATGGAATTGTGAATAAGCAGAATATCAAATTCTGGGGCACCGAAAATCCAGACCAATTTTATGCGAGTCTATTACACCCGGTTAAAGTCACAACATGGTGTGGAGTAATATCAGAAAGGGTTATTGGCCCCTTCTTCTTTGAAGATGTAAATGAAAATGCTGTGACTGTAACTGCTGAGAAATATTGAGACATGCTAGCCAATTTTGTTTAACCTCAATTAGCAAACATGGCAGGGTATTGGTGGCAACAAGATAGAGCAACTGCACATACCGCTAGAGCCACAATATAATTGTTAATTGCAATGTTTCAGGATTGGATAATCTCTCTTAAATCCGATTTTGAATGGCCCCCACGTTCTTCTGATTTGACAGCACCAGACTTTTGGCTTTGGGGATATCTTAAAGACAAATTGTATGCAAATAAGCCTTGAACTGTTCAAGATCTTAAGGCAAACATAAAACAAGAAGTTCTTTCCTTACAACCTCAGATGTTAAGAAGTGTCATGGAGATTAGCTTAAAAAGAGCTCAACTTTGTGAAGACGAGAATGGAGGCTATTTAAGAGACTCAGAGCTAATTTACAGACTCTAAACTTTGTAATAAAAAAAGAATTAATTAAATACAGTCGTTTAAGAAAAAGTTATTTAATTTTTAATATGTAAAGTGACTTATGGGCCACCCTTTATATACATATATCTCTGCTATAGCGTATATAGATATACATTTTCCAAAAATGTTGACTTTTTTTCTATTCGGTTTTTTAAAAAAGAAAAAAAGTTATGAATAATTTTTTTTTTTCTGCCAAACTTTGAATCAATCTTTCTAATCCAAACTCTGAATCAGTGTAGCAGCAACACTCTTGCATGCATGCTCTCTTTAAATCAGTTGAGTTTTTACTGAATCCCTTACAGCTTTATAAATCAGTATGACTTCAAATTGCTGATCTAAATGTGCTTTTAATGTTTTATGTGTTTGTTTGAGTGTGTTGAATTTACTAATCATGTGATATACAAATATGTTATAGTTAAGAGAAAGGTGTTGTGAATGATTATCTGAATATGAGCAATATACTTTAAGTTTAGTTATCATTTGCATCTATTTTCAAATTATTTTAAGTTTTTTTAACTGCTAAATGAAAGTTACGGAAACAAAATATCTTGAATGTTTTAAAAAATAAATCTTTTTTTCCCTAACCATATTTATTTGTTACATTGAAAATATCTGCCAAAGAGTGAACTGCATCTTTGAATAGTTTAATTAAGTATTTGTTATTATATGAAATTTCATTTCATATACTACAAGAAACAACGTTTTTTAAAGGTTTCTATATCTAGGTTGATTCTTGGCCATACTACACCGATAGCGAACGCTTAATTGTTAAAAGGTTTGTAAAAGTTGTTGCTTAAAAATGTATGATTATAAATGAAGATTTAAATAAAGATTTTTAAAGTTAATATGAATTATGTTGATGAGTTTTAATTTGTTATGGGTTATACTTGTTTTTAAAAGAAATATTTCGATGCAAAAGGGAAATTCAGCTTTATCACCACAAATGGTAACCTCAACTTCTAAGTCACCTGAAGTTAAGGTTAGTCATATTTTGCTTTTGTTAAGATTCTAATGTTTTTAGTGTTGTGTTACTAAGTAGTTAAAATATTTAATTAATTTTTTTACACAAGTTTTTTTTTAATATACGCAGGTTAACAGCTTAAAAAGAGCTTTAGATGTAAACTCTACACTTGATAGTAAAAATATAAAAAGTTTTGGCAATGAAGAGCCTTCTTCAACATCTTCCTCATCCCCATTACATAATAGCGCAAAAGTTAGAAAAACAGAGTCTTTAAAAGAAAACAAGAAGCCATCTTATGAAGAGGAGTCACCTCCAACAGTTGCTTCAACATCAGAAACACCGGAACATTTAGTGTATAGATTTTTTTTTAAATTATTTCCATACATAACATGTACTATAATTGCTCTCCACTTTTTTAGGGGTGAAATTTGTTTACGACAATACAATAGTTCTGTTAAAACTCAAAATAAGTTTTTACTATTTTTCAAGTCATTATTTGTAAGTAGAAAGTGTTCGGGGCCTCTGCCCTATCTAAAAATGAGACTTTTTTCAAACCCGGCCCCTGCAAAATTATAAGATTTAGCAGGGATTGATAGCCGGGACTACAAGAAAATTAATAATTCTTTACATATTATAATTTTATACTTACATTTACTGTGTATTAAATACTGGCTTATATTTATTATTACCATTAAATTATGAGTTACTTATATAATAGAGGATAGGTTAAAAAGCCAGGAAATGGTTAACTGAAGACTTGAAAAGTGTAGTTTGTATAAAAAAGAAAAACATAAAGATTGATAAGGCTTTTATAACGTGTAAGAAAAAAAACTGGACTAATTAAAATTTTGATAACATAAAGGAACAGATTCAGTAAAAGAATGCAACTTGTTAAATAAGTAGCCAAGTAATGAGTTTCAGTTTATTTTAATAAAGATGATAGCTCGTTTTAGCATTGACCATGATTAGAGAAACAGCATAAAAGAGGAAGGCTAAAGCCTGATGATGATGATGATGATGATGATGATGATGATGATGATGATGATGATGATGATGATGATGATGATGATGATGATGATGATGATGATGATTTTGCCATTGTTGTTAAAATTTTTAACAACAACGTTTCTTGGTGCTTGCATGAGTTGCACATTAATAATGTCAATCCGTCATATCTTAATAATTTCAACCCCTTTGATAGGCACTCTAATCGAATTTCATTAGTATCTACCTCTTTTTCCAGAAATAGAAGTGTTGAGACCAGTGATCAAAAAATATATTTATATATGTTATGAAAAATGGTAAAAAAAAAAATATTAATATTTTGCGATACTGCTTTTAGCGGCAATCACTGCTTCGATATGCCGTGGCATGCATTTTATGCATATTTTTGCATTGTTTTTTTTATTTCTTCACAATGAACTTGAACAACCTTTTTAATTGCCTTTTATTTGTAAAACCAATCTATTGTCTTTTATTGGTAATCAATTCTTTGGCCAAATCCCACAGATTTTTAATCAGAATAAATCTGGGAAATTACCATGGCAAAGTTTTTATATTTTGCTCACCCAGAAACAATGTTATGCTTTGTGCTTTATGACAAGGAGCCATGAAAATCCATTCTTTGTCAGTGAGGATCCATTCAGGAGTTAAAGATAAAAACTTTTTTGTGAGCTAAAGCTCATTCTAATCGGTTTTTCTTCATGGCTTCAGTTATTATTATTATTATTATTATTATTATTATTATTATTATTATTTTGTTGTTGGTCTATGACCAGTTACACTTTCCTCACAAAGCTGCCTCTGGACTGGTAATATACATTTATCCCTTATTAAGATACATCTATCCTTTGTTTAATAATCATTGCCGTAAAAAGCTTTTGCTGCTTTGGAGACACGTCGTTAATTTTTCCATTGCTGCTAGACGTAGTTACTCGTTTTCTTCCACGTTTTCCCACATGATAACCTTAATTCACAAAAAAGTCGAAAATATCTGTGATATTGCCTAATAAATCTATAACTGATGAAATATACAAAATATCAATGTAAAAATAGGCAAAAATAAAAATAATTTCATTAAAATTTATGAAATTCGATAAATGAGAATTTAAACTAAAAAATAAAAATCATTTAATAAAATATAAGACATTTAATTCTGACATTTAATAAAATAAATATATAAACTGAATAATTTAGTTATTGTCATTACCTATAGTCAAAATTTGGCAAGAAAATATCTAGAAATTATTATATTTTTGTTGTAAAAACCATTCAAATTTTCAGTTTTTTTGTAGATTTTGTTACTGTCCATATTAATTTGGCAACCCACTGCACATTTAAACAGAGATTTTCATCTTGAATCCTAACCTTCATAAATAAAAAGACTTAAAAATCAGAAAAAAAACATAATATAAACAAAACATGATGTATAAAAATGGTTTATCAGAAATATAATTGCTTATTGATTAGGTCCATTTAGTTAGAAGACCAAAAGATGCTTAGTTTCATTGAAATTTAAAATGTAGTCAGTGTGGTAATATGGACTTATATATTCATGTGTATTGTGCTGTTAAGGGTCTATTAGTTATACTATAATTACTTTTAAAATAAAATTATTTAAGAACTATGTTTTTAAAGTTTCATAACAGATGTTTATGTTTACACTATGTTTTTAAAGTTTCATACTCAGATAACATAGTGTAACAGTTTTGAAACAAAGTGCATCAACTTCTTATTTTGTTGGAAATATATTGAAATTTTCATCGTAAGGTTAGATTGTTAAATTATCTCATCGCTAATATATAACACAACGTTTTTTTAATTCGATTAAGCTTACACTTTAAATTCTTCGATCAACAAAATTTTATCGTTCTTAATCTCGAGTGCCTAATAGAAGAGGGCTTGGGTGTTAATAAAAGGAGGTGGTAATTTAATTCCAGATCTTTTAAAGAAGTAGGGGGGTTAATAAAAGGGTAGGTAGGAATTTTTTATAGACACGAATAAAACAGTTTAGTTTTAGTGTGGCCTACGATTTGTTTAACTACTACTGTTACATAATAATTTCATAATTATGGTTAATGAGCTTAAGGTGGATTGGGAAAATTTTGAAAAATTAATAAGCGTCCTCTCCCGTGTATTAAGCACCTAAGAGTTTACTATTTTATAATGTATTTGGACTTTCAAATTTGAACTTATATTTTTATTTTGGTTGCTTTAAATATGTAAAGTTCTTTCACATTTAAAGCATTTATTGAAGTACTATTATGTTCATTCTAACGATCAAATAGTTTAAATAGGGTACATGGCTTATTTCATGGCTCCAGTAATAGTTTTTTGTAAATTACTATATTTCATAGAAAAACGATGAAAATTTTCTTATTTAACCGAGTAATATGAGTCTAATAACAATGAAAAGCAATGAGCGATGTTTCTTAGCCAAATTAAAACATTCTTTTTTTTTTTCTTCATATAGTTTACTCAAAATATCATACTATCATTATTGTATGATAAAATAAAGCTCTACTCTATTATTAAAAGTGATTATTGTAAAAGTAATTTTATTTTTTAGAAATTATAAACCAATCATTACTTATGAACAGCGGTGCCAATATAAGAGGGATTTTCAAGCTGAATATCCTGAGTATATTGAATTAAAAAAAAATTGTGATTCAATAACAACTAAGTTTATTGAATTAGACCGCTCTTGGAGGAGGCAAGAAAAAGGCTCTGACGAATATTATGTAAGTCTTCTATTTGTTCGTATTCTGCTGAAAAAAGATTTTTTTTGGAAAAAAGTTGAAAAAAGTTTTTAAAAATTTTTTTTGATAAAAGAAAATTTTGAAATTTTTTTTTGAAAAAAGCTGAAAAAAGTTTTTTTTTTAATTATTTGATTATATTCTCACAACGATCTTTTAGCGCCTTCAAAATGAAATAATTGACTCCTACAACAAACAGCAAGCAGTAAGTGTTCACAAATTTATTTCTCGTTTGTAGTTGCTTTGAAATTTTTTAATTTTTTTTTCTTTTTTGTATAGGATGAAAAGTATAAAGAAATGAAAAAACGTTGCGAAGAGTTACATATGAAATTAAGCCATATCAAAAAACTTGTTGTTGATTATGATAACGGACATATGTAGTAATCTTGTTGCATACCTCTAACTTAAAAGACTTTGACCACAAAAAGGTTACATGATCCTTGCGTGATTTTAATTGGTTTGAGAAAATAGCTAACGATTAATTTATAATTGCCGTCGTGAAGAATGATCCTTCGAAGTAATTTTGTTAAACTACTTTTTTAGGAAAATCAGCTGACATTTTTCTAATATAATTTTCTTATCTCTGGTAGTATTGGAAAATATATTGTTAAAAGTGCAGTGAGATGCATCTTATCTCTATTAGAACTTGCTACTATTATTTAACGAATTTCGTTCTCAATTTTTTCAGTATCTTAAAGTTGCAACATTTGAGATGTTTTAAAGTATTTGTAAAATAAAAATTAAAAAAAAAAAAACGGTTATATATATAATATTTATACTTTGTGGAGCTTGTTGTTCATCTATCAAAAATTTATTACGATAAACTGTTTTTTTTTTTAATTTTACATCGATGTTATTACTAAAAATGAAAATTCTCATTTTGTATTTGTGCTATTGTTCCGATAAGTTTATATATATATATATATATATATATATATATATATATATATATATATATATATATATATATATATATATATATATATATATATATATATATATATATATATATATATATATATTATTTTTTGTTACTTTAATTATCAACCATAAGGTTGCAGTATAAATGTTCTTCATGTAGGCACTGCTTACCCGTACCTTCAGTCCATGTATGCGCGCCCTTGCAGGTGAGTATTTCGATATGACGTAGGAGTAGCGTTTCCACGTTTTTAATGGTCTTCTGTTATATTTTCTTTAGGTTTTTTTAAGTAGTTTTTTTAAGTCTTTCCAGTAGGTTGACAAAAATCACTGAATACGAATTAACCCTTTCAGTCTTGAATTTTTTATTTGAACAATTATTTGATATTTTTACAAAGTTTTAACAACAATTGTTATTGTAAAAATTGATTAGAAATTCACTTGGAACTCCAAAACCTAATTTGAAGTGGTTTTATCCTAGGGTATAGAATCTAAAAAGTGGCGGCAAATACCACCAGCAGGCCTTTATGTTAAATTTTATAACTAGTTAATAGTAAAAAAGACTAGACAAATTTAAATATTTGATGTGAAATATTTTAAAATAACTTCTTGACTTATTTTATATTTTAAAGTATTTAAAAATAATTCCTCGACGAGCGATTAAGTGCATTTCTCAAGCACTAGGTGTAAGCACCCTCTACAAGTTTCTAATTTACATCATGCCCCTTGTTGTGGATAGGCCTGTGACCTATGTTATCAAACTTAATGTCACTTGAGGATATAATGAAGCAATTTTCGTTTTGTAGGAGCGGTTGAGTTTGATCCATTCGGTATGCCTCTTTCTTTTCAACTAATCGGCAGACTCTGAGAATGCCAATGCTTGTATAAATACTAGTAAATCCACCCCAGATTTCTTTGATATCCTCAAAATTTATATTTGCCTGACATTCTAACCAAGAATTAAGCTAAGTTGAAGTGATGGAATATCACCCATAATGTCCATTTTCAGGATCTTATAAAGGTCTTATACAGTGCAATTAAAGTTAATCGCTATTATCTTTATCACCCAAGAACATTATAAATTCTTACAATTACAGGATGTCTTACCATAACAAAATCTTCTTCCTTACTGTCTCATCTTCTTACTTCATCCTTTGGTTCATAGCCTACAAAGTTGGATGCCATATTAACGCATTTATTGACGGACAATCTAGTTGCAACAATTTTACCGTCATCAGTTACAGCAGAATCGTCCAATTTTCTTCAGTTCTTGTTTCACTTTTAGTGGACATTTTGTCTAGACTATTTGAGCGAATGATACCAGCAATAAAAATACCTTATTCGAGCAATTCTAGTACAATTCTATACATAAAGCAATGTAAATTAGTTGTCACATAACAGCTTGTGGCCTCTGTGTCTTACTATGCGGTCTGCTATATGTATTACCAAACAATTCTAGGGGTATCTTATTCTTTCAAATGTGCAGAAAGAGTTTTAGACCCTCGATATACTATGGAACAGTATATTATACCGTTCCATAGTATATCACAGTATATATAGACGCTCCGCATAGCATAAACGTTTTAACACCTCATAGATTAGGTTTGCCTTTTATATACTGTTTGATGATCAATTTACCTTTAAAATGTTTAATTGATTCATCAATACATAAATTTTCTTCAATTTTTAATTCTTCGCACCGTTTTTTAAAGGAATATATATGGAATATATATAGAATATAATAGACCGTACCTTCCATAATTTATATTTAGTATTGTACGGTTTATATCAACAATGTGTCATCAAAAAATAATCTGCATGAGTGCAGATTTTTCTTTAATGACTCAAACCGGGTTTCGTGATATTTTTTTTTTTTTTTTTTTTTTTTTTGTAAATTTATTTACCTTCAATAAAAGAAATTAAAATTACAGAATAGCTTTATTACAAATATAATCGGCAGGACTTCCAGAAGATCATACGATCTTATCGTGAAGCCCTTTACATTATCAAATATAATAATAATAACAATAAAATCAAATTAAGCAATAAGAATCAAGATAAACTTTATATAACTGTGCATTTAAAATATAAATATACTGGATAAATTATATGAAATATGTGAAGCAAAAAAACTAAAAACAAGAAAAAAATATTTTCTGCTGAAAGATAACTTCTTTTAATTTTCGTTTGAAATAAGTTAAAGTCCATTTCAATGACAAATCAAAATTTGGCAAAACTATTTTATTCCATAAATAAGGACCGCGATAAGAAATAATTAGTTGTTCAAATTTAGTTTGGCAGAAAGGTTGTTGTAGATTTTTTCCATTGCGAAGATTGTATTTGTTTATGGGTTTTACATTATAAAGGTTTATTAATACATCAGGAGATAAATGATTTTTACATTTAAACATGAAACATAAAATATTATAAACATTTAGTTCGTATACATTTAAGACTTTCATTTCTCTCAGAAGTGGTTTTGAGTTTGAAAAACGATTTTTAAAATTAGTTAAGCGAGCTGCGTGTTTCTGATGCTGATAAAGAAATTTAAGTTTAGTTTTGTGCGCGCTTCCCCATACAATATTTGCATAACTTAAATGGCAGTGGATAAACGAATAATATAGTTGTTTTAATTGTTGTTTATTTAAAATATGAACTTTATATACAATTCCAATACTTTTAGCAACTTTCAAGGAGATATTATCAATTTGTTGTTTCCAGGATAAGTTTTCGTCTACAAGAACTCCGAGAAGTTTTGTAACCTTTTCCCTTTTTAGTATTGTATTGTCAATGAAGAGGTTGGGCAGTGTATTAGGTAAACATTTTTTTCTGGATGTTGGGTAAAAAAGTGTCCATTTTGTTTTATCAATATTGAGGGACAATTTGTTTTTCTTAAACCAATATGAGATTTTATTTAATTCTAGTGTCATATTATCAAAAAGTGTATTTATGTTTTCATGAGATTTGGAATTTGTGTCATCAGCAAAAATTATAGTGGTTAAGTTAGAGACTTTGTTGAGGTCATTTATATATATTAAAAATAATAGGGGCCCAACTATGGATCCCTGTGGGAAACCACATGTTACATTCATTAATATAGGCAAAGAAGAGTCTTGGATATTAACAAACTGCTTACGATTACTAAGATAGATTTTGAACCAGCTTAGAGATTTATCTTTAATTCCATAGAGTTCTAATTTTTTTAATAGAATGTCATGATCGACAGTATCAAAAGCTTTAGACAAATCGATGAATACTCCTTGGGTATAATGAGAATTTTTAAAAGAATCAGAAATGCTGCGTGTTAGTTGAAGTAAAGCGTGTTCAGTAGAATAGTTTCTCTGGAAGCCGAATTGATTATTATATAAAAGTTTAGTATCAACAAAATAATTGTAGACTCTGTTATACATTATTTTTTCTAGTATTTTAAAGAAAACCGTAAGAACTGAAATAGGACGATAATTTGTAATGTTACAATGGTCACCTGATTTATAAATAGGAGTAATTTTTGCTACTTTTAGAGAGTCTGGAAAGGATCCTTGAGCAATAGAAGCTTTACAAATTTTAAAGAGTATATCTTTTAAAACGTCAAAGGAGTCTATTATAAAATTTCCATGGATGCATTGATGCCTCGATTGCCTTATTCCGTTTTAATGATTTAAATGCTGCTTCAAATTCGCTGTATGTTAGGTTCGAAAAATTTAAAGTTAAATTAGGTGATGTTATAAACTCATTAATTGATTTGTCATTAAGATAAGGAATTTTATTTGATAAGCTTGTTCCGATTCGACCATCCAACTTGACTATTCGAATACTTGATATTCGAATATATTTGCATGTTTTTTGACTATTTGATATTCGAATATTTTTCCAAACAATCGAATAATTTCAAAAATGTAAATCACAGTAAGCTTTGAAAAAAGTACGGTTAATTTCTCTCTTCTTACAAGAAAAAACAAATAAACCCTGAAATAAAAAACAAATCTAAGAATTTTTATATAGAATATAGCCTTGACGTGGGAAATTTGCACTTTTGTATGGTTTTAATTTTGTGCGACATTATTTTTGTTAGTTATTAGAAAGCAGTTGGTTATTTAAATTGCTTAGCAAATATTCGTAATTTAATTGTAAAAATTCATTTCATTTAAAATAACAAAAACGATATAATCAATAATTTTTAATAATACAATTTGTGCTTGCATACTTCTATAATAATAATTATAATAATAATAATAATAATACTTCAGGTAAATTAAAATTTGTTAGATTTTCTTACATACATATTTACATCTTTGGTTTTTTTAGCCATGTCAAAAAAATCCGAGGTATGAAAGTTTTTTAAGAAAGATGAAAAAAAAATTTGGTGAAGCCACATGTGGTACATGCAACACAAACATTGGATGGAAAAGTTCAACCACTGCTATGATTAACCATTTAAAGCTACGACACAACATATTAGTGTCTAAATCGGTATCAAGTGAAATTGATGGAGAAAATAATATTCCTAAGAAAAAACAAAAAACTGAAACAAGTACTATTTGGCAATTTGTAAAAAAAGAATCTTTAAATGAAATATTGTCAAAAGTCGCAGCTGTTGATGGAATGGCGATCACGGCGATTAGTAAATCTCAAGCTATAGCTGGTTACGTGCAACAAAAAGGTTATAAAATGCCAAAAAGTCCGACAACTATTTCAAAATGCATCAACAGCTTTTATAAAGAAAAATTTATTGAACTGCGGGACAAATTTCAAAAATTAAAAACAGCAAATCGTAAATTTGCTATTACAGTGGATGAATGGACAGATTGCACTATTTTACGTTATGTAAACGTAACAGCTCATGTACTTGGAATAAACTCAAATACAATTGAAAGCCATGTTTTGGGTTTGACAGAAATAATTAAGCAGAGAAATGCTGAAACAATTAAACATTTAGTTGAAGCTAAGTTGGCAGACTTTGGGGTTTTCTTAAAAAATGATGTTATTGCATCAACTAACGACGCAGCAGCCGTAATGAAAAAATATGGCAATATATTAGGTGTATTAAATTTTCTTTGCCATAATCCTGCGCTCCATTTAGCTGTCATGGATTGTTTTTATATAAAAAATGTTATTCCCAATGAAGTGTTTGACGATACCGAAGAGTTTGCTGATGAAGAAATGGAAGAAGATTCCATAGAAGATCAGTGCTCTGAATACAATTTGGAGTTTATTAACGAAAATGAAAATGTAATGACATTGGATTTTGATTTTGACCAAAATATTAACAGGTTAAGAGGTGTTATAAGAATGTTTAAAAAATCGGCTACAAAGCATTCTATTTTGCAACAAAATATAGCTAAAAAATGGGAAAAAAACATTAGTTAGAATTAGCTAAAAATGATATTTGTGCGCTACAAAACCTTGTTGACGTTCTCGCACCAGTTGAAACTGCTGTTACTGAATTGAGTAAAAATGATACAAATCTCATAACAGCTGAAGGAGTATACAAATTTTTGTTTGAAAAGTTGCAACCAATGCAAACAGATAAAGCAAAAAAACTTATATATGCTATCCAAAAAAGAATGGATGAAAGAAGAGATCCAGTTTTAATGACACTAATCATTTACCTACAGAATAGAAATATACCAAGTTCAAACGATTATTTTAAATATTCGTCAAAAAATGCAACAATTTCATTCGCTGTTAAAATTATGGAACAAATATATCCACAAATGTTCATAGAAGAGCATATTAATAGTGATTCTACCTCATCTTCATCTGATGCAGATGATTTAATAGAATTAACACCACAAGTTGAACTGCAAAAAGAACTCCAAAAAGAACTGCAAAAAAAAAACTGCAAAAAGAACTCCAAAATGCAATAAGTTCTATTACAGCTCCAAAAAACTGTCATGTTCGCAATACCAGGCAAATTGATAAATATAATGAACTAAAGAAAGCATTTCATCAGTTTGATTCTTTCAAAAAACGATCGGATACGCAGGACGTTTTGTATAATGCTCTTATAACAATACGGCCTACTTCAACAGCTTCTGAAAGATTCTCAACAGCAGGCTCTAGAGTATTCTCAACAGCAGGCTCTAGAGTATTCTCAACAGCAGGCTCTAGAGTATTCTCAACAGCAGGCTCTAGAGTATTCTCAACAGCAGGCTCTAGAGTATTCTCAACAGCAGGCTCTAGAGTATTCTCAACAGCAGGCGCAATCAAAACAAAAAGACGAAGTTTAAATCATGAAACATTTAATTCAATTTTATTTTTAAAATTTATGTTTTTAGAAAAAAAATAATGCTTTAAATAATAAAATAGTTCAAAACTAAACGCTTTTCTTTATTAAAATATACTATTTTTCTTTTTGTTAATATGTCTTTATACTTTTGATAAATTATTCGAGTATTCGATTACTCGAATATTTTAAGATTTTTCTATTTGATATTCGAATAGTTGAAAAGCTCGAATATTTGGATGGTCTAGTTCCGATTGAAGAAAAAAATTTATTGAATTCAAAAGCAATTTTATTAGGGTCATTGTATAATTTGTTTTTAATTTTTATTGCATTAGGTAATATTGTACTTTTTTTATTTTTTCCCGTGATCTCTTTCATTAGTTGCCAAATTCGCTTTGAATTATGTTTATGCTTTGCAAACAAGTCGGAGTAGTAATTTCTTTTTGTATTTTTGCGGAGTTTTTTGAAATAATTTTTATAAATTAAGTAGTTATTTTTATGATTTATATTTTAGATATTTAATATACAGTTTTTGTTTCACTTTCGATGATTGTTTTGTTATCCCAGGACATGATACATCCTTGCCGTTAAGGATTATTTCACGAATAGGAAAGTTTGCGTCATAAATGGATTTAAATGTTTAAAAAAAAGAATTGTAGATCAGGTTTATATCATCATTAAAGTTAATATTGCTCCAGTTTTGATTCGAAATTTGTTCCTTAAAAGATTTTAAATTATTGTTACTGTGTACACGCTTTTTTATAGTTGTTTTACTCAGGAGATTTAATTTATAGTTTGCATTTATACAAAAAAAATATGTTTACATTGTCCATAGAGTTTACATTGTCCAAAAATGACATGTTTACATTGTCTATAGAGAGAATTCTGGTTGCAGATGTCCAGTAGATCTTTAGTCTAGGAAAGCGAATTACTACTAATACAATATGAAGTGCAACAAGTCTTTTAATTTCGTCAGCACTTGCTGCAATATTTCGACCAAGTTTTGCAATTGATATGTATTCAATTGCAAAACTTGGTCGAATTATAGCAACAAATGCTGACAAAATTAAGTCTTATTATAATATATTATATATATATAATGATATTATTATATATGTATATATATAATATAATATTAAGAAATATAATATCAAAAAATCAAAAATAGCAATCATCTCAAAAAAAAAAAAAAGAAAACGACGCAAAAAACAAAATAATCGAATCGATTATATCAATTAATTTAATTCGAGAAATATATTTAGAAATGTTTCTTAAACAACTACTTATGAGCTAATTTACAACCTTCCAAAACATTGCAATGTTTTTTTTATCGATTTGCTTGTTTTGTTATTGGCGTCGTTTTTATTTTTGTGATCATTGGTATTTTTGATTTTAAGAAACATTTCTTTATACCATATTTTATATATTTGTTTTTACTTTCTTTAAAAAATTAATATAAAAACAGATCCACTCTCGACAAAAGCCAGATGTGAATTATATACTTTATTCTTTTATTTTACTATACGTATAACAACTAATATTGAAAGCTAAAGAAAAATAACTAATATTTGAGGCAGCTTATAAAAACCTAAACAAGTTACTGAAAACGTTAGTGTTTAAGAATTATGTTAGTTATGGTAAAAAAATAAGAGCTATCATTGTTAAATACAATTCAATGAGATTGTGAAAGGATTTTCAAGGTTATTTTTATATTGATAAAATATCTTTTTTGTAACTATTTACTATTTTTTCAAATAATATTTAAAGTACTATTTGCGGCATTACACAGTGGTCTGAAAAATTTTAATTTTGACCAAAATTAAAGTTTTGATGTTTTTATACGAAATCAATAATGCTGAAACCAAATCTGAAAAGTTTTTAATTTAAAGGGAAATGGGGGCATAACCGCCCCCATTACGTTTGGGTTAATGTTATATGAAAATTAAAACGAAATGTGTTTTTTTTTAACAGTTTATTTCAATAACTACATCATTAGGCTTTAAATTGATGCAATTAAGAAAAAAATTAAACGGTTTTTAAAAATATTATAACACAAAAATTATACTTAATGAAAAAAACGGTTTTGCCCCCATTGTGAGGCACAACCGTACCCTCATAAAGATCGTTGGGGGTACACTTTTCTTCGGACATTTTCTTTACAGTTTTCACAGCTCAGATTATTTGCTGATTTTGTTGCACGTTTGCATACTGTATAGGTATCCTTTGTACTTACAGTTTGAGTTCATTCGATATACTCTTAGCTTTATATTTTATTCAAAAACTCATTTATAAAAATTAAATAAAAAAAGGAAATCTAATTTCGAACATCTCAAAAGAAAACTATTCTCATACAAGTTTTTACATGAACGCATTTAAGTGTGATGATTGTAATTACTGTTATTCGTAATTACTTAACTTTGATAAATATTAAAAGTATGCTGTCGTGCCTCCAGTGCGTCTATACGGTTCTGTCCCTGAAAACAGTTTTTAGAAAGAATACAGTTTCATAGCTTGCTTATTAGATTATGTTGATATCAAAAATGGTTTTCACTTGATGAAATAATGCTGATAACCCATATCTTTAACACTAAAATCAAATATTGGTCTGAAAAAATATGATGTAAATATAATATTTTTATCAAAATAAACATTATTATGCACAACTTCTCAGAAACGTAACAGGCACTCTTTTTGACATAAGCGAAATGAAGGAAACTGTTTTAATAACGCGTGGTAAGCTTTTGCCATATTAGATAACATTTATATATATATATATATATATATATATATATATATATATATATATATATATATATATATATATATATATATATATATATATATATATATATATATATATATATATATATATATATATATATATATATACATGAGCAGCAGCGAGGAAGAAGGTCAAGAGTAATGTCCCTTTCCCCAACCTTCCCCCCATACACAAAATTTTTCATATCAAGCACACATCAAGCAAAAACTAAATATTTTAGTTAAAAACTGTAGGTGATGATTTCCGTTCATTTTTCACAAGGTTTTCTCAATATTTTTGAATAGTAAATAGTAAAAATCACAAGCGAAAGAATTAATTTTAAAAAAAAATTAGTCATAAATTTGGTATTTATTTTTTCATGTAAAGCTACTATTTTAATTTTCAATTTATTAATCCATCTAAAGATACACATGTCAATACCTTATTGACCACGTAAATCGCCAAATGTTGTACAGCTGTCAATACAGAAAAACAAAGATATGATTAAAAATGTGGTATAAAAGCAACGCAAATATAGTGTGAATACTGTATGGTTTGCAAAGAATATCAGTTCCTTCATTTTAATTATATGCCGGTGATTTTTTTTAGAATTATTAAGCGATAATAGGCGTTCAAAGTATACTATAAATATAATGTTTTAACAGCGGACTTTGCATTTTACATGGATTTTATATTTACCAAAACTCATCTAGTTAAATATATGATAATATTTTGATAACATAAAATAGGTATACTTTAGAAGTTTTTAAATTTGGTTTGAATAATTATATATGCAGCTGATTTAAAAAAAAAATAATATATGTATATTTGGATTTAATAAAATCATATCGATCAAGTCCATGTATACGGCTGTATGTATGCGACTTTAGTTTAAGGAAGAAGTTGAAATTGAAAAAAAAACTTTTATTTTATGTTAATTTCAAACATAAATAACTTAGGCAAATATATAATAATAAAAAATTATTATTATTTCAAATTAAACTCTATACTACACGGTGATTTACATGCGTTATTTTTAGGTATGCATGCTTAGAAAATAACTATCAATTTTGAACTTTTAAAAATGGCTGCAATTCCTAACTACATAGAACAATTTATAAAACAACTACTCATTTGTTCTTTAGTTCTTATAAATCGATGTTGTAGGTCTATTTTTAATATAGATTAGTATATAATTACCTAAATTTCATCAGAGAGTCGATAAATAAAGATTAAAATAATCTTAGCCTGATAAAACTTAAATTTTGTAATATCATTGTTTATCACTATTCAAGATTTGTTCATTTATTTGAAATCAATTTTCTAGAAACCTATCCGTAGGAATTCAAATTTTTTTTTAAAACAACAAATAAATATGTGCAACTTAAAGTATTTTTCTGGTGGTTGCGTCAACTTTTTTTTAATATAAAAATATATAATAATATAATATAATAATATAATAGTGCTGTACACTTAAAGAGTGATGAGTCCAAACTACGTAGAGATTGTAACTTTAACAGCTGTAACACACTAACATACAAACATAATAAAAGTTAGTATTTAAAATGTTCATCCAATTTTTTTTTGAACTGGTTGATACTGACTGCGTCTATTGTTTCTTGTTCAAGATTGTTCCAGTCGTTTACTACTCTATTTGTGAAAAAATTATGTCGTTTTATATTTCCTGTATATTGCCTTCTCAGTTTACTATTAAAACCTCTAGTTTTATATCCGTTATCTAGCATTTCGGGTTTTGTGTAAAAATTTATAAAATCGTACCCTTTCATATGTTTAAACATTTGTATCAAATCACCCCTTCTTCTTCTGTTCTCCAACGATAGTAAATTCAACATCTTTAACCTCTCTTCATAACTGTATCGTTTCAAAATTTTAATTCTAGAAGCTCTTTGTTGGACACACTCAAGTTTACTATACTTTGACTCAAAGTTTATATACTTTGACTCAAAGTAAATTTTTTGTATATAAAAGGTGAGTTATAATTAAACATTAACTTTTTATGTTCTAAATATAATAAAGTGTATGTAATTGTTATTTTATATATATATATATATATATATATATATATATATATATATATATATATATATATATATATATATATATATATATATATATATATATATATATATATATATCTATATATATGTATATATATATATATATATATATATATATATATATATACTAAAAACCGCATAACTTTTGTAGAGTTGTCCAATTTTGATAATTTTTTCACGTTTGAAATACTGTATCAAAGGACTTTTTAATGATATACAACATTCTAGTATTTAATTAATTTAAAATATTCATGTCATGTACCTATATAGGCTGTTCATAAAGGACGTCACCATTTTTTGGACAATTTTCGACCCTTCTCCCCGTTTGTCACCGGTTGTCCTTTTTTCCTATACTCTTTTAAAAAAGAATGTCACAAATTTGGAAACCCCTTCTTTATTTATTTTTTAAAGCAAAATTCGTTCCTAATTTAAGCATTTTTGAAAAAAAAATGATGTTGTATTACTCATATTTATTAGATATAACATGTGGGGTCCCTGAAGGTTCTATACAAGGACCTCTTCTCTTTCTAATTTACATTAATGTAAATTAGAATCTCTCTAAAGTCTCAAATTTAATGACGGTCATGTTTACCAATGATACTAATCTCTTTTTATCTCATAACAAAATAACTAAATTAAAACGCGGTGACTCGCAGAGTCATCGTATAAAATCGCACCATTTGGAATATTAAGGCCCTCTGTTTCCATTTTGTCCTCATAGAGCCATTTGGCGAAAGCGGTGTTCTCTTCTACCGCAACTAAGGCCATTAACTCTCTTTTGCATTTGGCGGCAATGCAAACAGGTCTAACTCGCAAAAGTTTATTTTGTATTCTAATGCAAATGGAAGGAGTAACGCTAACAAGCTTTTTTAACATGACTTGGGAGACAAAGTACAAGTTCCAATTTTTACAGATTCTCCAAGATAAACTTGATTGCACAGAGGGACAAAACATATATAAAAAGTTTGAATGATTTCAATGATCGAGGAATGGTGCTCTGAATATTGGAGGTAATAAATAAAAATACAGAAGGAAAACAATTTTTGCTGGTGATGTCTGAATGACTACAGTTTTCAAGCCATCATCTGACAAGCGAATTGGAATAGGTGGAGGCAAAAATTGACCTGGAATAACATAGAAATAAGAGCTCCTTTTCAAAGAACAACATCCGGAATTTTTCCATTTCACAAATTGCAGGAAATATTGGCTGGTGCGCAAATGAGAGGCAACCATTCCTGATCTTTAATAAGTGATGACGAGCATTGAGCTCCCTCTTGCCGCCTAGATTAAAATACTCAACCACCGATCAATTATCAGACCTAAAAAGATTGAAGTACAGATCTTTCTAGAGAAATCAAAATTCTGCTTCTCAAAAAGAAGATCCACTGTCCTACCTTAAATATAAGTCGCAATGCAGATAATTAATTCATAAATTCCTTTAGTCTTGCTAATAATAATAATAATAATAATAATAATAATAACAATAATAATAATAATAATAATAATAGCAATATATATATATATATATATGTATATATTTATATATATATATATATTAAATAAAACTTCTTTTTATGGTTTAATATCTATTTGTTGAAAATATATTTATTTTATATATATATATATATATATATATATATATATATATATATATATATATATATATATATATATATATATATATATATATATATATTTATATATATATAAATTGTACTGTGAAAATCATAATTCAAAACTTGATAAATAAATTTAATTTAATCAATACTTTGCATGTATTGATATTTTTTTGAGTAAGATTTCCTTAAATTGCTGATTCGCTTCAAAACTAAAAATGTCAATTCGCTGGCCCTGAATTTATATATATATATATATATATATATATATATATATATATATATATATATATATATATATATATATATATATATATATATATATATATATATATATGTATATATATATAAATATATATATATATATATGTGTGTATACATATATATATATATATATATATATATATATATATATATATATATATATATATATATATATATTTATATATATATATATGTATATATATATATATATATATATATATATATATATATATATGTGTATATATACATATATATATATATATATATATATATATATATATATATATATATATATATATATATATATATATATATATATATATATTTATATATATATATTTATATATATATATATATATATATGTATATATATATATATATATATATATATATACATATATATATATATATATATATATATATATATATATATATATATATATATATATATATATATATATATATATATATATATTTATATATATATATATATATATATATATACAGGATGGGCTATAAAAAGTCTCCACATTTTAATGTGCAATACCTGACACAAAAATTAATATTTTACAATATGTTTTATTTCACGTATGCAACAGTGTTGCAGGTTTTGTTCAAACCAATCTTATCAAAATCTGTACTTTTTACAGAGTCACATAATCAATAGTTCATGATGTGCTCAATCTATGCTCGTGTTGTTGAATATCAGAAGCAAGACGAACGTTGAAGTTGTACACAACTCTGCAGGAATGCTTTTGATTTCTCTTCTGATGCTTTCCTTTAGTTCTACACTTGTTCTTGGATTGTCTGTGTACACTCGATCTTTCAAATAACCCCAAAGAAATCAATCAGCAGAGTTCAGGTCTGGTGAATATGGAGGCTAGGGGTTGTCTGTCCGGCGAGAAAGAAGTCTGTCGTCTGGGAACTGTTGTCTCAAGTACTCATTTTTGTTTGAACAACTCAGAGTTTTGTTTGAACAACGAGATGGTACCCCATCTTGCTGGAAGACAACTGCGTAGATTTCAATATTCCTCCTTCTTTGGATTGCTGGAATAAAATTCATTTGTAGCATTTTGATGTAACGTTCGGATTTCACAGCCACAGCATTTCCCTCATTGTCTTTAAAAAAGAAGGGCCCAACAACCCATCCTTTGCCAATTGCGCACCAAACTGTTACTTTTTCTTGACTCAATAGTGTCTAGATGTGTTCATGCGGTTAATTAGTTGCCCAAAATCTCATGTTTTGTTTGATGACATGTCGGCTAAGATTAAAATGGGCCTCATTGCTAAAAAGAGGTTGACAACTCTAGGGTTGTTTTCAATTCGTTCAGAAATGCTTGTGCAAAATTCAAACCTTTCGGTTTTGTTTGCGTTGGTTTGTTGTTGGAGAACTTGAATTTTGTAGGGAAACAGTGTTAAGTCTTTGTGTAATATTCTTTGTACAGACATCCTTGAGATACCGACCTCCATATATATATGTTGGTATCTCAAGGACATCTTTTTAGAGATGTCCTTGAGATACCGACATATATATATATATATATATATATATATATATATATATATATATATATATATATATATATATATATATATATATATATAATATATACCTTGAGATACCGACATATATATATATACATACATACAATAAATAGATATATATACATACATACATACAATATATAGATAAAAAGTTTTACCTATATATTGTATGTATGTATGTATATATATATATATATATATATATATATATATATATATATATATATATATATATATATATATATATATATATATATATATATATATATATATTTTTTTTATTATTGTTATTCTAAGTAATAATAAAAATGATCTTCAGTTGCGCATTAAATTATCTTTTGTTTTTTACTATCCATAATGTTTTATTCATGTTTAAAACTCGTGATATCAGTTATGTGTGCTTGCTAAAGTTTCTGGTCTAATCTATTCTTAGGTTTTTTTAATTTTATTTACTATAGAAAAATTTGAAAAATCAACATGCCAAGGAAGTGTTTAAATTTAGTGTAAATTTTTTGTTACATTTGTGGTGAAAAAACATTTTTCTCACAGAAAAGAAATACAAGACCTTTTGAGAAGACTACTCAGCAGCATTACTTTGATATGAAGGTAGGGGACCAGGATAGGTCATGGGCTCCACATATATGTTTTAGTTCTTGTTTTGTTACATTGCAAGAATGGTTGAAAAAAAAAAATAATATTTGGCTTTTTCTGTTCCAATGGTATGGAGGGAGCCTAAAAACTATACAGATGACTGCTATTTCTGCTTTACCCCACCAATTAAGACAGGTTTGTCAATGAAGAAAATGGGAACAGTTAAATATCCAAATCTTCCATCAACCATTCGACCTATTCCATATTTAGATAGTTTACCAGTTCCTACTCCACTACAAAGTTGTGAGTTAAAACCAGAAAATAAAGGTAGAAATGAAGTAAAAATAGAAGAAAAAGAAGAAAACAAGCCTTTCGCATCAAATTATCTTGATTTTGTATTAAAATATAGTGTGCTTTTGACACAAGTTTGAGTCAAGCAGAATTAAGCAATCTTGTTCGAGATCTGTACTTGTCACAGGAAAAGGTAGAACTTCTAAGGTCGAGACTAAAGCAGTACTATCTTCTTCAATTTGTTGTCATAGTTTCAAATTACAGAAAACGGCAGCAGAATTTGCTTTCTATTTTTGAGAAGAAAAATAATCTCGTTGTTTGATGCCTTTGGATTAATGTTTTGTCTTAACTTGAAATATGATCCAACTGAATGGAGATTATTTATAGACCAACTGAATGGAGATTATTATGCACAATGGATACCGTCTTTCTTTTTTTCCTATTTGCCATGCAGTTCACATGAAAGAGACTTATATAAACATGAAAGTTTTTCAAAACTAAATTAATTACAATGAACGCAAATAAAACATTTATGATGATCTAAAAGTTACTAAATACTAAATACTGCTGCTTTTTATGTATGTGGGACAATAGAGAAAGGAGTTGACATTATATAAAAGAAGACTGGCCTGCAAGGAATTTCAAAAAAGATAAAAAAACTGTTATTGCTGAACCACTCGTGGATCCAAAAGATGTTCTTCTTCACCATTGCATATTGAGTTGGGTTTAATAAAAAATTTTGTCAAAAGTATGAAAAAAGAAGGACAGACGCTTAGGTATTTAAGAAACGAATTTCCAAAAATGAGTGATGCAAAAGTTAAAAAGAGTATTTTTGTTGGGCCACAAATACGTCAACTTATGAAGAATCTTGCATTTGACGAATTTTGAAGGCAAGAATGGGAAACTTGGGATGTTCTTAAGGGAGTGATTTGTGGATTTTTAGGCAACAAAGGAGACGATAACTACATTAAATTGTTAACAGTACTTCTCCAAAAATGCCATCAACTTGGATGTAACATATCTCTCAAGATTCATTTTCTCCACTCACACCCAGAACTCTTCACCCCCCACCCCCATTTGTGTAGCTGTTTGTAATGAACATGGAGAAAGGTTTCACCAAGTTATTTCTGTAATGGAACAAAGATATCAGGGTCGTTGGAATGAGTCTGTGCTTGCAGATTACTGTTAGTTTGTGTGTATGGATGCTCCAGAACTAGTCTACAAAAAGAAATCATAAAGATCACGATCTCGTGACGATACCCCATAAACATCTTTATATCTTTCTCAAGCCAAAATTAGTATAATTTGAATAAAATTGGTAAAGATACAAAAAAAATAATTATTGTTATCTAATGTTGCTCATAATGGGAGTAATTTCAGAAGCTTACTTACAACATATTGAATATAATGCAATTTAACATTAACCATTAATATTGCATTAATAATAGGTTGATGATAGCATGGAAGATGCTTTTTCTAAATCTGATAAAGCAGAATCGTTTTGACACTTTTAAATTCTCAAAAAAGTATTCAATACACAAGCAAACACCAAAATAATCAAGATCAACTCAATTTCCTATCTGGATTTCAAATAATCATATAACTCACAAATACAACTTTTCTATATACCACAAGAACGCAATAACGAATGTACTTGTAAAACCGCAAACGTGTGTATCACCATATATTGCAATAGGGATATTTAAAGGTTTTCTTGCATGAGCTTATAAATTATGCACTTGTGATTATATAGAAAAAGAAATTGAGTTCCTAATTTAATATTTTTATGGAAAGTAGATATTCTCGGCAACAACTTCTAGACAGTGTAAAACATTACAAACCATCTCAACCAAAAGACTGCCAACAAACTAACACAAAAAATACCATAATACTTCCATGGGTTCCTAAATTAAGCCTTTTTCTTAGACGTGAGTTTCGAAAAGTTGTCATTAAAACAGTTTTTCGATTTGGAAGATCTTTACTGAACATATTATGAAAAATAAATCAAAGCTACCACCAAATAGTTACCCGGGTGTTTACCAACTTGAATGTACATGTGGCGCTTTTTATGTGGGTGAAACCGGGAAAATGAAACCAAAAAATAAAATTCTAAACCGGGATAGTGGCAACCTAGTGATGACTCACAATTGGAAACCATTTTTTGTTAAATTTAAGAAAAACTTTTATAATAACACCCCGACGGGCATTTGTTTTTAAAAGTTACGTTCTAAATGTATTTTAAATGTCTTTTAAACGTCTTCTAAACATTCTTACGCAAAAAACGTTTAAAAGACATTTAAAATACATTTAGAACGTAACTTTTAAAAACAAATGCCCGTCGGGACGCAGCAATGACATCCGTATTGTAAACAACAAATTTTTTGTAACGTATTGTAGTTTGAAAATGGCTCCAACTATGAGCCGAAATATCACATTTAAAATCAAAATTTTTTTAATAAGTTAAATAAAAAGTAAGTCACCGTAAATGATGTATTTTCAATTTAATATATAAACTTCATACTATTATAATGTCATTAAAAAAGGAAAAAAAAAAATATATATATATATATATATATATATATATATCTATATATAATATATATATATATATATATATATATATATATATATATATATATATATATATATATATATATATATATATATATATATATATATATATATATATATATATATATATATATATATATATATATACACACACACACACATAAAAAAAATTGTCAACAACAAAAAGATTGTCATATAAAATGTTCGCTGTAGTTAAGGACCGCAGCCATTTTAAAAGTTCTGAACTTTTTTAAATTTAATTTAATTGACGCATGCGTACGTAAACAGCGCTTTTTCGTAATATCGACTATAACATTTGTTTTTTAAAAAAATCTATACATAGGGGAGATTGGTCTATAACGGGCCCCTCGGTTAAAACGGGCCCCACGATTGGCACGACACCAAGCGGATTTTTTCGGTGACTCTGAATGCAAATAGAACCAGCTTAGTTTAATGAATATGCATGATTGTTTACATTGCGTTAATAATTGACAGGGTCTTGTAAAAACGTGTCGAATCAATTATATCAATTTCTCTTGTTTTATTTGACGTTACGAAATCACAGACCTACAAGTCATATCGTCATATCGAGTTACAAGGTAGGGCACTATTGCTTTTGTTTTTTTGTTACGATTACTCAGGAAATGAGCGATTTCATGTGTTTTTTATCGGAACGTTACAACATGAGGATTTTGTAATGGCCTTATCAGTGTCTAAAACGGGCCCGCTATGGGCCCATTTTAGACCAAAGGGCCCGTTTTAGACAGCTAATGCAGGCATTGACTTCTTAAGGTGGTTCATCACAAAATAAATGTGAATAAATTATTTTTTTTAAGAAAAATTATTTTCATCTTTTCTGATAGAAAATATTCTACATTTTGTTTTGTATATTTTGTGATATTTAACTTTTTACCTAGGTATATTATCAAATAGTTCCTTAGCAACGCCTTAGTTACCGTTTTGAACAACTACAAACCTATCTAGTTCATACTATGAACTTCATATGTAATATTGTTTAATGAGAGGTCTTCAAATTATAAATTTGTCTGAATCTGTTATGTAAAATATAACTAAGTTTAAACTGAATACACCAACAGCTGTTGGTTGTCGAAACGCTCTTGAACATAAACCTAAAGTCCGTGTTTTGCAAATTTCGCCTTTACCAAAAGTGGAAGTGGGCAGCATTCGCAAAACATCGAAATCGAAAGGTAAAACTGCTATTTTGACTGTCAGTCCTTACAAGCAAGGCTTAGAAACAAAAAAGCGTTTGGCTGAAGAGAAGATAGCTGCAATGGAGGCTAAAAAAGTGAAAAAAGCTCTTGCGGCAGCAGAAAAAAACAAGAAGACTAGCAAAACGAAAGAAAAGAAGCCTAAATCTGCACTAAATACAAACCAAAAAAGAGGAGTGAAACAGACTGGGCCTATCCAATCAGTTTGTCCAGAATGTGGAATCATGGAAAAATCTGTCGAGGATAAGGTGAAGGCGTGTGACTGGATTTCATGCAAAACCTGTCTGACATGGTACCATGAATCGTGTGCAGAAGTGAATGGAGTATTTGATGACGATTACTTTTTATGTGTTCAATGTTGTGAGTAGCACCACATGCTACTCGTTTGAACGTGAACTTTCTATTGCTAACTGTTCATCATGAATAGATCTAACTGTAAAACCTATTCACGAAGCTGCAGAAGTGAAATGTATTCATCGTTATTAATAGCTTAATAGTTAGTTTTTGTGTTGAAATGATGAGTTGTTTATTGTTCAGATCTTGCTATTGCATGATAGTATCCTGATAGCGTAGACGCAAAATTAACAAGTTATCATTTGAATAATGTTCTGATCTGATTTTGTCACTGACAGAGCACAAGGTTAAAACGGGCCCGGGGCCCATCTTAACCTGGCCAGTTAAAATGGGCCCGGGCCCGTTTTAGGCTTAGCTATGGGATAAAATGGGCCCCTAATCACAAGTTTTAAAAGTATGATTAATTAATTAGTTTGTTATATTAATCCAACTGATTATGACCCATTAATTACATTGTCATCTAAGTTATGCTATTCTTGCATTAGGCATTCAATACTGGTATCTATATCGGGAAAAAATGAACTTCTATGCTAAGGGGCCCGTATTAGACCACGCTCCCCTATGTGCATATGGTTATAAATTTATACACAAAAGAAAAAATGTTGTATTTTTGCAAAAAATTATTCATCGATTTTTATTCTTGGATACGGTTATTGACTTTTCTTTCAAGAAAAATATATGAAACCTATATATTTTTAAATAGCCTGGATAATGTTGTGTTACAATACAATAATAAAAAATAACAATAAAACAATAACAATAATAAAAAAAAAATTACAGATTTTTTTTAATTTCAGCCAATAATCAAGTTTTTCAGAACAGTCTGCATTAGCCTGAATTTTTTATTTGAGATTTATGCTTGTTTTGCGTGTCAGTAGATGCAGCACATTTTTCTGCATTTCAAATAGATTTTTGTCAATAATACCGGTATTATTGCGGATAATTGCAACTACTATTACGCTGATTTCAAATTTAATTAAAATATGTTAACGCTCAAATGATACGGTTATAATATTTAAACCTCCTTCATTAATTGAGTATTTTAAAATAAAAGAAAGAAACATAAAAAGAGGCGACTTTTAACCCTTTCGGCCCTGGCAGTAGCAACTACCACCACTTATTTTACAGGTCTCTATAGGCCGTCTTACTTCGTAATTTTCCTATTCATCGCTAGATAAGCATGAAAATTACGGAATTAATT
>NC_061164.1:30012322-30077322 GCF_022113875.1 Hydra vulgaris
TACATAATATATAGTTAAATGATTATGATATATTATAAAAACTATATTTTATAGTTTATATTACCTATATTATAAAAACAAATATAAACTAAATGCTATATAAACTATGTAACATAAGAAATTTATATTTAACTTATATATAAATATTTTATCTTACATACTTTATAAGTAACTTGTGAACTTTTTAGCCTTTATTTTTTTGCATTTATAGTATAGTCATTCACATATAATTATATATTATAATTTATATTATAATCATTCACATATAATTATATATATATATATATATATATATATATATATATATATATATATATATATATATATATATATATATGTATATATATATATATATATATATATATATATATATATATATATATATATATATATATATATATATATGTATATATATATATATATATTAGCTATATACCTTAATATAAATGTATCATACATCTACAAAAGTAGTGTTGGGTGAATTCTATTTTTGTTCAGAAAAAAATTGAATACTCAGATCTGAAAACAATTTCAAATCAAGATAAGACTATTCGAAATAAAAAAGTAAAAATTATTAAATTGTAGGCCGTTGCTACTTGAAGCGCAATGCGCTCTAACCAGCCATAAGCTGCTCGGAGCGCATTACTTTGTACGCATGCGCTAAATCTTGTACAATTTTGATGTGATTTGCTTTTATTTTGCGATAATTTTCTCGTTCAAAATAATGTCGCTAAAAGTTCATGATACTTTCTTATCCTGGGATGAATTTTTTCAAGCAGTTGAAATACACTGTAATAAAACATTCCAACCCATGGTTAAACATGGTTGCAAGCTAACGGTAACAGCTAATACTAAGATCAAGGTCGACCAAAGACCTTATCCTGAAATGTTTAAATACGTGTACTATAATTTAATTTGCACACATGGTGGATTCAATTCAAGCAAAGGAATAGGGAAAAGAAATTCAGGGTATATTTTACTTACATAAATGCTTGCAATCTTAACTATAACATACCTATATTGTAAATATATTTTATCAATGAACAAATACTTAACAATGTTCTTGTTAAAAACAGGGTGGCCACTGGTCATAGATTCATGGAAATGTCATTGATTTTTATTTGGTCATGGAATTCCGAAATTTCCATTGAAATGTATGGAAAATTTATGGAACTTTTTAAAATTATCTTTATTTTTTTCTACTTGTGATATTTTTAGGATATTTGCAAAGAAAAGTACTAGTATGTCTAGTATAAGTCTTTTTTACAAAGATAATTTTGCAATGTTAGCTATAGATTATTATTTTATTGCAAACAGGTCATGTCAACCTTTTTAAATTTTAGTATTTATTAAAATATCATTTTAAAAAATTAAAGCACACTTTTAAATTTTGTTTGAGTTTGTATCAATCAATCAAATATGGTAAGGTCAGGTCACCTGCTACTAGTAACATTTAATCTAATACAACCTGTTTCATAGGATCAACTCATATTCTAGTATAGTTTCAGTTTAAGTAACATGGGAATTGGAGCAGTAATAAGTTATGAGTTAAGCAAGAAACATCTGAGAAAGGCAGAAGAAACTCGAACTATTCACTTAAATCATGTGCTGGTTTAAGTGGGTTGTTTAAAGTTAAGTTTACCGATAGTGAAATTGACCAAGTGGCAAATGTTAAGTGCATGGTAAGTACTGAATATTTTACTTTTGTGATTTTTAAAAAATGTTTATAAAAAGTTGTGGAAAAGTAATGAAAAAAGTCATGGAAAAATCATGGAGTTTCATTTTCAAATTTGAAAATGATCAAAGTGGCCATCCTGTAAAACTATGTAAAACTATAATATATTCTTTATATACTTTTATATATATATATATGTGTGTGTGTGTGTGTGTGTGTGTGTGTGTGTACATATTCAAGACTTTGTGTACACTTATAAATATGCATTATTATCTGTTTTAAAAATACAAAAAAACTGTTATACTAGTTACTTTTCATAAGTATTTAACTTTTCTTTTAGATCAAAAACATATAAAATTAAAAAGTTCAAGAGCATTTGAGCATTTGAAAAAACTTTTGTTCAAATGCTCAAATGCTCTTTGAATTTAGTTGTTGTCATTTTAGATCAGCAAAAAATAACTGTCCAGCTAAAATTTATGCTGCTTTAACAAAAGATAGAACAAAAATAATTATTAAACAAATGATAGAAACGCACAATCATGTTATTGGTAAAAATATTTATCTAATATTGGTAAAATATTTAAAATTTGAAATGAATGTTACTTTATCATTTTTTATATATTTAGTTTTGTAAATCTGTTATTAAAGTTCAGCTTTTCACGATGTACTGTTTAATTTACAAAAAACTTTAATTTAAATTTTTTTTAAAATCACTTAAATAGAATGAATAAATAAAATGTTGTGCAATGAAAGACTGCTGTGAAAGAAAAGTATGCTGTGAAAAGCTTTTTTTTAAAAACCTTAAAGTTACATATTTAAATGAATTATGAAAAAGTAATTTTTAGTATCATACAACTTGATTAAATAAATTATTTTGCTTTACAGAACAAGATCTTTACAAACACTATGTCCAAAATAGAAAGCTATCAAATGAAGAGAAGGCCAAAGTTAAAGAACTGAGTCGTCTTGGTGTTACTACTAAAGTAATTGCTGATGAAATGAGAAAGAGTACAGGAAAATCCATAGTAAATAAGGACATTTGGAACATTAAGGATAAAATTCGTCAAAAAGTAAAAACTATTATTTCATTGCATAAATTGTTATTTTCATAATTAAATAAATGTATGTTTATATATATATATATATATATATATATATATATATATATATATATATATATATATATATATATATATATATATATATATATATATATATATATATATATATATATATATATATATATATATATATATATATATGTAAAATTCTTTTTCAATAAAGTAAATATCTTTCATCGTAGGAAAAAATATGCCCATCTTCAAGAAATGTTTTAAATGTTGCAGAACTGCTAGTGAAAGTAGTTGAGAAAAGAAGAGAGAGTGATCTTGGACTGGTATCACAATATGGTATGTCAGATGATAATACTCTTCAGTATTTATTTGTTCAAACTAGTGTAATGAGATCCATATTTAGTAAGTTCCCTGAGCACATTTGTATTGATACTACCTACTGTCTCAACAACAGTGGTATGCCACTGGTATCATTTTTATGCATGGATGGGAATGGTTTTTCCCACGTAATTGCTTTTGCTTTAATTGCTAATGAGTCAGAAGTGATGTTAAGTCAAATTTTTAAAACCTTTAAAGCTTATAATGCTTCTTGGAATTCCATTAAAACATTTATGATAGACAAAGATATGAGTGAGTTAACAAGACTGGAGCAAAATTTTCCTAATAGTTTTTGTGAAATTTGTTTGTTTCATGTTAAAAAAGCTTTCAAGAAAAAGGTTGCAGACTTATCATGTACCATTGATGTTAAAAGAAAAATTTCTGTATATCTGGATACACTTTGTCATTCAAGAGATCAGTCAATATATGAAAAACAGAAACAGTTGCTTTTGTCTCTTAATGAGTGCTTTGCAGAATACTTTTTAAATAATTGGGATCATATGCGTGATCGTTGGGTTTTTTATAAACGAGCAACACATTTAAACTTTGGCGACACCACTAATAATAGAATCGAATCTTATCATCAGAAATTGAAAAGTGTAATAACTCACCCAATAGATTTACATCAGTGTCTTGAAAAAATATTTTTTTTAAATGACATGTTTTTAGAGGAGTGCAAATTTAAGCAATTTAAAAGTTTAACAAAAAAATACTTTTCCGAGTTGTCCTACCTTCACAACATAATTACACCATATGCTATAAAACATGTATCGCTTGAGCTTGTAAAAAGTACTCATTATGATTTAATTTTGCCATCTAACAATACTCACAATGTGATTGTTGGTGACAACACATATATAGTGAGTGAAAAGTTGTGCAATTGTAAATTTTTTATGAATATGTGTTTGCCCTGTCGTCATCTTATTGCAGTTTCCCAATATTTGGGTAATGAAAAGTTAAGTTTAGATTGGTTTATTCCAAGATGGCATGTTGTGAATAATTATTTTGAAGGCTCACCTATTCCATATGAAAATGCCAAAGTAGAGAATTCTAATTGGAGAACTCCAGCACTAGACAAAATTCAGAAATATAAACTTATCAAGGTTTGCTCTGATAAGCTAGTAAACAAATTGGTTGAATTAGGTACAGAAACGTTCCAGTATTATCTAAAGCAGTTAGATAAATTTGAAGAGATGGTTAGTTATGGAAAAAGATTTGAAATTTTCTTTGAAGATCAACAAGTATCAGATAGTAAGAGAACCTCTATCTCATCCGAAAACTTTGTAGTGGGTCCTGGTAGTTCCAGTAGTTCAGTAAACAATGAACCTATGGAATCTTCTAATAAAATTACAATTATGAATGAATATCAACATATTGATTTCTTTGTCAAAAATAATCAAAGTCCATTTATTGATGACAATGTAAAAGATGAAGTCACTGGAGTACAGGATGATCATATTGATTTTACGACTGAAAGTATGTATCAACAAGAACAGATAAATGAATCTTTAGATGTCCAAAGGTTAAAACTTATTAAACCACCACTTAAAGTTGCTAAAAGAGGCAGGCCTAGAGGTTCTGGCCAAACAGCATTAGGGTTAACTAAGAAAACAGTAAAAAGGAAATGCTGCTACTGCAAAAAGTGTCATCCTGATAAGAATTTAGGGAAAAGATTCAAAACAAAATGGTTGAAATGCACCAAATGTGTGAGATATTTTCATGATGTGTGCTTAGGAGATAAGCATGATTTACATTTATGTTTATTTTGCATTAGTTAAATAATTAAATAAATTGATAATAACAATGCTTTTTCTTTGTGTTTTTTTATAACATTTTTCAATAAAGTTTCATTAAAGTTTAGAAGTAAAACCCTTATATATAATCCTCATTTTCATGTGAAGAGTTTATTTTCAAGATGTGGTATAAGTAAAAAGTAAGAAATAACTAATAATAACAAGTAACTTTAAATACAAACAACTTAAAATAAAATTTATTATTGTAAATTTGCTAAAAAATAATAAATTGCAAATTGCATAAAAATTATTTTGTAAAGTTAACAATATTTAAAGTGGTACTTTAAAACAAAGTTGCTCATACCGCATTTTTAAAATAAACTGATTATGTAGTCAAGAATAGTTTGAATTTCAAAATCTTCCATTGTATTCAATTGTAAATGTTTACTTTAAATTTCCCATTATTTAAAAAATTGTTCAATGTAGTATTATCTAAACCACACAATTGTGGAACTATAAACATTAAATTTAAAGTTTCGCTTATTTTAATTTTAGATATCGCTAACAACATATGGTTGCCATACTGTGTGGTTATAATTTATACTTTGATCTTAATTTATATCACAAATAATTTCCTCAAGGTTCTGTTCTTGGTCATCTATTGTTTTTAATTTACATTAATGATCTAAATAACTCTGTTTACTTCTTGTTGGTTCATCTATGATACCAATCTCTTGCATGTCAACAAATCATACTATTCTCTATGTAAAAATATAAATTCAGATCTTAAAGGTATAGTTCATTGGTTAAATGCCAACCTAATATGTCTTAACACCGAAAAGACTAAACTAATTAAAATCAAATATAATAATAAACAACTATATCCCACGAGAGTTATTAAATATCTTGGTTTGTTAATTGATTGCAATCTTTCGTGGAACTTCCATATTGATGAGCTGCGCAAAAAACTTTATCATGCAAATGGTATGCTTAGTTATTGTTATTAAATTTGGGGTCAAACTGGCAACTATCATGATAACAAATTAATATCATCTCAAAATTAATATCATCTCTTCTGTCTTTTTTTCTCTTTTATTATTACCTACACATATGGTTTTTAAAAAGTTTACTTTATGTGTGTTTTATGTCTTTATGTTTATTATTTGTCATATTATTTTGAAAAATGGTGTCACTAATTGGATCAGACTTCTGTATGAGTGACACCATCCATAATAATCATTAACTTATTATAATAAGAAATAACATATTATTTTACTTATTATTATAGTAATTATTATTATTTATAATTTTATTTTGTTATTATTACTATTATTGTTATAAATTTTTCCTATTGCTTATTATTTTATAATTATTGTTATTATTATTTACCTTATTATTGTAAAAATAATTTTAAAATGGAAAATAAATAGCTTTTTGTTGTTGTTGACTTTATCAGATTCATGGTAAAATACCAAGTAAAAAGGTTCAACCAACAGAAGATTCAGTTGGTGTGTTCTCAAAATTATAACTTTGAATAATTATTTGATGTATGGAAGGAACTTTTTTAATATAATTTCAAAAAATATTACCAAATGTAATATTTCCTGAAATTGTATCATTGGTAATCAAATTTGGTCTGTCAAGACATGGCTCATTATCTTGTTTTTTTCTTTGAAAAGTCTTACTGTTATTATTATTTTCAAAAATAGTGAATTTATGTTTATTTCAAAACAAAAAATAAATAAAAAATTTACTCTAATAATTAAGTTAGTTGAACCCATTTTTGGTTATGGTTTGTGAGGTTTTATATACTTTATAATATAAAAAATATTATTAATACACAAGTTTTTCTCTTATATAGTTAATACAGATAGTTTATAGTAATAAATAGTGAACAATCTAAATTAACTACTTTAGCTTAATAAAAACAAGAACACATATAAAATTGCATCTAGATATCTATCATGTAATCTAGAGAAAACTATAAACGAAAAAAGTTACCTTATAAGTTACCATAGTTTATTTATGCACATGAACTAGAATTTTTTCTCAATAAATTGCTCAAAAAACAATTACTTTTAAATTCATTCATTCATGATTATTTTAGATAGATGCTGGCAAGCCATAATGGATTGCTTAGAACTTATCTAAAACATTTCAATAAAATAAACGCTGCATTAAACTGATAAAATTAATGACTCTCCAAATAAATGCTGTTGTTGTATTTTGATGGAAATAGAATGTTCTAATATAAAACATTTACTTTAAAAATTGCACAAAATGTTTCTTTAGTAAATAATTTTCGATTTTGATTCAACTGCCAACTAGCTTTATTTGATCCAACCAGCTTTATTGTGAAATATAAATCGCTCTCTTATTATAAAATACTTGCGCATGCGTGTACAATATTGCGCTCTGAGCAGCTTATGGCTAGATAAAGCGAATTGCGCTCTACAAAGACACTTCGTAAATTGTATCGCTCAGATTTTTAGAAAAACAGTTTTGAAAATGTAAACAAATCACGCTTTTAACAGTCAGATAAATGTAGCAGAGAATCACAGTTTTTTATATATTTAAACATCTTTATATTGTTTTTATCATTTTTAAATCAACAATTCAATTATCTTTATTATTATTTTATTCTATCAAAAATATGCAAATAATAACTACTAAGTAAAACTATAAAAATATTGTTGCTACTCAGAAAAAATTTTGGTATCTAAAGGCCGTCACCATCTTTAAAACTATAATATTTGAATTTGACACTGCGCTTGCGTATAATAACTTTCCACATCTAAACGACCGTGTTGAATGTTTAAAATAGTAATATTGTGACACTGATTATCGCTAAGACAAATAACTTTAAATTTAATTTTGATTTAAATTTAAAGTTATTTGAATAAATCAAAATTGAATTTAAATTTATTTGTCTTAGCAATAACGGGTGGTTACTAAAAATCCGGACAAACTTTCAAGTGCAATTACTCACAAAGTTTTTATGGTAGAGATTAAATAAAACTATCATTAAAAAGAGTTTTTAGTTATTTATTTATTTTAATTAAGTTTGTCTTCAACCAGTCTGTTTCTTCGGATTCGGCTAACTCTAACACGAGTTGACCCAAAAAGTGAAAATACAAGGTTAAGGTCAATTTTTTTCAGGCAAAGCTTTATTCTGGTTTGTAGTTGTTTCACGTCTTTTGATTGCCAGTTACTCTCATACACTTTGCCTTTCAAAATAGCCCAAAAATCTTCGATTGGGCGACACTCCGGTACGGCTGGCGGATTGTCAACTTTTTTGATAAAATTGATGTTATGAGTCTCGTAGCAGCTGGTCACGGTTTTGGCATAATGCGATGAAGCCAGGTCCGGCCAAAATATGTAATTACCATCGGCATGATAAGCGTTGATGAACGGCACTAATTTTTTCCTAATACAATTCATTTCATAGATGGCTTTATTGACTGCATGGCCGCTGGGTATAAAAAATGGTTTTGAAACACCTTTGTCAGAAGCGGCCAGCCAGACAAGCACCTTGGGTTCGAACTTGCGCTTTTTGCGATATTTAACACTTGGTGGAGTCTTGTCTCTGTTGCTAGAGTAGTAGGTGCTGTTTCCATTATTGTTGAGTGTGACAGCGTGAAGTAAGACTCATCGTCAAGGATACCGATTTTCCTTTAAAAATGCGATAAAGACGATCAATGCCAGTTTTGATTCGCTCATTCTGGTTCTCTTGTCAATGAGGTATACCTTGTTTTGTATAACTTTTGATGTCAGTGTACTTGGCAAGAGTTTTAATGATATGTGAATGACTGCATCCAAATTTTCGACCAGCTTGCCTCATCGAAACTCGGTCACTGTGATCAAATATGGCTTTCAGGCGCTTGATCCTTTTAGGGGTCATGATTTTGGCCACACGACCACTTCCTTGCACTCTTTTGTGCCCAGAATCATTCTCAACACGTTTGATTATATCATAGATAGTGCTTCTCTGGATTTTTTCAGCATTGAAGTGAGCTACTGTGAACTTTTTACCTTGCAATTTATTATTCAAATAGAACTCGTAAATCCGTTTTCTTACCTCTTCTTGCTTGGTCATCATTATTTTTTTAATTACTATTAATTATCTAAAAAAAAAAAAAATAACTTATAGAGAATTAAATAAGCTATAAAATGGATATAAACATGAATAAAAAAGATTTAGCTTGTGGCATTTAAAATTCAGTTAAAGTTTGTCCGGATTTTTAGTAACCACCCGTTAATCAGTGTCACAATATTAGTATAAAGAATCACTCATATTATCAATTACAAAATTATAAAGCCACTCATCAAAGAGATTCTATTTGTCCAAATGTATTTGATTGCTCCAGAACATCTAGATGACAGATTTCTTCAATCAATTTCTCTTCTTTTACATCATTTACGTCGAGATTAGTCATGACTTTACATTTTTCTTTCTGACTAATTTTTTCTTTATCACTAGAAGGAAATGGAGAACACCATATGAACAAAAACATATCCGTCGTCTTTTGAGCTGTATCCATTCTGTATCTTATCTGTTGGTGCAGCGTGTCAAGAGCAACATTAAATACATTCCCCTCAAAACTCTCTGATTCGTCTTCGTGATAATGCGCTGTGTTCATCGACTCGCCGTGAAATGTTTTCCTTTTCCTTGTCCTCTTCTTAACAAAATCATTTTGAAACTCAAACGAAGCTAACCCAGATGCAACAAATTTCGCTTCTTGGAGTATTTGGGGCCAAGAAGAACGTAGTTGGTCAAGATCATCGAATAGCGTCTTTTAAAAATTGGTCTCGTCATCCAAAGAAATGTTTTCTGATTGAAGAACAACATTTTTTCTTTTGCGTATAAATTTAAAACTATATGCACATATGTATAGATTTTTTTGAAAAACAAATGTTATAGTCGATATTAGAAAAAAGCGCTGTTTACGTACACATGCGTCAATTAAATTAAATTTAAAAAAGTTCAGAACTTTTAAAATAGCTGCGGTCCTTAAGAGGCAGACATTGTTGACACATAAGAGAACCTTGAACCTTTGTATGCATCAGATATATTAGTTACATTATCATAGTTCTTGCTCCTACAGTTTTTTAATTTAATTAATTCGGATTTGATCCAAAACGTCTACAATACGCTTTACAATATCAGAAACCTTTTTTTCTCCAGATTTTATTTCTTCAGAAAACGCTCTTTTACTTTCCATTGGTTGTCAGATCCTAGGCGGACAAATCGAAGAATGTAAATAATTTGTTTCGTATGAGACACGTCCGGAGTTCCATCAACAATAATGGAAAAATAAATGACTGTGTGAACCTTTTTCGATAATAACATCGAAAACAGTTTTAACCCATGCTATAATGAACTCATTTTGAGTTCTCTAACTCAAATTGCGCGCTTGCATTCATGCTTTTGGTGTCAATAAACTTCTTCTAGATGGAGCTGAAGTGCCTTTTTGTGCTTCCCAAACAGTTCAAGGGTGACTAAAAAATTACCAGTATCATTCTCATCTAGCATGTTTAATGAACCTACACAAATATGAACATAATGTTGAAATAAAGATTAGATCTTGATTAATATTCGAAGCAACATTAAAATTATGTTATGAACATAAACTGCTAACACACTACAAAAACTTTGATTTCTCGAAGCTAAATGGAGAGTGACGTCCAGGACACAGCGTAAACATTCATACCAATTAGATGTCTCATTTCTTATTTACTTTTCAGGTTCTGAATTGATCTCGGTCTGAATTTTCAAGGCTTCAAAAACTGATTTCCTGACGATGAAGTGGTTTCTGTGTTGAACATTACACTGGTGGCTTTTAATCCTTTTTCATGGCTTTTGTCAATTATCTTTTATTCTGCCATTCCACATCAAGAAGAATGATACAAATCAAGGGCCCAAAATTATGCTTTTATTCAAAAATAAAAGCATAATTTTGGGCTTGGAAAACAAACGAAAGTTTTTACAATTCTATTCCAGATAAGCCAGTCTTTGTTAATCTTCTCTTTGTTAAGAGAAGTTCAATAGAAACTTTTTTGTTTGTAGAACCTCTAAATAAAAGTGCCAGATTTTGAGGCGGTCAATTTAGTATGACTAGATCGTGTTGGACTATGGATAAAACCCTCTTCTGCAATGCGGGTTGTTTTTAACTGCTTGATCACCAAATTGAATCGCATCTTGATCCTAAATTAAAAAAAGCATTTGAAAATTGTGGTATGTTTTTAATATCTGGAGATATTAAATGATATGTTTTTAGAACCTGCAGATATTTAATGATATGTTTTTAGAATCTACAGATATTAAATAATATATTTTTAATATCTGCAGGTTTTTCATGATATAAGAATGCGTTCCAAACTCGCCCGATTATCATCTTCTTCTTCAGAGACGGTTGAAAAAAATTGAAGAAGAAGATGGCTTTCTTGGACTCAAGAGTTCATCAACACTGTTGGTAGCATGGTCCGTCTAAAAAAGAATTGTTTTTAGTTTTGGAATAAAATTATGATTTTAAGATTGTGAATAAAAAATAAAACTTGACTACTTAGTCGGACGTAGAGTTATTAGATGCCGTTTTTTTTTTAACTATATCTAAACGACACTCTTCCAGTATACGTTTGTTCTTGTATTCTTTTATAACTTTTTCTACAGCTTTTTTTTTTTTGCCTTGGGACCATGCCTTTTTTTTGCCTTAGGAATCATGCCTTTGAAAACGTTTTTACTTTAAGATATGTGTTACCTACTTTTAAATAAAATAAAAGTTTTTCATTTTCTTCAAAATTGAAATGAGTTTTTTAAATATAATTCAATTCTCAAAGGAATTAAAAAGAAAAAGAATTAAATGAAATTTCACGATGTCAAACTAAATGGAATTAATGTATGGAGAAAGAATATTTGAAAAGTGTTGGAATGAGAGTAACTTAACTGATTTATGTAACATAACATTGATAATGTTTTAAAACAAGCCTTTTGTTCGAATGAGTGTCTTATATAACGAATTTTAACTACAATTAATTTGGAACCATTGCAATCAGTCCTTCCACGCAGAAAAAATAGAAATTGTGAAATTTCCATTTAACTTAGCCTAAATTTCAATATCATTTCATGATATAAAGTTCTAAAAATTTTACTAAATATCTAACAGAAAAAAAAAAAAAAATCTATTTTGTCTTAAATTATTTGCTCAAAATTTCGGCCGAAGTAAGAATAGACATAATTCACCGAGCCTCGTTTACATATTGTCTGTGTTCATATAAAAGCAAATATATACATAATCCGTTTTAAAAAACATAGAAATTTTGCAAAATGCTAAAAATGTCTTTAAAAGAACTTGATACTATAGCATATTTCTATTGATTTAAAACAAAAGTAATATAAACATATATATTAATGCACATTTTCTTTATTAATGTTTTAATAATTCATTCAGTCATAATAACAACGTTTTTTTTTTCTATTTTAAATCAAATTTAGAATAATAAAAATTTGAAGACTGTTGAAATAAATTCTAACTGTAATAAAAGTCTTTTAGATTCTGTTTTAAATTTCTCCTAGCAGTAGTGCTATTTATGATTATTAAAAATTATAAAAAAATCTTTTATTGAGGGCCGCATTTGTCCCCTTTATCCGTGTGCCTAGGTAAAATGTACCAAGTGGCTTTCCCCTCTGGACGGTTGACTAGAGCTATAAACACAGGTAGGTATAGTTTAATTGATTTTAAAATTTTAAATGATTATAGTAAATTTTTATATATACGAAAAACATTTTAAGGTTGGATGAAGAGGGTTGCAGCCATATTGAAGAAATGGATGGAAAAACCATTACTATGGTTTAAATGACTATAACCTCCACATAAAGGTTGTTGAATTTTCTACAAACTTCTTTTAAATTACAAATTTTACTTTATAGTTTAATTTTTTATTTTGAATTGCTACTATTTCAGCATGTGGCACATGCAGTATCTGCAAAGAAAACTGAATGGCTCAATGAACATTTGATACACCATGCATTGCAGTACACCATGCAAGATTTCTTATTAAATGTTTATATTATATGACCATGAAACTACTAGCCACCCAGATGGGTGACATTGTCGTTAGCTTGATTACTAAAAAGGAAAAATCGACAGTCCATCAAGTTGCAGAGTACACAGGATTGTTTTATGCAATATAGTTTTTGAAATTGCCAATGGTGAGTTTATCACCAAGTGTGGATTTGAGTGCAATCAAGGACATGGCACTATATGTAGATTTCAATAAAACTGTTTTAAATGTAGCTATGAAAAACTTAAGAAAAACCATTTGTGGTCTCTAGCAGAAAGAATGTTATCCTTGCACTAACAGGTAATCAGTTGAATGAGAATGTGCGAGATGGCATTGCAAAGGCTCTGGTGAAATGCCCCAGGCCTGAACAAATCAATCGAGTTTTCTCAAATATATTAATTTTGGAGATTGCATTTTAGCAGATAAGGGTTTCCTAATTAAAGATGAGATTGCATAGAAAGAAACAAACCTTAACATTCCAGTATTTTTAAAAGAAAAACACTAGTTTAATTTGCAAGAAGTTAGAACTTCAAGACAGCTATCAAACGTAACGACACATGCAACTATCAAATATAACAATACATGAACAAAGCTGAATTATAGATGCATCCTCTCTATTTAAACGGTGGTGCACAGCAGCCTAAATTTAAAAAAGTAGAGCTGCAATATGTGAACAAACTTAACCTAGTCCTACTGGACAAGTGCAGCTAGTTCTTTTAATCCATCCATCTTTGTAAAAACAAACCCAAATTTCATACATGCAACTTTTTATGCTAACTCGCTGGCTGGGAAGAACCTAAATAAAGATAGCATCTATTACCAGTAAAACATCGTTCATTATTACATTATAATTATCATAATGATTTATGAATCATTAAAATAATATGAATGCATATTATTATGATGATTGAAAAATTATTCATTAAGATTTTATTTTAATTTTAATTTTAGTTAAACAATTTTATCTTTAATTAAACAACTAATATTAATAGTAATGAATTAATGAATATATATTTGTCAATTACAATTATCATAAAATATTTATACGTTCGTATATTTATTAACTGTATCATTTATTTAGAAATTAAAATTGTACAACTTTTCAGAATTGATATATTAAAATTACAAATAAGATTAAAAGCAGATTAAAAAAACAAAAGCAACTTTGAATAAAGTAAAAACTTTATTGACTTTTTCGACTATCTCCTAGAGCTTTTTTTAGTCCAACTCTGTCAATAGACCCTGACAGCCATTTTGAAAGCAATTTGTCCAGTTGACTAGCTGTTGATGTTGAATAGCTTTTTCTTACTGCATCGGCATAATAAAATGCGCAATAATGACGATGATGATAATGATGATTGTGATGGTAATAACGATGATGAGAATATAAGTTTTATCTATATATATATATATATATATATATATATATATATATATATATATATATATATATATATATATATATATATATATATATATATATATATATATATATATATATATATATATATATATATATATATATATATATATATATATATATATATATATATATATATATATTTATATATATATATATATATATATATATATATATATATATATATATATATATATATATATATATATATATATATATATATATGTCTATATATCTATATATATATATATATATATATATATATATATATATATATATATATATATATATATATATATATATATATATATATATATATATATATATATATATATATATAGAGATAAAACTTATCTCTCTATATATAACTTATCTATATATATATATATATATATATATATATATATATATATATATATATATATATATATATAACTATTTTTCACAATAAATTTATTTATAAGTTAGCCTACCATATATTACATTTTTCACCCCAACTAGAGAACCCAACTCTAATTTTCGTTTTCTTCCTGTAAAGTTATAAAACATTGAAAGTTTTGCTGTCAAGATTATCTTAGCAACCTTTCTCAAACAGTCATCAAGACCACTTCCTCCATTTAGAGACAAAAAAATAACCTATAAAGAATTAAAAATTTATAATTAGCTATTGCATATGAAAATGAGTTTACTAAAGTATAAACGTTATTATATATGAAGTCAATTCTAAATAGAAAAAATATACTAATTTGAGTTCTTAATTTAAAAAAAAATGTAAACTTTTATATTCTTTTTATTATATAATGATAATATAAAACTTACTGCATTTGATCGACATTCAGCATCTTCTAAAAAAATCATATTTAACTCTAAAACTTCATCTATTTCTTTTAATGGAAATATAAACTTTGCTAGAAGATTTCCACTCAAATTATAACCAAGAGACACTTGCTTTTGGCGTTGTACACGTAACTCTGATTTAATTTCCTCTAACTGTTTGTAAAAATACGGTCGAACAGCATCAGCCACAGCTTGTTTTACTAAATCTGGAAATATTCAAAAACAATAAGTTATATTTGTAGGAAGTGTTCAGGTTTATAGAGTCCAAAAAATGACACTAGGAATTTTGGAAGTCACAAAATCCTTATTTTTGCATAATTTCTAGTGTTAGGGCTTTAAAAAAGTTAAGACTTTAGAACTATATAAGAATAAAATTACAGGAGATTTTTAGTTGTAAAACCTACTATATTTCATCTTGAAGTCTATGAAGCAACAAGTAATACAGTGGGAATTTATGCTAATTATATTTTCATCTTACAATTTCTTGTTAACAACTTTCATGTTCTCAATTACATCTTAAGTTTCTTAATTACAACTTTGCTGTTCTCAATTACATCTTTTGTTTTCTTAATTGCTACTTTGCTGTTCTCAATATCATCTTACTCTTCTTATTTACAAGCCACACATGTGTAGAACCATAGACTTTAAGCTGCAAAATAAAAAATAAAAAAAGCACCTCCAACTTATTAGAGCACCTGGAACCATAAAAAAATTAGTGTTTTGTAACTTTCAAGAACGGTCTATTATAAAAAGAACACCTTTTTGCAAATACAATTAAACAACATATATCCCAAAATATTATTCTAAATGCAAATTTTTCTTATGAATATTATTCTAAAATGCATTTTTCTTATGAATTGCAGATGTGATGTTTTTGTAGAACTGGCTAGCGAAGGTTTATCAATTCGATCTGTGGTGGAAGTTGACTTAAATTGATCTGTCTACATGGGAGTACGGGAAGAAGTGATACCAAATGTTCACTATCCGAAGAGTCAGAACTAAAATTTTCTGATCGATTGATTCGTGAGTTTTTTTTATTCTTGGTTTTCGAATTTTCTTTTTCTTAATTGCAATGCCAAGACTCCTAAAATTGCAAACAAAATGCTAATAAAATTGTAAATACAATAATAACGAATACAAAATTTCAACTTAAGAAATGTAATTTGCATTTATAATTTTAACATTTTAAAAATATACAATAAATATGAAATACTTTACCCCTGTGTTTGCAGTTTTTTCCTCTATAAATCATGTTTTTTTTCTGAACAACTCGAAGAAAAATTAGTGTAGTGCAAAGATTTAGCCTCTGCCTTTTTCATCTTTTTATCGTCTGGAAAATTATAAACTGCAGAAAAACATATAGAAGTTAAATAATTATAATCAAAACTTTAAAAAAACATACAGAAATTAAATACCTCCAATTTTCAATATTCTTATATAAGGATAAAGAGGCCAGTCTTTGTGATTAGAAATTGGTAACCTTTTCATTTTTGACCATTGTGTAGCACCAACTCTCTGAGGCCAATAACATGCAGCTGATTCTTGTAATAACCAGCAATCAGAAACCACTGCCACTCCATCCTCAAATTCAACTAAATAATATATTACTATCTGAAATAAACAGATTGGCATGAAAATTAGTTTAAATAAAGAATTTAATCATCATTTATCAGGGTGTATTTCAATAATTTATGATGGATTTTCATGACTTTTTAAACCACTTATACATCTTAACCACATAAAGTACTTATATGAAAAAGTCAAAATAAAAGTTTAAAAAAATACATTTAAGCGTACTGAGTATCTTATTAGATGTGCAGGTTTTTTAAATAATTTTTTTATATTTAATTACTAAATTTATTTTGAAATAAATTTATTTATAAATTTTATTCCAGTAATAATGAAATTACTTTTTTCATGTTCATATCTTGTATAAAAACCACATCTTATCAAATACCAATATGCAAATAAGCGCATAATACAAGAAGTTATCAAAAATAAAAAATAAAAAAATACAATTTTTTGTTTATGTATTTATTGAGGCTTTATAGATAGAGGAATAAAAACAAATTTGGACTTTTATGGTAGTATCACATATTTTTTCTGTATTTCATTTATTGTAAAAGATTTACACTGACCTGACACTTAGAGACCTTTAATATACCAAAACATTTAAAAGAATTTGCAGGATATCTAAAGAAAGGCTCAATAGTTAGTAATTTTTCATAGATAATAAAATTTCTATTATCGCCATGAAATTTTAATATGTTACGAATCAAACAAAAGTCATTATTTATTTTCATGCAATTGTTTCCGTTTGAGTCAAAAATTCCATTTCAAGTAATTTCTTTATACGGTAGTTTTAAAGCACACTGTTTGTGCTTTAAAAACAATAGGACCATTTTCATGCAGCTTCTTGGGAATGCCTTCTTTCATACATTTATCAGAGTTTCTTATAATTTATCCATTTCTTCCAGATATACGCTGGATAACCTGTTGAAGTGGTAAATGAGGCTTACGTATTAAACGCTTTAAATGACCTAGAAAATTTTCAAATGGAAATGCAGAGATATTATAAACAGAACCAAATCTTTTAACATCAGTTGTAATGTGTATTAGGCTGTATACATTGTAGCTAATAAAACCTCATTTTTTTTAAAAAGGTTCGTCAGATAGATTTTGCATAATAAGCATGACTTTGATAAAGATCTGAACTCGCTAAAGAGTGTATCCCAACAAAAAACATAAGAAAATTGTTATATACAGATTTCGAAAGATTTCCTTTTAGTGCAACAATGCCACTGTATAATAAAAACTGACTGAATTCTACTGCTTTTTTTTTTTTTATATATATATATATATATATTTCGTCATCTTCATAATGGCAGAAGACAAAAGTCTTATCATCCAGCCCCGTTGTATCATTTACATGTTAAACTAAAAATAATCTATCATATAAAAAAAAAATATTACAATCTCAGTAAAGTAATATGAAATACTTTTAAATAAAAAGTGTTAAATTTTTTTTTTATCGAATACAATACTACAACTTAAGATAGAAAAAAAAAAAAAAATAATAATAATGAAATTTAAAGATAAGTAATGATGTAAAGGGTGATGTTGTTTTTTAACAAAATGAAAAGTTCAAAAAAAAAAGGAGAATAAAATAAAAATTATAAATAAAATAGTATTTGAAATACGTTATAATCAAGTAACTTAAGTATGCACTTAAGTTACTCTCTAAAATGTCATTAGTAGATGTCTTTCTTAATGTCACTTAAAGGCCGACATTGCCTAGAAAACTCCTGAGGAATAAATTTTTTAAATTCTTTTGATCTCTGATCAAAAGAATTTAAAAAATTTATTCCTCATTAATTAAAATGTTATTCCTCAAAAATTAAAATGTCATTAATAGATGTTTTTCCTAATTTTATTCCATCGCTAACAAGGCTTTTTATTAAAAACATCAAAATCCTTTTCATTGCTACAAGTTTTTTAAGTGCATACCTAACATTTTTAAGTCCAACACTTTAAGTGCATAAAATCAAGTGGAAATTGAGTTACAATTCCAATAGACAATTTTTTTAAAAAGAGTATCTCCAATGTGATGATTAGCATCTGTCATATCATTAAAAGAATGATCAGTTCTAAGCGGAGCATCAGTATTAAGAAATGTAACCTTACTGTGCCATTCCCATTTTTAGATACACTTATCACAACTGTAATATCCAGTATGTCCTTTACTTTGTTTTATATATGCCCTTGCAGGAGTATTGCATACAAAGCAGGATATACCAATGTTTACGTAGTATTTTTTACTATCTGCATCGATTTTAACAGAACCTTTTTCTAATTCTAACATTTCTTCAATGAAATCTTTTAAATATTCATTCAAGTTAACTGGTTTACTTTGACCGCAAAACAAGCCGTCCTAAAATGGATAACTTGAAAATGGGATCGATACTCTTGCTAGAATTGGCTAAAATTGTTGGGTGCTTGATTTCTGTAAAGGTAATCCATCAATATTAATTTGAAGAGAAATTGATGGAGTTTTAGAGCAAAGACTTGTAAAAAAATATGGCAAAAAATTTATGTGTTGAAATGACATAACAACACCAAAGTGAAAATACGAGCCCCCTTAAATTTTTTTGACAGTGCTTGCTCTAGATATTTTTAGTAACGTTCGCGGATATTTTGGAAGTGATGGGTGCAACACTCTAACTATATCCAAAAGTAAAGATAATGCCACCATAGGAATAGAAAATGATGCTGCCCACATTCCCAAATCAAATGATAGCTCTTTTTCTTTGTTTTTAATATCAGCTTAACTTTCCACACTGCTATAACTTTCCTCACTGCTATCATCCGACAATGACTCTACATCAATGGGTTCAATTGTATCCTGCTTCATAAACATTTCCCAATTATTTGTTACAAATTCATCATAATTACTATTTTCATTCCACTTTTCTCTATTTATTGAATTTAGATCCAGCATATATAACTCAGAATCGTTATCAGATATGGAGTTACCAAGAATTGGAAAGAAGTGATTAAAATAAACATTGATTACAAACAACATGGCTATCTTTTTGCCCCACAATATCATTAAAAGGATAGCAAGCATGAGATATAACACTATCCATCCAGTCGGGATCACGTGACTATATTGCGACAAAACTAACCATATTGAATTGGGGGAAAACAAACTATTCTTTCATACGCGAATTTAAATAGACGTACTTTTTAAAAAGCACATTGTTCTACAATTACTTTGAAACTTTATCAAAAGAATCAGCGGAAAGATATCAGCAAAAAATGAATATTTTAGGTAATTTTACTTTATTTTTGCATACTCTCTGTTGAAATAAAATAATGCATTAATTGCTGTTTAAATATTTTTTTGGTTATTTTAGGGTTAAATAAATGTCCATACAAGTTTACAGCAGATTCTTGGAGTGAAGATCCAAGTCAGTGGCATTCTTTGAGTTATCCCAAACTTTATGACGACCTGAATAAAACTCCACATAAGGAAATCTTATCGATTTATATTTTAAAGTTGTTTTATTATTTCAGTATTCCAATAATATTAGTGCTAACATTTCAAAAATTGTCTGTTTTTTTTTGTTTTATAAATTATAAAGCAAAGGAAACAAATAATTATTATAATATAATATACATTACATAGATGTATTTACATGGATATGTATTATAATATGCTTTATATTATATATTATGGAAAAAAAAAATGTATACACAAAATGAATATACATTTTTTTAAATGTTTTTTAAATACCTATTCTCCAGAAGCAATGGAAAACTATATGGCATTAGAGGCTTGGAAATTCTTTCAAGATGGCTGGGTCCAAACTATTGTTCATTTGAAAGTATGTCAGGATATTACTAAAATCAGGATATTACTAAAGTCAGGATATTACTAAAACTTTCTAAAAAGAGAATAAGAAAAATATCTATCCAACACCTCAAGAAAAAAATGATTTTTTATCAGAAATACAAACTGTGCCCAAAACTGCTGCTCTTCATTTGTTTAAAGATTTTGATAAGGAATTTATTCAAATGGAATCTGTTGTCATACCAAATTTGCCAACATCTTTAAGACAATTTTTTAATGAGAATTATAAATCATTTATAATGAGCAACTGATATCTTATTTGATGAGAAAAAAAAAAGAAATAAATTTTGACTTCTGATGCTATAGTTTATGTTGAAGAAGCAACACGAAATCAATTGTTATGTGATTCTTGGTTTAAAGTAAGGGTTGGGCGAATAACTGGCTCCACTTTGCACCAAAATTTTCATTCTAAAGTTGAAACGCCGTCTGTTTTGTTAATTTTAAATATTTGTTCAGAAAAAAATATACAGATGAAAAGTCCTGCAATAAATTGGGGAAGATTAAATGAAATAAATGCATTAACTTTATATAAACAGATTCATTCTGATTCAAATGCAATAAATAATTCAAAACCACTGTCAGATATTATTGTTAATAAAAAATTGGGAGTTGAAAAAATAGGACTTTGAATTGACTTTGAAAAACCATGGTATGCAGCATCTCCTGATGGTGTTGTATATTAAACTTGTTATGGACATGGAGTTTTAGAAATTAAATATCTTTTTAGTTTGAAAGACAAGTTATTAAAAGGGGATCTAGTTAAGGATGCTTTTTGTGTTGGTGTAAACGTGGATGGAAACTACTTTTTTAAAAAAGAACACCAATATTTTTTCCAGGTTCAACTTGAAATGAGAGTAACTGGAGTGAGTGTCCACACCAGTGAAATGAGAGTAACTGGACTGGGTGTCCACACCATGAAATCACACTTCATGGTGTGGAAACCTAGTGAGTTTGTTGTATTGCGCATTGAGCCTGACACCACTTGAGAATGAGAAAATGAGAATGTGTTAATTAAGTGTGATATTTTTTGAAATACTTTTATTTTGAGAGAGTTAGTTACACGAGTAATAGAATCAGAAAGAGAAATGCTCCCCTCTACATCAAATAATACTATAAATAAAGATATACTTTTTTGCATTTGTAAATCTAAAAGTTTTAAAAAAGATGGTACAATGTTTGGTTGTGGTTTATGCGATAACTGGTTTTATCTTAAATGTTTATCTTTGAAATCAGCACTTAAATCTACTGTATGGTATTGCAGTGACTGCAAATACAAAAAAAAGTTCCTACACACAAAAAAAGTAGTTTATGTATTTTTAATTTTTGAATAGAAATCTTTTTTATAAATAAAATACTAATAGACACTTAAGTTGTTTTGCCTTTAATATAAAAAACCTTGTTTTTCAAAAAGTGGAAATTAATTGAAAAAGACATTTTCTATAGGAGTCATAACAACCTTGGATTAGGTTAGGTTATAGGGCACACGCCCGACACTTTTAGGTGCTTATTAAAAAGGTGAGTGGGATTTTTTCTCAAGACCTAAGCAGGGATTATCTTTTTTCGAATATTTCCGGAGTTTTATTTTTAACTTTTAATTCTTTCGGATTTACAAAATGTTTTTCATACATACAAATTTAGGTTTTTTATTTCTGTAATATATTTATTTTTTAAGCCTTTTCACTCATCACTCATACAAAATTTGAGAAAAAAAGTTTGGAAAAAAATTTAAAACAACTTAGCTTAAAGCAAAATTAAGAGAAAAATAAAGGAAAATATATTCCACATTATTTCCGGATATTTTACCCAAACATTTTTCCAGATTTTTGAAGTATGACCTGGATAATATAAGGAACAAGAGCGGGAGAGTGGTTTTTAATACGAACTCTCGATATCTTGTTTTATAGTTTTGATTTGTTAAACAGTACACTAAAAGGATTTATTTTTATGAGTGTCTTGGTAAATTTTTTGTTTGACCTGGTTACGCCTAAAGTTAAAAAATCGTAACTCCTGCAACCCCTCTCTCCCTTTTTCTTTTTTTTATCATTGAACTTTTTGAAAATAATAATAAACGGGAAAGAAGATTAAAAAAAAAGAAGGGAGGGGGGTGGGTGGGCTAGATGTACTTTCAAAGAGTGGTGAGGTCTTAAAACGAACTGAATATTTTAATCTTACTTTAATTATAACTAAAGATAGCTTCAGTTTGGTACAGAAGATTTTCCAGAAATTTTACCCAATTTCTCTAATTTTTTAACGGGAATCTGAGTTCCCTTACTTTTCTCTAAACCAACACCCTGCATTTTTTTGTTTTAAACGAATACGTTTCATGACACGGTAGAGAATTACTCTCAATTAAAAACCTCCAGTTTTTAAAATTATAACTTACTTGCAACAGTTCCTAATAATCTTGAAAAGAGAACCAAAGAAAATTGCCTGCAGGGCTGAAGTTACCCAAGGGTCACTCATGAAATGTGAGCACGTATGGGGATGAGAGTTACCCGAGAGCGTACAGGTGTGTACAGCAAACAGTGGTGTTCATAATGGCAAATACGTACGTGGTTTGACTATCTCTTATGAATGTTTCCTAAACCTATTTTATTTCTAACAAAAGACAGAATAATTTTCATTCCCTCTATTAAAAACTCTCCTATCACTTTCTGTGATAGAAGATTAGGAACGAGAAACCCTAAAATCTTGCCCCCCAGCCCCAAACGTAAGAGCAACAAGTTGATGAAATATTTTTTGTATAATTTTCAACTAGACTCATATTGATCAATAAATTTTAAATTTCATAGTAAAATATGTTATGGTTCAAAAATTGGTCATAACTTTTGAATACTAATATATTTTACTATGAAATTTAAAATTTATTGATGAATATAAGTCTAGTTGAAAATAGTACAAAAGATATTTCATCAACTTGATGATCTCACGTTTGGGACAGGGGGAAGGGTGCTAAGATTTTAGGGTTTCTCGTTCCCAATCTCTTATCGCAAAAAAGTTTTTTTTTTAAGAATCTTTTTGTCATACAAATAAACGTATAAAAATTTGGAATATTCTTGTTGTTTATAAGGTTTATAAGTTGGTAATTTCAAACATTTAAAAACCTTCCTTCGCCACTGCATATATATATATATATATATATATATATATATATATATATATATATATATATATATATATATATATATATATATATATATATATATATATATATATATATATATATATATATATATATATATATATATATATATTGGAATAGCATATACAAAAAGACTACAGACTGTATTTTTTGTTACTAATAATAAAATCACCTATCACTTGTAAAGAATTATCTATGCCAAATAATACTTCAATATGATTTGGCTATGAAAATAGCTGTTTAAAAATAACTAAGATAAAAAGTGTTTTATCGTAAACAATACTTTCCCCAAGGTTTGTTAGAGCAGCGCATTCGGTTACTATTTTGTCACAGAAAAAGTAAGTGACGTAGCTTTGTCAGAAATGTTTTTAATTGTACGCTGCGGCATAGCACCTTGAAGAATTGTATAGTGATTTTTTAATAGTCCAATAACTCTTTCAATATGTATTATTACCGATGATATATTACGAGATTTTTCTATATCTGAAGCAGAAAGTTGAGCTTTACCTTTCGTAAAAGCTGGATTTATCAATAAAGAGCAGCTTCCAGCAGCAAAATCATCTTGCAATGTAAAACCTCTATCTGCTCAAATTTGATCACCTGGCATATGGTACTTGCTAGATGCAAATTCTGATTTACGTACAGTTTGATTATCTGAAATACCTTCGTAGCAATTAGAAATAAAATGGATAGCTCCAAGAGGTGTACTTGATATAAGACATTTTATTGTGCAATGCTTTTTATATTGACTGAAAAATTGTGTATTAAATTTGAAGTACATAAACTTTGACATTAATAAATCCCTTTCTAGGTAAAGATTATTAATTTCACTGTAGAGTTGTTGTCTCTCAGATCTAGTTACAGGGTTTACGCCATCAATATTTGCATACAAATTGTAAAGACTTTCAGTGGAATTTTGTTTTAACTGACAATCGGTGTCAATAAGAACACTTGTTTCTAAAAAATAGAAGAAAAAAAGTATTTGTATTTAATTTTTACATACATTTTATATAAAAGACAAAGATATAATTAAAGCTAAGATAAATACTTTTTCCGTAACTCTCATTGGAATCTTCAGTACTTAAAGGAATAGGAAGTTCTAAAAAAAATAAAAAAATTTTATTATGAAATTCCAAAAAAAAATACATGAATTGGTCATTTAAGAAACACTTCATATCCAAAATAAAAAACTTTTAAGGAATAAAAAAAAAAACTGATCCATAATCATACATTTTAAAACATTAACAATGCAAAATACAAAAATTAGCTAGTTTTTATTTTAATAGTAATTGTGTGCTCCATTCATATCTATTCTAAAACTAGTGCTAAAGCATTGTTTTATAATAACTCTATAGGGTATAGAAACACTAAAATCTGGTAAAGAAAAATCAAAATTTTAAGGAAAATAAAAGAATATACATAAAACACAATGATCAATACCTTCTCTAAAACTTTTGCTAAAGGATTGTTTTAAAAGATCTTTTTTACAAGTAGAATTTTTGCTGGAACATTGTTCTAATTGTTTCTTATTTGATGTAGAAGGACAAAATTCTAGAAAATGTTTTAAAAAAATCATTATTGTATACCATGTATTTTTTAAACATAAGACATGAAGTTAAAATTACAATCACAATTTTGTTTCTTTAAATTTTAAAGCAATACCTTGTTTCTCAAAACTCTTGCTAGAACATTGTTCTAAAAAACTTTCTGTGAATGCAGAATCACTGATTTCTGAAAAATTGAAAAAAATCTTTTTACAGTATTTTTTTATTCATTTACATTACATTTATAATATCAATAAAATTAACTAATATACTGCATTGCTAAATGTTAATGACCTTTACTACATAAACTCTTTTTTTCAATTTCATATCAACTTCTCTGTTAGATTTATCAAAAAGTTTTAGTTTCTTACGTGCAGGAGCAACCAAATCTGTTTAAAAAACAAAAAAATAAAAATTCATCAAAAACAAAACTAAAACATAGCATTTCAAAATAACAAATGAGAGAATTACTAAAAATTATTTGAAAAATAAAAATAATTTTTAGTTTGTCTATTTGTTTTTCTATTGACTCTATTAATTCTATCAATACTAATTTTTCTTTGAGGGAAAATTAGTTTTTCAGAATCAAAGATTGAAGGAATTGAGTTTTATACTATTGTAGTATAAAAAGTACTAATATTTGTATAAGTATTTATCAATACTGATTTAAGATGCAAAATAAAAGTAACCCACCAGTAATAAAATGTGCCGAACAAGTATAACTATTGGAAGACTTAGGAGACCACTGGTACCTACATGCACCATTATCTGCAGCACGATTTATCGCATTTAACCACTTTCTTCGAAGTACTTCATTTTGAGGAAGACTATAAAACTTAAGTTCTTAATATTGTTTGTGCAACCAACGACACAACAACTTTTTGGCATATTTTAAAAAAAGCAGTCAGTAAACCGCTCTAGATTTTTTCCCAAATAAGATGGTTAATTTTTTTAAAAAATTATTCCGGTGTGACGTCACGCCGACTGGATGGATATAAGTTTTATAATCTTTATGAAAGCTGAAATGTTAATAAACTAAAACTATGAAGAAAAAAATATGTGTATAGTACATTTATATGTAAACTTTAATATTGAATATGGCTTTAAAACTAAATACAGTTCGATAATAATAATAACTTATTTCCAATAATATTGGTCCAAAATGATTGTGTTAATCGGAAATGTGCGCCATATTAAAAAATCCAACTTTATCGCATCTATTGGTTTAAATAATTATATATATATATATATATATATATATATATATATATATATATATATATATATATATATATTTATTAGCTAATCTTGGCCCAAGGTTGTGGCGTAGGAAGATTTTTTAATGTTTGAAATATCTAACTTTTAAACAAAAAAAACATTTTTTTTACGTTCATATGAATGACGAAAAAATTCTTGACAAAAAAAAATTACTGTGATAGGAGAATGGGAACAAAAAACCCTAAAATCTTAGCCCCCCTCCTGTCCAAAACGGTAGAGCACCAAGTTGATGAATTATTTATAATGTCTTTTTCTTGAAAATGCATCAATAAATGGTCAACATAGGCAATTCGTATTTTTAACGAATTCCACTCTTCCTTTTTTGATGCAAAAAATGTTTGCTCTTTACATCATCAAAAAGACTGTGTATATATAAACTTTTTGTTGATCATCGGAACCATGAATATTGCTTATAGATTCAGAAGATTGTTCAATATTCTCCCATTTCAGTACGTGATCAAGTCCAACCCATGCAAATAACTCAGCCCTACCATAACTATTTTCCCACAGTTCAATTTAAGATATATAATGTTTATATAAGGAATTTACCTCTGTCATAAATGTATTTACATTCTGGCCATAAGTAATAAGTATTAGATGCAGTTATTCAATAGCTCGAATCATTATTCCTGTTATAGTCTAGGTATAGTTACATTTCATTTTGTTGTGTTTTAAGGAACAAATATAATTTTGAAAAACAATAGTTTTTCTTCTGGTTTTTTAGTAATTACTGAAGTTATGGAAAATGAAACTTCATTTTTAAATACGCAGTTGTCTCTAGTTTTAAAAACTTTAAATCATTCACGCTAAAGTAACACTCTTTATAGTCTGGTCCTTTATTTGTGGCTAAAATGTGAAAATAAAAAGTGCTTATTGAATGTGACAAAGTAATTATTATTGAATAGGTCTTATTCAAACAATTGTTAATAAAATAGCGAAATTTTTTTTTTTAGCAACTCAGTTATGGTCACACACATACTTTTTATTTCATTTAACGTTAATGGTAGTTCTGATGGCGCGGTTCTAAACAATTGTTACTAATGCTTTAAAGTTTAAACTATTTGAGGTTCAAAGAATTCAATCAATACATTTTCACTTAAATAACAACTTTAAAAATTAGGTTTTAAGAATTTAAAAAAATTTGACATTTACTATATTACTATACTATATTTACTATATTTACTAGTATATTTATTTAATTTTTATGTTAGTTTTTAAAATTTGTTAAATGAAACCAAACACAAAATTAATTCGAAAAAATTCTTTAGATGTTAAAGATGCAGCCAAAAATGTTCTTAAGAGTATTTCGATTCGAGATACAACTAAAAAAATATTATTTGACGAAATCTACAGTAGGTAGAGCTGCAAAAATGGCAAGGTCTCTAAAGCTGTCAGAAAACTTTGAATACATTGCAAACACAGGAAGTAGAAATACTTTTTACGCTTCTAATGTAAAAGCTCTTGTAGATTATTTGCATGTCCACAAATATTTGTTAAGGTTTAACTAAACTACAAACTAGGCAGTTAACTTACGAGTATAGTGTTGGATTAAATTCAAAGAATATACCTGATTCATGGCTAAGTATAATGACAGGAAAACATTAGATGGACAGTTTTTTTTGCGTCATCAAAAATTATCATTACAAAAACCAGAAAAAATCAGACTTGCTCGTGCAACTTCCTTTAACACTGTCTCAATATTTTTTAATATTTTTGAGTAAAATATAAATTCAAACCTGAACATGTTTTCAATGCAGATGAGATAGGGTTATTAACAGTTACAGACCCTCTAAAGTTTGTTTTCTCGTGGAGCTATGCGAGTATTCTGAAACACCAAAGACCCACTTTCTTCTGAAACAGCTTGACGCTATGTCAAGCCGTTTCAGAAGAAAGTGGGTCTTTAGTGACAATTTTGGCTTTTGTGAATGCTATGAATAATACAGTTTCACCTGTATATATATTTATGAGAGTAAACTACAAGTATTTTATTATAAGTGACTTTTGACTTTATTAGTGTATGTGTTTATTTGAAGCTTAGGGGTGTGTAACAAAAGTGGTTTGATGAGATGTGTCAATTTTTTAGTTGTAATAAAACACTTTATATCCCATACCAAGCCATGTGCTGATATTAATGGACAACAATGAAAGCAAAATCATTACGTTTCAACCGCGATCTTGAACGGACGTATTATTTTATCAAAGAAAAAAAAAAAAAAAAAAAAAAAAAAAAAAAAAATGGCGAAATTTTCAGCAACCAATATAAAGGATTTACTGGAGATTCATGAAAACACATAATATTCTTAAAAATGAAATGAAGGAATTAAGAAAGGCAGTCGACTTTGTAAGTGAGAAGTATGAATCAACTCTAGCTGAATTAAAAGAACTGAAAAAAAAACACAATTTCAAATGTCGAATTAACAGATAACATAAAGTTTAATGACAAAAACAATGATGTGAAAGACAAGCTTGCCGAACTTGAAGATCGAAGTCGCAGAAATAATCTTAGGTTTAATGGAGTCGAAGAAAGCGAGAACGAATCATGGGAAGACAGCGAGAAAAAAATTCAGGAAGTCTTAAAATCCAAGTTTGGTTTTACTAATAATTTAGAGATTGAAAGGGCACATCGAACAGGAAAAAAAAAAAAGACTTAAAAAGAACAGAACAATAATTGTAAAATTTCTTAATTACAAAGAAAGAAACGCAGTTTTTGAAAAATTTATCAAATTAAAACTTTGGAATGAAAAACTATATGTTAATGAAGATTTTAGCGACAGAACCATGGAAATTAGGAAAAAGTTGTTTAAAGAAGCAAAGGAATTGAGAGCCAAAGGTAAATTTGCTAAAGTTATTTACAACAAACTTATTACGCGAGATTTTTAAAATAAATTCTTTTATTTCTAGTTATTTAACTTTTAAAAATGGATTCTAATTATCAAAACAATTTTGATTCGTTATCATTTAACTTTTTTCAATCTAACGACTTGGTGCTTGACACTAATTCAGATCCGGATTTAAACTATTTTTGTGATGTAGGAGCTTTGCAAACAATTGTTTCTACTTCTATAACTTTGTTATAGAAGTAGAAACAATTGTTCCTACTTCTATAACAAAGAAATAAAAGAATTTATTTCTCGGGATCATTTAAATGTTATTCATTTTAACATTAAAAGTCTTAAAAAAAACTTTGAAAATTTGTGTACTATAATAGAGGAAACTTCAAATATATTTAGTATAATTTGCTTAACTAAAACGTGGTGTGAATTTGATGGCGCTAAATCTAATTTAAATCTCCATCTTCCAGGTTTTAATATAATCCCACTAGCGCGTAAAGCAAATAAACGCGGAGGTGGTGTACTTTTTTATATAAAAGAAAATTTGAGGTTTTTTATTAGGCCTGAGATGAGTATTTCTGATGACAATAAAGAAATTTTAACAATTGAACTTTTAACCAATAATTCTAAAAACATACTTATAAGCTGCTGTTATCGCCCACCATCTGGCCATATTGAAAGTTTTAATGCATTTTTGTGTAATGATATTTTAAAAAATAGTTTTAAGGAAAAGAAACTAAATTATCTAATTGGTGACGTAAATTTAAATTGTTTTGAATATCACGTTAATAGCAACATTAAAAAGTTTTACGATGACTTATTCGAACATGGATCAATTCCACTAATTAACAAACCTACTAGAGTAACCTCAACATCAGCTACCTTAATTGACAACATTATAACAACTGATATCTTCAATGAAACTCTTAAAAAAGGTATAATAAAAAGTGACGTTTCCGACCACTTCCCTATTTTTTTCTCTGTTAATATTGACAACAAATTAATACAACAACATAAAAATGTCATTATCAAACGCTTTTTCACCGATGCTAATCTTGCGTCGTTTAAGAATCAATTATCTTTAATAAATTGGAATCATATAAACAGTTCGTTTGAAGCTAATGAAGTATACGATACATTCTTTCAAACTTTCTATGAAATATATGATGTAAATTTTCCAAAACGTGAGTTTATTAAAACAAATAAAAGTTTAAAGTCACCATGGGTCAATAAAGATCTTAGGAAATCCTCAAAAATAAAGCAAAAACTGTATATAAAGTACTTAAAAAACCAACACTAGAAAATAAAATTATTTATAAAAATTATGCTAAAATGTTTGAAAATCAAAGAAAAAAATTTAAAAAAAGATATTACTATGATTTACTAGAAAAATATAAACATAATTCAAAACGCACATGGCAAATTATAAGTCAAATTACTGGAAATAGTAAATTAAAATTATGCTCTTTACCTAACACTATAAAAGTTGATGGTATATTTTTATATGAACCCAAACAAATTGCAAGAGAATTAAATAAATATTTCGTGTCTGTTGGCCCAAACTTAGCTAAAAATATTCCAAATATGATTAATCCAATAAATGATCACGTGTTTCTATTAATCTCTAGTTTAAATAAATTTGAAGTATCTTGTTCAGAATTTGAAAGTGCTTTTAAAATGCTTAAAACTAATAAAGCAGTTGGTCCTGATGATATAAATTGTAATATAGTCATAGATTCATACGATACCATAAAACATATTCTTTTTAAAGTTTTTAAATGTTCTATTAATCAAGGAATTTTCCCCGATCAATTGAAAATAGCCAAAATAACGCCTGTATTTAAAGGAGGTGAACCGTCTAATGTCAGTAATTATCGACCAATATCTATCCTCTGTGTTTTTTCAAAAATTTTAGAAAGAATTTTGTTTAATCAAATATCTAATCATCTTGCTATTAATAATATACTTTACATAAACCAATATGGTTTTAAAAGAAATAACTCTACTGAACATGCAATAGTTCATCTTACTCGTAGTATAACTGATTCTTTCGAAAAGTTAGAATTCACTTTAGGCGTCTTTATAGACTTATCTAAGGCTTTCGACACAATTGACCATGAAATACTGTTTAAAAAACTTGAACATTATGGTATCATCGGTAATGCTTTAAAACTACTAAAAAGCTATTTAAAACATCGCAAACAATTTATCTATATCGACGGATCTTCTTCACAAGATTATTTAAATATAGATTATCTAAATATAACCTGTGGAGTTCCACAGGGATCTATACTAGGGCCCTTATTATTTCTAATTTATGTTAACAATCTCCATGAAGTCTTAAAATTAACAACTACAATGTTTGCTGATGATACAAACCTATTCCTATCAAATAATAACATCGACAAACTTTTTTATGATATGAACATTGAACTAATAAAAATATCTGACTGGTTTAAGTTAAATAAACTTTCACTCAACATTGATAAAACTAAATGGATTTTCTTTCATCCACGATTTAAAAAACATTTACTTCCAAGTAATATGCCTTTTCTTCATATTGATAATATTCAAATAAAAAGAGTAGTTTTCACAAATTTTCTAGGTATCATTGTTGATGAAAATCTATCATGGAAGAATCACATCGGACATTTATGCAACAAAATTGCAAAAAGCATTGGAGTTTTATATAAAGCAAGAAGCGTTTTAAACAAACATTCACTAACTCAACTATATTACTCTTTCATACACTGTCATATTAATTATGCTAGTATTGCATGGGGTAGTACCCATAAAAGTAAATTAAAGCCACTTTATTGTCAGCAGAAGCATATTGCACGTATTATAAATTTCAAAAATCGTTTTACTCACTCAAGGTCACTTTTATTTAACATGAATGTTTTTAATATATATCAAGTAAATGTTTATAATGTTCTTTGTTTTATGTTTAAATGTAAAACCAACTCTTCTCCAGCTTCCTTTTTTGATTTATATTCTTTAAAAGAAAAAAACAAATATTCTTTAAGAAATGATAATTTTATTAAACAACCAAAATTTCAAACAAACTTTGGTAAACTTTGCATTTCTTTTCGTGGAGCTTTTTTATGGAACCAAATAATTTTAAAAAATTTTGATTTTTCTCATGAATGGAATTATTATATGTTAAAACGAAAACTAAAAAAAGTAATATTCTCAATTGAAAATATATTTATATAATTTTAATTTTACCCAGTTTTGTCAACACTCATTTATATTTTACTTTTATACAATATTGATTTAAAGTTTATGTCAAAAACTGTAGTTAAACATCATTATTTAAATTTTGTTAAAAGTTCCACTGACATTATTTGTACAGTAGGCATTTATTATTTACTTGTTTACTTTAATTTTTATTTTATTTCGTAATTTTGTAAATAATTTGTATTACGAACGGTATATACTTTTAATATTGAATTTAATTTTGTAATGAATATATATATATATATATATATATATATATATATATATATATATATATATATATATATATATATATATATATATATATATATATATATATATATATTATTATTATTAAAAAAAAACAAACAAAAAAAAAAATACAAAAAAAAAAAATTTGATGTATGTGACTGGATGTATCTGTAAACATTGTATATATGATATTTTTGGAAGTTAATCATCCTTTGACAGTGGTTTAGCAATTTTGTCGGCAAAAGCGTTAACGTAAATGCACCAACATCTGATAATTATGGCTTCTCACACAATGACACCATTATTTGGCACACAATGACACCATCATCTAAATTCTTCTACACAATCTTTTGGACAATCTTGAAGTGCATTTGGATGCACCTAGTGCAATCATATTCTTATTATTTTCGTTTATTTATTAATTAATTAACAATTAAGATCAGTGTAACTGATATATTTGAGTAACAAGAATCAGTGATCAAGTCAGATGCGAGACGTATTTATTTATTAAGAATACTATGATATTATTGTTTTCGCTTGAACCATCCGGTTCAGAAGAATTAGTACTTTAATTCCAGCCATAAAGACCATAACTTAAAAAAGTTAAAAACTTGTGTTTATTTATTTTTGTTTTTCCTAAAATCTAAACTAAGATCAAAGTTCTTCAACAGCGGTTCTCGGTGACAAGACCTGTATGGTCTTCTTTGAGTATCCGCGTTCTTTATCTTAATTCTTTATTTTTTTGTAACGATTTTTTTGCATGTAAAATTTTCTTATTATATATTTGTAAATATTGTATTAAATATTGTAATAAAGAACAAAAAAAAAAAAAAAAAAAAAAAAAAAAAAAAAAAAAAATTTAATTTGAAATTATAAGACTTACAAAAAAGAATTCTTTGACATTGTTAACATTTCCGTCACACTGTAGTCATAGATTGACTTTAGATGTTTTAGTGTTTGGGTCTTTTAAATCTTATTTTAGATTAGCTCGAAATGAATGGTTGGCTTAAAATCTAGGGAGGATTATGAAAATTTATAATTTGCCTCAACTAGCATGCACAACATATAAATGTTGTTTACAATAAAAAAATGTTTGCAGTGCGTTTCAAAAATGTGGGATCTATCCACTCAATAGACATATATTCGGGGAAAGTGACAGACCTCTTTCAGTCAAGCAATCCGAAGGTCAACAACCAGATAATCACCATTTATACAGAAAAACAAACAAAACAATAATCAAGCTGAAATCATCAGTTAAAGTAGTTAGTCTGGAAACCATTCATTCGTACCCTAAAGTGCCTCGATTAAAAGATGGTAAAAAAAGGCAACAGACTAAGAGTACTATATTAACTAAAATTCCAGAAAAAGCAGTAAATGAGAGAAAAAAGATTGAAACTGGTAAAAGTAACACACACGCACACAAAAAATTGACTACAGAGAAATGAAAGAAACATAAAACTTTGTAGATTTTTTTGTATTACCAGTAAAAATGCGTCCATCTACCAACAACAACAAAGTACTTGCAAAATTTGCAATCGCAAGTCAAAAAATTATATTGGACTTGGTTGGATTCAGTTCAATTGTCAAAGGTGGATATCTGGTAATTGGAATAGCAAAAACGAGAAGCGTTACTGAGTGTGAGTTATGTGAAGTTAACTTTTAATATCTTTTACACTTCCTATAATATACTTAATTTTTATTACTTAGTATTTTGAGAAAAGCAATAAGTTTTGTTTTAGTGTGTTGGTTAAACACATAAAATTAAATTTTTACTAATAAGTTGCTTTGTTGTTGAGTTTTTTAAAGTAAATTAGATACTTAGTAATCTTATAAATAACTTATATTAATGGAAATATATCTTTTACACTACATTACTTTGTTTGACTTAAAAAAAATCATATATTCTATTTTAAATTAAATTCATTGAGTAATTTAAAATAAGAATTTGTTAGGTTTGTCAATATGCGGACATATTTATGTCTCCTTAAAATAAAAATTTCTCATGGCGCTCCTATTGCGTACATGTTTACCATATGCATAGCCTTTTTGACATCCTTACTGGTAGAAACAACCTTTACTGCTTAACTTACTTAAACTTACTACTGACCTGTTTTTTCAATTTTTTATATTTGTCAACAATTTTTTTGTCTCAATGAGTAGTTTCCATTGAAATGGAAAAACGCCTTGATCCAATAATTCGCTCTCTTTACCAATATGGGGAACTGATCTTTTTTTGTTTTAGTACATCGTAGGGAAAGAGTAAATGGTTATCAAACCGTTTTCAATACATAAATTATATATATATATATATATATATATATATATATATATATATATATATATATATATATATATATATATATATATATATACATATATATAGTTATAATTGGTTTATTTCCTTTACCAAATACATGTAACTGTAATTGTAATTGACCCATGCGTAATTGTAATTGTAATCGCCTTGGTGTAGTTGAAATATTTCAATTACGTTTATTTTTCATAAATCTGTTTAATTTATATTAATTAAATTCTTTTCCTGTTTACATGTAAGCTATAATGAATAAAAGTCAGATGCAGCTTTAATTTTCGAATATTTTGAAATTGATTCTATCACTGATGAAGGTAGCTCAAAACCAAATGGTGACAATGTAAAAATAAAATGAAAAACATGCGGAGAGTTTGTTTCATACTCAATAAAGGAAAATTCAAACCTTTGTATTCACCTGTCGCCAAGTGAAACAATATTATAATACCATGCAATTATTGCTATTAATTATTACGTGTACTTTGCAAAATTGAAAAAATAGTTTATTAAAACAATCTACATTATACAAATTATGTAATATTTATATAATTATGTTGTAATTATACTGTAATTTCTGTTGCTTTTATTTTTAGCGTAAACACCCTCTGAAACATGCAGAATATCGAACGCGTAAGCGTAAGGAAGGGAGTGTTAACAACAGTAACAAAGGAGAAAGTAGCCATACAATCTTTCTAGATAACTTCTGTCATAAAACACCAAAAAAATTTAATTCTTTAGAACCGCGTCAATTGAAAATAACCAGAGATCTAGTTGATGTTATTGGTGGTAATTTATTGCCGTTTTCATTAGTTGAAAGTGAGAAGTTTGCAACCCTAATGAACGTTCTTGAACCGCGTTACAATTTACCAAGTAAAAAATACATGTCATCAAAACTAATGATTAATCGTAAACAATATATTACGGATAAATTGTGTGCAACATTTGGTAGCATAAACAAAGTGAGCGTTACTATTGATATATGGACAAACCGAATTATGCATTCTTTTTTGGGAGTTACAATGCACTACAATGAAAACTGGAAACTCAAACGAGGGTTGATGTCATGTAAAGAATTTTCAGGCTGTCATACCAGTGAGAATATTGTAAATAACGTTGAGGAAGTAATTGAAACATTTGACTTAAGGAACAAAGTATCTCATGTTGTTAGCGACAGTGCATCAAACATGACAAAAGCTTTTGAAGTGATACTGCCACAGTTTATGCAGCAGCAGTAAGAAAATGAATCAACTAATTCAATTGATCCTGCATATGATAATGACGCTGAAAGTGATGCAGAAGATGGATCATTTGATGCAGATGCAGAAGCAATCGATAAAGACACTACAGAAGAGCTACTGAGCTGCATATCAGATATATTTGCCTGCTTCGCTCATACACTACAATTGGTTATCAAATTGTAGGCAAGTTGAAAATGCTATTGGCAAGATTGCACCAATAGTAAACTTTGTTCGCAAGTCTACAGTTTCCAATGAAATTTTACACAACATGGATTAAAATCTCAGGTCAGCTAATGTAACCAGGTGGAACTCTCAATTGAAAATGGTGCGGTCAGTTTTAAAAGTTCCAGAAGATAAACTTAAAAAAGCAGTTAGAAGCCTTCTGGGACCTGTGACAAGCAGAAAATTGACCACCCTCGAGCGCACATTACTGAAAAAATGCGTTGAAGTAATGCAGCCATTTGAAATAGCGACCAACTGTGTTCAGGGTGAAGACAGAATAACAATGTCCTATGTTCTTCCTAGTATACGCGGTTTACGTTTTAAACTAAAATCAACTCATTCTGTTTATTGCAAGCAACTGATCACTGATTTTTTGTTATCAACCAATTTCGTCTCCCTAATTATGAGACCAATGTCTTATACATAACAGGAGTAGTACTGAATCATCAATTAAAGTTGCATTGGTGCATGCAAATTGAATTAGAAGACTGCAAAAATACCGTAGTTGTAGAAATGTCTCCGTCTGTATTTGTACTATCACCTGCAGATGCGCAAATTCCTGATCAAGGATCACAAAAGGAACCAAACAATAAGAAACTGAAAGTTAATCTCTTTAGTTTTATGGAAAGTTCAGGTCAACAAGAACAATAGATATAAGATGCGGTAGTGGTGTAGTGGTAGAGCGCTCGCTTCATAAACGAGTGGTTCCAAGTTCGATCCCCACCACGTCCCTGGTAGTACCGCGCTTAACTCGTTTCTCCGCGCAGCGGCCTTGTTCGTCAAGGTTCGTGTTTCGGAGTTATAGAGTTGAGAGAGGGTTATAGCCACAAAATAAGTAGCCTCCTCGTCTGTAGTGGTCTTCTCGGCCTTGAGGAGGTGAAGTAAAATAAAAAAAAAAAAAAAAAAAAAAAGAGGAAGACATATTGCTAAAACTTAGACACGAGCTGAATGATTATGTGAAGGCTCCATTACAGGAGTATGAGTCTGAACCTCTTGTATGGTGAAATTTAAATAATGATTTGTTTCCACATGGAGCTTGAGCAGCAAATGCTCTGCTATCTATTTCAGCATCATCTGCACTAGTAGAAAGAGTTTTTTTCAGTATTGCGGGCAAGATCTATCGTTCAGGAAGAACCGGACTCAAGGCCCACAAATTTGAGACTTTGATGTTCATAAAATGTATCAAGAATTTATACTTACTTTTTTCTAATATCAATAACTTTGGCATTAAATAAAACAGCAAAGCAAACGTGACTTGTTTTAACTGTTTTCTTACCAACAGTAATTGTAATTGAAATTGTAATTGTAATTGATATTACGCGACATATTTGTAATTCTAATTTAATTAATCCAAATATAAAATCATCTAACTATAATTGTAATTGTAATTGGCAAATTTTAAATTAAACTGAAACTCGCAAGCTTCTGAAACAGAATTAGTTCAAAAATTTATAGAAAACTAAATATGTCTTTAAAGACCATTGAAAATATTGAAAAAGCTACTGAAGGACAATCTGATGTTTTATCGTGGTTTGAAATAAGGAGAGGAAGGTTTTCCTCTAAACATCATGATATTTATATTAAAATAAATAAATTTTTAGTATTGCTAAGAAAAGGGGTACCCAACATGATACTGCCTTTAAAAGTTGTTATGCTCAAGAGGATATCAAAACATCTGGCAATATTAGAAATTAAAGAATGTTTTTTTGTTGTATGGACTATCATGGAAACTTTTGTTCACAAAGTTAAATTCAATAAAGATTATTTGAATAAAGTTTCTACAAATCATGATATATTTTATAAAACCTATGTTTGTCCAGCTCTTTTAAACTTTAAACAAATTGTTTAAAAAAAATTTTTTTTTTCTTGTGTTACTTGTTCCTAAAAAGATTTTAGGAAAAACTTGTTCAACAACTTGTTGAACAAATAACATTTAACGGTTTCCTTGATCCAATTTAAAAAATAGAACAAATATCATAATAAGTTTTATAACTGATTAAATTAAATTAAAAAATATTTAATTAAATAATTTATATAATATAATAATGAATATTATAGTTATAACAATCATGTTTTTCTAATGCCTTGTAACAATAATTGTATGATGTATAAATTTATAAAAAATTGGCAAAAAAAGAATGTCCTCAAATTTTCCTTGTACCTTTTTAAGTTAAGATTCTTGAGTAAAACCCACTGGTATACGGATCTGACATATTGTTTTTAGTCAAGCATTTTACTTTTAATAAATCTTTTATTCTTTAAACCTTTTCCTTTATTTTAAGTTCTTAAATATTTTAATTATTAAAAAAACTAACTGAAAATAAAAGATACATGTTCAAGTGACAAAGACAATAGCAATCGGGATTGCGTAAGGCTGAAGTTTCCCTATTATAATTTTTTATTAGAAAAAATAAATTCCGATAAGTCTTCTAATTTTCATAGAGGTGAGGTTATGAAGAGCAGTATAAATAAATGTTGTGTCTGTTCACAGATTAGATATGGATAGACACATAGATAATTTAATTTTTTAAAGTTTTCAATTCACAACTGTAATTTTATTTTGTGGTACATATAAAAATGTTACCTTATAAACGAGTATTAATAGTATGTTTTTGGTTTATGTACAAAAGCGACATTGCATGGATGGTAATTGTTATAACCAAAAACCGTAACAAAGTGATGTATTTTTGTGAAGATGTATCTACCAAAAAGTAAATATTTGACGCGTTATGAGGCATCCATAAAGAACGTACACAGTAAAACCACTGATTTTAGACCGTAATTTTATTTTGTGGTACATATAAAAATGTTACCTTATAAACGAGTATTAATAGTATGTTTTTGGTTTATGTACAAAAGCGACATTGCATGGATGGTAATTGTTATAACCAAAAACCGTAACAAAGTGATGTATTTTTGTGAAGATGTATCTACCAAAAAGTAAATATTTGACGCGTTATGAGGCATCCATAAAGAACGTACACAGTAAAACCACTGATTTTAGACCCCCTTCTTATTTTACACAATCGTCCTAGAAAACACAAAATGTTCAAGTACGTTCGACACACAATGCGAACGTTCAAGCATGTTCTACTAACGTTCATAGAACGTTTTTGAACGTTTTGTGTTATCTGGGGTATGATTTTAACAATCCCTCCTGATCAGCCTACATATTTACTATTTTAAAAAAATTTTAAACCCCGTTCACGTGGGGTTAATTTGAGATTTTTATCTATTTGATTAAAAGACGAGCAATAACATATAAGCATACGGGTAAAAGACCCAGAGGAAAAATATATTGCTATTTTATAGTGTTTTAAACAACCTTCTCCTTTATGTTTACTTTATGAACGTTCTTTCTTGGTATTAGTAGAGACAATCGATTCCAAATTATCTTTATTTGTTTTTCGAAATAATCTATACGGAGTAAACCCGTCAGTGCATTCCTCAATAGGGCTTAGTCTAAATGAGATCTTTATGGAGGCCATCACACCTTGAGAGCGGGTAATTTTAATATAAAAAAAAAATTAAATAAGAACTTAAAGAACTTAAAGAACTTAAAAAAGAACTTAAAGATCTCGATACAAAATCTTATGAAGAACTTAATCTTAACTATGCTATTTGTAGTGAACATTTTGATTATTCCCAATATTATCTTGCCAATAATGGTAGTAAAAGAGCACTTGTAACTGTGTACCAACAATTTTTAACTTTCCAAATCAACCTTCTAGCTTAAATTTAAAAAGAAAACAGCCTACAAACAGACTTCATTTACAAGATAAAATACAAAACAAAAGAAATCAAGGATAAAGTCGAATCAAATATAATAAATAGTGTTGAGAATAGTATTACAAATAATGTAACAGTCAAAACTACTTTTAAAAATCAGTATTTATCATCTCAAGTTAAGATTTGTCGACTTAAAAAAAACTTAAAAGCCTGAAGATAAAGCATGAGATGTTAAAGAAATGCGATGGTTCAATAGAACATATTATTAATTTGTCTAAAAAATATTTAACAAACACTTAACTTCAATTTTTTGAAAGTCAATTACGTATGAATAATCGTGTCAAACAATTACGTATGAATAATCGTGTTAAACAATTACGTTTGAATAATCGTGTCAAACAAGGAAAACGTTGGACGGTTCAAGATAAAATTTTATTTAAATTTTATGAGAATCATATACCTCAGTCCACAAGCTTTCAAAATGTTAAAAAAAGTTTTTTCGTTACCTTCTAGAAGCACTATTTTAATATTTCTTGAAAAATCTTTTGGGACACTAGAATCTGTTTTTCCACTAAGGTTATGGCTTTACTAAAAATGCGAGTAGATACCATGAAATCATTGGAACAAAACTCTAGCCTAATTTTGATGAAATGTCTTTAAAGCAACATCTTGATAATGACAAAAACAATGACAAGATCATTGGAATTCAATCTACTGGCAAACCAGTAAACCAAGTACTTGTAATTTAGCTAAGATAGTAAACAATGCTATGATTCATCTACATAAAATGGGTTTAGCTGTAAGATATCTTGCCTGTGTTCAAAGCTCGAGTAATATAAGAGCTCTCAAATTTTTCGGATTTTCTTTATTAAATCTACAGATTTCACATTCAACTACAGGAGTAAAAGTTTATACAATATTTGATCCACCACATTTTATAAAAAATGTTAGAAACAATTTAATAAAACATAAAATTTTATCTGATGGTAAAATAATATCGTGGAAGCATCTGAAAGAACTTTATAATTTAGACAAGGTTAATGCTGTGTGACTTGTCCCAAAGTTGACAGATCGTCATTTAAATCCATGATTACTATTACCCATTCGAGTAAAATTAGCAACACAAATTTTTAGTAGTCAAGTTGCTACTGCTTTGACTGAACACGCTTCTGGAAAACTATTGCCTTAAAAATGTTTTGTCAATAGCCTTTTTTTATTAAAAATATAGATATTTTATTTGACATCTTGAAATCTCATAAACTAAAAGCAGATAAATCAATACGCTCTGCTTTAACTCTAAACAGTAGTTTTATACAAAAGCTTGAAGATTTAAGAGTTTGGATTAAGGGTTGGCATTTTTCTGGTACAAAAAAAGTATATCCAGTCATTGGGGTTTATATGTCACTATTTCTAATATTCTTTGTCTTGCAAATAAGTTGCTTCATGAGGATTTTTTAATGTTTGCACAGCTCAATTTTAACAGGACTGTTTAGAAAATATTTTTGTATTAATACAAAGAAAAGATGGCTGGAATGACAGACCAACAGCAATGCAGTTTAAATCAACATATAAAAATATCTTAGTACTCCTCTTTATAGAGCAATCTAACTCTAACAGTAATTGTCTCCCTGAATCAGATTTCTCAGCTGCAGTTACCATTGACTCAATCACAAACATAGTATTTGAGAATCAAATTTCTGCAAATGAACAACTGATTTTCAAACAGCCAACTACATTATGTAAAAAGAAACAAAAACCTTATGCATTACAAAATGTTTCAACTGATTCAGTTTCACAGTCAATTTCACAATCAAAACAGGTTTTGAAACTAATTGCAGATGATTTGATAAAGAAAGTTCAAGTCTGTCAAAAATATGTACAAGTTCATACAAGTGCGACACCCTGTGAAAGTAACTTATTTAATTCACATTCTTTTTTACAAAACCTACTTCAAGAAACGGAAACTGTTTTTATAACGCAAATGAAATTTTTATTAACTAAAAAATTATTATGCAGCAAATTATGAAAGTAATAAAAAACGATTGTAGTTTTACATTTCACACGGTTGGCCAAAGAGACCACCAGGTTATATATCGTGTCAATCATACAATTTTTTATTTATTTAAGATTATTAGTAGTTTACTTATAAAAAAAAGGGTATTTTAAAATCCGAATACGGTGCAAAGGGTCAAAAAAGGGCAAGTAAAGGACAATTCAAAAGTCTCTAAACACATATTTTTATAAATGATTATGATAGCGAATTTTATTCTGATTAAAAGTTATATAGAAACATACGCTTGAAATTTAATGGAAAGTTCTCTATTTCACATTTGAAACTAATAATTTATATATTAAAATGATGAAATTCGACATCTTTTTAAATATCTTTTTTGCAACTTACGTAGTTTAACCGAACTTCTTAAAACATTTCAAAAAAAATGGTTTTGATTAACATTAATTTTAAATTGATGACTTACAAATTTATTAGAAGAATTTAAAAGTTGAAATATTTGTTAAATAATGAAACTAATAGCCGCTTTGTAGTTTCTATTTATATATAAATATAAATTAATAATAATAAATTAAGCATACTTTCATAATTGCGCATACTTTCTTCATGAGCAGATGTGTTTTTGCGAGCGTGATAATTAAAAGAAAACAAATCGTAGTATTTTTAAGTTTTAGTATTTATATATCTTTAAAAATAGCTTGTCCGGGATATATTCAACGAAATGTTTATCAAGCAACAAAATGATATTCTAAAACTAATTAGTGGAAATCTGAAACTAACAAACGCGTGTCACATGATAGAGCCGAAAATATTTATCCTCGAAAATATCACCGAAATATTTCACAACCGAAAATTTTAGAACCGAAAAGTATAGTTTCATTGCAGGATCGAATTACAAAATCCTTTCTTGCGCCGAAAGTTTTTAAACCGAATTTTACAACCGAAAAAATTTGGATCGAATTACAAAATCCTTTCTTTTTCACCTAACGTCAAATAGCCTGCTGCTGGGGGCTTCAGTACATACAACGACTGACAAATAGCCTGACTCGCAGTGTAGTGCTGCTACATTGACTGAGGGTTTGGTATGGGTCAGCAACCTTTTCATTCATTATTCTTCGTTTTCCCTCATCGTTTTCTAAAATATACAATGTTTGATAACAGTGTAACTTTCGGTTGTAAACCATTTTAATGAAATTCGGTTCTAAATCATTAATGACTTTTGATCGAAAATTCGATTGAAATTTTTTCGGTTCTAATTTTTTTCGTAAATATTTTCGGTGATAAAATATTTTTGTTAAGGAAAATATGAATTTTTGTGAATTAAGCCTTAAGGCTTTCCAGACAAATAAAAATATACTTTTAATATTGCGAGTAAACTAAAAGGATCTGGAATATATATCATTGAGGATTATTCAATGGAAACTGCATCTATCAGGAAAAAACTACTCGAGCAAATGAAGGTACATAGGAAAAATAGTTTGTTTTCGGATGTAATTTACGATAAATTAATAGTAAAAGAATTCAGGAAATTACCTACTAAACTTTAATTATTTTATACTTTAAATATTTTGTTAGTACAACCTTTCTTGTTGTTAAGGAAGATATGAATTTTTGTGAATTAAGCTTTAAGGCTTTCCAGACAAATAAAAATATACTTTTAGAGAGTCATTCAGATCCAGATGTTAATTTTTTGATGATATAATTAGCAACATATAATGAAATAATTAGCAACATATGCCCTTCTTATTATAATTCCGATATTTCTAATCTTTCTGCTAATATAGACATTAATGAGTTCTCTATTTTACTCTTAAATATTAGGAGCCTCCAAAAAAATTTTGATAAGTTGAAAGATTTTTTATATAGTGTTGAAATTAATTTTAAAAGTTTTTGTCTGACAGAGACGTGGTGTCGAGATAAACAAGTTGAAAAAGATTCGGATTTTCAACTACAAAATTATAAAGTTATTCATCAAGTTAGAAATTCTGAGACAATAGATGGAGGAGTATGTATTTTTATTAACAGTTCTTTAAATTTTAAACCGCTAACCGAATTTAGTGTAATTAGTAATGATTGCGAATCATTAACGATTGAAGTTAGTTAGTTAGTTAGAAGTTAAACTGTAACTGGACGAATCCAGCGAGTGTGGTTTATCACACTTTGACAGCACTAATCCAAATATATATTAAAAATGTTTAGTTAAAACTTCTTTGATTTGGCGTTATACTCATCTAATCTATTCTTAAATTGATTGACAGTTTTTGAAGTAACAACAGTTTCCGGTAAAGCGTTTCATAAATTGGGCGTACGATTTAATAAAAAATGATGACGAGGTAAATAGTTCACAACTTCTCTTTCATATTTAAGATTGTGACCTCGAGTAATTGAGTCAATTTTAAGCTTCAGTTCATTAATTAAATCAATTTCCTCAAATCTGTTAAGTAATTTAAACACTTGTATTAAATCCCCACGTTCCCTCCTTGTTTTCAATGTAGATATATCTAATATTTCCAATCTCTTTTTATAATTAATTTTCCTTAATGATGGAACTAATCTAGTCACCCTGTGTTGAACTTTTTCCAAAAGTGATATGTCTCCTTTAAAATAAGGTGACCAAACAGGTACTGCAAACTCAATAAGAGGTCTAATAAATACCTTAACAATGTTTTATCCAATTTTGCATCAATTCGTGAAAATGTTATCTTTAACATACCCATCATTGAATTTGCTTTAGAAGTCCTTGATATAATTTGTTTTTTCCATTTCAAGTTTGTTGAAAAATATACACCTAAATCTCTCCATTTAAAGTATATTTCAATCGCGGATTAATTATACCATACTGCATTATAATACATTTACTAGAATTAAAACCCAAGAGCCACTTTTTAGACCATTCCTCTGCACTATCCAGATCTTTTTGCAAGCTATTTTTCACATTTATTTCATTCACTTTTGAAAGAATTTTTGTATCATCTGCATACAATTCTGACTTATTTTTAAATATATTTGATATACCATTATTAAAAATAACAAATAATAAGGGCCCTATTACGGATCCTTGTGGAACACCACTGAAAACTTTGCGCCATAAAGAAACAACATCACCTCGGATAACTCTTTGGATTCTGTTTTTTAAAAAAGCTCCGATCCATTTTAATAATAAACCACTAATTTCATATGAAGATAGTTTAGTCAGAAGTCTTTTGAGAGCAACAGAATCAAAAGCTTTAACAAAAGTGCTTTATCTACCGAAATACCAATCGATAAATTAAATGAAATATAATCCAACGCCTCTAATAAGTTTGTTGTACAAGACTTACCTTTAACAAAACCATGTTGTCACTTCGATATTAATTTATGTTTCATTAAATATGATTGTATGCAGTCTCTGACTATACCTTCCATAATTTTACAAGTAACTGACGTTAATGACACTAGTCTATAATTTGCAGCTTCTAATTTATCTCCCTTTTTGAATAGTGGTGTAATATTTGCTGCGCTCCATTGAGTTGGTAGTTCACTTTTAACAAAACGTTCTATAAAAATTAAAGTTAATGGCAATATTACGGAATCCGCACAATTTTTCAAAATCAACGGATGTATAGAATCAACTCCATATGTTTTATTGATATCAACATGTTTCAATCTACTTAAAACATCAAAATAATCTATATTAACTGCATCAATAATAATATCCCCTAAATTCTCGATTTGTGGAAGCTTTTCTGTAGAATTTTCGATGGTAAACACATCTTGAAATTGTTTATTTAAAATTTCAACAATTTCATTTTGATCATTTGTTACGCAACCAGTTTGATCTCTTAATGCTTTAATTACTTGTTTAATCGTTTTTTGACTATTCACATATTTATATAGCAGTTTCAGATTTACCTTTGATTTTTCAACAAGATCATTTTCATAGTTACATCTTGCATTACGCGATTCTATTTTCATAGTTTTGCAAATACCTTTATATTTCATTACTTTATTCAAATCTTTCCAGTTCGATGATAAATTTTGATAACGCAAATTTTTTTTTGAACATACTAGAAGACTTACTTCATCAGAAACCATGGATTATTTTTTCTTTTCTTTCTTGAATTTACATCAATTATTGGAATAAAATCGTTACATGATTGACTAATTTTTTCAATAAACAGATCATACATAAGTTAAACTAATAACCCATCAAATAAATAATTCCAGTCAATTTTATCAATACTTTGGCTTATTTGTGGATAGTCACATTTACTGTAATCAAATTTATACTTTGGATAATTTTCCATTGCAATAGCATCAAGGTTAAATTTACAAGTCAAAACCAAATGTCCATGATTTATATTTCCTAGAACTGGATTAGACTCAAGTTGATAGACTCGTTTATTGTTTTTTGTAAAAATAAGATCCAAGATATTTTTTGAAACATATTGTGCATTTTGAAAGGTTGGGATTGATACGTGTTGGTACAAAAAAAATTCATATATAATATTAATAAATTCATTTTCAACAGAATCTTTACCTACTAAAATATCACTAACGTATCCATTCGACCATTTTACATCTGGAAAAATAAAATTACCAATAACTAACAAATCTGCAAAAAAAATTTTTCTACTAATTTACAAGCTTCTGTGAATATTTGACTCATTTCAAGCATATCCACTTGTTTGCTCGGTCTGTTCACGCAAACAATTAAATATTTTTTACAACTATAATGATCCATATTTGTTCAATTTTATTTCTATTTAATATACCTTCGTTTACCTCATAAGATATTAAGTTGCTATCTATATAAAGCGCAACCCCTCTTCCTCTACGCCCATCCTCCCTATTTCGTTTATACAAAGAATATCCTTCCAAATAAATTTCCGATGTCTCATTAAACCAAGTTTCTGTAATAGCAATTATTTGAGGATTTTTAAAACTGCATAGGATTTTAAATTCTTCAACTTTGTTTACTAAAGATGTTGCATTCGTATATAAAACATTAAACGATAACAAACTTACTAATTTTTTATGTTGTTGTGTTAAGTTGTATTTTAAATTTGACAATTCCGTTTCCACGGATCGCATATCTAAAGAGCGAGTTTGCTATTCTTTCACCATTCACTTTTTCACGTTTCTTTCTAAGCTCATAGTTTTCCATTCTCTCTGCTTCAGTTAAATCAGGCGAAATAAAAACCTCCTTGTAATCTTGCTTTTCTCTTAATAATTTAGATTTTGCTAAAATTGGATTTCTCTCAGAATCTTCATTTAAAATCACTAATACTGGTCCCGGTTTTTCAGTTTGTTTCGTATTTAGCCTTTTTTGGAATGTTAGGATGATTTCTATATTTATTTCATGAAATAGTTTACTAATTTGTTCTTTATCCTCCTCATGTTGTTCTTGCAATGTAGCTTTTTTAGATGCAGGGAGGCCATAGACAATATTATTTTTAATTCTTTTTTCTCTTTTTTTTTTGCTCATTAATAGCTGCATTTACAACAATTAATTGTTCAACTGGGGATTTCGTTTTAGAAGAAGAGGTAGACCAATTTTTACTTGTTATAGCACCTGAGTACGACTGTTATAATTAGTTATAGTTATAAATAGAATATAAATGAATATAAATGAAGTTATAAATAAAATCATTATTGTATATGTTGTGTACAGACCGCCATCTGGCAATAACAAGTTTTTTGAAAAACACTTTAAAAATTTAATTAAAAATAAAATTTTATATAGCAAACGTGTCTTTTTTTGTGGGGGATTTTAATTATAATGTGCTCGATTACGACGCAAATAAAAATGTAAAAAATTTTATGAACATCATATTTCTGGTTTCATTCCAACAATAAATAAACCAACACAAATTACTAGGAATAGCACAACCTCAATTGATCAAATATTACTTAATGAATAAACAAAAAATAAAATAAAAACTGGAATAATAATATCTGATATATCGGATCATTTCCCAATATTTATAATTGCACGTAAGGTTGTCGAACACACCCCTCAAAAAAAAGTTATTATTACAAATCGAATATATAATGACATTTCTATGGAACTTTTGAATAATTCTCTATTTTCTAAAAACTGGGACGAAATTTTGCAAATTCAAAACACTGATACAGCTTATAACAGTTTTCTTTGGATATTCAAAATACATTATGATAACATTATATTCCCAGTCGTAAACAAAATATTATTACAAAATATTATATTCCCAGTGGTAACAAAAATTATTAAAACTAAAACAATTATAAACCCTTGGATTACACCAGGAATAATAAAATCATAAAAAAAAACCCGATTGTATGAAGTGTTTCTGAAAAAAAGAGAACTTATGAAAATAAGTTAAGGTAAAAAAAATATAAAGGTTACTTTGAATCAATTATAAAACTTTCAAAGAAGTTATACTATTCAAATAAAATAATAAAATTTAGAGGCGATACTCAAAAAACGTGGCAAGTCATAAAAGAAGTAATTGGAAAAAAACACTTAAGCTAAATGGTCTTTCAAAAAAACTAAATTATCATCATCAAGATATTACAAATGAATCTATAATTGCTAAAACATTTATTGAGGTGTTTGTCAATACAGGTTTAAATTTAGCATCAAAATTAAAACACAGTGAGTTTAACAAGGAAAAATACTTGACTTCTAGCAAATTAATAATGGAAAATGCTGAGTTAACAGAAAAAGAATTATTAGATGCTGTGCATTCATTAAAATTAAACAAACCACTAGGAGTTCATAACGTTAGTAGTAATGTTGTAACTAAATATATTTTCTATAAAGAAGTTCTTCGGCATATATTTAATCTTTTGTTAAAACAAGGAATCTTTCCAAAAAAACCTAAAATTGCAAGGGTGATACCAGTTTTTAAATCTGGAGATGATACTAATTTCTCAAACTATAGACCTATTTCCATACTTCCTTGCTTCTCGAAAATACTAGAACGCATTATGTATAACTAATTATACTCATTTTTAGAAAAAAATAATATTCTTTACAACAAACAATTTGGCTTTAAAACAGGGCACTCTACCGATCATGCCATTCTTCATCTCATTCAGATTATTTTTCAAGGTTTTAACAAAAACAAGTTCACTTTAGGTATTTTCATAGATCTTAGTAAGGCATTCGGCACTGTTGATCATAGTATTTTAATTAAAAAATTAGAAAACTATGGAATCAAAAATATAAACATAGCTTGGTTCAAAAGCTACTTATCTAATAGAAAACAATATATTTCATTTGACAATGAAAAAACTAACAATATGACAATTACTTGCAGCGTTCCTCAAGGATCTATATTAGGACAACTTTTATTGAACTTCTGAAACTAACTGAATGGTTAAATATGAATAAACTTTCAATTAATTTAACTAAAAGCAAACATATAATCTTTCATCGTCTCCATAAAAAAGATAAAATTCCTATTGCACTTCCAAAACTTATAATTGGAGAATACAACGTAAAAAGAGAATGTTCAATGAAAATTCTTGGTGTAATACTAGATGAAAACATAAATTGGAAAGACCACATAAACATGATTGAAAATAAAACTTCTGAAAATATCGGATTACTCTATAAAGCAAAACCATACTTAGATCGATCAAGTTCTCAATAACTATTAGAAGACCTAATGTATGAAATAAGTTAATTAGTAATGATATCAAAACACTTACAACTCTTGAACAGTTTAAACAAAAGCTAAAACTATTGCTTTTAAATAACAATCAAACAGATAATTATTTTTAAATCTATTTTTAAAATTATTATATTTGAAAATTATTTATTAGTGAATCCTTTATTTTTCTGGGAAGGAATAAAGTCTTTAATTATATATACATTACTGTCAATTATATTATGAAAAAGTAATTGTGGATTTATGGAATTAAAAAATGGAATTATGGATATGTATGCGTGCGCAAGTGTATATATGTATACATATATACATACATGTGTATATGAATATATATCTTTTGATTGTAAATTAACATTATGTTTTCATTTTTTCATGTTTTCCTTTTTTATTATTATTATTTTTTTTGTTGTTGCTGTTGATTTTTGTTTTCTTGAATGAATTATTAAATTTTCTTTCAATGAATAACTTTGAAATTTGAATATAAATACCATTGCAATACCGTAGTTAACCTTCATGTTATTGAGAACTTTTTATTTAATTAAAAATATTTTTTAAACATTAAAAATAACTTTGAAAGACTTTTTTTTTTTTTTTTATTTTAATTCTTTATTAAACTGTTTTGCATTTTGTATAAACTTCTTTGAACCATTTTGCTTTTTTCTCTCATTTTTAATTTTTAATATTAGTTACAACGGATTTATATAAATATCTTGAAAAAACAAGGGACTAGGTGATAAGGCAAACCTGTCTTCTTCTCATCCTTGTCTTTTTTATATATATATTATAAAACACGGAAGTTGTAAATATTTGTACGGCTAAACAAATAAGGAATAAGAAAAAAAAAAAAAAAAAAAGCAATTTTTTAAGGCAAATTTTTTAATCGGAACATAAAATCCAGGCTGCACAATTAAAAAAGACTTCTTAGTTGTTTTTAGTTAAGCGTTACACTAATTTTTGTCGATCTTTGCCGAACTTTATATAAAAAGAATTTTGCACTAGTCTTTTTTATAGATTGTAATTTAAATTAAAGTTTTCTCAAGAATAAATATTTTAACTTAATGGTGTTATATATAGTTTGCATTTTTTGGCATATAATTCACATTGATTTCAATAAATTTAAATGGCTGGTGTTAGCATGTCAACTGCTTCTTTTCAACGAAATGCAACTTGTTGTTGCTGCTGGGAATTTTTTTGAGCAAGGTCTTTGTCTTTATCTCCTGTAAATTCAACAATAGAGGATTTGATGAATATATATATCCCGGTTATTCCCAGTTAATTAGCAATTACCTAACTGTAGTTTGTTCCAGTTGTACGCTTTAATAATAATAAGATAGAAAAAAAGCGTTATTACGAATTTTTATTTTTAACTTTATTATTAAAAAAGATATACCTTTACTATTTATAGCAAATTGTAAATTGTAATGAAGCACTTATATTTATATAATTTTGTATTTCACCCTTAAAAGTTGAATGGAAAATGTTGACCAGAAATTCAAATGGAATGCTCCCAATTAGTGAAACCGAACCAGTTATATCTTTCTCTGCCAACAATTCGAAGCTCTGTGGACAATTCTACTTAATCTTATCAGCAGGACATGCCCACAACTGTTCTTCTTCAACTGCTGCAAAAAACTTGATTTTTCTTTCAACAAATCTAGGAAGCATTCAGGCTGAACAAGTTGCTTCAGGTATAATACAAAATAAAATGAGTGCTGACTGCATTTCAACAGGGACAACATTTTCTTTATCAACTGGGGGAAACCCGCTGGATGTAACTGTTGGATGTCCTTCTAACAAGGTAAATAGAAGATCAGTAAAACAAGTATCCTTACATGTTATAAAGGAACTTCAAGTCGTATTAGAATTTTCTAATAAAAAGACCAAATAATTAATTTCTACTCTTCGGAAAGGAATAGGGAACAAGACTGTTGTAGAAACTAACATTTTTGGCAAGTTAAATGATCTTTTAGAATTCATATCACATTTTTATCATGTAGAAAAGGTAATTTATATTTTTAATATATTCATATTTGTATATTTTTTATAGATATCTAGTATAATATTGATCAAAAAATTGCTCTTTTATGATGTTAGATTTTCTTCAATAAAATGATATGCAAAAAGAGAGAGATCCTTCACTGTGAATAAAACTTCCTTACCCTATAGTAAGATAGAAACTGATCTTATATTAGATCAGACAAGGCTTTTTAGGCTTATTACTTTGATTACTTATCTTTTTAGAGGTTGTAAAATATACTCCTAATTTGCATAACAGGTTAACACTAGGAAAGACATTTGGTTGTAAAAAAAGTTGCTTTAACTCTTCCATAAGCCAAGTAAATATATAAAATGCCATTAAGAAAAATATGTCTTAGCCAAACAAGTGTGAAACCATGAACGTTAAACATGTTTATTCATTACAAAATGTACTTATATAAAGTGTAACCATATATTTATACACAATATTATTTGTAAAATAGTGAAGCTAATTTAAAGTTGAATGATATACGAATTAGATTTTGAATAATTTACATAAATAATTTGTGTTTTTCATTAATCTTTAAGTTTTTTTAGTAACTTTTATATACAATATAATGGCACTATATGAATGTGACAAAATAATGATACTTATCTATTTATACGTCTTTACAGATAGATTTCTCAGACAATGAGTAGGGAATTGTTGAAAAGGATCTTGTTTATGTTCAAGAGTCATCATCTTTCACAATGGATTTGATAAACCAACGTTGTTTAGACGTTCATTATGCATTTGTACGAATTTCTATGGATATGGATAATCAATGTTTTTGATGTAAATGAAAAAAAAAAAAGTCTTCTGTAATGTACAGGAATAGTGGTGTTCAACGTTGTCAAATTCTTGCTATTGATGAAGATGTTCCTGAATCAAACTATAACTGAAGAATTATATTAGAAAAAGTCAAGTTACAAGATGTAAATTTTTTTTGTAGCATTAGATTTAAAGTGCGCTAATGCTGTGTTTGGTCTATCAGGTCATGCAGAAAAAAGAGTATGCTTGTGGTGTGAAGGTTTGAAAAATGAAGAATGTGGAAAGTTAATAACTCTTGCAAGTCTTGATCATTGGTATAAAAATAGGGGAGAGCGGGGCTAAAAGTCATAAGGGTCAGTTGTCATAGTCGCTATTTCGGAATGTTATAGCTGGATTGATGCTGCAATTTTTTTATATTATATAAATGGTGCTGAAAGATGACTGCTCAGTTGATTTTATGAAATTCGCGTGAACAGTGTTTCTACAAATCCCTGTGGGGCAAGTTGTCCTATTTTAAAGGGGGCAAGTTGTCATATAAAAAAAATTGCCTCCATACTTTTATATAGTTGTAAAAGTCTTAAATGAATGTTAATAATACATACATTGCTTATTATAAGTAATAAACATCAATAAAATGAATTAGGCATAATATTTAAGATTAATAATAAGCCTTAGTAAACATTAATAAATGATAGTGATAGTTATAGACATTAGACAGTTATAAAGTTTTGCTTACTTGGACTTTTATCCTAACATTTTTTTTTTTGCTTTATCAGATTTTAAATCATGGTTCGCAATTATCAAAGGAAAACCAGTAGAGGTACCACTGCTAAATGCACAATCCTTGAAGCAGTGAAAGCTGTAAAGTTACATGGCAGAAGCATAGCCCAGGTGTCTCTAGATTTCAACATCAAGTATAGAAGCCTACAACGCTATTTGTCAAAAGCCTCTACAGTAGATCTTCAAGAAAAATCGACAATACCTTCATTTCACACTGGCTACGTACAACCTAGGTTTGTAGATTGTTAATATGTTTAAGGATTATAACATTTGTTTTTATAAGTGACTCCATAAAATAAGTATTTATACTGGTATATATTTTATATTATTTCAGGCAAGTGTTGACACAGGAGCTTCATCTTGAACTCTGTATTTACATGCAAAGAGCTTCAGATATTTGCCTTGGCCTTACACCAAAAGATGTTAGGAAACTAGCATATCAATTAGCAGATGCTAATAAATTGGCTATGCCAAAATCATGGATGGAAAATCATTGTGCTGGGAGAGATTGGTTTACGAAAGGGCCAAAAGCAAGTTGGGGCCATAACCTCAGCAGAAAGAGGTGCTTTAGTTACCTTGGCATGTGCTGCCTCTCCTATTGGTAACAGTATTCCACCTTTTTTCGTATTTCTGAGAGTCAATTTTAGGGACCACTTTTTAACTTCTGCACCACCTGGCAGTGATGGGGACGCAAATCCATCTGGTTGGATGAAGGAAGACACTTTTTGTAAATTTCTTACTCATTTTGTAAAGAATGCACGGCCTTCAAAGGAGCATCCAGTTTTGCTACTGGTTAACAATCACTTTTCGCACTTGTGATTGAATGCACTGGACTATACGACAGCAAATGGAATTATTATGTTAAGTTTTCCACCCCATTGCACCCACAAGTTGCCGCCACTAGATAGAACAGTCTATGGCCCTTTTAAAAAGGCTGTAAATACTGCCATCAACAGTTGGATGGTCAGTAACCCTGGAAAGGGTATGACAATTTACAATATTCCAGAGATAGTGAAGGTTGTTTTTCCATTGAGCATGACACCAAATAACATACTGAGCGGATTTTCTTCCTGTGGCATCCACCCATTTAACCCTCAAATATTTACAATTTGGGCCTGTGCTTCAACTTCAAGTTTGACTTTGTCATCACAGGAGCCTTCAACATCTCAAGCCAAATCAATTTCTGAATGTTTTGAGCTTGCATCTCCAGATAAAGTAAGGCCATTACCCAAGGCACTAGAAAGAAAGCCTTCCAAAAACACACGCAAAAGAGAACTTCGTCTATATTGACTGATTCCCTTTTCAAAAATTTTATAAGATCAGCGCAGCCACTGCCAAAAAAATGCAAAAGTTCTGCTAAGAGAAAGGGAAAAGGCAAAGCAACAAAAAAGCATACACAAGACTCATTATCATCATCATCATCATCACCATCACCATCACCATCACCATCACCATCACCATCACCATCATCATCATCATCATCATCATCATCATCATCATCATCATCATCATCATCATCATCATCATCATCATCATCATCATCAGAAGAAGATGAAACCTACTGTATTATTTGCATGGATACTTGGGCTAATAGCAGAGATGCTGAAAAATGGATCAAATGATGTGGGTGCTCAAGCTGGGCACATGAAGAATGTACAGCAGGAGGGTCCAGCTACATTTGCCATAACTGTGACTCTGATGATGATTATTAATGGTCATTTTCAAAGTGTTTTAGAGTATAAATTATAATATAATTTATATGTTATTTTTAATATTTTTTATAAATGAATAATATAATACTATTTTCTATTTGAAAATATTTTTTTTACCTTTTAGACCTATACTTGTGATAAAATATAATTATGACAACTTGCCCCTCTTATCATGACAACTTGCCCCGACGTTGGGGCAAGTTGTCATACCATGGAGCCTTCTTTAGAAATGGTGGCATGTTATACTCAAATGGTCTGAAGCTTTCCAAAGTTGTTTTTTAAACAAATGTAATGATAAACTACCATATAAAATAGTTTTTATGAAAATTGACTAATTAGTTTTTGAAATATCTTGAAAAATATAAAAAGTATGACAACGTGCCCCGCTCTCCCCTACAGTGTTGAAAATAAATCTAAAAAATCTAACATGCAACAATATATGAATGTGATACATCCAAGGATGTATCACATTCATATATTGATGTATATCTATCTAGAGAAGAGTCCAGATACTCTAATTCAGCATTGGTCCCACCTCCTGAATTACATCTTTTAATTAAAGTTGTTTCTACTTTAGGATGTCTACATATGGATATATGGCCTGATTTTGATGACTGGCAGAAAACTGAAAGTGTTTATCAGAGAAAGCATCAAGGTGGAGGTTGGGACGGAAATAATTCTAACAAGATCCTGAAAAACCTGGATGAATTTGATAAAGTAGTAGCATTACAGGTTTCTTAACTGAGACCTATAATTCAGTGTTTGAAAAACTTTAAAATAGTAAAAGGTTCCTGTTTTGGTCAAATTCTTTCGACAGAGTATAAAATGGCATTTACTGAGTTTAAAAATTGTTTCCTTTCTACCCAAGAGCTTGTACAGGCTCTATGAGAAAAATGTTATTTAAACTGGAAGTTTCACATCTTGCTGTGTCATGTTCAGCCAATTGTCGAACACCATAACTGTGTTCTAGCTAAGTTTGCTGAACAGTGTGGAGAGGTTATTCATTCTAAATTTAAACCTGCGTGGAGTAGATATAAACGTGCAGAAGACCATGCTCAACATGGAAAACAACTGTTACCCTCTGTTATAAATTTCAATGAAAGGAGACTTTAATTTATCTTTAACTTTGACATATTGCTTTCTAAAGTACAGGAAAATAAATAAATGTATATATGGATTGTGTAACAAGTATAAACTAATATTGTAAATATTAATTTTTTGTGTTTTAGTTTTTTACATGTAACAGTCTTTATATGTAACAAGCATCTAAAATGTTTAAATGGAATTAGGGCCCCATTAATTTAATCTTTTTGCTTTGTTTGTTAGTTTTAGTTCTTTGTTTTGATTTTAAAACACTAGTGTCAATTTTTTTTTGACAATGGCCGTCTAAAATGCTTCAATAAAGGTAGATCTCTCAATTTTAATTTTTTGTGCCATTTGTGATCCTTAGGACTTGGTTCCAACTTTTATAGTTTAAAAAATTTATATTCTATTTTTATAAGACACATATTCTTAATTAATATATATATTTTTTGTAATAGGCGTCTAAAATGGTCTAATGGGTATCGGACCCCTCAGTTTACCTTTTTGCCCTATTTGTGACCCTTAGCACTTTTTGCTTAAATAAAAAAAATTTTTGTTCAAGTGACACGACATAAAACATGGCGGTCTCTTTGGCCAACCGTGTGCATACAAATTTGCATTCAAGGAAATTTTTTTTTTCTTTCAAACCCAAACCATATCTATAATAATATAAAGTTTTTATAGATTGTATACATTTAACATTTTGTATTACAGTCTAATATCACGAATGCAAATCATGTAAATTTCCTCTTCATTTTAGATAACGAAGCCTTCAAAGTCAGGTGCAACTAAACGAAAAGAGGCAGCAACAATAAAAAAACTTACATTATTCTATACACCTATTTAAAGTGGTTGCATCAGCAATGGAAAAAATTGCTCTAATGATGTGGTCATTCATGAACAGTTCGATATTGCCAATAATCATCCTAACACAGCAGAAAAAGTGTACCCATTGCCACCATTTACTTATGTTGCCTGTGACCCAGCCAGCTGGCCTAAACAAATTTTTGATGCTCAACGATGTGACCTAGACAATCGTGGCCCACAGCAGGTTGACACTGACTTTCCATGCAACATTGCTGCAAGGCGTCAATTTTTAATGGTCCATTACAAACGTGCGATGAATAATGGAGAAACTGTGCCTCGATCACGTCTTGTGTATTCGGTAAAATCTGACAAGAAATTTTGCTTTTACTGTAAACATTTTGAAACAAATGAAAGTCCGTTTCGTAGTGGTATATGGGAGGGACTATCAAAGAAGTTAAAAGATCATAAAACAGGCACTTCCCATCAAAAGTGTTTCAGACAAAAGATGCAGATTATCCATAGATAAACAAGAAATGCAGAGAAAAAAGAGACCCAGTACTAAACGAGCTACAGAAAAGGATTGCGAAAAAAATCAACAATAAACAAACACATGATCATTATCTCAGCAACAAAATCCGAATGAGTTAATTCCTTTTCTACCTATTTTGCAATAAGTTAATCCAATTTATTGTAAAAGAGGTGTCGACCTGCAAAAACTAATAATATTTAAGAAGATATATGAACTAATGATATTCAAGAATTATGCAATAATTCTGGATTGTACTCCAGATATTTCTAATCAAGAACAGTTAACAGTCATTTTGCGTTTTGCTCAGTGGAATGCAGGTAATGAAGTAACAATACAGGAAGCATTTTTTAGATACCTTCAAGTTAGTGACAACTCAGGAAATGAACTTTTGGACACATTTTCAGGGCAAGCAAAGGAGTTGAAACTGAATATGTCATACTGTCGGGGCCAATTGTATGATAATGGTTCTAGTATGAAAGGGAAGAATTCTGGTGTTCAGTCACAAATTCTACAAAAAAAATATGAAAACATCTTTATGTGCTTTTTTGCTAATCACTGCTTGAATTTAGTTGTGGTTGTTAGTGCAAAGTCGTCAACTAAAGCCTTATCATTCTTGAGTGTTCTGTCTAGGTTGTACACCATATTTTCATCATCCACAAAGAGCTGGAGCGTTTTGAATGAACACATAGAGATTGGTGTTTAAAATCAATTGGACACTCGCTGGGAAAATCGTATCAACTATATTAAAACTCTGCGGTATTAGTTTGGTAATGTTTTGATTGCACCGGAAAGACACCGGAATCTCCCTAGATGTCATGAAAAATGAAATCAGAGCAACTGAGGCATTAATAGAGAAGTATCGAGAAAATGGAATCAAGTGCTGAGATCACAGCCCGTGAAATTGCAGAAGAACTGAACATTCCAAGAAATTTTCCATCAATTCGCACCAGTAGGAAGAAAAAAATGTTTGATTATAAAGGAGACGACGAAAGCGGTTGTCAAACGCCCCAATTACAGTTCAAAACTGAATTTTTCTTTGTGCTTGTGGACTAAGCTTAACATTCTGTACGGTTTACAACAAACACATGATGTGGCTGCTGTATTTTCATTTCTGTTCAATCAAAAAAAACCTCTTCCAAGCATACAAAGACAACACCCTTTTACTGAAGTGCCAGAACTTTCACAATAAGATGGGTAATATAGATCCATTTGAAATGGAGATGGAGTTGAAGCAATTTATTCATCTAATTTTGGAAAACAACAAAAAGCTCAAAACTACAACATATTTTCTGAATTATATCAACAGCAAATGTCTCCAGGAGGTATATCCGAATATTGCCATCGCTTTCCGTGTTTTGTTGATTTACCATGTGACAGCAGCGACTGCTGAAAAAAGCTTCAGTAGACTAAAACTTATCAAAAATTCTCAACGCTCGACAATGATGCAAGACCGGATGTCTTCTCTAATGAAAGTGAAAGGAAAGTGCATATGTCCGGACGATAAACTGTGACCACCTTATTGAGGTCTTTACAGACTCAAAAATCTGTTGAAAACATTTGGTTGATTCTCATTGAATAACAGTTTAAGTTATTGGCATTGGTGTGATACCGAACTGCTTCAATTTGATTAATCTTTTAGTATAGCTTTGTAGCAGGCAGTTAAAAAAAATCAAATTTCTAAATCATCTGATCACGCTTGTGGAATGAGTAATACCAACATGTTCTGTCTTTTATCTCGAAAATAACTTTTCGAAAATAACTTTTCGATGCATAACATGGGGCCCAAAACCAACTTATATTTTTTTTGGGGAGAAGGGAGGGGTGAGGGGAGCCACTAGCTGTCTGGTACGGCACTGGCAACAAGTTTAACTTTTTTTCCTAAAATTTTTTAATCAAGAATAGACTAATAATCTATTTCGCATAAAAACAGAAAGTTCAAAGTTTAACTTGCACCCGCAAAATTTTTTTTCCAAGATGGCTACGCTAACTCCGAAATCGTCTATTCATAGCTTTAGCGAAACGGGTTTAATGTACGTTCTCACGTGAATTCCTCGCGAATGATTGCTGAAACCAATCATTATGCATCAATTGTGGCAGTTACTATGCAATCAAATGTACTAATCATTACGTAATTATTTTGTACTAATTTGGCACGCAAATAATTAACGATTTGTAAATAACGTCCAACAATATTGGTGTAGCAATTGTTACAAAAACAATTATGCAAAAACCAAATTATTACCCTTTAAAGTTTTACATGGATCACATTAATAAAGTTTATTATATGTTAACAAGAGTTTAAATAGAATTAATTGGAATATTCCACCATTTATTAGAAAATTTAAAATCAGTTATAAAGTTTAAACTTGACTTTAACATTCTTAACAAAACGTGGAACAAATAGCTAAGTGCTCGTTTAGTGTCTAAATTTCTACTGTGAAAGAATATTCGTTAAACTTCGGTTGTGAAGTTTAACGACTATTTAATATTTGAATAGCTAGTATTCGTTAAACATTGTAACCGAATTTTAACGAATATTCGGTATTCGGCCTTCATTTAAATTCGATCAGCAAAGTTAAACGAACTTCGCTAGTGCTGAGTAACCTAGATAATGTAGTAAATGGCGCTACTTGTGATAGCACTGGCATAGATTCTAGAGGTTGGGATGTCGAAAGCTCAGGTTGAGTGTTTCAAACGTATTAGTTATACCAAAAAGCAAGCAGCGTAAGCGCAACTTGCTTTTGGTGCATGGCTTTTATATTTTCTTTGAGGCTAAGTTATTTAAGGTCATTTTATATTTAAATAGATTTTGTAATAATAAATTTAAAGTTTATACAAAGAACTTAAAGCCAATAATGGGACCAATAATGGTTCTAGATCAGCATAAGAATTTATGCATACGTTATAAAATTTCACTTTCGAGAATTTTACGCGGCTGAAAAGTTTATTATATAAACTCTTTTTTCTCCATAGTAGTTCCCGTTTAACAAACATTTGTTGAACAAATATATTTTTTAAACGAAAATTGGAAAACGAATATAATCATACGCTACAAATAGTTTAAACAAATATTAAATAACAAATAGTTTAAACGAATATTTTTATACAAATATTTGTTCGTTAATATTCTTTAAACAATTAATAGAGGCTCTATTAGAACAACACTGTCCTAATTCAGTGGGCATTCGTTGTCCAGAGGCTGTCCGTCAGACCGTATTATGGACAACCCCCGAAAGACCAGTGCCCGCTGGGAAAATCAAATACAACCTTCAGATTTCATAAAGTTCAACATTTATTTTACATCTTTAACTGTGGTTAACAATCACAATACTCATCCTATAAAAAAAAATTTTCAAAATCCAAAAGTTATAGTAATAAAAAAAAAAAAAAAGAAAATAATGGAGGCTTAGAAAAAGTATAGGTAGACATATTTTTTTTAATAACTTATGTTATACAGAAACAGAACCATTTGACAAATGAAAACTTAGGTATACCCACCAAGGTCCGGATAAATAACTAGAAGTTTAAATGTTTTGTGTTTGAAGTGTAAGCATACAAAACATAACAAAATAATTTTTATGTTATTCTATTACGAGCTCTCTTCAAATGATCACTTATCAACTCACCGACCAAATTGAATTTTGCTGTTTCTAAAAAAAAAAATATACCATATAAATCATTCTTGCATTTCAAAATGTAAATAACAAAAACATGAAATAAGAAACGAAAATTTTTAAAATGTATTTGTTTAATAACATTTTACTTTTTTTAGGAAAACTTTATACATAAATGTAAATAAGAATATACCAACAAATAAAACTTTACGTTGTTATTTAAAAATATTTCACTTTCATCAAGCCCTGTTATATCATTTTTTTTATCATAAAAAAAATAAATTTTCAAGCTAAGTCAGTTTCCCCAGAATATCTACCGCAGATATAGACTTTTTGATTTCAGACTTTAGGCCTGACAATTCTATAAATATTGCATATTGAAAACCTATTATAAAAATAAAGATAAATAAGAACAAAATAACAATGAAAAATTGTTTTTGTTTTCATTGAATTAATTACCATAACATTTTTGAAAAATGTAAACATTTATTAACATATGTGCTTCATTTATAGGCTATAAACCTAATGGCAGTTCATCATAATAACAAAGTGCAGTGATGCTTCTCTGGAAGTCATTTTTAACTTGATTAAGAATCGTTTTATGTATTATTCAATAGCTAGTTAAAAATACATACACATTTTTTAACTTTTAGAAAAATATTTATCTGGTTTTATTCAGCATCTGATCTGTTTTTATTCAAATGTTGAAAAAAAACAGATGAAAAACTGAAAATTCTTTAAAGAAATTACAATTGGCAACTTTTTGAACTGTAATATCATAACTTGCATCTTTTATGTGTGATAATTTTTGTTCTAAATTAATATTAAAAAAAAAAAAAAAAAAATACAAAAGATTGCTCACTTTAATCTTTTATATGGACTTACATTGAAGTATTTTGTTAAAAATATTAGGTATAACCAGTTTTTAAAAATTATTATAAAGTTTGCATATATGTGAGCTAAATAAACAAAACACACCAAATTGTTGAAGTTTAGAACTTGATGCCTTTTAATCATACTTTATAAGTGCATCTTACATCTTTTTACTTCTTTAGCCAAGATTTAGGTTTGACAATATTTATTCTTACCAGTCTTCATAAGATGAAATAAATATTTTTGTATTTTTTTACTTAACACACAATCATTTCTTTAACTTTTTTGAAATCAATGATTGTTACTACTTAAGTCAGTACTAGCAATTGTTGATTATAAAATCTTGAAGAAGTATATTATTTAGACGAATAAAGAAATATTTTCTTAATATTGACACTTTATTTTTCCAATATAAATTAAACAAATAAATAAAATACATATATTGACTAAACTATATCTTGACTCAAGTATAATATATATAATATGTGTGATACATGCATTTTAGGGTCTTCGATTTCTAAAAATCAAGAAAAAGTTTTTTTTTTACCTTTAATTCATAGATATTTAAACTTTTTGAAAAATTATATAATGTTTGTGTGGCAAAGCAATTGGCAGTTGGAGTAGAAATAATCTAGAAAGAAATAGCTTTATAAACATTTATTAAAAGATTTAGATATGAAATGTTTTTAACTTAAACTTATTTTGCTTTAGGTAATGATCATTTCATTATACACTATATTTACATCTTTGTTACTTGAAATTAAGAATGGTAGATTAACTTTTTCAGAATATTCAGAAGTTTACATAAATCAAAAAAATTATTAATAAAAATAATAGTAATAATAACAATAGTAGTAATAATAATAATAATAATAATAATAATAATAATAATAATAATAATAATAATAATAATAATAACAATATTATATATATATACATATATATATATATATATATATAATATATATATATATATATATATACATAGATATATATATGTATATATACATATATATATATATATATATATATATATATATATATATATATATATATATATATATATATATATATATATATATATATATATATGTATTTATACATATATATATATATATACATATATATATATATATATATATATATATATATATATATATATATATATATATATATATATATATACATATATATATATATATATATATATATATATATATATATATATATATATATATATATATATATATATATATATATATATATATATATATATATATATATTAACCTGTGTCAAAAAAAAAACAAAAAACACTATACTCTCTAATCTTAGTCATTTGACCCAAAAAGACTATATTTAAAGTTATAGAACTGTAGGAAAAGTCTAACAGGGTTACGTTGATGCTGCGTTTTTGCAATTTTTGTTAAAAATAAGAAAATTTTTAATTTTTTAAATATTAAATGTTTTTTTTTTGTACTTTTTAAAAAAAATTGCAAATACTAAAACTATCTTTAGCCGTTGATTTAGTGTTAAACAATCAATTCAATTCTACATTGCAAAAACAGACTAGTTTTACTTTACGTTTTATTTCCAGCTAAAAAAAATATTGAACAAAATGGGCAAAGCTAAAAGAAAAATATATAGTTATTCTACCAATCCAAGAAGAACTTGTTACCTCTAGAAATATCCCATCAGTGGTCTACCAGATAGAGAGCTTCCTACTATTGGAAACAGTTTAAAGTTTACTTTTAACAACTTAATCCCTTTAAAAATTTTACTACTTAAATTCATTCTATTTAATTTTAACTTATCTAACTCAAATTTAAGTTAATCAAAATTAAATTGAAAAAATACATAATATAACTATTTTTTGCCAGGTACTACTTATATCTGCAATCAAACAAAAGCTATAAATTCAAGTCCTGCAAGGAAAATATGGGTTGTCCTTAGAATAACGGTAGATTTGATCTTGTTTGTCGAGACAACAAGTGTGACAGGTAGGATGGAAATAACTGTGCGGTGAAAGAAGTTCAGAGAGTTTCGAAGCAAGCAGGATTTGGAGGTGCAGAGATGCTTTAAAAAAAAGCAATTCAGACTGGTTCAGTCATAAGATTTTATGTTTTATATATTTTTTAATGTTCTGTTTTTATGTAATATTCATCATTTAAACATTTCATGCATTTAATAATTTGAACCCCTAAAAAGCAGTTCTCATTTTTTCGAAAAAAGCTTTGCAAGATACACAAAAAATACATAAATTTGCTTCGACTGACAAATATTCGATCAAAGAAAAAAGCACAATCAAATAATAAATTGTGTTTAGAAGAACTTGATTTGCTTTTTGACATATCCAGATCAGATTTCAAGCAGAGGATAAGCCAGGATAGAGATTATAAAAAAGTTCAAGAAGACTTAACTTTCCTGGAGGATCAGAGAAGAGAGAGAAAGATGAATATTTCAGGGGAAGACAAGGACTACTTAAAAAAAGTGATAATTTATTTTGCAAGTAGAATAATTTTTTTATAAATTTTGCTGTTTTTTTAACCATTTTCTTTTTGTTTAGATTGAAATAAAGCTTGCAAAATTAAATCTGATTGAAAGACAGAAAGAGAAAGAGAAAAAGAGAGTTCAGAAAAACACTTCTTTGTTACAGAGGAACCTGAGGTTTCTGAAAATGAAGATATAACATCTGAGTATTCAGTTTCTGAATATGATTCAGATATCTCAGAGTCTAATCATATTTCTTGTAGACAGAAAAACAACAAGATTCTCATACAGCTTACTGCTGAAAAACTTATTGACAAAAGTTTCA
>NC_061164.1:30082322-30239822 GCF_022113875.1 Hydra vulgaris
GTATTGAGGCTTCTAACTTCGATTGAATTGTTTGAAAAAGTTTGCTACTATGCGAGGTACTCCCTTTTTGTTAAATAGGTTAAAAACAATAATTTTTTTAATCTTTCCAGTGTTCTAGTAGCCTGTGTTTCTTTTGAATGTTCAGATCAATTTAAATTAATTAACAGTGAATCTACTTCTGAAATTATAATAATGGAAGCATTGATCAACTGCCAAGCTAACAAGTTTTCTTCATTTTTATGTCTAATTGCTTTGTCATCAGTTTTATATATTCCTATGAGATTAATTTATACTGATTTTGGCTTAGAAAAATTCAAAAAACTTTTTAAGACAATTATTTTTCCATTTCGTTCAATTAAAAATCAAGATCAAAATGTTTTAAATATTTTATAGTGTAATACTGATATTATGTCAGTGATGCAAAATAATGATAACTGGACACCGAACCATTTTGTACCAATTATTAAAAAACCTAAACTAATTTCTAGTAATAATAAGAATTTGGCTATAAAAAACGATACTACTTATCCTTTACACTTTTTTAGTCCTAAAACTGAAACAAATAAAAAACAACAACTTGATTCTGCAAAACATGTCAAAATTTAATCTAAAATTAACTTTAAAAAAGACAATGCTTTCATAGAGTTGCCTTTTGAACCTTCTGTAGATTCAAAAATAGTTAAGTCATTAGACTCCAACTCAGTTATTATTCCTTCATATAATGAATTAAATTCTTTGTATGATGTTTCAACATATCTTGTTCGAGGTAAACTTTTAACTGCTGGCAAAGATGATTCTATTTTGTTAGATATGGTAAACAAAGTATTTTGTCCTAATTCTATGTTTGTTTTTCCAATATCTTTTAATACAAAAAGATCATTTAAATTTGAATGGCTCAGCCAGTTTTCTTGGTTAGCTTATTCTAGCAAAGAAGATGGAGCTTACTGTCTTCCTTGTACTTTGCTAGGTGCTAGTATTCCAAATAAGTCTGGAATATTAAATTTAGTTTTCAAGCCCCATCAAGAGTGGGGTAATGCTGTTCGTGATTATAGAAAACATGAGGAAAGTTGTGTTTTACATGAAAAACTTATGCTTTTATTTAATGCATTGCTTTCACGTTGCAACTCCAAAAATAATGTTATTGAGGTTGATTTAAATAATTCTCGTTTGAAACTTCTTTCTGATAATAAAAAAAAATTAGTTCCAATAATTAAAATAATAATATTTCTTGGTAGAAACGATCTAGCATTTTGTGATGCTAGCAAATATCATCCTGATATTGGGGAATCTTCTACACAAAAAGTTGGAATTAGTAACTTCATAGAGCTTTTAAATTTTTGTGTTGATGCTGGTGATCAAGTATTAGCTAATCATCTTTCTTCAAGTCCAAATAATGCAACCTATATATCAAAAACTACCCAAAACCAACTTATTGATTCTTGTGGGAAAGCAATTGAGAAAGTTTTAATAAAAAATGTCAAGCATTCAATTTTTTTTTCAATTCTTTGTGATAAAGCAGTTGACTGTTCAAATACTAAACAAATGTCACTTGTTTTAAGATATGTAAATTCAAATAATGAGATTAGCGAGGATTTCTTAAGATTTATTGATTGCAAGACTGGTACATCTGGTCTTAGTCTCTAAATGTACTTAATGCACTTCAAGAGTTTGGACTTGATATTCAAAATTGTAGAGGCCAAGGGTATGGCGGTGCGGGTTGTATGGCAGGTAAATATGAAGGAGTTGCTTCTCGAATAAAAGCTCTTAATCATAAAGCTATATTTGTTCATTGTGCAAGCCATAGACTTAGTTTAGTAATAGCAGCTGCATGCCAAGTTCAAAAAGTAAAAAATCTTCTTGGCCGAGTAAAATAAATATATTTTTTTTTAACTTATCTCCTAAACGTAGTAACTGTCTCAAAAACTATTTAAGTCCAAATCAAGAAAAAATAATAGATACTTGTCGAACAAGATGGGTTCAAAAGCTGAGAGGTCTTGATGTTTTTTTTTGATAATTTTATACCTATTATTCATGCTTTAGAGGAGATGGGGTTAAATGATTCTAAGGAATATAGCAGTGAAACTGCTTCCAAATCCTCTTTTTTTTTAAGATTATTAACAGATTTCTCTTTTATTGTAAGTTTAGTTATTACAAAACAATTAATGGATTTAATTCAATTACTGTAACTCTTCAAACTAAATCTTTTGACATATCCCAGCAGTGTTTTGAAATAACTAATCTAAAAAATTTGTTATTAGAAATTAAAAATAAAATTGATATATATCACACTGAATGGTACGCTATCGATCTTAGTTTGGCCAAAACTCTTGATATACAAGAAGTGAGACCTAGATTGTGTAATGTCCAGGTTTACCGGGATAATTATCCAACAAATACATTTTGTGACTATTTTAAACACAGCATTACATCTCCATTAATTGAACATCTTATCAATGAGCTAGATAATAGGTTTCCAGAAAATGGCATGTTTGTTTATAAAGGTCTAGCAGCAGTTCCTTCAACTGTACTGTCCAGAATACAAGTTAAAAAACCATGGAAATCTGATTTTTATGAATTTTTAAATTTCTATTCATCTGATATGCCTCATTTTACTTCAATACATGCTGAGTTAGATTTATGGGAATTATTTTGGGAAAACCAGTCAAGTATTCCTTCAACTGTTGCTGGTACTTTAAAGTCCATTGACATGAGAGGTTTTCTAAATATAAGGACAGCATTTATAATTTTAGGAACAATTCCAATAACAACTTGTGAATGTGAGAGAAGTATTTCAGTTATACGTAGGCTAAAAACATTCTCTAGAAGTAATATGATTGAGTCTCGCTTTAACTCTTTAGCATTAATGTCCATACATCAAGAAATTTTTCCAGATGTTGAAAGAGTCATTGACATTTTTTCAAAGTCAGGTGAAAGACGTTTAGATTTAGCTTTTATTTAGTAGTGTACTAACTTTTATTTTACTTATTTCTAATTTGATTTTTATCAAATTAGAAATAATTATCTAATATTGTGTGTGTGTGTGTGTGTGTGTTTATATATATATATATATATATATATATATATATATATATATATATATATATATATATATATATATATATATATATATATATATAAATATATATATATATATATATATATATATATATATATATATATATATATATATATATATATATATATATATATATATATATATATATATATATATATATATATATATATATATATATATATATATGTCCAGAAGTGGAGGGCCAACCTTAGGCAATATTACTTTACACTCCAGAAATGGAGGGCTAACCTTGGGCAAAATGACAGTATACAGATGAAGTGCAAAGTCCTATAGCTTACCTTCTCGTTGGTGCACTTTGTTAAGTAAATTAGGCTTAAAATTACATGTCTAATTTATGAACAAAATAGCCAAGGCAACATTTGTAAAAATTTCTGCTAAAAATGGATACTGCAAAAGCAATACAAAATTTAGTTATTATTCAATGATATAAACAGCGACGCCACTAGTAAAAAAAGCTGTTTCTCCACATTTTATATTGACTATACTTAAACCCTAGAGAGGTTGCGGGGGGGGGGGGAGACGTCGATAAAAAAATTTCGCATCACACATTTAAAATGCTAGATCCGCCCCTGTTTATATATATATATATATATATATATATATATATATATATATATATATATACATATATATATATATATATATATATATATATATATATATATACATATATATATATATATATATATATATATATATATATACATATATATATATATATATATCTATATATATAAATGTATATATATATGTATATATTTATATGTATGTATATATACATATATATATATATACATATATATATATATATATATATATATATATATATATATATATATATATATATGTATATATATATGTATATATATATATATGTATGTATCTATACATGTATATATATATATATATACTTACATATATAAATATATATATATATATATATATATATATATATATATATATATATATATATATATATATATATGTATATATATGTATATATATATGTATATATATATATATATATGTATGTATATATATATATATCTTATATATATATCTTATATATAATATATATATATATATATATATATATATATCTTATACATATCTTATATATGTATATATATATATATATTTATATATATATATATATATGTATATATATATATATATATATATATATATATATATATATATATATATATATATATATATATATATATATATATATATATATATATATATATATATATATATATATGTATATATATATATACAAGTGCAAAACCGAAAATAAGTGTGAAAGTGTGTTCATGTTTATTTCAAAAAAACTTAAACAACTTTCTTATTTTGGAAAAGATGTAAATTTTATTTATACATTCAAACTTAATCGTAAACATTGAACTCTAAATGATAAGCGTTATAAAACCTGTCGCAAAACTTTCACGAATATGAAAATGGAAATAGATTTTGTTGCACTCACATTTGAACAGGAAGCTAATATTTTAGTACATTTTTGATTTTCTAATATACTTAAAACCCATAACTGCGCTATACCTCAGGTTTAGTGTCGTTAAACTGTAAAAAATTTCATAAGTGGCAATTAATCTGCAGTTTTTGTAAGCCAATGATAAACTTGTTGGCCCTCAACTTTATTGGCTGACTGAGAATTTTCCGGGGCTATTTAAGCAAGTGGATTGTTTTATGTACAACAGCTTAAAACTGAATTAAAAAAAAGAAATAGTTTACTTAAAATTTTCGGTTCTCCTAAAAATGTGGCACCCAGGGTTATAACCACTCTAGCCACACCTTAATACAGCAATATTATTAAAGACTCCGTTGTCCTATTGACGTTTTCTACTATATCACGACACCTATTCTCTCTTTCTTATGCCTTTCCACCTTTTCTGCATCTACCAGGGTATATGTGCCGTATTGCCGCTGTCAAATTTTGACGGAGACCAAAATTGCAAGCCTTATTTTCGTCTTCAAAACAATATTCTCTGTCAACATCATCTTTACTCAAGAAAGTTTGTAATAAGGCTTAGCTCAAAGAATAGTTTTAATAGCTAAAACCATAACCTGATTAAGATTATTTGTTGCCCGGGGTTATTTTTAAGGTAGCTTCCTTTTTTTGAGTGCTACAACATCTAAAGTGATTTAAGAACTTAAAAAAACGGTCCTTTTGATTATTTTATGGCCACCGCCTTACCGAACCGAACTACCTCCACATAGTCTAGTATTGCCCATTATAGTCATGGACCAGGAGTAAAAATGGTTTTAATCAGCAGCATTAAAACCATTCTTACTGCTAAACCAAATACCGATACATCAAAATTTACAATATAAAAAAAAAAAAAAAAGCCAAAACCGCTCACAAAAAATGTCGCCAAAAACTAAATGTTAGTTACTTAGATGCAATTTGTATTTTTTGCATTTCACTCGGTGGCACAACATCCTCTCTAATTTAATTTAGAATATAAGTAAATATACTTACCTATAAAATATATGTACATAAAAATATTTTAGTTTACTTTAAAATTATATAAAATATATGCTTATATAATAGATTTTTTCTTTATATAATTTATTTTTTACAGCAATTTTTTTTATTTATATAATGAAAAATGACAATTAGTATAATATTAATTTATAAGTAAATTTTATTTATATTCGCTTGCCTATTACTTTTTTGTAATTCATTTTTATATAAATGTTTTTTTTACAATTACGGTAATTTAATATTTTTTTTATAAACTATTTTTATATGTAAATGCAAATTCATTTTGAGGAACTATTAAACTACGTAAATTAATTTGAAAAAATAATTAATATTTATATGTAAAAGTAAATTGCTTTTTTATTTAATTTTTTTATTTACTTATAAAAGTAAATTTTTGATATAATCTGTTTTTACATAAGTTACTTCTGAAAGTAAAAAAACTTACTTTATAAAGTAAGATTCGTTTCCTAAAAATAAATTACTTTTTTGTAAATGTAAATTCAATTTGAACAATGACAAATACTTACATAATAAACTTTTTCAGAAAAATTTACTTGAGTAAGTAAAAAAAAAGTAAGTAAAAGTGCCATCCCTAATAAGAACGCAGATACTATACTGTATAAGTATATATGTAATAATTTATTAAGTTGTTGTTAAATTAAATCTATGTTTGTTTTTATTTTATTAAAGTTAAAACGGATGCAAGCAATATAGAAGACAATAGCGTTACAAATTGAAACAGAACTTTATAACGAATCATGTTGACGATTGGACAAGAATCGCAGAAAAGCACCATTGTCGAATGGTTAGAAATCAAAAAAAAAAAAATTTAATTGCATAAATATATTTAAAACTTAAGCCTGATTTAAAATTTTTAATAATCATGTGTTTAATACATGTTATTGTCCTTTAACTTATGAAAAACACGCTTATTTTAAACCATAAAATAATATATAAAGTTGTTTTTAGTATAATACAGTCGATTATGCTAAAAACAACTTATATAATTAAGAAGACGGGGTTTAAAAGGAAAATAAACGGACTTTAAATAGAATTGCACGATGAAAATTCATAACAATCTCATGCATGATCCAGTTAGTTACCAATGACAAAATCACGATTGTAGGAAAAATAAGTATATAAAAATGGTTGTTCTGCCAGTTCTTGACCCGCACTGGCAAGCCGCTGTTTAGCCATCGCTGGCTAGCTACGGCTAGTCTATGATAAATCCTAAGAGCAAAACGGAGTTTTGTCTGTTTTGGTTGCCGAAGCCGGTCCAGCGCGACAGCATATACAGGACCAGTGCCGGACCACTATATCCTTGCTGTCTGGGCGGTATTTAGAACAATTTATAGTTACCGAAATACCGGTATTAAAAAAGTTGATGAACTTTACTTCGGTATTTGAAACAACTTCACCATTCGAAAGCTTAAAAAGTTCAAAATTTTAATTGATCTTATAATTAGAAACAAAATTCATCATACAAAATTAAATGTGGTTATGATATTGCTTATTTTTTGTTAAATTAAAATGTTATTCAAAATTCCAAACGGTAAGATAATTAAATTATACATTTTATTATCGTGTTTCGAACTTTTAGAAAATTTGTATTTTACACCGATATGAATATTCAAGATTTTGAGGAGCATTCCAAAGCACATGATAAAAATTCTCCATAGATTCATTTTGTAAGAAAATAAGCAGGACAACGTGTTAAATGCAAATCGTGTAGGAGAATTATAAAAAGACGAGGAGGTTCTACAAGCGGTCTTCATATCCATTTAAAAACGGTTCATAAAATAAGAAATGTAGGTAGCCTCACTGTTTTAGATTCTTAAAAATTTGTACAGACATCAAAACCTTCTGTAGTTATTAACAAATTTTTTAAGTGATAAAATGGATGATTCATTGCCAGCTATTTTAGCTAGGATGACTGCGTGTGTATCATTCAACATTATCTGCACATCATATGATATTAGAAAAGGCTTAACAGCCAGATGCTTTTCTAACATACCAAAGGATAACAAAGCAATTCACAAAATGATCTTGAATTACCGTAAAAATATACGAGACAAAGTAAATAAAGAATTATCGTGCCGAATTGCTAATGGAGACAGATTTTCTCTAACTTTTGATAAATGGACATCGATAAGAAATAGACGTTACATAAATATTAATGCCAACTCTGACAAAGAATTTGGGAATTAGGATTAATTTGTGCTTTTGGAACGATTCTCGCAGAAAAATGTGTTGAGCTTGTCGATGATAGGTTAGGTGATTTTAAGCTTTTGATCAAGCATATTGTAAGTATTACCAAGACAAAGGTAGGCAGGTTAATTGAAGCACATTAGCATATGTTTAGCGCATGGAATTCAGTTGGCTGTTATCAATGTACTCTACAAAAAACCTAATAATGAGTCTGTATAATGAAGAAGATGCTAATGTTACATCAGTTTCTACACCCAGATTTGAAAAAGAGAAGAATCCCACAGATGAGGACGAATTAATTTATGAAAATGGTTAACTCATAATCTCTACTGAAAACAATGATGATAGTTCTTCTTTTCTAGTACATCAGCAAATGTTTCCATTTATTAAAAAAGTTCGAAAAAAGGTCAAAAAGGTTTCGCTCTTCGCCTGCAAAAAATGACAAAATCATACAAAAATATGTAAAAGAAGAGTTTAGGAAAGAATTGTCTCTGGTTTTAGATTCAAAAGCACGATGGAATAGTTAGATGTCTATGATAGAACGTATAATAATAATAATCTAATAGATTTAAAATTACCTATGCACCTATGCAGAGTTTGAATTGTTGTCAAATACCCTTTCAGTTTTACTTCCTTTTACGAAGTTGAAGCAATCTGCCGACAAGATGCAACTTTGTTATTTGCAGATGCTGATATTAGATTTATGATGAAATCAATAACTGGCAAACCATGTTCATTAAGTTATGAATTGAAACCAGCTTCAAAAGTACGTATTCTTGAAAGATGAAAAGAGATTTCAAGTGTTTTGCAATATTTACACGATGCTGACTCCAATGAAAATTCAAGTGATGATAAAACCGATAGAGATTATGAGTTATTTCCTATAATTACCAAAGCTGCAATCGCAAACTTGCATTATGAAGCTGCACCTGTAGCAACATCTACTTCAGGCAACATTTCAAATTTAGAGACTAATATAATATTTAATGTCGATGATGATGAAGTTGATCAAAGAAATGAAATTTCTCTGACTTTAAAGGAAAAGTTGGAGATGACAATATCAAAAAAAAATTTGCACCATTTTAACTGAAAGTGAAATCGACCGAAATAAAAAAATCTCACACGCTAAATAAAGAAAAGAAATGTCATTTTATGAGACAAATGGCATAAGGGGCAAATACTTAGTTTTAATATATAATTAATTAAAAAAGTATTCAACGAATTAGTGTAGAATCAGAGAGAGCTTTTTCGGTAGCTAGCTTAATCTGCACCAGAGTTCGGTCAAAGATGGGATATAATTCGCTTAACAATCTATGTTTTCTGAGGTATATTATATTAACAACTAACTGCAGAAAAAGTAGAGCCTTAAAAATTTATGTTTTCTTCGTTTTCTTATGAATAATATAACTAACATTTTACTGAATTTTGTTTTTCTTTTTTTATTCTTTAAATAAGTTAAAGTAGTTTTTTTTAATTGCCAAACCATTTTTTATTTATATTATTTATTCATTCGTATTGTTATAGGAAAAATATTAATACCGGTATTAATAGCGCAATCCCGGAATTAAGAATTTCAATACAAAAAATTCAATACCGAAATACCGTACTAAATTTTTAGTCCGGTATTCCCAACCCTATTTCCGATGATTCAAAGACATTGATATAATAAAGTATCAGCAGTTGCCATCTATCATTAGGTTGGTTCTGAGTCATAGACAGACATCGGTTAAACGGGGATTTAGTATCAATAAAGATGTTCCTCACATTATATCAACAAATGATGTTGTTTGGCAGCGCTCTGTGCATGATGCCATGCTTTCCAATCTGTCCAATTTTGTAATCTTGTCCAGATTACATCAAAAATAAATACTGCTTTCAAATCTGCAATTCATGTTTAAGGAAGAGAAGTTAAAAAATAAAAAATATGAATAAAAAACAAAGAATAAAAAACACTGCTTACAATGCTATATAAGAAAGTCAATATTTTGTTTAAAATTTAAGAGCTAAAATATCATATGGGTCTCCTTACAAAAACTTCATTGATACAACAAAAAGGTTGTCTTAAGATTGAAACAAGCCAAAAAGAAAAACAATATACCATTGGTCAGCAAAGAAAATGCTTTAAAAAGGAAAAGCGAGGAGAAAATGGAAAATGTTGCTAGGTTGCAGGGAACAATATTGCTATTAGAAAAAAAGCGAAAGAAAGTTAATTAGGAATTGTTGCTTTTGACAATTTGTTTGTTAATATAAGTTATCTATGCTGATATCTATGCAAACATGACTAGTTAAAAACCTTCAATTATTTTTTGCTTAACAAAAGACTGCTGAAAAGTTCTTTGTGCTTAATAGTCACATATGACATACTTTAGAAAAAAGATTTTGAAAACTTGTCAAAGTTTATTACATTATGATTTTTGTATTGCAACTTTAACCAAGTTTAACCTGAAAATTGCTTTGCACAATAATCTTTCCGAGTAGATAATGCTTTTTAGTTTTTGATTGTTTGTTTTTGTTTACTCAATTAAACTCATTCATTCTTAGTCATTTTTTTGTTTCTATGTCATTAAAAGAACTATATCATGCGATATTTAATAGCTTAGCCTGAATATCGATGTTTAAATGTTTTTTTTAATGTTATCTTTTTTTATACTGTGATATTTTTATCTGAAGATATTTTTATACTGTGATATTTTTATCTTTTTTTATACTGTGATATTTTTATCTGAAGATATTGTTGGATTAACAAGGATGCCACTACAAAAAGTAATTACAAACGACTAACCTAAAGTAGTCTCCGTTATAGACCAACTATTGCATAAGATAGTGTAAGCTATTTGTAGATTTCAATACCTTATGCATATATAGATATTTCAGTTGATTTTTTTGTTTGTGAAAGATAATTTATAAATTAATTTATGTGCACAATTTTTAATTTTTTTGAAGATCATCTGAAACTTATGTTTTTTCTGAAACCTATGTTCTTAGTGTTCATTCACAGTCTTCCCTAATAATACGATCTATACAAACATGTATAGTAAGATCCATACTAAAATCCAACTTAACTTTCATAAGTTTCATTTAAGTTTTAAAAATTCATTGCAAATGTTAAAAATGGTCAGGAAAATTCATCAAATTTTTTCAAAAATTCAGGGTACTTCATATAAATAATTGGCTACAAACCCTGTGTTGACAACACTGCACATTTGCAATTGAAAGGGAAGTTTGACATGAAAGTTTTGATTAATAAGAAATATAACAATAACAGAAGATTAAACATTTTGAATAATTTTTCAAAACTAATACGCAGTTTTCAAAGTAAGAGGAATTCGTGCCGTGTATTTGTGAAATTTCTACGAATATTTGAAATCACGGAAAATTGTGAAACCAACAAGTATCAAATTGGAGCGCGGATTTTGAGCAAGTGGCAACATTTGCACAATATTAAGATTAAATCGCATTATGTTTCTCACGGAGATACTTACCAAAGGAGAAAAAAAAAAAAAATGTAAAAGTTTGATATTTTGATATGAAATAAAAAATTATTTAACCAATAAAACTTTTACTAATTACTTCAAATTTATTCCTATTAAGATATTCCTATTACCGCTATTACTGGTTTTGAAATTATTAAGTACAGAAATACCGGTATTGAAAATTGATATCGCTATAGGATGCACTACTAGTCTCACGCTTTTTCCATCGACTGTTTTGTTCAAAATGTCTTACACAAAGAATTTCGTCGTTTGGTTAATGAGCACCCTACAATGATATTTTTTTGAATAAGACATCAGCAGCTTTTCACCATCCATATTTTATCTTACCACATGCTTATTGGAACAGCATTAAAGAAATGCTTCCTTATTTCTACGTATCAAGGTACTCTCCTTATGGTAGGTCTTCGCACTTGTATTCGCAGGATATGCAACAATTAGAGAAGTTTATGAACCAGAGTGTTTATCAAGAAAATATTGAAGAGTTTTTTTACTGTTAGACGTTCTGATAAACTCAATAGGGTACAAACTTTATAGATGAATAACCTTTTTTCCAGATGTTGGATCAGTGGGAACTTTTAGAGGTACGCACTCACTTGGTTAATGATCTATTTAGTGAAAAAAGCGTAAATAAAAATATAATCAAAAGAGTTCATCGCTTCAAACCCAGGAACTTTGCGTTAAGTAACCCTGTTTTAGTAGAATTACTCAACAACGCAAACAGAGTAGAAATCGTGAAAGCTGCAAGAAAGTTGAAAGCATTGAATATTTTTCAAAAAGTATAAATTAACACGGATCAAACTGAAGTCAAAGGGAAACAAACAAAAGAACTAATTATCGACAAAAACGAACGCAACAGAAAACTCGCTATACAAGAAACTATCAACAAGCTTTTTCGATAGATATTCGAGAAATAAGTAGAGTCTAAAAAGTGATGTAAATTGCCAAGAAAATACAGTCACCTGTATTGATTGTATACTAATGCAAAGTCACTAAAAAACAAGTTTGATGAAGTATCAATCTTTAGACTCAATTTCTCAGGTTTGACCAATAAGCTCACAGTATTTTTAGCTAAAGTTGTAGGTATATAAAAAATAAAATTTTTTTCTGTTATCTTAATGTCTGAACCTTAAAGTTTTTCTGAAAGGCAAATGAGTATATTTACATAATGTATATGTATATATATTGAAACCATACCTACCATAAAATTCATTCAGTGTTAGTCTAAAATACGTTTTATTTAAAGAAATATTTTACATAGCACTTTTTTCAATAGAGGCACTTTTTGAGAAAAAAAACCGACATTTATGTAGGGCATATAATTAAATTTAGTAACAACTTATAAGCATATTTAATAGAATAAATAAAACATATACTAATAGCACTTTAATTTTGTTCACATTTTGAAGAAATTGTAGACATGTTTTTATTAAAGGAAACCAACAAAGTACTTTTAATTTTAAAAAAAAAAAGCAAATTAATATTTAGGTATACTTACATGTGGTGAATTTGATTAATCAAAAATCAAATAAAGTGACGAAAACATTGATTCAACAGCTAACCTGAATATTACCAAAAACAGGTTTTCAGACGCACTAAATTATTGTTTTTTAACTAAAAAGAAAAACCGACATTTTAAATAAAAAACAGGATAACAACAAGTTTACTATTGGACTTAGTGGTAGCAGAATTTGCAGCTAGAGTTTTTCAAATGGTTAAACTTTATTTGAATATTCCCTTTTTTTTTTTTTTTTTTTTGTTTTGTTTCAAATAATACTTTTAGCTTTTGATGCAAATAATATGAGCATAGTGTTATGTTTGAAAAATTTAAAATAACGGGTAATTACCCATTCGGTTTAATAACTTTAATATCATTAAAATTTTTAAATAAAGATTTTGTAAACTTGAGAATGTTTTTTTTATTCATTATATACGTCCCAAATGATTATTTTTTTTATCATACGACTGAATACATTGAATATAACGGTAGCATACATTTAATGTAGCGTTAATTACCCGTTAGAAACTAAGAAATCTAACGTTATGTTTTTTAATAAAATAACGGCCATTTTTTTTTACTGTTTGTTACATTTTATTTTAATTGTAGTCAGCTAAAAACATGTTACTTTTAAAATTCTATCAAGATCGGTAAAATCTGATTCAATATAACAAAGTGTTTAGCATCAGGAATTAACTTTTGTAACTAAAAAAAGTTCTAAGGCTCTAATAGATTTAAGAGTCTCAATTTCTATATCGATTCCACGAATATGATGTGGAGATTCCATTGGGTTTTAAAAAGAGCAGTTAAATAACATTAGGCACTATAAAAGCAGCAAAAGCCATACTATATTAGAATTAATTTAATATAGTGAATATATAATTAAGAACTAAGTAATGCTAAATAAACCAACCATCAAGTTTATTTTATTTTTTCAAAAATTCTGAACAGGTTGATTGATCAGTTTTAGAAGATAGTTTTATGCCGATGTCAAGAGTATTTTATACTTTTATTTCGAATTTTTTAAACAAAATTTTCTCAAAAAAATACAAAGACCAGTAGTCTAACTATAGGCGAGTTGTGGACGTCATTGTAGACATAGTTGTAGACGTGGTGGTAAACGTCATTATTTATATGTATTTTTTAACAAATGTTTATATAAATATATACACTATTTTGAATGTATTTCAAACTATGCTTTTTTATATATGTCAAAATGGTTTGATCTATACGTGACCTATGTTTAAGTATCAAATATAGGTCAAAATGTTTTGACCTATATGTTAAAGGTATGCTTAAGACGTTATTTTTTAAATTGCAACCCAATAAGAAAAAAACAATTCTATATAAACTGCAAAAGGTAAAAATTATTGTAATATTAAAGTAACTGGGAATACTGGCATCTATTGTCCAGCCAGTATCGGTCCATAGGATGGTGCAAAGGTTGCCACGCACCGGGGCTCACAAAATTTATCAAATTTTAGAGACCCTATTTTTTGCAAGATAATCTGATAATATGAATACGCTAATTTAATATTATTATTAGTCGAGTTACGTCATTTTCTAGGCTTTTCCATTTTAAAGTAGTTTCTAGGCTTTTCTATGCGCGGTTTTTTTTTTTAATTTTATTTACTAACAACGCGTATTACGGGTTGCTTACTGTTGGTGAAAAATAAATATTTCTGTTTATTTAATAAATCGAATAATAAATTTACTAAATGTACACAATATTTAATATTTTATTACGGTATTACAATACTCTTTTTAATTTCGTAATTTTTTTAAACAGCAAACCAATTTTTTTAAACCGCAAACTTCTTTATGGTTTTTAAGTAGTTTTTGCAGTTCCCGCAAAAAATGAAGAGCAAATTTAAATACGCCATATGTATCAGCAGCTCTTCAAATTCTAAGTTTTTGTTTACTCACACTAAAACTGAATATGATCCCGTTTTGGATGGTTGATCTTTCTTTTATAATTTTTTATCTTCTCTGTTTACATTAAACACTATTAATCATCGAAGTTAAGTTATAAAAATAAGAAATTCTTTAAATTTATTGCTAAAATTGATTCTAAATAAAAAAAACAATACTTTTAAACTAAAAATTAAATTATCAAACTGTAAACAGCATTGCGAAATGGTAGTATTATACTCAATTATATAAATACTAGTGTTGTCCCGATATGCCCCACAAAAGTCAATTTACTGAAAAAAAAATTTTTTTTTAAAAATCATATTCTAAAAGAGGATAAAAAATACTGTCTGAAAAATATAAACTTTTTATTAATAAAGCAAAATCGCAAGAGTTCAAGATAAACCTTTTGTCGCTGTATCGCTTAAGAAAATACGCAAACTTTGTTTTTCGCAAACTTACTGATGCATTTTGGTACTTTTCATGCATTTCGGTATTTCTAAAATCAATTTTTTTTACAATAACAAAGCACAATAATTTAAAATAATTTATCATAAAAGAATATTGAAAAAAATTTATTTTCGGCTGAGATATAAGGCTTCAGGCATAACTGTCCCATTATGCCCCGCTGTCCTGATATGCCCCACTCTACCCAACTTAAAGCTTATGAAAATCTTACCTTCGAAACATGACTTCAAGGGTAACATTTCTAGCTTACCAGTGAATTGAATTATAGCTGCTGAAAACTGGTCTAAGTTCGATGAGATTCTTTGTTTTTAAAACTCTTTGAAAATGGACAATAAAAAAAAACATATATCAGTTATGGGGCCAAAAACAATTGGAATCAACTGAAAAAGTTATACGCTCTTTTATATATTTGGCAACATTTAGGGCATTATAAAATTATATAAAAAAATAAATTTATTTAATTAATTTTGAATTCTTTTCCGGATTAACAGAAACTATGTATCATACTACATGATGAAATATATGTTAAAACAAGTATACTATACCATAGTGGAACTATTTTTGGTAGATCTTAGGGTAACCCAGTGGATTTGTTTAAATCTCTGTTAAAGATTATGACTGTTTGTTGAAACGGGATCTAAAGGTCTTAAATAATACCATAAATAGCGATATCAAAATTACAATCTGATTTTTTGTTTGAACGGATTAATTTGACCAATCAAACAATTTAATTAGTTAGTGCAAGTGTAAAAACATTTGTGGTGGTACCGTGACTACCAGGTTTTTTTAAAATATAAACATTTATTTCGGGAAAACCATTGTAGCAGTAGATGAAAAGTATTTATTTATGGATTTGGTACACCTCATAAAAAATGGTCGTTATTTTTGGTTAACTAAAAACACTAAGGAGTTAACATTTGACGATAATGGAGTAACCAGGGTTGCAAAATGTTCTCATTTAAAGCAGTTTTGCAATGCAGAATCTAGAAGCTATCTGACCTAATGAAACTTCTGTTTCTCTAAAACCTGTGAACAACAGTGTCTTGACAGTTTTAAAGGTATCTTCTAAAAAAACTTTAGTTGCTTTTTGGCTATAACATGATTTATAGTGATGTTATTGATACTGTTATATTTATCAATAAAGTTATTATTTGGTAGAAAATTTTGAATGTCGAAGCCATCTGTGCTGATGCAAGCCATAATAATTCCACTGCAGGCTTTTATCAATAATTCTCACGACAACCGTTTAAATTTAAACGGTTGTCGTGAGAATTATTGATAAAAGCCTACGATTTGGTGATATGGCTATTAAAATGGGATGTCCCCTAGGCAAACATATTAAACAACTTTCTAAAGATACTATAACGTTAAATAAAGTTTTGGACTACTAGATTTATGTAGATATTAATTTAACATTACATAAAACTACGTTCTCATAAAAACTGATCAAGAACTTTTAGATGAAACAAGGTTCTATTCTCAAAAATAATTTTGTAGTTTTTAGAAAAAAGCAAACGAATACAAATATATATATATATATATATATATAATATATATATATATATATATATATATATATATATATATATATATATATATATATATATATATATTAGGGTGATTCAGATTGTAATAGAAAAAAAAAATGTCACAAAAAATATTCTCCTCAAGGTTGCCTGTGTTCCTTTATCACCTAGGATCATGTGTGACCAAAAATTAGACTAAAAGAAGCAATTTTAGGGGTTGCCATGTTTTAATGAATTAACCATTGGTAAAATTTTGTGATTTTCTCAAATTTCGCAAATTTGTTTTTTCATTGTTTATTTATTTATAATTTAGAAATTGATAATATGATCTTCTGCTGAGGTGTGGCTTGTTGGTAAACCTACACAAACTCTGTCGACTGCCAGACTTCCTTCAAGAGGGGATGTTCTTCGGAGGTTGCTCTTCCATCATATAGAAGAGAAACAAGAAGTGAAAAAAAGTATTCAGCAACAATTGAAGCAGTTCTTGTTATATGGGAGAGAGGAAAAATTCCAACTCAAAGAATTGACAATGCGGAAAGAAAGTTAAAAAAACTTTATGACGAATATCTGCTGCTGAAAAAACACCGAGGATCAAAATTGGACAGCTGTCAAATGAAAGAAGGAATTTTCCACGCTGACCTTGAAGAACTTTTTGATATTTCAACCAAGAATGCATCAGAAGTTATGAAAAACGATGAAGATAAAGCATTTTTACGTCAGCAGCAAGAAGATCCATTAAGTTGTAGAATGGCAGGAATTGATCGGAATTTAACAGCTCGGGAGGCACGGAAACGAGTCCGAGAAACTAAAATGGAATTGAGGCGTCAAAGAAGTCAAGCGGAACTAATGGAAAAAACAGAACTCATTTCTTCTTCATCAGCAGTTGACATTGTGAGTGAAAGTAGCTCTAGTTCCTCGGATGATGATGTATATCAGACTCCTTCCGCTTCCAGCACACTGAGCACAAGTGGTTCAACGAAAAAGAAGATGAAAGTTCTAACAAATAATGTTGTATCATCTCTTGATCGTGTTAATATTTCTGATCGCCGTGCACTCTTCGTGGTTGGAACAGTGTCTCAGGCTCTTGGTCACTCGGTAAAAGATTTATCATTGTCGTACAGCACAATCCGCAGAAAAAGGCGATCTGTTCGTAAAGCGGTGACTACAGCTGACAAGGTTGATTTCTCTCCTGATGATCCACTTCTTCTGCATTGGGATGGAAAGCTCTTACCTGATATCACTGGTGGTCAAAAAAAAGTGGATAGAATTGCCATCCATGTGACTGGTGGTGGGGTGGAAAAATTGCTGGGCGTTCAAAAGATTGATCGAGGTACAGGTGAGCAACAGGCTGATGCTTGCATGAAGGCTCTTAAAGACTAATAATTGAAAGAACTTGTTCGGGGACTGGTTTTTGACACTACTTCATCTAACACTGGGTTGAACATTGGTGCCTGCACAATAATGGAGCAGAATCTTGACTGTAATCTTATATGGATAGCATTCAGGCACCATATGTTTGAAGTCATGCTTTCCACCATTTTCACGACTGCATTTGGAACCAGTGGAGGACCTGAAGTTGGAATTTTTAACCGTTTCCAGAAACAATGGCCAGCAATCAACAAGGAGGTGTTCACTATAGGGAATAAAGAATTTTACAACTGCGATTTTTTTCTCAAACTCCGTGAAGAAATGGTAGTATATTATAGTGAAGCAATTAAAGGTCAACAACCCAGGGATGATTACTTAGAACTCTTGAATTTGTGCCTTATTTTTCTTGGAGGATCAACTACAACATCGGAGTTCAAAGTGAAGTTTCGGGCTCCAGGTGCAACACACAATGCACGTTGGATGGCAAAAGCTATATATTGTATAAAGATATATTTGTTTCAGGATCAATTTGTTATTACTGCAAAGGAAAAGAAAGGAATAACAGATATAAGTCTTTTTGTGGCATTTGTATACGGACAGTTTTGGAATGAAGCTCCGTTAGCTGAACGAGCACCATTCAATGATGCCAAGCTTCTTCAACGGATTCAAGAATATCCAAATCGTACAATTGCAATTAATGCAGCAAAAGCTTTTCATCGCCACCTCTGGTATTTTTCTGAACATCTAATAGGATTGGCTTTCTTCGATTTCCGTGTCGACAACAACACCAAGAGAGACATGGCAAACAACCTGAAACAACAGCCAAGGCAGAAATCTCTCAAAAGACTTGATGCTGCCACATTCGATTGTCACAGCCCATTGCCTTCCTTCGTCACACAACGCACCGCAGAACTTTTCGATCTAATTTTGTAAAATGGAAAAGAAAAAGCTGAATCATTTTTAATGAAAGAATCTTCAGAGTGGGAAATGGATTCAACATATCTTGAAATGAAGCACAAGGTTGGTCAAATGAAAGTCGTCAATACTATAGTATTGATTTTTTTAACATTGAACATCCACAATCCACAACATATAAATAAGAAATTGATAATAAATAATTCAGTAATATAATATAAAAAATGTAAAAATAAAAAATATTTTTTTTACTTTTTGTAACCTTTACCAAAATGTGACAAAACATGGCAACCCCTAAATATCATCCGATTTGATTCAAATTTTGGCCAATAACTACTATTGTCATATAGAACAAGGGCAAGCTTGAGGAAAACTAAAGTTTTGAACCTTCAAATTTTGCATCACCCTAATATATATATATATATATATATATATATATATATATATATATATATATATATATATATATATATATATATATATATATATATGTGTATATATATATATATATACATATATTTATATATACATATATTTATATATACATACTGTTATATTATCAATATATGTTAGCTGCTTTATTTAAATTTTTTAAAATTCAAAATGCTGACGCGTTATTGAATTTGTAATATTAGGCGCCGTGTAATTTAAACACTATGTCCAATGTTGACATACCTATGCCAACATGCGCAACTCGTCAATATGCCATTATAAGAAAAACACACGTGGCTTTTAAAGTATTCTGCAGAACTATAAGTAATTCTGCAAAAATACCGCTGTTCATAATTAAAAAAATTGTACAATTAAACAGAGCACATTATTTTCTATCTTTTGGTATATTGTTTGTGTGTATTTCGTATTAAAGATGAGTGACAGCAAAAACAGTTTTACAAAGTTGTACAAAAGAAAAATATTAAAGTAGCAGTGATGATAGCTTATATGATGAGGGCACAATATTTTTTATTGAAAAATTGTATACAATATTATTTTATTTAAATTTATCACCAAATCTAAACATTTGAAGTTTTTATATTTATGTAGACTTCGATTCTGATAATGATGTTTAGATTTGTGGCTTCTTGTTGAAGGAGATAAGAATGACCATAATATTTTTCATTTTACTAGTGTAACAGGACCTAAGAGTCAAAATTTTCACAAGAGTCAAAGCCCATAGACTATGTTGACTTATTTTCATTATAGAAATTTTGGAATATTTAGTAACAATTTTTGATCCACTTTTCAGTTGTTTTTTAGAAAAGTTTTGAAAAATGTATATTGCTACATTTGTACGCTATCTTTATAATTTATAAACTAGTCAATGTTCAATATCGTTTCGCTTTCGCGTTTGAAGTAGTTTTAATTAGTTATCAGGCTTTTCTGAACTTGAAAGAGCGCGTTCTAATAATGCACGTAAAAGGTTTTAACTCACTATCAAGTGAGTTAAAACTATTTACTTTTTAAACCCAGCAAAACCCAGACTGGTTTAGAATTGGTCATTATTAAGTCAAAATTGACAAAACGTTTAGCGACCAGTTATTGACCTAAAATAGACGCTTGATTTTTGATCGGTATTTCAAACATTTTGGCATAAACGTTTATTAAACGTCGATCAAACGTTTAGAATATCGACTTACATTAGTCATTATCTAAACGTTGGATCGACGTTCAATAAACGTATATATTAAAATGACTTAAGGATACTACGAATTTTGAGTTTTATTGAGTTTCACACAATATAAATTAAACGGAATAAAAATATATATATTGCTCAAATAATAATTTTTTAACTAATGATAATATTCTAAAAATATATAATTTTTTTCCATTTAATGCAAATATTTATTTAACATAGAAAGGACGAATGACCTTTTATATATTTTTTATTTGAAGATGAAAGCGTCTATAAAAAAAAAACCCTCTTATTTTATAGTTAATGCATTTTTAAACTTTTTGAATGAAATAATTTTTTTTTAATGAAAAAATTAATTGAAACGGACACAAATTTACGTCGCTCTGACGTCAAACGTAAACAATTGAATTGGCAGTCCTGTTGAATGGGGTGCATTTCACAGAATAAGAGGAAATCCTTAAGGAATTTGTAATATTAAGGAGGTGATGAAAAAACAATTATGAGCGCATGCCAAAAAATAGAATATATCTTTATATTAATGAACAAATATAAAAAGATATCTAAGTTATGCGAAGAAGTGTAAGGTTAGTAGTACAAAGGATAACAAGATTATATTACGTGAATAAGTGGTTATTAAAGAAATTGGAAAGTTTGACCATGAAAAAAAGTGGATATATTTTTTAATAGTGCTAAATTTTTGTCATGCTTGATTTTATATAAACATACTGTTCGATGTGACTATAAGTTATAGACTATACAAGCTACAAACCCTGAACAGCATGTTTGTTTATAAGCATGTGAAAATTTAGCGTTATTAAAAAATAGGTCCACTTTTTCTCATGTTACAAATTATTGTAAGTATAATTATTATTTAAGTAAAAGTATCACTTTTACTTATAAATAATAATTATACTTAAATAAATAAAAAAAAAAGTATCACTTTTTGTGTTATAAAATAACATAACAAATTATTTATTATTGTTTAAAATATTTTACTAAAGTGTTTAGTAAACAGAGTAAAACGGGGTAAAACTAACACTTATATTTATAATTAATTTTTTTAATATAATTAAATGATTTTTTAAAATAATTTTTGTTTATTTTTGTTGAGAAAAATGTGCTCTATCTGAATATGTTAAAAAAGAAAAAGAATCTCTTCAAGTTTTTTAGTAAAATGAGTTTATTTGAAAAAAAAAAAAGTGTTCAGTTTCACCTGACAATTATGATAAAACTGAACATGCCAAAGACTTTGGCAAAGTATTGATAATTAATTAATATTTCAATTTTTTAAAATTGATTTAGATCTGTATAGGAAGTTGTTAAAAGTAAATTATAGCAAAGATTTGTACAGAAAATTGTTAGCATTTTAAAATATAAGATAAGTTTGAAAAATATTAGCATTCAGTTTTACCTGAAAACATGACTTTTTCAGTGATTCAGTTAGCTGTTTTTAGAAAATAACAATTTTATTTCTGAAAAAAGATTCTTGATTGTAACTTTTACAACAAATACATCTTCTTACTTTAATGTTAATTCTTTTTTTTTCTCCAAGATTTTAATGATAGTATTAAAATAAAATTAAAAAAAAAAGTAATACTCATGTTTAAACCTTTGAGTTTGCTACAAAAGTTATTAATAAAAAATTTTTTAATTTTTATGTCATTAGATAAAGCACAAAATTCTCTATAATCAATAACATTTTCATAAGTGTTTAATTTTCTCTGGTGTTCAGTTCTACCCCATTTTACTCTATCCTCTAGTAAAGAGGTTATTTATTAATTAAATATTATAAATAATTTACTGATTTGCTAGTTGTTATTTATTATTTATATTTATTTCTGCTACCAATGAGATGACATTGGTTGAATATTTTTAATATGTAAACTATTTGAAAATTTATTACCTATTAAATATATTTATTTTTAAATATGCAATATTTAATTATATATATATATATATATATATATATATATATATATATATATATATATATATATATATATATATATATATGTATCTCTCTCTCTCTCTCTCTCTCTCTTTATATATATATATATATATATATATATATATATATATATATATATATATATATATATATATATATATATATATATATATATATATATATATATATATATATATATATATACAGTGGCGACAAAATAAATAGCACACTTTCATAACCAGTTGATTTTTCTTTTTGGTACTAATATTTTTGTTTTTATTGCAACTTTTTTTTATATATATAGCATCAAAAATGTTTAAGGCATTTTAGCGGCCGTGCTTACATTTTTGAGGACATTTTAAATAGCACACATTAGCATTTTATTAAAAAAAATTAAATTTTTGTAATATATCAAAATATTATTTAATATTCTAAGTATATTCTTGTATATTTTTAGCAAAAAATAATAAAATAATAATTTTCTGTCAATTATGACGTGGTAAACATGGAACAGATCTTTCGAGGACAAATACAGGCATATCAAGATCGAGGATTAAACAATTCTCAAATAGCTCGAAGATTTGGTTGTTCTCGTAAGAAAGTTATCAGTGCTATTAAATTATTTAACAATACTGGTTCATTAAGCAACAAAAAACAAAGTTTCACGAACGAAAAACAACCCCCAGAGAAGACGCACCCATTCTTCGTATTGCTAAGCTGAATACTTTTGCTGGCGCACCAAAAACAAAAGAACATACTGCTCAAAATCTAAAACTCAATCTGTCTGTCAGCACAGTCAAAAGTCGGTAACGCAAAAATAAGCAGTTTGGAAGGGTTGCTCGAAAAAAACTATTGGTCTCAAAACGTAATCTCGTCAGCCGTTTGAAGTTTGCAAAACAGTACGTACACAAGGACTTGCGTTTTTGGAAAAATGTGCTTTGGACTGACGAGTCTAAGTTCAATCGCTTTGGATCCGATGAAAAGCAATATGTTTGTCGTCCCCAGAACCAAGAACTCAGCCCTCAGTATACTTTAAAGACCGTTAAACATGGTGGTGGCAAGGAGACTGTTTGGGGTAGTTTTTCATGGAGTGGAGTAGGCCCATTGTATAGAATTCAAGGCACGATGGATCAACATATCTACAAAGAAATACTGGAAAATGTGATGTTGCCATATGCCCAAGAAAATTTCCCTCTAGTTTGGAAATTCCAACAAGACAATGACCCTAAGCACACCGCCAAAAGTATTAAAGTAAAGCTTACCGCTAATAAGATTAACGTTTTAGGGTGGCCCGCACAGTCACCAGACCTAAATCCATTAGAAAATTTGTGGGAGGAAGTTGATAGAAACATAAACCGTTTAACTGCAACAAATTTAGACCATTTTTGGGTCGAAATAAAAGCTGCTTGGGACGCCATTACGATTGAACGATGCCAAAACTTGATCTGCTCAATGGGCCGTCGTTGTCAAGCGGTAATTGACTCAAAAGGATACCCCACTAAATATTAGTTTTCCTCAAAAAAAGTTTTTTTAACTATTTATACAAAGAATTTCCATGATTTTTGTAGCCAAAGGACAAAATTATAATTTTGTACAGGGTGTGCTATTTAAGTTGCCCCCTTATTCTGTAGTTCTTAACCATTTATATGGTTGTACTTTTTTTTTACATAAGTTACTTTCATTTCTTAATCAGTAATGTTATCTTTTATAACTAATATATTATTAGGCTGAAAAAGTTTAGGCCTCAAAAACTTAGATCTCTGCAAAATAAAGCATTACATTTTGGATATCAATCTGTGCTATTTATTTTGTCGCCACTGTATATATATATATATATATATATATATATATATATATATATATATATATATATATATATATATATATATATATATATATATATATATATATATATATATATATATATATATATAATTATATATTGATTATATATATATATATATATATATATATATATATATATATATATATATATATATATATATATATATATATATATATATATAAATTTAATTTATATATATATTACAGCATTTATAAAATGAATTTTATAAATGCTGAAGAAGTTGTGAAACAGGATAATATTGAGATGTTACGTGATATCGACTATAATGAGGATGATTTTGAAACTAATAACCTGAGTTCAGTTACTAGTAGCTCGGAAAGTGAAGGTGATGTAGGATCAGATAATAGCAAAGAAGAAATTGAGAAAGATTTGACTGATTTGGCAGTAACAAGTAAAATGACGCATGTTCAAGTGAACGGAGTGCTTAGTGTCTTGCGGAAGCATGGTTTTGATGTTCCAAAGGACAGTCGAACTCTTGTAAAAAGCACAAGAACAATAGTTACATACAAAAAATGCGGTAGTGACTATTTGTATTTTGGGCTTCGAAAAATCATCATGCAATCTTTAGAAACAGATGACCATCATGAAATTCTGAACTTGAAAGTAAATGTGGTATACCTTTGTACAAATCATCTAGCTTGCAGTTTTGGCTAATATTGTGTTCAATAAATAATTCTACTCCTATGATTGCCTTTTTTAGTGGAACATCTAAACCTTTTCAGTAGAAATTCTAAACCAAACTCCGTGAAAGATGATTTTTTGCAAGATTTTATTTAAGAGGTTAAGGAACTCCAAGAGTATGGATTTAGTTACAATGAAAAAACTTTTACCCTGTTATTACAGTCATTTATGTGTGATGCACCTTCTAGGTCTTTTTTAAAAATTATTAAAGGTCATAACAGTTTGTATGGGTGTGAACGATGTTGTGCAGTTGGATTGTCAGTTAACCATCGTACAATATTTGTTAACCCATGTTGTTTTAATGCAGAAAGACGCACTGAAGATAAATTCTTCAACTTGGCATATATAATTAGCCACCAACATGGTCCAAACACCATTAGTACAAATAACAAATAACTGTTTAAGCCTTTTTTCTCTGGACTACATGCATTCAGTTTGTTTGGGTGTGGTTAGACGAATGCTTCAATTTTTGAAAAAAGGAGATAGAGTAGTAAAATTCTGTAGCCGTCAAATTTTGAATATAACTGAAAAGCTCCTTGAATTAAGAAAGTACATCCCTAGTGAGTTTGCAAGGCGCCCTCGGGGACTGATTGAATTGGATAGGAGGAAGGGTACAGAATTCCGACAACTCGTTATATACAGTTCGAGTTACGTTAAAGAGCATATTAAAACCAGATTTGTACAAACATTTTTTAACATTGTCTGTTGCTGTTACTATTTTGCTTTCACCTGATAAAGATAAACGAGCTCAATATCTTGAGTATGCACGAAAACTATTAGAACATTATGTTCGACACTGTCAAAAGTTTTATGGAGATAATTTTGTTGTGTATAATGTTCATCATTTACTCCACCTAACAGATGACGTACGCTTTTTTAAATTATCGCTTAATGAAATTAGTGCTTTTCCGTTTGAGAATTTTCTCCAAACCCTAAAAAATATATTCGGAAACCAAAAAATCCACTTGTCCAAGTTGCTAAGAGGATTAAGAAATCTGAAAATATTAAACATATATCCACCTTGCCTACTATGAAATCTCATAGTAGGCAAGGTGGGGGTGTGTCATGGGATGGTCGGCTAGGTATGAATTTATCAATGTTTTGTTCTATAGCCACTTATAAGATTAAATTAGATAATCTTTTTGTTTTTTTCTCTATTAACTGTCATGTAGTAATGCTAATATTTTTGTTTTTTTCTCAATTATTATCCATAACGACATAATCCCTTAATGATATAAATTCTATACTTAAACACTATCAAACATAACTATGAATATAGAGACTTATAAGATTAAACTAGATAATCTTATAAGTGTATAGAGCTAGCAAAGCAAGGTGAATATAGTTTTTTTTCCTCAAAACTCAAGAGACTCAGAATGCCAAACATTAAGCGTGTACAGCGACGAACCAATGAAAAACGTAAGCGAGAGCCTACAGAAGAAGAACTTCGAATACGACTTTGTAGAAAATTCAGATGGTAAGGAGTAACTGTTTGATATTTTAAAATAACGGGCAGTGATTTTAAATTATTTATATTTAAAATTAAATTATTTACATTTAATTAGACTTAATACTAGTATAATAATGATAAGAGTGGAGTTATTGTGGTGTACAAGTTCTTAAAGGGATCTCCAAATACTCCTGACATATTATTTAAAATTAAAAAGCAAGGGATATATATATATATAAATATATATATGTATATATATATATATATATATATATATATATATATATATATATATATATATATATATATATATATAAATTGTAATAATAAATTCATACTAACACAAAATATTTGCCAATATCATTTTAAAACTACGCTGTTTTAAATGTAACTGTAATTGTAAATATTTCATATCGAAACTCAACTATTTATATAAATAGTGGCAAGCTTAAACAACTTCTGAATATCTACTATCATTTTTATTTATTGTTTAAAAAGTAAAAATTCGTTAGAAAAAATAGTAATAAAATTTAAATCTAATAATAGTTTAATTAGAACTTATGGAAATCTTAAAATTTAGTGCAATTTCTAAAAATATTTATTTAACCGAAGGAAAGTTTGTGGTCTTTATATACACAAACATAGTTTTTGAAATTTTCAAGAACTGTTAATAATAATCTTGACAATATCAAAAAACTAATTTTTGTTTTCTAGTTTAGAATTATCTTATAAATTATTAAGAATTTTATTCATTTGTTTTCAAAAATGATTATAAATTATAATCATTTTTGAAAATAAACTCTTTAATATATACACTTTTATTATGTTTTGACGAGAATTGTAAGTTTTTTAATATGAAATCATATTTTAATAGTACTTAGGAATCCATTTAATAAAAAACTCTTTGTTTTAAAACGCTTTTTATTCATTCCTTAAAATGCTTAGTATTACTTTTTCATATTTTAGATAGTGATGACAACAGTTATCCACACGAGTCCAATGGTGAGGTTTTATATCTGATAAAGAAATTTATGTTTTAGCTTTTATAATTTTAATAGTCTATTGAGTAAGTGATGTCAATCTTTTTGTCATTACCATTAAAGAAATAATAATTAGTTTAGTTTGTTGTGTTGTCAAAATGAAAGTCCTTCGCAACAGTTTACTCAAAAGTTATATTTAGTTGTTATTTTAGAAGAGTTGTCCAAGTTCCCCACTCCTCCAAAAGCGCTCAACAAACTAAGTTCACGATTACATTGTAGACAAATTAAATCTACCACTAATTTAGTCTGTCAAAGTTTTCTTGCTCATCCAAAGTTTACATCAAGCATTAAAACTTCTCAGACACAACTACCTTCAACAATACATAACCTAGTTGTACCCAAAAAATCTAGCCAATCATGTTTTCTGTTAGCTCCATCAAACATACCAATCAGGTCAACACCAAAATCGGGTAGATTTTGGTGTTGACCTGTCAGGGTTAGGGTTAGACTTAGGTATTGACCTAATCAGTTGCTTTGATGGTTTTGACGTGACTGGAATTGGCAGACCAACCAACTGCAAACCAACTGATTAGGTCAATATCCAAGTCTGTCTGCACTGTCAGATCACTAAAAGCAGTAGCTAGTGATTCTTTTAAAATAATGTTTTAATGTAATAAATAAAATTATATTGAACTATATATTGTAAATCTTTGCATAGATCGAAATTTTTTAACTTATATTTTCAAGATATGATGCTTTTAACTTAACTGAATTTCAGAATTCCAGAAGTCAGTTCTCAGTTCAAACTGTCACAACTCACCATAGAAATCTTAGAATTTAAAAAGCTCCTTGAGCGACAATAGATGCTTGCTGCTTTACTAGGTGCCAACAACTAAATGGGCTCTTTGGAAAATAGTATTGGCCCTATTGACACAGTTCAACAATACAAGTCGTTGGTTTTTCGTTGTGAAAGTCCTGCTGCAAGTACTCTTTTGGTAAGTTTTATAAACTTATAATGATTGTATAAAAATAGCTATTCGACTTTGCCATAATCAAGAATTGACTTTAATTTTTTTAATTTTAGTTACATTTGCTTAAGAAAATTGGTGGATCAGATCTGGGAAAGACTACTGCGTATGTTATGTCGCGACTTTTTACTAATTCTTTGATGTCACAAACGGACATGGAGGGTCGAGGAAATTTGGGGAAAGTTCCATTCAGAAGATCCTATGTATGTAAAGTTGCTGTTGGTAATTCGAATGTTAATTTTTCAAGGTTTTTTTTTTAATGTTGAACACATATTTTAAATGCAAATTATTATAACCCAGTTTTTTTGCTGTTATAAAAATAGACTATTTATGATCTAATATCAGACTGGTTTGGTAGCTTCTGTATTCTGAGGGTAAAAAATTTGGTAATGGATTAATTATTAAACTTCATTAATTTTTTTTTTAGATTCTATAATGTACAACTTCTCCAATATGTCTGTAGCTCAAGCACATAGTGCTATAGCCGCATATTTAAAACAGGCCTCATGGCAGTTAGGAGGACTGAAAAAAGACATCTTTGAGAATAAAGAAAACGTTATTAATGATGATCAAAATGTAGAGGAAGACGACCAGGAGACGAGTATGAACGATGATGTTGATCAAGAACCGGCGCCGAATAACAAAGAGCTGGCGCATGATGAACAAGAACCAGTGCACGATGAACATGCGTTGGTCGATACGCTTAAAAGATTTTTGAGAAAGCATAAACCAGAGTAAAATAGACTTTTTTATACGGATTTAACGTTACTGTAATATTGCTAGTGTTAAGATAAAATAATTACTGAGATTAATTTTTTAGAATTATTGAACAAATTCCTTCCTTCCTCCTCTTCCCCCACCCCTTCCTTTCCCCGCCATTTATGTGGTAAATCCCAACTAAAAAGTTTTACATAAGTTTATAATAGGTATATATAGTATATATATACGTAAGTATATATAGGTATATAAAATATATATATACAATAGGTATATATAGTATATATACATAAGTTTATAATAGGTATATGTAGTAAAGGAATATAGTAAAAAAAGTTATAAGTAGTTACAAAAATTCATAAAATATTTGTTTATTTAAGATAAGTATATAAGAATAATAATAATAATAAATATATATATATATATATATATATATATATATATATATATATATATATATATATATATATAAAACGTTTAGATCTATTCTAATAAACATAAAGTAGATCTAGCCTAATAAACACACACACACATACACACACGCTCACATATATATATATATATATATATATATATATATATATATATATATATTATATATATATATATATATATATCTATATATATATATATATATATGTTTATTAGGCTAGATCTAAGCGTCTAGAATTACACTAAATTTATACCCTTAAATTTGTTTATTGAATTAGATTTAATTTAATAATAACGCTTAATAAGACTAAATCTAAACGCTTCATATAAGTTTGTTAGACTATATCTAAACGCATTATATATGTATAATATACGCTTTATATACCTTTATTAACCCTATAATAGACGTCGAAAATACGTTGGAATCTAAACGTTTTACGGAGGTTTGGTCTAAACGTTAATCTGGATTCGATTCTGAACGTATAATCGACCAAATCTAAACGGTTATCTAAACGTTGTTTCGACGTTTAATAAACGTTTGTGTGCTTGTTGGGAAATTTTGATATTATTTATTAGTTTACTATATTATAATTTAGTTTAGAAATATTATATAAAGAATCATATTAAGATAAATTGTTATATAATTGTTTTATAAATGTGTTTAAATATGTTTATATAAGGTCAAATATATATATTGTGTTTATAGTTGGTACATATGTTTACATTATGTTGTTTCTATATTTTCAAAATGCTGTGACTTGGTAAACGTATAGAGCAAGATTTTTCAATCTTGACAGCCAAAGCAAGTACTTACAGCAGAGGGTTACACGGCAGTGTTTAGTGTAAAACGGTTACTGTTTCAGGTCTAGGTGTTTTTAAGCCTTTATTATTAATTATTCTGAAAATACATAATAAATTTTAATTTTGATAACACTTTGCGTAATGTTATTACTTATGTTCTGTTATATATGAATGTTATATTTTTCAAGTTATGATATATGGATGTTATATTAACTTACGTTGTGTGCTATTGTTGTTGAGATGTAGTTTGTTTTGAAATCTTTTGAGTTGATAGACATTTGGCTTACCTTAACGTTGGTATTTATTGTTAAAAACGATAAATAGGTATTTTCATTACTAGACCTCACTTCTTTTAATCATTAAAAAGCCTACTATTCTGTATTATATTTTCACTAAAAGCCTACTACTACTCTGGTAAATCATAACAGCTTTTATTTATGAGGTACAATCAAGTCTAAATGAAAAATTTAGTCGAAATAAAAAATTTAGAAGTTAAATTTTTTTAAGACTTAAAAAAATTAATTTCTGCAAGATTTACGAGATTTATTTATAACCCTGATAAATTATGCAAATGAAAATGCCAATTTGAATTTTTTAAATAAATTTGAAATTATAATGCCTGTCTTTCTTTTGCTTCATTTACAGCTAATGTAGTTCAGCCTATGAATTATTGGCCTCCATGTTTTAGAATATGCGATCATATTTTTCATGTAGGTAATCTTAGGCTAGATCAAGAAGTTCCGCCAACATATTGTTAACTACATCTATGATCTACTTACAGCAGTAAGTTTTATAATGCAATAATAATCTAATTTTAATTCTGGTATTAATCTTTGCTTAAATGTTTCGATTGCAAACTATTATTAGTGAAGAGAACCCATTTGCTCATACATTTAAAAACATGGCTGAAGTGGAAGATATAGAAGTTCGTCGAGCAGCTATAAAAGGTTGCTTAGTCTCAGTTGTAAAAATGTCTTTACCTAAAAGGCAAGATAGACGTCACTATTATATCCCTTTACATAATGAAGTTGCAGTTGTATTTGTTGGTGATGATGGTGCTTCACCTGCTTCCAGGAAAGTTGTTATTTTCCCAAAAGGTCATCCTCTTAAAACTATATCAAGAGGTCATCCTCTTAAAACTATATCAAGCCTATGGTTTAATCTCTATTTTTCCAAGTAATGATACTGGTAGGCATAATTAATTGGTTCAAAACCTTAAATGTGCTACATTGATAAGAAATCATGTAACATTATCTCAGTATTACAGTTATAGACTTTTAGTTAGACAATTAACCTAAACAAAATGATAAGCAAGCAGTGTGATGCCTTACACAAACATGTAAACAGCATTAGAAATGATCACAGACCATGTTTGTTCACAGATATGTTGTAGTTTGCCATAAACTTATGAAGGAAGTCTTAGAACTTATTTAATTTAATTTGTTAAATCTAGTAGTTTTAATAAAAAAAATGTTTGTTCTAGGTTTCGTGGAAAACATGGAAAACTGTCTGTGACTTGTTAACAATTAAGTTTTTATACATAAATATGAATATATCTTAGTATATTTTTTATTTCTCTGTATATGAATATTTTCACTTAAAAAATATTGATATGCACATACTCTTGAATTCTTTTTTTTTAAATTACTTTAGAGTAAAATATATTGACTGATCTTGCTGTGTTTTTTTGATAGTGCTTTATTTTGTACACTTTTAGATTATGTATTGATATCTAGATTCTTCGTTTAATTACAATTTATTGATGTAAATTATTTTTTTTTCATATTTTCGATAAACAACTTATATAAACTTCAAAAAAGATATGAATTTTAATTAATCTTAAGTTAAAATATAGTTTTTGATTAGAAAAGATCACAATTTGAAAGATTCTTTTACATTTTTTTATTATTCATTATTTTATTGTGATCATTTATTAATAACAGCGAAGAATTTATGTGTAGGCGAAAATAATCGTTGTCCAAATAAAAGAGATAGACCTAGCAAGATAAAATTAATTTTTGTTGAAATGTAAGAAATGCTACTCGACGAGCAGAAAACTTACTTGCTATAGTTTTTTGTCAAGCCGTGTTAATGTCTGTTTATTTGATTTTACTTTAAACACTTTAGATCAATTTAAATATAAATAGTTTTAAATTTAAATGATTTTAAATTTTTTATAAATTCAAACATAATAATGTTCTTTTTTTTAGTTGCGTTTGCTATCACTTGATTAGTTTACTTACTGTTAATACATGGTTTTAATTTTGTAAATTTAATGATATGAAATTTACTCTAATAATCATTAGCTGACAGTTAAAGAGAAGCTGGAACTTTTCATAATAAAGGTAAAAATAATTTTGTTTACTCTTAGAGAGTTAAATAAGAATTAGTACAAGGAGCATCAATAAAACTTATATAATTACTGAGCTTTAATGTGTTTCTTAATACCACAATTGATAATGACCATGAATATAAAATATTTTATGAGCTGCTTGCTATTTTATGATATAATTTTTCGATAATATAATCAATAAAATCTTTTTAGTTCAAGTTTTTTAATTCATAAAATATCTTATTAATTTGTGGTGTTACACGTTATTACGTTGATTACTACGTTAAGTTGTCTAGCCCTTTTTATAATAATTACTTTTTTAATTATTTTGGAGAGACATAGTAATGTGTGCTTAAAAATATTTTATGCTATGCGCTAATGTGTTGATAAAACTGGGCTGTTAAAATAATCTTTTTAAATTTTTTCTTCATATCTTAATTCTACTAAAAATAAACTTAAAGTAATACTAAATAACTATATACTTCCAAGTCAACTATGTAAACATAGTTGTTTCTGCTCTTGCAGCCAACCTTCAACCTCTGTCACATCGTCGTAATGTTGCTTCTCTTTCTCTTTTCTACAAATACTATAATGGGCACTGCTCGAAAGAGCAGTCTCTTGTGCCATCTACTAAAATTCATTATCGTGTTACTCGTCATTCAAATAAATCTCATCCTTTTTCTGTTACTGTTCCTAAGTGCTCCAAAAAACTCTTATTCGTCTAGTTTTTTTCCTCGAGCAGTTCTTTGGAATTCGCTTCCTTCATCTTGCTTTCCTGATTCAAATAATTTGCAATCTTTTAAGTCGTCTGTCAATCGTTATCTTGCTCTGTGAAAAACATTCTTGAAAAACAATCTTCATCTTTTCTCTTCCAGTAACTTCCAACACTAATTAGTGGTTGCTTGCAGCCTTGTTGAAAGCAAAGATAATTAAAAAATTTTTTTTTTTTTTTAAGGTACCTGCTGTGTTGTAACAGATTAAAAAAAAATCTAACTGATGTTAATGTAGTCTTTTTGTCGTTAACTTTATAGTTAAAGAAAAAAAGACTACATTAATAAAGTAGTCATGAACATAAGCAATGATTTAATTACTAACAACCCGTATTATGGGTTACTTACTTCTAGTTAATATATATTTTTTTGTATGTATTTAGGTGCTCCCAGAAGTCCTTACGGTCTTATCATAGAGCACCGCGGGAGAGCATTTAACAGGAAGTTCACGCCTCCTTCCGTACCAATGTCGCTTGTTGGGCTAGACCTGGAGTCGAACCTCGGACCTCTGGGTTCTGAGCCATAACTCTAACCACTGCGCCACGGCTGCTCATAAAATTATCCAAGTATTACGAGTTAGAAGATATATGATTAAGATATGCTGCTCATTAATATCATACTAGTATTACGAGTTTGAAGATATATGATTAATTACTATTTTTGTTTAAAAAAACATTCAAAATCGAAAAAAAATTATACAAAGCAATCCAATTAACAAAAAAAAAAAAAAAAAAAGTCACACAATTTTTATAATTTTTTAAGTATTAGCAGCATTAAAAGTATTACGAAAATCTTTATGTTAATTGATATTATTATCATACTACCACTACAAGTTTGAAGACATGATTATTTACTAGTAGTGCATCCAATACCGGTAGTACCGATACCGGAATACCGGCATTACCGGACTTTTTTAAGTACCGAAATACCGGTATTGGGTTTGTCCAATACCGGTATTAAACTTCCAAAAAAAAAACCTGGAAATAGCATGAGTCCCAGGGAAAACAAGGAAAAATCTGGGATTTTTTTTTTCTTTTTTTTAGTAATCAGGAAATACTCAGGGAAAATTATTTTCCATTTTTGTAAAATAATGGTTTATTAATTTATTAATAATAACTTAAGTTATGATAAAATTCATAATATATATTATCAGTAATTTTCTTTTTAAAATTGTACATTTCATGTTAAATTTATATGGTTTGGTTAGTTTCAATTCAATTAGTATAGTAGTTTCAAACCAAGAAGTACAGATATATAATTTGAATATCTCAGGGAGTTTAGATAGCTTAACTCAGGGAAGAACCTTCTTTACTCAGGAAATACTCAAGGAAAACTCAGGGCAAAACTTTTAAAATTATAGTGGCAACCCTGAATTATATATTAGCATTATGTCAGTCGCTGAGCACGTGCTTGTGTTTTGCACTAACGCAATGAATGAAAAGTTTGAAGTCGTTACCGCTGATTTCTATAATGGAAATTCTTATATTTTTTTTATTTCCTATTCACAAAGCGTATCCGCGTGCGCTTCGATAAAATAGTAAACATTCCTGGAATGGAATGGAATAACCGCTGATTTATATAATGGAATTTTCATTATAGAAATACCGCTTCCATTATAGAATAACCGCTGATTTCTATAATGGAATTTCCATTATAGAAATCAGCGGTTATTCCATTCCATTCCAGGAATGTTTACTATTTTAACCATGCGCACGTGGAACGCTTTGTGAATAGGAAATATAAAAATATAAAAAACTAATGCAAACTGAATGCAAATAGAAAATTACTATAAGAAAATTGAAACTTCAGATAATTTTTATTAAAAAAAAAATTGTGCGATTTCAATTAAGAACTAATAATCAATATTTTATTTCTTATGAATTCATTTATTTTAAAGTCAAGAAACATATGAAATGTCCCAAAAGGTATTCGAAGAGTTCAGTACCGGCGTACGAAATGACGAAAATTCTGTGTGGTTTTATTTTTTATGTGATAATTAAAATCAACTTGCAAAGTGTAAGAAATCCAGCAAAGAGATAAAATCAAATGGTGGCAATACCAGTGGACTGCATACACATCTAAGAACTAACCATAAAATTGACTTACTGAAAAGAAAATTGGTCCAAGATTCAGCATCGACATCGGTTTCGTTTTCATTGGCACCGTTGCCAACGGCCAAAAAACCTAAACATCAGATCACCGACTTCTTACAAAATCAACACGACAATTCCTTGACTGCAGTTTTTTCTAAACTGACTGCCTCATGGACTACCTTTTAGCGTATTTGTCACGTCAGCAGAGCTGAAAACATCGCTACAAGCTCGTGGGTTTGTTGTTCCAAAATCGGCGACGACAATTCGCAATATGGTAGTTAAATACGCAGACACGATTAATGAAACTGTAATATCTAAGTTTAATAACCTCCGATCACAAGGGATGCGATTCAGTTTGACATTTGACGAATGGACATCAATTAAAAACCGCAGATATTTAAATGTAAACGTCATACCGAGGACGAATTTTGGAGCCTTGGATTAGCTAGAGTTGTTGGTTTTCTGCCTGGAGAAAAATGCATTGATTTAGTTCAAAAAGTATTGACACAGTTTATGCTGAACTATAATGAAGACATTGTGTGTATAACTACTGATGGAGCTTCCGTAATGCAGAAGGTGGGGCGTTTGAGTAATTGTGAACAACAGTTGTGCATTGTTCATGGCATACAACTGGGTGTTCAAGAAGTTTTGTACAAAAAACCGTCAACTTGTGCAAAAAAAAGCTTGAAAGTAATCTGCAATTACAACAACATCAGTGAAAGTGATGAGGATATTAGCACTGACGATGATACAAACAAAACCAATGACGACGAAGAAGACTTTTCCAGCGGGTTTCAAGTTGTAATGAGTGAAAAAGATGACCTTATTGAAATGACTGACGAACTGCAGCCGTTTATCACTAAGGTGCGCACCGTTGTAAAATTGTTTCGCTGTTCTCCGACAAAAAATGATCAAACACTTCAAAAATACACAGTAGAGGAATTTGTTAAAGGCCTTTCGTTGATACTTGACTCCAAAACTCGCTGGAGTAGCTTACACACAATGCTCGAACGTTTTGCGAAATTGAAAAACTACATTCGCAAGTCGCTGATTGACCTTGAATCCAAAATTGAAATAACTGATAAGGAGTTCAATTCAATTTTAGATGTTGTTTCCTGTCTTGCGCCAGTAAAATTGGCTGTGGAAGCATTGTGTCGAAATGATGCAACACTAATGTTCATGATAAATAACATTGGAGACACAGATTTAGCTGTTAAGTTAAAAGCTACTTAGTGCGACGAATCAATGAGCGACGTACAACTTTTTCCAGCTTACTGCACTATCTGCACAAGGGCCATCAGTGTTACGAAAATTTGGACCCAGCGCTATCTTTCGAACACCTTAGCAAATCGGCCATTGTAAATATTATTGCTCGACTGAATGATCGGCTAAGTGAGCGAGCTTATAATCCTTCTTCCAGCGTATCTTCTGATAGCGATTCTGTTGACAACACTGCAAACTTGTCATTGAAAGAAAAGCTTGACATGGCAATTTTAAATAATAAGAAATGTAACAATAAGGAAAGAATGAACGTTTCGTATAATTTATCAAAAACCATACGCAATGAGATGGTAGTTTTCGAAGATGGAGGAACTCGCGGTGTTTATTTGCAAAACTCATACGAATACTTAAAAACTGTAAGCCAACAAGTGTCGAATCGGAGCGTGGATTTTCAGCAAGTGGCAACATTGTCACAAAATTACGATCATCTCTTGAAGATGATACTCTGAATGCACTATGTTTCTTACGGGCATACTTTACAAAGGAGAAAAAAGTGAAGAATGAAAAAGTTTGTAATTTTGATATAAAGTAAAATTGCATTTTAAATCAAAGAAGTTTTACTATTTACTTGAGATTTTATTCTTATTATGATTAATTAAAATAATAAAAATAATACCGGTATTATACCGGTATAACTGGTATTGAAATAATTCAGTACCGAAATACCGGTATTGAAAAATATTATCGGTATTGGATGCACTTTTTTACTAGTTTTATTTAAGAAAATTTACTAGTTTTATTTAAAAACCTTCGCAATCGAAAAAACGTTAATCAAAGCAATCCAAATAACGAATAAAAAATGTGTTTAATGTGTCTCACGGAACATTAAATTTCAAAGTCGAAAAAAAAGTTATACTTATAAAACTATTTTCTATACATATTAACAAAATATATAAGTATAACCACTTCGTATATAGTTTTTATCTGTAATAGCTTTACGTTATTACAGATAAAAACTATAACACACACACACACACATACACACACACACACACATATATTAGGTACGCCGATATCCGCGTTTTACGAATCCGATAAATGTGCTAAAATTCTGTGCCACGCTTTTTAAACTTCGCATTTGGAGAGGTAGGTTGTGCTGTGTTTTGTTGCCTTATTTTTTATAATTTCATATTAACATAGATATTTTTTAGAAACTAGAATGATTATACTTTATGAATTTGTGTCCTTTGATTACTATTACGTACTTTACAAGTTGATATCTTGACATGCAAAACTTTGCACATCCAGCAAATATTGAAGATATGGATTGAACAATTGAATTTCGCAGCCATTTAAGTTTACCCATTTTTTATATCTGCCAAATTTCGTTTGAAAAAATGGGTCCCAGGCAGTCTATTTTGGGGCCCACTTTTGGTACCTATTTTCCTTAATCTGAAATTTTTTGCGAGCGATCGGGGGTGCAAAAAAGTTGAATTCTTTGACTTTAAAAAAAAATAAAACTTTTTTGTAAATTTTTTATTTTTATTAAACTTTACTTTTTTTAAATAAAATGAGTGAAGAGATAAATTGTAAGATTACTAAAATTTTTATTTTCAATTTCCAATTAATTAATTTGTTATCTTTTATGCAAATAGTATCACTATTTACTTAGATATAATAATACTTTGTAATGTTAAGACTTTCTAATCTTTGTCTAATCTTATAACAGTATTTCTGAGTAATTGTATTGTTTATTTAGTAAGAAGTACACAATGGTAGAAATTTATGTCTCTGTGTATGATTCTATGTATCAAAGTCAGAATCTATATCAATAATTATTGATATAATAATACTATTAGTTCTATTAGTAATAGTATTATTGTTATTATTATTATTATCATTAATATATATATATATATATATATATATAATATATATATATATATATATATATATATAAATATATATATATATATATATATATATATATATGTATGTATATATATATATATATATATATATATATATATATATATATATATATATATATATATGTATTTATATATGTATGTGTATATATATATATATATATATATATATATATATATATATATATATATATATATATATATCGTCTGTTCACAAAAAGTCCGAACTGATTTTAAATGTACACAAATTGTTCTAAATTTCGAATTTTCGATTCGAAATTTTTAAATTTAATTGGTCAACAACAACAGTTTCATTTTGTGGCAAAATTGAGTTTAAATAATTAATTTAAATAAACATGGAGCATCTAAAAGAGAACGATGTTAGAAATGTGATTGGAAAATTTTATAAACAAAACATAAACAGTGGAAAGAAATTTACAGTGGATCATTTTAAGAAAATGGGAATCGCTAAATCTACAATTTATGACATAATTAAAAGGTCTGAAAATAATTTGCCAATGAAAAGAAAAATCGGTTTTGGCAGAAAACCTTTTAAAATCACACCAGAAAAGATAGAGTCCATGATTGCAAGAGCAAAAGAGAGAATCGGGATTTCGCAAAGAAAATTGGCACTAAAATATAAGATAAGCGTTTCATATGTAAATAGATTATTAAGTATGCATGGACTGAAGTATACCAAAAGAAAAAATGCACCAAAAACAACAGAAAAGCAAGAAATTAAACAAAAGAAAAACTTATTAAAACTTTCAAAAACTTTTTTCAAGTCATTAAATGAGTTTGAAATCTTCATGGACGATGAATCTTATTTTTGTGTAAATGGTGCAAATTGTTCACAAAACTCTCGCTACTATACAAAGGATAGTACTCAAACTGATCCTAACATTAAATTCAACTTCAAAAAAAAGTTTGACAGGAAAGTTCTCGTTTGGATTGCAATCAGTCGTTTCGGTCATTCATCGCCTTATTTTGCTGTAAAAAACTGTGCACTGGATGCAAAAACTTATTCTAAAGAATGTATTACAAAAAGATTTCATCCATTTATAAATTCCAAGCATCAAAACATGAAATTTTATTTTGGCCTGACGGAGCGAGATGTCATTATGCAAAACACACATTAGAAACTTACAACACTTTAGGTATTAACTTTGTCGACGCTAAAGATAATCCCCCAAATTACCGCAGTTAAGGCCAATTGAAAACTTTTGGGCACATTTAAAAGCAAAAGTTTATGGAAATGGATTTACTGCGAAAAATCTTGACCACCTTAAGAATAGAATTCGATTAAAATTGAAAGAGTTCGATCCAGACTACTTTTTCAACCTAATGGATTCAGTCAAAACTAAAGTTCGAAAAGCCGCTGATTTAGGACCACTTTCAGTAAAAAATAGTTAGCGATGTTCTGGGTCTCATTTTAGTTAAAATTTTTGTCAAAAACGACTAATTTTGCATTCAATTAAGAACAATTTTTCATTCCGGATTTTTTGTGAATATATATATTATACTCTTGTATAAATAAAACTGATATACATTGTTTGAAATCCTTTGTAATGATTGTTTAGATGCACAAGCTATTGAAAGCTTATATGAAAAAATAAGTTAGTAATTCTATTTTATTATTTAGTTATTATTTATTTAATTATTTAGTTAGTAATTCTAATTTATTGAATCTATTTTATTCTTAATTCTATTTATATTAAAACTGTATTGTTATTTTATTTATTATGTTTTATATAATCTTATAATAGTATAAAATTCTAACAATGTAAATCACAATAAAAATGAAATATAACTGTAATGAACTAACAAAAATAAAAATAAAAACCATTATTATAGTTATAACTTTTTTTTTAAGTTATTTGTTCGCAATTGGCTAATTTTGTTTTTTTAGACACTATGGAGAATACAATAAGTATGCACTTTATTGTATAATACTTTGTCAAAAATAAATTATTGTTTTTCAATCTCAGATTTATTTACTATTAGTTACATATTTATTTTTTAGACAATCTAGTAAACGCTTGTAAGTAAATTTTTTTTAACGCTTGTAAGTAAATTTGATTTAAAAAATTTAATATGCAATTTATATATAAAACCTAATTTGAATATATAGTTTGTGTATATGAAATTAATATGAAGCAAAAACATGAAAATTGTATTATTACTAATTTTTTTTTATAAATAGGTTTATAATAATTGTTATTCTTTAGTGAAACCTTCATCAAGTTCCTCAAGTTAGATTTTTTTTTTTCAGGTTTTATAATAATAATAAATTATCAAATTTTTTCTTTTTTGGTTGTCAATTCAGATGAGAATATCCAATTATTTAAAATAGTAAATTTTAAAAAACAAAGATTATTTATGATATTTTCTTTTTGTTTAGTGATTGTCCCAGCTACAACTACAGGTATCGTTAATTTGCTATTCAGGCTTAAAACTCAAAAATATATATAATTTCAATATGTCATTTAGGTTTACCTAATAATTTTAATTGTTATCTTTAGCTGCATCTCCAGATTCCAATACTGGTATGATTACTAAAGTTACTAAATTTATATGCAATTTTAAATTATTTTTTTGAGTTATAAAATTTATTTTATAACTCATGTTTCTTTTACCTTATGCTACTTTTTTTATTTTAAGTGGTTACCTCTACATCAAGCACAGGTAACATCTGCAAATGAGCTTTAACAGAAATCAAAAATATATTTTTGAATGTCATTTATTTTTACATAATATTATTATTTGTTACCTTTAGCTAGATCCCAAGATACTCAGACTGGTATGAATATGTATAAGACTTATTAAAAATTTAACATATGCAATTTTAAATAGCTTTTTTATGAACTTTTTTTTATATTTTTAGTTGCTTCAGCATCAAACATAGGAAAGGTAACCTGTTGTCATGTTTCAAAATGTTTTGTTTTTTAAAATGTTTAAATTTCAAAAAGATTAAAGTAGTTACTTGTGTTTAAATTATATGTTTATATGTTATAGAACTTTTTATAATAGTTAAAGTTACACCTATGTTCAAAATATTTTTATGCTTCTTTTCTAAATCTATTATGACTTTTTATATTTTATCTGCAGTGAGCGTAAGTGATGGAACAGCTTCAACAGACAACAGTGGTAAGCGTATACATTGTTTCTTGCAAAAGTATCTAAAATAATATTTTTTTAAGACTATTTTTCATTTTTATTTTAAACAAAAACTTGTATTATGCTTTCAGAACTAACACATGAACGCTATATGAAATATAGAAGGCAGCACCTGGGCTCCTACTCACATTATTCCTATCTTGTGTGGGTGGAGCATGGAGGTCACGGTCGGCAAAACTATAATTGGAACCGTGATTCTCCATACCCGGGTTCTGCCAACAGAAGTAGGAGACGAGGTGGCCGTGGAAAACGGGGAAATGTGTTTCATTACAATGTCTATAATTAGTGAAAAATTCCCTGCAAATGGTAGCATTTATGTTGCACTGAAAGTTATTTACAGGTACTATTTACACTAATTATAGACAATGTAATGTTTTTTTTTTTTTTAAATTTTAAACATTGTAAAATAATTTTGTTCTATTTATAATTGCTTCAATGGCTTTTTACAACAAAGTTTATAAAAATTTTCATTTATTTACCCGTGGCTCAGTAGTTTTTATAATACTTTTAATTGTTGCTTGTTTCAAACTACTAATACTAACACAAAACAATGTTCCAAATGCAGTTCTGGTAATTTTAATGCAATTAATTTTTTCTTAATTTTAAAATTGTCTACTGTGCTATACAGGGCCTGTGCACCCTATAGGCGAACTAGGCAATCGCCTAGGGCGCCAAAGTTTAGGGACGCCTAAAAATTGGTAAGTTTTTTTATATGCTAACAAAAAACAACGCTTTTGCTCATTGAGCAATATGTACGTACATTTTACCAAACGCAATCTAAATCATAACAAATATGACGGCGTCTTTACAATCAAAGTGATTTTCATAACAACTTTCAATAGTTAGTCGACTATATTCTTTATATAATTTATACTGACAATATATATATATATATATATATATATATATATATATATATATATATATATATATATATATATATATATATATACATATAGATGAATAGTGACATTCTATATACTATTATACATTTATATTAAGTTTTAGACACTTATTAAGAAAAGTAAAATATTTTTTATATGAATATATAATAACTAGCTTAAATCTAGGGCTATTATATATTACGTATTATATTATTATTATACTTCACCATACGTATAACTTTGCTATACAAAATAAAATTTGAATTATTTAAACACAATGCATCTAGCAGGTTAAATTTTTTGTTGAGTCGCTTCTACAATATGTCTTGATCTGCACCAGCTAATTACACATTGAAATCTCATTCATATAGCTAACTTCTATTTCCGTTTAAAAAAACACAAAAAATACTAGCAGGACGTATAACTTTGCCAAGTTGTTTTTTGTATAATACATTTAAATGATAACCTGTTAAAACCTTACAGAGCTGTTCAGACCTGTTGGAAACTATAGCTAGCTATATATAATTTATTCTTGAAGCTAATCACAGAAGACCTATTAATGTATTAGTTAAACATCGCAACATTCATTTATTTTATTATTTTCTTGTTACATTTCAGATATGGCTGAGAGAAAGAAGCCTTTAGGAGCTCAATATCGTAAACAAAAAGTTGAACAGCAGAGGGAACAAGAAAAACAGAAGGGTTCATTGCTAAAGTTTATATGCCGACAAGACTCTACTAAAGAGGATAGTAATGGTGGACAAATTCCCACTGATATGGAAGCTGAAGAAATATCTAATGTTGTTGATAATGATAATGTGATGATGAGTGAAACACTTTCTTACTCAACAGTTCCCGTTTCCCATGCAGATAATGGCCAATTGAATAATTCTCTCGAGGAACATGTACAGCAAGCAAGTGAAGAAAAAACGGATAATGTTATTCCACAGGATCCAGCACTTTGGCCTCTACTAATTAATCATAATACACGTGCAATCATTGTAGAACGTGGACCTCAGCAAATAAAAGATATCAGTTTCCCAAATGATAAGAACAATCGAAAGTTTTCAGTATTTCACAACTTAAGAAAACTTCCTAATGGAGAAGAATTATGTCGCAGCTGGCTCTTGTATTCAGTATTAAAAGACTCAGTGTTTTGTGTCTGTTGCAAACTGTTCAGTATGAAAGCAATTGGCATATCATCACTAACTCATACAGGTTCAAGTGACTGGAAAAACATGGCGGCAATTCTTTCTTCCCACGAGAAAAGTCCTGAACATTTGCAGAACTATCAAAAGTGGAAAGAACTACATCAGCGATTACAGAGGGATAGTACAATAGATGCAGAAAAAAAGCGCAAGATGAAGAATGAAGAAAAGTATTGGCAGCAAATACTAAAGCGTTTAATAGCATTAGTGAGAGTTTTGGGTGAACAGAATCTAGCTTTTGGCGGTACAAATGAAACATTGTACAGTGCCAATAACGGGAATTTTTTAAAATTTGTGCAATACTTAGCCATTTTTGATCCATTAATGAACGAACATCTACGAAAGATATCAAATAAAGAGCTTCATACACACTATCTTGGCAAAGATATACAAAATGAACTTATTCAACTGTTAGGAAATGCTATTAAGAAAGAAATCATACAAACAGCAAATGCAATGAAATATTTTTCAATAGTTCTCGATGGTACTCCTGACTGTAGCCATGTTGAGCAAATGACAATAATTATTCGTTTGGTTAAAGTTGATTAATTGAAAAAGGAGTTTAGTATCAAAGAACATTTTTTAGGCTTTGTACCTTTAAAGAAAACAACTGGAGCCTATATGGCAGAAACGATAATACAACAACTAGAAGAAATGGAGTTACCTATTGATAATTTACGTGGCCAAGGCTACGATAATGGCGCAAATATGATAGGCAAAAATAACGGTGTTCAAAAGAAAATATTAAACATTAATCCTCGAGCATTGTTTGTTCCTTGCAGCGCGCATACTCTTAATTTGGTTGTCAATGATGCTGCAAATTGTTGTCTAATGGCTACAAGTTTTTTTGATATTGTCCAACGTGTGTATGTATATTTTTCGTCTTCAACACATCGGTGGGTAGTTTTCACTAGTCATCAACCTACGTTAACTGTTAAACCTCTAAGTGAAACAAGATGGGAAAGCAGAATAGATGCTATAAAGCCTTTGCGATATGAACTTGGTAAAATATATGATGCACTGCTAGAAATAGCTGATGATACTTCTCTAACTGGATCCTCAGGAAGCACTGCACGCAGTGATGCTAAAGCACTTGCGAATAGTGTTGCAAAGTTTAAGTTCGTCGTTTCAATTGTTGTATGGTACAACATACTTTTTGAAATCAATATAACAAGTAAGCAGCTCCAAGTTAAAGATTTGGATATTCATGCTGCTGTACAACAGTTACAACACACACAAGCCTATTTGGTTGACTGTAGGAGTGACATAGGTTTTGCAAGAATGCTAGTGGATGCTGCTGAAATTGCTAAGGATTTGGAGATACCACCAACCTTTGAGGCAGAACCACGATTACGGCGGAGAAAAAAGCAATTTGCATATGAAGCTGAAGATGAGCCTGTGCAAGATCCAAAACAAAATTTCAAAGTGAATTTTTTCTTTGCTATACTTGACACAGCAATAAGATCGGTTGAAGAAAGGTTTGAACAAATAAGAACAATTGAATCTGTATTTGGTTTCTTGTATCATATTCATGGTCTACAGAGTAAAACTTCACAAGAAATATTGGAATGTTGCATGAAACTAAAATCTGCTTTACAACATGGTGATAACAGAGATTTAGTTGCATCAGATTTGTGTGGCGAACTACAGTCTATTGCACGACGACTTTCTGAAGAAACAAAGTCTCCTCAAGATGTTTTTCGATTTATTCTTTGCCAAAACTTGGAAGACAGTCTACCCAAACTTTGTATTGCTCTTCGTATTTTGCTGACATTACCTGTTTCTGTCGCTAGTGGAGAGCGTAGTTTTTCCAAACTAAAATTGATAAAGACATACATTCGATCATCCATGTGCCAAGACAGATTGGTTGGGTTGGCAACTCTTTCCATTGAGCACGAACTTGCAGACAAGCTGGACCTGAAGGACATTGTGATCGATTTTGCCCAGAAAAAGGCACGCAAAGTACAGTTTTGATATTCTTAAATAAATAAATACTTACCTGGTGTTTTCACTTTATTTTGCATTTTATTTTGATTTTTTTACGTAAAAGGGGTGCGACCTTTGAAGTTTTGCCTGGGGTGTCATAACCCCTTTGCACCGGCCCTGGTGCTATATGTTTAATTTTTTGGATAATAACTATGTTGTATGTATATTGATATAACTATTGGTTTAGTTACATAAATTGATACCATTTACAGTTTAAAATGTAATAGAGTATATTTATTGCTATTATCAGAAATGTATATACTACTATTTCTTCTTGTATAGTTTTCTCTTAAGATTTTTTTAATATTAAACTAATATATCTCATGTTTATTACTTATTATGGAAATCTTTTGACTTGCAAATCTTGTACAGCAGTTGTTCTAAGTGGCAAACAGGTACCGTTATTGTAAGTGTCTGAGTGAGTGGTAAGGATCAATAAACTTTTAATTAGTGTTATACATATTTAAAACATAAACTTTTTATATTATTTTTTTGGTTTCTTTTACATTCATTCATTCATAAATTTGCTTATTGGCCATAAGCAAATTTACATAAATTCATAAAGAAACTCATCAGTTGCAACTAATTTATGCTTTAATGGCATAATGGGTCGACACGTATTTAAAGGAGAATTTAAAAAACATCTAATTAGTACTTTTATGTTGCCATCTAACACAAATATTAGGTGCCTGAATGGACACGTTTTGTTTCTCTATACTAGCAATGATGAGTTGTTTACCAAAACAGTAACTAAAGTCAATGACTATTTTAACTTGAATATTTGCTCCAGTCATATCAAAAAAGTAGTGTCTATAGCCAACAACTGGTCTAAACATTTTTTAAGGGAATATGAAAGTTGTGTTGCATTTTGTAATGAGCCCTTTATAAACCATGCACAAACGATTGCAACTTCATCGCAGCTTACCTTAAGTAGCACTAATTACACACTGTCACATTCATCTGTTTTATCATTATCAGAACACACTAGTGTCACATCTCTGATAAGTGATGAACCTTCATGTTCTGTTGGCCATAAAGCAAATTTAACAACTAGGCAGTCTTCAATAGAAAAATTGAGTCCTACGAAGAAAAGATTAACTAACTACTTGTCTCATTTGTCTTCTAGATTAACAATATCTTCCATAGCAAATCGTAAGAAGATAGCTTCAATGAAAGCAAAATTATCCAGCCTACCATATAAAATAAAAGTTCTAAGGCAAAGTGTTAAAAGAAAAGAAGATATTATAAAAGCTTTAAGAGCTCAGGTTAGAGACTTAAAACATAATAACCAAACATATTATTACAGCAGGCAAATTCGCAATTTTGTTGCATTAAAAAAAGCAACAAAAATTAAAGAGAGAAAAGTTTAGAAAGTTAGTTCTCAAACATAATGCAGCGATTAGAAAAAATAAAACAGATATTACTAGCTTAGAAGATAGTTTGACCCAAATGGACGAGGACAAGATAAGTATTACAAATTTAACTGATTGTTAAAACTATCCATTAAAAATGAAAATGATAATATACTGCATGTTATTGTGTAATGTCCCAACAAGTAACATTCTATTTCTAGTAGACAAAATTGGGCAATATTTCAGTGTTATTTTTTTCACATTCCTTGCCGTAGTACTATTGAGCAAATGGCTCGTGAGCTTGGCAGTATTGCTGATCTACAGGCAGCTGAATGGATCATTAGTAATACTCATCTTACTCTTGGGTTTGACGCAACTACACAAGAAGGCGTTCATATCAACAGTATTCACTTAACTTCAAATGATAAATCCCAGGTAATTGCTGTTGATCAATTACCAGGTTGGACAGCTATGGATTATGCGAACCATATATGTAACGAAGTGGATCATATAGCTTTAGTATATTCAAACTTTTACTTGAAACCCTTTGAAGAATGTCGTCATATGGTCATCTCAAGTATTTTAAACACTATGTCGGACAGAGTATCTGTTAACCATCTTACAATAAGAAAAATTTGTGAAACTTGGGGTAAAAGTCTGAATGATTTAAACTGTCATTTGCACCCTCTTGACACAATTGCCACATCGTGTCGTTCAGCATTAAAGTCTCTAGAGCTCGAAAGCTGCGAATTATATGGAAATGATTGTGAAGCTGCAAAAATTGTTTTGGCTATGATTAAGATGAGGTTTAAAGATGGCAAAGGTGACCCAAAGGGATTATTTAATTTTTTAGACAATAATAAACTAACACGAGGTATCACTCCAAGGTATCGTGGAAATCGCCTTCACATTCTGGTCCACACTTGTTTTATTTTTATAAAACATTATAGCAAATTTTTACATTTTTTAACTATAGGAACAGTAAAAATAAAAACTTTACAAAGGGTTTTGCAAGTAGCATTTCGTAATACAACTGCTATAAAGCAAATGTCTACTTGCTTTATTTGGAAAACATATTACAGGGCCGTGGATGACAATGTTTTATGTGTCATCTGAGAAAGCATATTTTGATCATGTTGGTGGTATCCAGATTGTTAAAAATATTGTGCAAACAATATTTTTAACAATCTGGATTAAAAGACTGCAAATGCGATCCAGCTGCAATATTTTGCAGAACAACAGATTTTTTTGGAAATGCTCTTAAAGCAAATGTGTTAGAACCAATAACAAAAATATGCAAAATTGATGACAAGCTCATTGCCGTGATCTTGGCTTGCCTCAATGCAATAGAAGTGGTTTTAAATCGACAGTATAAACGCTATTTTTCCATAACCATTATAGAAGCACTTGAAAAAGAAACAGCTAGTGCAAGGCTTCATAACATAGATAGTGAAGAGTTAATGGGAATGTTCAGTGCTGCAAAAGGAAGGTCTCCTTATGCATCTATTGATTATATATCTTGCAAATTACGAACCAAAAAGAATAGGGCAATGGATTATCTGGATAATCTTGATGACTTTTCTAGAAAAATGGTAGTTCAGTGGTCTATTCAGGCAGCACGTAACAAACGAATAAAACTCGACTACAACATTCTGAAATTAGAGCTGAGATTTCTAAAAGACAGACTATAAAACGCCAAAAAATCGATGAAAAAGAAAAAAAGAAAGTTAGAGCAACAATTAACATTATTAACTATTAGTGAAATTCTGAATTTGTTTAAAACTTGTCTACTAAGCAAATTGATGATTTAAATGATGTTATGTGCGAAAGAATTGTTGGGAGAAATCATTGCCCTGAATGGTATGATTCCGATACAGCAATAACAGTCTTGTATAATGGCAGAGTAGAAAAACTTAAAAAAGCTCAGAAAGGTATTATATACACTATTTCTTACTGAACTAGAGAAGAAAATGATATTGAAGCAGTTGATTATTATATGAAAAAACTAGCTAGCTAATTGCTGACATTGTATCCGGTGAGTTGATGTTTTCCTAATGTAAATATATTGCATTTATTTTTTTATAATCGGAAATGCATTTGATTATCTTACTACTTTATTTTACTATAATGTAACTCACTGTTTCTCTCTCTCTCTCTCTCTCTATATATATATATATATATATATATATATATATATATATACAGCGAGAAGTGGTACCTGCACAAAAACCTTATAACGAATAGTGGAACTTGCAAAAACAAAATATAGCGAGTAGTGGAACTTGCAATTTTTTTTGATTGACGACTCTGGTTTACGTTCACGTCGTGTCAATTGTTAACAATGAGAAATTTATAGTTTCATTAATGGAATTTAATATTTTTATCATTAATTGAAAGCCAAGACGCAAACTAATTAGAGTAATATTATAAAACATTTTTTGTTTTTTAAATTCTTTTTTAGGTCAGAAGAGGGAACCATCTATAACTCATAGGGGGAGAATAAAACCATATATAATCACAAAGCATTGTGTGATGCATTTTGAGTTTTGGTAAAAGATGTTTTTAAATTAAAGTTTATTATTTTAGTTGCATTTAAATATTTTTATGAATTTCAATAAAAATAGTTTTTTTTTTTAAGTTGTCAAAAAAAAAAAAAAGGGGAGGAGAACAACACGCCCCTCCCCCATCTAGACCCCTCGAAACGAGGGGTGCGCTGCTAGTGATTTTGTAAAGAAGTAAATATAATTTTTGATTTGAATACTAGATTTATTTTTAATTGTAAAGATAAATATTTATATAAAGAGTCATTTTTGATAATAGGGTGTTTGAAACCATCACCCTTACATCCACCCAAAAGCAATGATGAATATTCTATATTTGATTGTGGTCTGATAGCTTATAACAAAAACATCTTGCATATAAAAATTAACATTTTCATTAAAAAAAAAACACTTTTTTATAAATATAGTTAGTCTTTATTGCCGGCTTCGATAGTGGTTTTGTGCCCCCTCTAACCCCCGGATGCGCCCATAATCAAGAAACCTAAAATTAAATTTGTAGTAAATTTGTAGATGACTCTTGTATCTATCTTTTGATACCAAGATATTAACACTTGAATAAGAATTGGTTAAGTTATAATAATTTTAGTTAATAAAAAGTTTATTTTGACCACAGTTTCTTCAACAAATCCTAATATCAAAAAATCGGTACTTAAAACGTCATAACTTTTTGTAGGGTGGTTCGATTTTGAAAATTTTTTCACTTTTAGAATATTGACATTAAACTCTTTTTAATGATATATAACAACATATAATTTGATGAATTTAAAAATTTCATGTGATATACCTACATATGTATATATATATATATATATATATATATATATATATATATATATATATATATATATATATATATATATATATATATATATATATATATATTTATACACATTTTTTAGGGAAAATTATAAATTTCTTGACTGTCATTGAGTGCAATATATCAAGTGTAAGTAAACGTAATATGTTAGGTATATTTAAGTATATCAAATGAATTGTTGTGCTCATTTATACTTGATTTATTAGATCAATTTATTACTGTTGATGTTTTCTAAAAGAAGATTTTTTGTTAGATACATCTGAGTAGATTGATTAAAGGCAATCATCGGCCATGTAACAACTGATGACAAAAATTTGGCACAATCTTTGATAAGCTAAAACTTATTGAATATTTAGTTATCCAGTCTTATTTTTTTAGTTATTTTGTTTATAAAGTGTTACTTATCTTTTACCAAAAATTTTGTTTACTTAGATTAGTTAATAAAAAAGTGATTCAAAAATGAAGTCGACTACGTTAATTGAACAAGTGAACAACTATTGTAATTTGCATCCTAACGCTAAAAAGAAGAGCATCGTAAAGTATTTTGTTACCTCTAATCACCCTGAAAGACTCATTAAACGTTTTTTGGCAAAGTGGAAGAACAATGAGCCTAAGACTCGAAAGCCTGGATCGGGCATAAAACCAAAAATAATGACTGCTGGGAACATCAATTGCTTTTGAACAGCCGGTCTGAAACTTCAACAAGAAAAATTGCAAATAAATTCAAGTGTGATTATGCCTACATAGTAAAAACAATAAAAAACAAAACAATCATTTTTTATTTTTAGAAAAAACAAATCCCCGATCGCACTGAGAAACAATTAAAGCAGTTTTAACTGAAGTGTGGAAGAATTAGTCACAAATTCAGAAACCGCGGCTGTCATTGACGATGAGTCTTATTTTACATCTAAACATACACAAAAAAATTGGAATGTTGAATTTTACTCAGATGACGCAAAAAATGCACCAAAAAATGCAATATAAGCGCAAAAGCAAATTTTCTTGTGTGGATTACCATATCCACTCGTGGAATCTCAAAACCATTTATTGTTCCTGGGAGACTGGCAATTAGCCAAACAGTGTACAAAAATGATTGCATCATCAAACGATTGATTCCTTTTATCAACAAACATCACAGTCATGGTAATTATGTATTCTGGCCTGACTTGGTCTCTTCACATTATGCTAGAAGTGTGACCAATTACCTCGATTAGAAAAATATCCGTTATGTAAAAAAATTTGATAATCCAGCATGTGTCCCAGGATTAAGACCAATTGAAGATTTCTGGTCAATCCTTAAAGTCTACGTGTATGAAAACAATTGGGAAGCTGAAAATGAAGATCAGCTGCGAAAAAAATGTCATTCCTGTTTTAAAAAAATTGATAAAAATCTTGTACAAGGCATGTGTGAACATAAATACAAAAAAGTTGATGCCGTACGTCGTATTGGCGAGAAACCATTATTGCAGTCCTGAAAATAAAGAACTTATATATTGTTTAATATTCTGTACTAATTTTTTGATCAATAAACTTTTAGTTGTACTATTACTGTCTGTGTTTATTTTGTGACAAATTTTTGTCACCAAATAAAATACAAAATAAAAGAATGAAAAAACCGTTAAAATATAAAGTTACAACAAAGTGTGCTTCGTTGTCAAAACAACAAACAACCGAAAGAAAAAAAGAAAAAAACTATAAACGGCTGCCTAATCACTTGAATCGAACTTTGAAAGAAGAAATTTGCTTTTATAACTACATTTAGAAATTAAATTATTTCCTTATTTAATAAGGTGTCATTGGTGTAAGATATTATGAGATACTTTTCAAATAAACAAAGATTGCAAAGTTTTACTATGGGATTGTAAGATCTACAACGTTTTAAATTTTCATTTTAAATTAATGAGGTTACCCCTCACAGACCATACTATTGTATTTAATATATTTACCAACTATTTTATCTTTATTAATAAAAAACTATACAGGGAAATCAGACCAATAAAACGCAACTTTAGATACTTTCTTAATATGCCAAATACTAATAACCTCTTTATTGATCTTGCGAGTGAAGATGAGGTATCTAATCTTATCAATGATACTTTAAAAAATTACACAAGCTATGGTCATAACAGCATTTTTTCTAAAACCTATATCTAACATTATCTCAAAGCCACTTTGCACTATTATTAATAACTTATTTAAAAGTGGCACATTCCCTGATTTATTTAAAGTAGCTAGAGTTGTTCCAATACTCAAAAAAGGCTCTCTTCTTGATAACACTAACTATCGACCTATTTCCCTTCTTTCCAATTTGAGCAAACGTTTTGAAAAGGCTATGCATAACAAGCTGTTTAAGATTCTAGAAAAATGTAAAAGCCTATACCAACATCAGTATGGATTCCGAAGCAAACATTCCACAACCCTTGCACTCATTAAAATTACTGAGAGGATTCGAAAAGCTCTGAATAACAAGCACTTTACATGTGGAGTGTTTGTAGATTTGGAAAAAGCTTTAGACACTGTAGATCACTCAATACTTCTAACAAAATTGGTGTATTATTGAATCAGAGGTATCCCACTTAAATGGTTTATTTCTAATCTTAACAACAAAAGAAAACAGTTTGTTTCCAATAATGGGACTAATTCTGTCAATAAAAGTGCTTAAATGGTGTCCATAAAATAACATTACTTTTTTGTTGCTTAAAAATAATATTTTTAAGCAACAAAAAAGTAATGTTATGCAATGATTTAATGCAAAACTGTTCTACGATAGTAATATTTTGCCACAGTAGTTCCTCATATCGACACCATAATCGCATGACAAAATTCTGCTTTAAAGTTTATCGTTATCGTTTTCTTTAGTGCTTTTATCTACTTTTACACTAATTTTATAAATTAAAATAAAACATTTGAACAATATAATAAATTATATAAAGTATATATTTATCAAATATAGATAAAAATATTTAATGATAGTATTATTTAGGGCATACCATGCAGTGTGCCATACCACGCCATATCTTGCATATAACTAACAAACACAAGGCAAACAAAAACACACGTACAAATCACAAGCTAACTCAACACAATATATAAATCGATATACGTGTTATAATAATAGATAGATTGAAGTAGATTAAAATAGGGCAGGACAATTAACTATTCACATAGTTTGTTATTACAAAAATAACAAAAATAAAATAAATATTACATATATAGTAAAATATAAAAATAAATACTGGAAAACTGAACCTCGATATTACATTATGAATAACGGTGTTTTAACTTCTTTAGTTGGCATCATCTAGTTTAAAGTTTCTTCAGTTTTTCTTTTTAAAAGGCATACTGCAGGGAATCTAAAACAATGCTATTTCATGGTAAATAACTGATGTTAAAAATTAGGCATGACATAAATAGACTTGTAAACAACAATAACATAACATGAATACTATGTTACTATTTAAAAATTAAAGTCTTGACTCAAGTTAACCTAACATCAAACCATTAAATCAGTTCGTGAGGGTTTAATATTTTATATAATTTAATAAATGAAAAAATAATTAATATCACTAACATTTTAATTGTACCTGACTAAACAATAATCACTTTAGGTTGTATTATTACTTGAAAATAATTATTTATTGCAATTAAAACATATTGAAAAAAATTAAAAACAATTGTAATTTTGACCACAATAAATTCTGTAATAAAATTATTTTCACTTTGAAATAATCTCTAAATATGAATACTGTAAAAATTCAATGTTCAATGTCGCGTTACGTCATCGTTTATTGTTTTTTCAAGTAGATTCTAGGCTTTTTTTAGAGCGCGTTTTTTAAGTACATGCGGTCCACTCAAAAGGTCTACCGAGCCAGACCTGACGAACTTCTCTTAACTTTTTAGGGAAATCATTTTTATATAGTTTCAATTTACATGTTTACTTAAGTTGAATTTTGCAATTTTTTATTTTAGAACGTTGTTATAAAATGATGAAGAGTTGTAAAGTAAAAATCTTATTTTTACTTGATAGGTGATATTTAATTTTATTAATTTAATTATTATAGATTAGCAAAAAAGAAAAATGAACGGTAAAGTTTTTATTTTAATCTTTTTCAAAACATTTTATTTGTTTAACATCAAAGGAGTCTTATTGTAAGGAAAAATTTCAATTTACATGTTTACTTAAGTTGAATTTTGCAATTTTTTATTTTAGAACGTTGTTATAAAATGATGAAGAGTTGTAAAGTAAAAATCTTATTTTTACTTTATAGGTTATATTTAATTTTATTAATTTAATTATTATAGATTAGCAAAAAAGAAAAATGAACGGTAAAGTTTTTATTTTAATCTTTTTCAAAACATTTTATTTGTTTAACATCAAAGGAGTTTTATTGTAAGGAAAAATTTAAACTATGTGAAAACTATTTGAACGATTTAAAAGAAAATTTAAATAAGACTTATTAATAATCATAATAATAATTTTAGTGACATTTTAAGTACATTATCAAGTATATAGTATATTTTTTTTTTCTGTTTATTTAATGTGTAACTTTGATTTTTTGTTTTTTTTGGTTTACTATAATTTATTATTTTTTCATTTATATTTTGATTTATATTATTATTGTAAATAATATTTATTTCTATTTAGTTAACCACGGAGATGAAACTGAAGGTAAGTGTTGATTTTTTAAATATTTAAGTATAATTTATTATTTTTTCATTTATATTTTGATTTATATTATAATAATTATTGTAAATTCTATTTAGTTAACCACGGAGATGAAACTGAAGGTAAGTGTTGATTTTTTAAATATTTAAGTAGAGTTTAAAATATTAGTAGTATATAGTAGAGTATTTTTGGAGTTGAATTTTCATTTAGTTGACAATGATGGGGAAGATGAAAGTAAGTTTTAAATTTTGTAACTATTTTAGTAGAACTAAATTTATATGTTAATGATAACTTCTGTCTAAAACAAGATGTTAATTGTATATATAATTTGTTTAGTTTATCATAAGCGACCTGATAAAGGTATAATCGTTAGTTAGCCAATTAGCAATTAATTTTGTTTTTAAAATTATTGAATTTTTATAATATATGTCTTTAAAAGATTTTTATAAAAGTGTATTTAAATTTATTGTTTAGACAAAGCACTAAAGAAATACAGTCAGTATTTTTGTCATTAAATATTTGTCATTAGATTTAATAATTTGTACTGTTTACTTTTAACTTGCTTTTTACTTTATAGGAAAATTGAAACTTAGACTAGGTATAAACTCACCACCTGATACTACTACAACTGGTTGGGTTATGCTTTATATTTTTATAAAAATGCAAATATTAAGATGTTCAGTTTTTACTTTATCTGACTTTTATTTTATTTTCCCTTTCTTTAGCATTGACATCTGGTAGTACTACTACAATTGGTTGGGTTATGCTTGATATTTTTATTAAAGTACAAAAATTAACATGTTCAGTTTTTATTTATCCTACTCTTATTTTACCCTACTTTTATTTTAATTTTTATTTCTTTAGCGCTGACATCTGGTACTACTACAATTGGTAAGGTTATGCTTTATTTTTTAATTGAAATACAAATATCGACATGTTCAGTTTTTATTTTATTTTTTCCATTTTTTTAGCATCGTCATCTGGTACTACTACAATTGGTAGGATTATGTTTTATATTTTTATGCATTTTTTTTCAAATTGCAATTTTATTCAAAATACAAATATGAACATGTTTGGTTTTTATTTTATTTTTTCCATTTCTTTAGCATCGTCATCTGGTACTACTACAGTTGGTACTACTTCAGTTTTTACTTTATTCTACTTTTTTTTTCCTTCTATTTCTTTAGCATTGTCTGGCACTGCTGCAACCGGTAGAGTTATGCTTTTATCTTATTATTATTTTAAATGCAAATATCTATTTTTTTTATTATATTATTTTTTATTTCTTTAGATCTAAATTGGAGCAGCTACAGGCTTTATCGCTCCCAGCACCCAGGACCTCTTTCTGAGAGGTCCTTTAACAAATGGTGCTTTAATAATGGTATGGATGAGCCCTCATTTAAATGGAGAGCTCATCCATACAGGGGTGCTGGGAGGCACCAAGGAAAAAACAGCAACAAAAAAATTTTAAATATCTTTAATCAGTGAAGATATTTACAATTTTTTTGTTGCTGTTTTTTCCTTGGTGTTTTATTCTCAATGAAATAAATTTATAATTTTAATTTTGTTTGTTTTTATTTTTTTAGTATTTGTTTAGACTATTAATTTTTGACTAGACATTTAATTTTTGGTTCACAATATAACATGACTGTAATTGTCCCCAATATATATCATATCAGTTAAATCAGAAAAATGTACTATAGTAGATAATTAACTGTAAAAAAAAACCACATGTAAATTTCTAATATTTTAAAGTTTATAATTTGTTGATTTTTACCAGATTTTATTTCTTTTCATTGTTTCGAATTCAATATTTTAGTGTTTAGAACTGCTTTTAACTTATGTTAAGCTTTAATAAATTTAATCTTCTAATTTTTATCTAATATAGATATTTTAATATGTAAAATAGATAGTCTTAATAATAAAGAAAAAAAAAAAAGTAAGTAATAAGAAAAAAGAAAAACAGATAAATGATCTTTTATATATTGAATTTGAATTTTGTCATGTTGCTTATTATATTATTGACATTTCAATGATGCTGTTAGATTTTTGTTTATTTCTTTAGAATTTAGAAAATTAAATTAAACTACAACTTTTGAACAGTCATTTCATTGTTTGTGAAGGTTAAATTATTTTAATATTTTTTAAACAATTTTTTTATAGAAATAATTTGAAGTTTACAAAAAGGGTTTACAAATACTTTATTTTTTAATTTTTTTTTCTATTTTTTGTTTAAGCAGCACTTTTATTATTCAAATTTATTATTCAAATTTTATTATTCATTATTTTTTAATCCTCTTCGTTATTTTTTTATTTAGATTGTTATTATGAGTTAATTTTTTGTTTAAACATCTCTTACCAGATATATTTATGAAATTTTTTTTATAAAAAATGCACAAGATTGTTGTATAATTTAGTTTATTTTAAATAAAAATTTCCTGTCATTTTTTATATATAATTTGTATGTATGTGCAATTTAGAGTAGTAAAAAAAAAAAAGATCACAATCTTCTGGATTAATTCAAGTTTTTTTGTTTCTATTATCAATTAAAAGTAAAATTTAAATGGATGAAAATGATGAAAATGTTAATAGGCAAGTTGAAAATAATCGTCGCAGAAATGCCAGAAATAGGCTGAGGCGAGATGAAATTAATAATCAACAGAATGCTAGATATGCTGCTCGGCAAGCCGCAAATAATTTGAATCAAAATGAGGACAATGTCATTAGGCAAGTTGAAAATAATCGTCGCAGAAATGCCAGAAATAGGCTGAGGCGAGATGAAATTAATCATCTTCAAAATATTAGATATGCTGCTCGGCAAGCTGCTAATAATTTGAATCAAAATGAGGACAATGTCATTAATAATAATCGTCGCAGAAATGCAAGAAATAGGCTGAGGCGAGATGAAATTAATAATCAACAGAATGCTAGATATGCTGGTAGACATGAAAGAATGCATTGTATAGCAAGAAGTAATACTATTCCAGATTATAATTATTTAGGAGAAATGAATCATATTTGTCAGCATTGTGGTGCTAAGAAATTTCCTGATGAAACACATTTTTTATGTTGCCCTAATGGAAAGGTAGTTTTGTCTCAACTTTCACCATTTCCGCAAGATTTACAAGATTTATTTACAGGAAGTTATGTAGATCGAAATGCCAATGTGAATTTTCTAAAATATATTCGAAATTATAATGCCTGTCTTTCTTTTGCTTCATTTACTGCTAATGTAGTTCAACCCATGAATCATGGGCCGCCATGTTTTAGAATATGTGGTCAGGTTTTTCATCGTGTTGGTAATCTTAGGCCAGATCAAGATATTCCTCCAACATATTGTCAACTATACATTTATGATCCACTTGCAGCAATAAATTTTAGAATGCGACAACCTGGTAATGATCTTTGCTTAAATGATTTAATGTTTCGGTTGCAAACTGTTATTAGTGAGGAGAACCCATTTGCTCTCGCATTTAAAAACATGGCTGAAGTGGAAGATGAAGAAATTCGCCAAGCAGCTATAGAAGGTCGCTCAGTCTCAGTTGTAAAAATGTCTTTACTTGAAGGGCAAGATAGACGTCGCTATAATCTCCCTTCACATAATGAAGTTGCAGTTGTATTTGTTGGTGAAGATGGTGCTCCTCCTGCTTCCAGAGAAGTTGTTATTTACCCGAGAGGTCATCCTCTTAAAACTATATCAAGTATGTCTGCCAACTTAGATCCTATGGTTTATCCTCTATTTTTCCCAAGGGGTGATGCTGGTTGGCATAATCAATTGGTTCACAACCCTGAACGTGCTACATTGGTTAGAAATCATGTTACATTATCTCAGTATTACAATTATCGACTTTCGGTTAGACAAATTTTTTCTTCAATCTTTTATGGCAAGAAACTATTTCAGCAATATGCTGTTGATGCATATGTCAAAATTGAAGGCCAGCGCCTTGCTTTTATCAGAAATAACCAAAACAAACTTAGAAGCGAGCAGTATGATGCCTTACATGAACATGTAGACAACCTTGGAAACGATCATAATGTTAGAGTAGGGCGCGTTGTAGTTTTGCCATCTACTTATGTAGGAAGTCCTAGAGCTTTAAAAGAAAACTTTGAAGATGCTATGGCTATAATTAAAAAGTATGGTAAACCAGATCTTTTTATTACTTTTACCTGCTACCCAAAATGGCGCGAGATAACTGAAAATTTATATCCAGGTCAAACTGCAAATGATAGACCTGATTTAGTTACACGAGTATTTAAACTCAAATTAAATAATCTCCTAAATGATATTTTTAAGCATGGTGTATTAGGGAAAGTCGTAACCCATGTTCATGTTATCGAATTTCAAAAGCATGGTTTACCACATGTTCATATTTTACTTCACTTTGCCACTGATGACAAGCTGGAGACAGCACAGGATATCAATAGTTTAATATGTGCTGAAATTCCAGATTATAAATCGTGAACTTTATGATGTTATTAAAACTTGCATGATTCATGGCCCATGTGGCATACTGAATCCAAATTCTACCTGCATGAAAGATGGGGTGTGCAGCAAAAATTATCCTAAAGAATTTAATGCCAACACAGTAGTAGTTCATAATGGTTATCCTCGCTATAGGCGTCGTGATAATGGTTTGGTTATCAATATTAAAGGCAACAATGTAGATAACCGCTGGGTGGTACCTTACAATCCATGGTTATCAAAGAAATATCAAGCCCACATTAATGTTGAAGCTTGCATGTCTGTTAAGGCTGTTAAATATTTGTACAAATACATATACAAGGGTCACGACTGTGCCAATATTTTGATAAATGAACAAATTAATCATGATGAAGTAAACACTTTTTTAGACTGTCGTTATGTTAGTGCACCTGAAGCATTGTGGCGAATTTTTGAGTATCCCATAAGTCCTATGTCACACACTATTATCCGTCTTAAAGTTCATCTTCCTGAGAATCAATTAGTGTATTTTAGAGAAGGAGCAGAACAAATGGCTTTAGATCGTGCAGCTCAACGTGATACACACCTTACAGCATGGTTCAAGTTAAATTCTGAAAATGAAAGAGCACATTGCTATTCATATGTAGACATTCCTTATCATTTTATATTTGATGATAAGCTTTGCAAATGGAAGGTTAGACAAAGAGGTGGTAATAAGGTGATAGTAAGAATGTATAAAGTTAATCCAAGTGGAGAATTATTTTTTCTTAGGCTGTTACTTTTGCATGCAAAAGGAGCCAAGTCTTTGGTGGATGTGCGTACTGTTAATGGTATTTCGTGAAGCATGCGTTTTAAATGGTTTGTTACAAGATGACACTGAATGGCAAAATGCACTTTCTGAGGCAGTTTTAACACGTATGCCAAAGCAAATTAGACAGTTATTTGCAATTATTTTGACTTTTTGTGAACCAGACAATCCTTTGCATCTTTGGAATACATACAAAGCATTTATGATTGAGGACTTTATTCACCGCTCAGTCCCGCTTATAATAGCTGAACAAGCTGCTCTTTGTCAAGTTGAAAAGATTATTAATCAGTGTGGTAAAACGCTGGCGGATTATAATCTTCCTGTTATTGAGTCAGATTTTAATCTAGATAATCTAGAAAATTTCAATCAAAATGTTCAACAATCAAAATTGATGAAGCCAATAGAATGAGACCACTGCTCAATGTCAATCAATTAAATGTATGTAATGCTATTCTTGCTGCATTGAATGAACAACCAAGTGTAGAAAATCAGCATTCTCGATTGTTTTTCATGGATGGACCGGCTGGTAGTGGAAAAACGTTTACATATAATTATTTGATTGCTGAAACCAGCAGTAGAGGTATCAAATCTGCTACAGCTGCATGGACTGGCATAGCAGCAACTCTTCTTACAAATGGATCTACATTGCATGGCTTATTCAAACTTCCTGTTCCAATATTAGATAACAGCACATGTAATGTTACTCCAAACTCTATGCATGGACACTTTTTAAGTCAGGTTAGTTTGTTTTTGCTTGATGAAACATCCATGATACCCAAACATGCATTAAATGCAATTGATAGGTTATTAAAAGATGTTTGCAACAACAACTTTCCATTTGGAGGAAAAGTCATTCTTTTTGGAGGCGACTTTAGACAAATACTGCCTGTTGTGAAAAGAGGACAACCAGCTGAAGTTGCAGAAGCATGTATAAAATGTTCTTAACATTGGCAATGGGTGCAGAAGTTTAAGTTAACAGAAAATATGAGAGTACGTGATGGGGAAAGGGAATTTTCAAATTGGCTGTTGAGACTTGGTAGTGGAACAGTATTTGTCAAAGAGGAAGATCCTTTTAAAGGGTGCGTTGAAATACCGCATCAATGCCTTATTAGGGAAAATGACTCCATTGTTGAAAAGATATTTGGGGATGCCGAACAAGACGATTATGCTAAACGTGTCATTTTGACACCAACTAATGTGGATTCACTATCAATCAATGAGGAAGTGCTTCAACGTCTACCGGGTGAGGTCAAAACTTATTTAAGTGCTGATCAAGTTGAGACAGACAATCTTAATGAAAGAAATAACTTTCCTGTTGAGTTTTTAAATAGCTTAACTCCCTCAGGTATACCTCCTCATTCTTTAAAGTTTAAAATTGGTTGTATAATTATGTTTCTTAGAAATTTAGATCTCAAAGCTGGGTTATGCAATGGCACTCGAATGAAAGTTTGTGCTCTTCAAAATAATTATATCGATGCAGAGGTTTTGACAGGTGTTTCTGCTGGTAAACGGGTATTTGTACCTCGAATTCAGTTGGCTCCGTCAGATTCTAATTTACCTTTTGTTCTAAAACGTCGCCAGTTTCCTGTCAGATTGGCATATTCAATGACAATTAATAAAAGTCAAGGTCAAACATTTGATAGAGTTGGTGTATATCTAAAGAAACAGTGTTTCACTCATGGTCAACTTTATGTTGCATGTTCAAGAACTAGAGCATTTAATAGTTTATTTTTTAAAATTGATAAACATCCTATTCAAGGTATGATAGGTGAAAAGTGTTAAACAAATAATGTTGTATTTTCTAATGTTCTTAATTTATAATAATGAGATTTTTGTTATAATTTCACTTTTTTTCAAAGTTTTATTTTATATTGTTTTAGTAATTATATTTGTCTTTATACATGTTTATAATTGTTATAGGTGTTATGTAAGTGTTATATTTATGTTATGTGTTAGTTGTTATTTAAATTGTTCATGTAATACTTGGGCTATATGTGTTATCAAGGTTATGTGTTTAGGGTTTGTGTATATGTGTTTATAGTTTGTGTATATATGTTTATATTACGTTGTTTCCATGTTTTCAAAGTGGTGTGACTTGGCAAACGTGTCGAGCAAGATAGTTACCTTGCCAGCCAAGCGGTGTACTTAAAGCAGAGGTGTGATTTGGCAGCGTTTAGTGCCAAGTGGTGTTACTGCTTTGTTGTGGCTAGGTTGTGTTGTCTAGCCTTTTTTAATAATTCTGGAAACACGTAATGGCTATTAATATTAAGCATCATATGTACATACAAATATGTTATGTGTTAAATGTGTTAATATGTTTTATAATGTTATATCGTCACGATCATAGCACAATTGCCTAAGTCATTTTTTGGGGTTTTTTTGGAAGTTAAGAGTTGAAATATATAGCTTAAACAGTCTAATAATGTGGCAAATCGCCTTAAACCAATCAGAAAGGAGTTGATTTTTAGTTTTTTCACTTCTGCTTAAATCCGCATTTTTACTTATATCTTATTGCTTTTGACCTATATTCTATTGTGTCTCAACGGTAATACACATACCATTTCCAAAGCAATATATGAAAGCATCTAAGTAAAAAGATGCCAAAAATAAGCCAAAGTGACGTAGCAAAAGAAATACCGAAGTTATTCATTTTATTTTTTTAGTTTTATCAAAACAAGAAAAAAATGACTTAGACGATTGTGCTATGATCGTGACGATATGTTTATAGTTTGTTTCTTTGTCTATTTTATGCAGTGGTTTCAAAGTGGTTTGACTTTGCCATTGTAAAGAGCAAGTGTAATGTGTACTTATAAATATCTTATGTGCTTTTGTTGTGCGTTATCGTTGTAATATTGTTGTGATGATTTGTGTTGATAGACAGTTGGCTTACCTTCCCGTTGGTGTCTATCATTCACTAAAAGCCAAGACAAAACATATTGTTTTAAACACAATTTGTTTATATTTCAATTTGTTGTTTTTTTTTATCTTTAGTGTTGTGCATAGTTCTATTCTTTAAAACATTTTTAATTTGTTTTTTAATAAATGTTAATTTTTTCGTCTTTAATAAAAGCCAGCATGAAATAATGTCATTGAACAACACCATTAAATATTGCTTCATCAAAACAGCAACTGCAGTTTGCCAAAAACAGGTTAATTGTTTTCCTGTTTTAAAAATGTTTTTCTTTTCTATTATATTTACTTATCTATTACATTTTTCTTTTAGACACCATGTGACGTATTTATGCGATACAGGAGAACACAAATAATAATTATGTTTTGTTATTAAATAATAAAGTTTTGTTAAAAAAAATATAATAAAATAAATTTGTGATTTTGTAATAAACGGAAGGGTCGGATTTTAGAAGCATGAAATATTTGAAAATTTCTGTTTAAAATGCATTTTTCATCTATGATGGAGAGACCTTTATGTAATTAACTAAAATTTAAATATGCGCACATTAAACGCTTTTAAGTTAAATAGAATTCCTTAATAAAGGAGAGGGGGTTACCAAAAAAATTAATAAGTGTCCCGTTAGACATTAGAAGTTAACATTTATATAAGTATTATAAAATTTTTTAACTGCTCCAAAAAATTTAAAGATGTTTAGGAAAATTTCAACTAAATGATAATAAAAACGCCTTCACTCTAAAAAAAATATATATCAAAAAAAAAAAGTTTTTGTCATAATTAACAGTAACTCCCTTAAGTTAATTATTATGTCTTTTTCTAACACGGTGCCTTGGAAACACTGTCTTAGTCTCACTTAAATAAGAATTAATAAAGCGAGATAAAACCTGAATAAGTACGGAGCTCTTGCGTACTTCTTAACACTATTGATAATGACCGTCTATAAACATACTTTACGCGTTGTTTGCTGTTTTATAAAATAATTATAACTATAAGCAATGACATAGCTAATAGGGAGCCGAACTTTAAATACAAATTTATCTGTAAAATTATTTACAGATAAATTTGTATTTAGATATATATTTTTAGATAACGTAGAAAGTTTTGTTGTAACAAATGGTTTAGTTATTTTTAACCCGTATTACGGGTTGCTTACTGCTAGTATTGCATGAATAACATACAAGCTTTACCATATATAAATCTTACTACTACTATTATTATCCTAATAATCAACAGATAAACGAAAATAAAAATAAAAACAAATTACCGTTGAGGTACCAAATGAAATTTAAGTGAAAAATCCTTTAAATGTATATTTATTCCAAATCATGTCACACTACTGTATATGTAGTTTTAAAAATGTTTTTTATCATATATATTTATAAACTTTTAATAAAAATAATGTAAAACACACTATTCTTGTTCTAAAAATATGTCAAATATCATAAAAAGTTCATATCAAAATATCATAAAAATTGTCAAATATCATAACCTGTATATTTTGCAAATTCTATATATATATTAATATACAGAAATTATTTTATCAGGGTTGCCACTATAATTTTTGAAGTTTTTTCCTGAGTATTCACTAAGAAAAGAACGTTTTTTCCTGAGTTGAACTCTTTAAGTTCCCTGAGTTTTCCCTGACTTTGCTATTTTCTTTCCTGTTCATCAACGAGATTATTACTTTCCTTAATTAAACACAATCTTTATATTTGACAAACTAAAACTTTTACAACATCCATTCCTTGCCATGTACTTGCACAGTATGACTAAGTCTTATTTTAAATCTAAGATAGGCAGGCATAACATTACCTTCTATATAAACATATCAACACAAAACATAAAAGGTTTTATGGTTTTGTTACCAGAATAAGGCATAACATTAGGCAACTGATTCCATTGCCCATTAATATTAGTAGTTTTTTCCGCAACAATGTTATCATAGATTTCACGATTCTTAAATAAAGCACTATCGTGAACAAATTCGCCATAAGGATTCAAATATAAATCAAAATTATTTTCCTTAACAGCAGGCTTCTTATTAACCATGTATGGATTAAACGGAGAAACTATCTGACGAATAGGACCAGCTACATTAGGGGCACCAGAAGAATCATAATAAAACTTTTCTTCGTTAGCTAAAAATTGAATATTAGCATGAGTTGGGCCAGATGTCATTGCTCTTCTACAAAGATTACCAATACCATAATTAGGCAAAGTAACATGACTAAATAAATAATCGGCTCGGTACGTATTCAACACATTAAATGTTTGATGTCTAACGCCATATTAATCAAGTGTCTCTTGATCTTTAACAGAATAATCAACAAATGCACCAGCACCTGTAAGATCGCCTGATGCCTTAACTGCAGATATAAAAGGTACAGGAATAGAAACTTCAGGTTCATTAATAAGCAATTGAATAGGTTTACGCAAACCGATATCGTTATTCCATTCTAAAGTATAAATAACAGCCTCTGCACAATTATTTCTCTCTTCAAAACGAGGATCCTTAGTATTAACAAGTGAACTAAAGCGTGTAGGATTAGGCTTGCCAGTAGCATCATCAAAAACAAGGAATTTTCCAAAAGCTTAATAGTAGGCAAAGGTTTAGGCATTTTGGTTGTAGAACTATTGAGAATATCTTCAATAATAGGCCATTGATCATGTTCTATATTAAATGTTTGATCATGTTCTATATTAAAGAAACGAATACCAACATTTGACATCTCCAACGGAACAGATGCATTAGCAGTAGTTTTCAACTGATTTTCTACACGGGTATCAAGCATTTCTTGTTTCAATTTAGTATCAACATAATACAAATCCTTTAAAAAAGGATGATAAGGTTAACGCTCAGCCCACAAATTAGGAAACTCCCAAGGAAAATAATGTTATTTACAGTATCAGCAGAAAGAGGTAACCCAATATAAAATGTCTTTTTAATAATATATTCATCAAAATAACCTCTACTGTGCTCATAATTACGTTCAACGACGAAGTCTACGGCGGCTGGTTCTGGATTGTTCGGGGGTTGCTCGGCCATTACCGACTCGATGTGTCCCTCTTCTTGACCAACCGTTTCTGCCTTTTGGATGAATGTATCTTCTTGTGTATGTCCGCACCATAGACTGACGAGATATCAAATGACAAATAACCAAAAACTTTATCTATTATAGCCTGACTCTCCTTCATAACGCTCCAAGGCTTAGCATACTTAGGTAATTCATCATAAAACTTGGGAAACTGATAAGGTTCAAAGCTATATTTATGAAATTGTTAACAATTTGTGCTTCCTAAATAAAAGGTATCTCTTTCGGGTCATATATATCAACCTGACCTGGCTTAAGCCTCATATAATCTGCTAAATCATCCTGAGGAACAGGCTGATAATCAGGATCATAATTCCACCCTTCAACACTCTCAACACAGTACTCATATCTGTAACATTGCCAATCTTAGTAGAATTAGAATTAACAGAACTAGTATTAGAAGACGTAGAGCGAGACCAATCAGATCATATCCTTCAATATATTAGTTGGTCTAGTTTTACCCATTTCTTTAAGAGCTATATATTCTGTTTTACTAACATTGTTTTTAGGTAATATAGCTGACTTTAAGATCTTACGTACATTAGGCATATGAATATAAGGTACAGCTTTATCTTCGCATAAAGATTATGATAAAAGGTACTGCTTTATCTTCGCATAAAGGTTATGATAAAAGAAAAAAGGCTTGGGAAATGATTAATGAAAGCCTTGGTGGTGCTTATACAGGTTAATAAATTGCTTGCATTTAAAGGGAAACTATAGAGGTTTAGGCTGATTTATGTAAATAATTGTAATTTATATTTTTTTATATAATTTAATATAAATACCTCTATAAAATTATACATACTTAAAATATATGAAACTATAAATTTATATTTATATATTGAACTATAAATTTATAATTAATTTATTTTATTATAAATTTATAATTCTAATCAAGCAATAGTAACTTATTATACTTATTTTAATAAATCATGGCACTCTAAGTACCACTGTGCCTTTTTTAGGTTTAGTTGTTATATTTGATTTTTTGTTTTTAAAAACTCACTCTGTTCCATTTAACTTTATAGTTGAATCCCTGAAAAAGCTATGGAAAGGTTTACGAGAAAAATTTAAACGATACAATGACAGACGAGAGAAAGCAACACAGTCAGGTGCAGCAGCATCTATACTGCCAATTTGTAAGTATTTTAGGCAACTACAATTCTTGACAGATACAGTCTGTTCTCAAGACACGAATTCAAACTTAGATTCAATAGTTGAAGAAAACGTCGATATAGAGACCAACTATGAACACAAAAAATTCAGCTGAACAAGTTGGTTGCTTAAGTCGCAATAAAAAATTACCTAAAGCAGTCAATGCATTTGATAACTTACTTGTTGAGAGTTTAAAACAATTTAATAAAGCTGACAATAAAACTATTAACACAGATTCTGATGATTTATATTGTTGAAGTTTATATAGCAGGTTGAAGGAGCGTCCGAAAAAAAAAAATCGCTTGGCAAGAATAAGAATTGAAGTGATCTTATTTACTTTAGAGTTTGAAGACTAATATACTTTTAAACAAAAGTTTTTATATAAAAATTATATAAATTTATTTATATTTAAGATAAAAAACCTCAAACTTTAAATTATGTTCTTTTTTATTCCTTGTATACAATGTCTAGATATAAAAATTTACTATTTTCTGTTGTTCTTCATCGAAAGGATTAGATGTACTGTTAACTAATCTATGTTACCATAAGACTGAGTCCTCCTCCGAATTAAAGCAATCTCTATAATTATTTCTTATAGATTTTGCTTTTGTGATGGAATTATGGCCTCCTTGACATTGAATTTATTTAAGTCCTTGAGAATTATTTGTTTCTTTTCTCCATCGACCAGGAATACTCTCCTGGGAAGTTTCTTGATCAACATAATCACTTGGGTAATATGAAAAATTATCTGTTTTTATTTGTATTTTCATTAGAAAGTTGTGCAGAGCCACAGTTGCTTTTACGACAATTTTTACATTTTCAACTTTTGATACTATCGGTCTTCTAAATATTCTGAATTTGCTAGCCAATACCCTAAAAGAGTTTTCAATTACTCTTCTTCCTCTTGACAAGCGATAGTTAAACACAATTTCTGTTTTATCTGTTTTATTTGCCTCGTCGGCTAAAAAAGTATAGGGAAATGTTATGGATTTTGAACAACCACTTATAAATGATGGATCAGGAAAATTTAATTGATTATTTTCAATAGCAGATCCAACTTTGCTACTAGTGTAAATACCACCATTGCTTTGACGCCCGGAGCGTCAAATATCGACCAAAGTAAATTCATATTTTCTATTTTATGTTGCTAAATGCACAATGCTAAATGTTTTTTTTGTAGTTTATAGTAGTGATGTGCCGGGTACCCGTTTCGGACCCGGGGACCCGGCAATTCGGCTGTTTTACCGGGTACCCGGTATCGGCCATTTTGTTGCAGTACCCGGCACCGAGTATCTTTAAATTGATTTTTCCTTTAGTTTCAATTTTAAACATTAAACTTCTTGATATAACTCTAAAAGTGTTAGTGGTAGTCGATAACCACAAAGTCCTATTAACTTAAAACTATCTCACTTAAATACTTTTTAATACAATATTCTGTAAAAAAATTTATACGGATACAAAAACTGCAACGCTAAATGAAATAATTCGAGAATACGAATAAAAGTTACGAATACGAGAGTTACGAGAATACGAATTAATAAATAAAAGTTACAAGAATACGAATTAAAGTTTTAAATAAGCTTCTTTTTATTCTGTTTGAACACAAGATAATTTTGCGAAGTTTTTATTCCACCTTTTAAAAAATGGACTCGGACCCGGTTTTTTCAGGAATCGGAGACTCGGCATAAACTGGTTCCGGCACATCTTTAGTTTAAAGTACTTTGAGCCACTGCGGGCTGGGGACTGATTAATTACATATTTACCATCTATAGCCCTATAACAATGAGGAAAATTTCATCGTTCGTAGAAATCAGAAGACATTTCAAGCCATTCTTTTGGTGAAGAAGGAACTAACAAATATCCTTTTTTACATATAACATTCCAAATTACTTTACATGTTTCTATGATAATTCTTCCTACAGTTGTAGGGCTCATTCTGAAACTTATTGCAATTGTTATCTGAGCATCGCCAGTAACAAGATATCTTAATGCAATACATAACCTTTCTTCAGCAGTTGCAACTGCCTGTCTCAGAGAAGATTTAGATATAAATGGAGCAACCCATGATAATAATATTCTAAGTGTTTGTGGACTCATGCGAAAACTTTGAAAGAAATAGTTTTAGGACAGTTTTAGATCTTTTACTAATACATTAAAAAGACCTTTTTGTGAACGTTCCATAAAAATTCTGCGCATCCACATGTTATGTTTTTACGATTTCTCAATAAAATACACTTTTTCAATATCAGCAACAAAGTTATTTTTTTTTAGTAAATTTCTTTAATTTAAAACCATTATATTTTTTTGATTGAAAAACAAAACAGTAACAAAATTCAGCGCGGTAAATGGAGATCAAATTCCGCTTGAAGTTTTCCGCCCAAGCCATCCAGTCGGAATCACGTGACTGTATTGCGAAACCAAAAGTAACCATATTGAATTGGGGGAAAACAAACTATTCTTTCCTTAGCGAAGTTAAGACTTTTTTAGAAGCACTATGTCCTTCAATTACTTTGAAACTTTATCAAAAGAAGCAGCGGAAAGGTATCAGCGAAAGATAAATCTTCTAGGTAATTTTACTTTAGTTTTACTCTGTTTAAATTAAAAAAATGCTATTAATTGCTGTTTAAATATTATTTTGGTTAAAATATTCTTTTGGTTATTAAATATTATTTATTGGTTATTAAATATTATTAGGGTTAAGTAAATGTCCATACAAGTTTACAGCAGATTCTTGGAGTGAAGATCCAAGTCAGTGGCCTTCTTTAAGCTATCACAATCTTTATCACTACTTGATTAAAACTTCACGTAAGGAATTCTTATCTACTTTCAAAGTTTTTTTTATTATTTCATTATACCAATAACATTAGTAACATTAACTGCTAACATTTCAAAAATTTTTTGTTTTCTTTGCTTTATAATATATATTAAGGATGTATATACATGGATGTATATTATATTATGCTTTATATTATATATTATTTAAAAAAAATGTATATACAAAATCCTAATATAATTTTTTCAATGTTAACGTTTATTAGGTATCTATTCTCCAGAAGCAATGGAAAACTATAAGGCATTAGAGGCTTGGAGATTCTTTCAAGATGGGTGGGTCCAAACTATTGTCCATATGAAAGTATGTCAGAATGTTACTATCTTGAAATGTAAGGTTCGACCTTCATATAGGACCACATCTCCTAACCATAAACCTTGGGTTGCTCTTAACTCTCTTGGTAATGTTTTAACTGCTCACTGTGACTGTATGGCTGGGTAAGTCTCTTTTATATAAAATTAGTAAAAATAGAATTAATAATTTTGATTATTAGTATAAGCTAATAAAAAATTTATAAACTGATAATAATTGTGAGTTATTTTGTGGAACTTTTCATATGTTTTTATACCTATAGTTTACCTATATTTTTTATCGACTATAGTTTTATAGTTTTTATCTATTTTTTAAGTCTTGGTGAAACGTGCTCACATGTTGCTGCAATGCTATATAAAATTGAAGCTGCTGTTCGTATTGGAATGACATCAAGCACATCAACTGACTTGCCTTGTCAATGGAACCAAACATTTACGAAAAGTATTGTTGGCTCCCCAGTTGCTCAAATCAACTTATATTCTGATGCTGCAAAAGAAAAACTTTCAAAAAGAGTAAAAGAAAAATGCCTATTTCTCCAACACCTCAAGAAAAAAATGATTTTTAATCAGAAATACAAACTGTGCAGCCCAAAACTGCTGCTCTTCATTTGTTATGATAAGGAGTTTATTCAAAAAGAATCTGCTGTCGTACCAAAATTACCAACATCTTTGAGAGAGTTTTTTAATGAAAACTATAAATCACTTAATAATGAACAAAAGCTATCTTATCTTGATGAGAAAAAAAAAAGAAATAAATTTGACTTCTGATATGATAGTTTATGTTGAAGAAGCAACACGAAATCAATCGCTATGTGATACCTGGTTTAGAGTAAGAGTTGGTCGAATAACTGGCTCCACTTTGCATCAAGTATTTAATGCTAGAGTTGAAACACCTTCTGTGTCATTAATTTTAAATATTTGTGCACAGAAAAATATACAGATAAAAAGTCCTGCAATAAAGTGGGGAAGAGTAAATGAAATAAATGCATTGATTTAATATAAACAGATTCATTCTGACTCAAATGCAATAAGTAACTCAAAACCGCTGTCAGAGATTTTTATTCATCAAAATTTGAGAGTTGAAAAAATTGGACTTTGTATTGACTTTGAAAAACTATGGTATGCAGCATCTCCTGATGGTGCTGTTTATTGTACTTGTTGTGGGCATGGAGTTTTAGAAATTAAATGTCCTTTTAGTTTAAAAGACAAGTCATAAAAAGAGCACAAAATTAAAAATGCTTTTAATGTTGGTGTAAACGCGGATGGAAACTACTTTTTAAAAAAAGAACACCAATATTTTTTCCAGGTTCAACTTGAAATGAGAGTTACTGGAGTCAGTTACTGTGACTTCATGGTGTGGACACCCAGTGAATTTGTTGTATTGCGCATTGAGCCTGACACCGCTTTCATTGAGAATGTATTAATTAAGTGTGATATCTTTTGGAATACTTTTATTTTGAGAGAGTTAGTTACACGAGAAATCGAATCAGAAAGAGAATTGCTTTCCTCAACATCAAATAAAACGATAAATAAAGACATACTTTTTTGCAGTTGTAAATCTATGTTTTCAAAGTGATGATACAATGGTTGGTTGTGGTTCATGTGATAACTGGTTTCATTTTAAATGTTGATCTTTGGAATCAGCGCCTAAATCTTCTGTAAGGTATTGCAGTGACTGTAAATCCAAAAAAAAGTTCCTACACACTATAAAAGTAATTTATGTATTTTTAATTTTAAAATATAATTATAAGTTTTTTAAACTATATATTAAATACATTATGGAAATTTTTTTTAGCCTTTTATACAATAATGGTGCACAGTTGAGAAATCAAGAAAACATTGGCTTGCTCAATTAAAAGAATATGTATCTTCTTGGTGAGTTAAAAAAACGGCTATTTTCATAGCCACATATTATTAAAAACATATTAAGGCGTACGTTTTGAACTAATACAGTTTCAAATAAAATACTTATAGCCAGTTTAGTTGTTTTGCGCTTTATATGAAAACCCTTGCCTGTCAAAAAGAGAAAATTCTTCATAATAACCTTGGATTAGGGTAGGTGGCACTTTTAGATGCTTATTAAAAGGGTGACTCTCGATATCTTGTTTTATGGTTTTGATTTTTTAAACAGTACATTAAAAGGTTTTATTCTTATCCGTGTCTTTATAATTTTTTTACTTTAAAGTCTGATTACACCAAAAGTTTAAAACTTGTAACCCCTACCCCCTCTCTCTCTTTCTCATAGAACTTTTTAAAAATAATAATAAACATGGAAGAAGATAAAATAAAAGAGGGGGGTCTTAATGCATTTTTCAAAAAGTTGTGAGGTCATAAAACGATCTGAGTATTTTTATCTTCCTTAATATATAACTAAAGGTAGCGATAATTTGCAGGGCCGACGACATCATGGAGACACCGAACCCCATCCCCCTCCCCCCAACCACTTTTTTTCTAAAGGACCCTTTTTTTTTCTTTTAGAAAATTCAAGATATCGAGGACTTTTCTTAGAAATTGATAATTATGCCCCTCCACTTCGAAACTCATGTCGTTGGCCATGGTTTGGTACAGAAGATTTTTAGAAATTTAACCTTCTCTGATTTTTTAACGGGAGTTTAAATTGCGTTGCTTTTCTTTAAACCGACTAACACCCTGGTTTTTTCCCTTTATTCGTGTTCGTTTTTAACACGGTAGAGAATTACTCTCAATTAAAAACCTACCTTTTTTAAAATTATAACTTACAACAGTTCCTTGTAATGTTTAAAAATAAAAAACAAAGAAAATTGTCTGCAGGGCTGGAATTATAAAATATGTTAGCATGTATGGGGTTAACCGTGAGCATGTAGAGGGGTTAACTGAGAGCATACAGGTGTGTACAGCAAAGGATGGCCTTCAAGACGGCAAGTATTTATGCGGTTTTCTTTAACCAAAGACAATAATTTTCATTCCTTCTGTTAAGAACGCATGTTTTTTAGTTATGCACAAAAAATTTTAAAAGTTTTGATTTTGTTTGGTTTTACAATTTTGAAATATTACTCGATTTTATAATAATAATATATATGTATATATATATATATATATATATATATATATATATATATATATATATATATATATATATATATATATATATATATTGGAATAGCATATAACAAAAGACAATAGACTATGTATTTTTTGTTACCAATAATAAAACCACTAATCTCTTGTAAAGAATTATCTATACCAAGTAATACTTTTAATATGATTTGTGGCTATGAAAATAGCCGTTTAAAAAATAACTAAGATAAAAGGTGAGTTTTATCGTAAACAATACCTTCCCCAAGGTTTGTTAGAGCAGCGCATACGGTTACTATTTTGTCACAATTAGAAAGAGTAAGTGACGTAGCTTCGTCAGAAATGTTTTTAACTGTTCGCAGCGGCAAAGTACCTTGAAGAATTGTATAGCGGTTTTTTAATAGTCCAATAACTCTTTCAATATGTATTCTAACCGATGATATATTACGAGATTTTTCTACATCTGAAGCAGAAAGTTGAGCTTTACCTTTCGTAAAAGCTGGGTTTATCAATAAAGAGCAGCTTCCAGCAGCAAAATCATCTTGCAATGTAAAACCTCTATCTGCTCAAATTTGATCACCTGGCATATGGTACTTGCTAGATGCGAATTCTGATTCACGGACAATTTGATTATCTGAAGCTCTACCTCCATAGCACTTAGAAATAAAATTGATAGCTCCAAGAGGTGTACACGATATAAGACATTTTATTGTGCAATTCTTTTTATATTGGCTGTAAAATTGTGATCTTGCCATAAGGGATGATGTCGATTCCACAAAAACCTCAAAACAATCAATAATCGATGTTAATCGTGGAAATTTGCACTTGAAAACTGGAGGAATTGTGTCGTAAATATGATCCCCATCTTGCATTTTCATTAAAAACTTTAAATTAATATACATAATATCTATCCATTTCCAAAAATTGTTCAATGCAGTAGTTTTTTTAAAACCAAACATATACGATAACATATCAAAGTTAATGTTGTGCCTTAACTTTACTAAGCAGAATACAATTTGATCTGCTGAATCCAATCTTTTAAGTAAACTTTCATCAGTTCCTTTGCACAGGAAACACAGCAGCTTTTCTAATACTGGTAGACTTAAACCTGTAACCATAGTGCATTTATCAGGTTGTGATCGAATTTTATTTATTCCCAGGTTGCAATTATCAAATTTTAAGGACATAAACTTTGACATAAATAAATCTCTTTCTAAACGAAGATTATTTATTTCACTATAGAGTTGTTGTCTCTCCGATGTTGTTACAGGTCTTATGCCATCAATATCTGAATACAAATTAAAAAAACTCTCAGTGGAATTTTGCTTTAACTGACAATCGGTGTCATTAAGAACACTTGTTTCTAAAAAAATAGAAGAAAAAAGTATTTATATTTACTTCTAAGTAGGTAAGTATTTATATTTACAAATATTTTATATAAAAGACAAAGATATAATTGAAGATAAGATAAATATATTTTTGTAACTCTTATTGGAATCTTCAGCACTTATAGGAATAGGAAATTCTGGAAAAAATTAAAACACTGTATTTATAAAGAATTTCCAAAAAAAAGAAGAAATATATATAAATTGGTCATTTGAGAAACACCTCATATACAAATAAATAAAACTCAAAAAAAAACCATATTCATACATCTTTCGAATTTTTTTGCATTTTTCTACTGGAGTGACTAAGTGGAGATGATTTGTTTTATGCATGTTGGATGTGTCTAGCCTTCACAAACAATTTAATGTCTAACTTAATTTTGGCCAAAAATGGACATTTCTCAAAAGACTGATTCATATATATATTAATTAAATAGTAATCAATACCTTGTCTAAAAATATCACTTGAGCATTGTTCTAAATTACCTTCATTAGGTGTAGAAAACCAAAACTCTAGAAGAAAAAATCAAACTTTTTTTAAAATGTATGTAGATTTGAATACAATAATTAATCCTTGTTTAAAATCTTTTCAAAAACATTGTTCTAGAAGATTTTTATTTGCATTTAGGATTACTATGTTCTGGAAAATATTAACAAATAAAGTGTTTATCAATGAGTTTTACAATTGTGCAAAATGAAAAACATAAAAAATTATTCTTAAAAAAAAAAGGTTTTAATATAAAAATTATCTATAAGCTTCAGAGCATTGATTGAAAATATTTTCATTATTCATTGGAAAATAAATTCTTGAGAAGAATTTTTTATTAATTTACGACAAACATTAACAAGACAAAATACAAAAAATTTTATCGCAATTGTATGCTTTATTCATATCTATTCTAAAACTATTGCTAAATTTTTGTTTTATAATAATTCTATTAGGTTTTGAAACGCTAAAATCTGGGGAAGAAAAATCAAAATTAAAAGGAAAATAAAAGAATATAAACATTTGAATATGATAATCAATACCTTCGCTAAAACTTTTGCTTGAGCTTTGTTTTAAAAGATCTTCGTTACATGTAGAATTACTTAAACTTTTGCTGGAACATTGTTCTTATTGCTCCTTATTTGATTCAGAAGGATAAAATTCTAGAAATGTTTTAAAAAAATCATTTTTTTTAAATTTAAGAGATGAAGTTAAAATTTAAACTTTATTTCTTTAAAATTTAAAAACAATACCTTGTTTCTCAAAACTCTTGCAAGAACATTGTTCTAAAATACTCTCTGTATATGCAGAATCATTGATTTCTGAAAAATTAAATTCAATTTTTTCACAGTTTTTTTTTATTCATTTACATTACAGCTACAACACATAGTCATTCATTTATAATATCAATAAAATTAACTAATTTACTTCATTATTTAATATTAATGACCTTTACTACATAAGCTCTTTTTTTCAATTACAAATTCAACTTTTTCTCTGTTAGATTTATCAAAAAGTTTTTCTTACTTACATACAGGAACAACCAAATCTGTTTAACAAAAACAACATAAAAATTCATCAAAACAAAACAAAAACATAGCATTTCAAAATACAAAATGAGAGTTTTTCCTAAAAATTATTTGAAATAAAAATAATTTTTACTTTGTCTACTTATTCTTCTATTGACTCTAATAATTCTATTATTATTAATTTTTCTTTGAGGGGAACCTAGTTTTTCAGTATCGAAGATTAAAGGAATTGAGTCTGGATGTTTTTCAAAAAGTTCTCTTTTTCCTAAACAATTGTAAATATTGTAGTATAAAAAGTACTGATATATGTATATGTATTTATCAATACTAATTTAAGATGCAAAGTAAAAGTACCCACCAGTCATAAAATGTGCCGAACAAACATAAACATTAGAAAATTCAGGAGACCACTGCTTCCTACATGCACTATTATCTGCAGCACGATTTATCACATTTAGCCACTTTCTTCGAAGTATTTCATCTCGAGGAAGACTATAAAACTTAAGTTCTTGATTTTTTTTAATATTGTTAGTGCAACCAACAACACAACAACTTTTTGGCATTTTTTTTAAAAAGTACTCAACAAACCGCTATGGATTTTTTAGTTTGTTTTCCCCCAATCAAGATGGTAAATTAAAAAAAAAACCTTTTTAATACGGTGTGACGTCACGCCGACTGAATGGAGAGCAAGGTATCGCGCGGAATTTTTCGCCTAAGCGCAAAAAATTCTGAATGGAGAACGGGCTTTAAAGTGTTGATTAAGATTCACCTAACCATTTCTGCTTAAAATCATACCCCCTATGTCCCCCTTTTGAAAGTTAAATAAATTCATTCAGCTGGCATGCCATTGCCATGGCAATCCTAAGTTTGCCACGCATCCTAATTTGCGCGGCAAATTTACGTACGTTGGCGTAAATTTTGGCGGCAAAATTTACGGCAACGTACGAAAAATTAAAATAAAAAATTTACAAAGATATTAAATTCTTGTGGAAATAATTACAACTTGTAATAATTAAATACAATAATTACAACAACAAATAATTACAACAACAATGTAATTAATTATTTTTTCACTAAATTGTGATAATGATGTTATTCTATTATTATAACTATTACATTTTAAATGTCAAATATGTTAAAAATCAAATAAATTTTCCATTAATTTTACATAAATTACAAATTTTTTCATTTTAAATAAAATGTTTCATGCTAATTTTTTTATATTGTTACCAATTTAACTGTTTTGGAAAGAAAACTCAATTAATTCAGACGTCTGATTAAAATCTCAACTCAATCTCAAGCTTTTCAGTCACTTGTTAATAAAATACAAATAAATATCTTTGCAGTCAAATTCCAAACTATAATATTTATAAATTAGTAATCCTCTGGCTTTTCATTCTCCTACCCTCAATCGCTCTAAATTCTCTATATATTTATGAAATTCTATCTACCTAGTCCTTTCTTATCCTTAATTCCTTGGTTATTAATACTGCTTTTCCTTTTACATATTTTTTTTTTTCATTTTGCTATTTTTATTGTTTTTATTATTTTATTGTTTTTATAGTATATTATCATAGTTATTGGCGAGAATTTTCTTGACTCTTTATTTATTATTACTTATTGTCATCATCCATTTTTTCTATTTCTATTTTCATTTCTATTTATCTTAATTTTATTGGTAATATTATTGTTATTAAAGATTTTTTATCATGATAATTATTCTTTTTTAATATGATTGAACTTAATATTATGATTATTATTCTTATCATTGTTATTTTGTTTCCAGATGATAGTAGTAATAATTTTTTTTATTTTAATTTTTTTCTATTTTACTATCATTATTACTTATTATTGCTATAAATATATATTGATTTATTGTTTATTGTTGTTTTAATTGTTAGTAGTATTTACACTGTTAGCATATTATTATTATTATTACTATTACTATGTTTCTAAATGTCTATATTGATATATTGTATTAGGTATTTACTTTATATTAGTACTCGAACTATTGTAAATAGTACTATTGTAAATATCGTTGAAATGTTAAGCAACTTGTTTCAAAAGTACTATTAGTAATAGTAGAACCAATAGTAGTAAATTAGTATTATCAATAAGTAAACAAATAGTACTATTGTAAATACGTACTATTGTAAATATCCTTGAAATATAAAACAACTTGTTTCAGAATATATTTGATTTGATTAATAATAAACTATAATATAAATTTATTGTTTAAGTTTTAAAATATATTATTTTCATAAAACATCAGATTTTCAAGGGAAAACTATGAATCACTTGACTTTCATTGAGTGCAATAAATCAAGTATAAGTGAATATAACAAATAAGTTGTGGTGCTCATTTATTTTTGATTTATTAGATCAATTTATTATTGTTGATGTTTTTTTATCGTAGAATTTTGTTTAGTAACATCTAAGTAGATTTATATATATATATAAATATTTATTTAACAAATAAATATGCGTACGTACTCGGAAGGGGTTTTCGAAAGCGTACAGGTTCGTATAAGGGGAGAGAGGGTCCTAAATAAGTGGTTTCACTGCGTTCGTACGTTATAGATGCCCTTTAAGCATAATTAATTTTCCTTTAGCTTCATCAATTTTATTTTATTTAGCTTTATCAAATTTTTTTCATTTATAATTCAAATTCCTCAGTAAATTTAGGCTCATTTATTTTGATCAAACTATTAGGAATCCGTTTCCAAATTACACTAAGTTCAGAAGAGCCTTGCCTAGCACTCCATTGCTCGTGAAGCTAAATCTCTCTAACCAAAATTATTTTTAGCTCTTTGAGTCATAGCAAAGGTTTCCCATAGAAAATAAATATAAAAGCCATACATTTATATAAATATAACTTATATCTTAATATACTTATGTTATAAGTGCCTATAGGTATAGATAAATATATTTAAACACAAAATAATAATGTGTTATTTTCCTTTCTTCTTTTTATAATTTCAAAATCTGTTTATCAAAATGATAAGTCGTTTTAAATTATAAATAACCAGAACATTACTAAATGTGTAACTTCAGAAAATACTTACATTTTGAGGTTCACAATATTCACTGTGTTTTTTAAAATTAAAACTCGCGCTTTCAGAAAATGTGAAATTTAGTATTTTGAAGTCAATAGCACAGACATAAACTTCAGTTTGGGATTTCAACCAAGTTACGCACGTGCATTTATACATTATTTTGTATGCGTCGTCGGCGTTTCCGATTTTAAAAACACTTTATTTCAGTTAAAGGTATGCATAGAAAAAGTAAACTCTGTTATAATAAAACTATAAATGTAAGGCGTATACGAGCATTCCTTCTAAAATACGTGGCTACTGATTAACCATGTTGATGATTAGGTGAAGCAGGTACTGATATGGCAGTTGTTGCGTATAAAAAAAGGTTCTAAAAGACTATGATTGAGTATTAACACAATTTCAATTTGTCTTAATACCCAGAAGAAGTGATAAATATTGGAAACTTACCTTGAATTTGTTTTCACATTAGAATACTGCCAAGACAAGTAGACTCCTTTTGACTCGCAAAAATCTTACTGAGTCGAGTCATCTAAAGTCTATCAAAAGACGCGGTAGTCTGACTTAGTGTTAAAAACAAGCATTATGCTGCGAACCTTTAAACGGGATCGCATAAATCCATCGCAAGCCGATTGACCACAAAGAGCTAGCGATGCATCCGTAACAATCTTTACACACACGGTTACACTGATTGAGTGTGACACCGACATATCTAACTCAACAGTAAAGGATCCATAAGTTGCTACATATAGTCAAATGTTTGCTTCTGTAACAATCATCCGAAGTACTTATTTCTTTTCTGTACAGGGTCAAAGCAACATTTCAATTAGGTAAAGCGACTACTGAATTGTGCAAAAAAGATCTCGTACCATCTTTACATGACGGATGCATTTTAATGCTGAACTAAAGTGGAGCATAAACCTTTACGTGACCAAATGTTTAAGATTGATTGAAAGCTCTGTTCTTCACTAGTGTCATACAGACATAACGTATTTGCTATGGTAAACCACCGTGAACCATCGAAAGCTTCCGGGTTTCTTTTAGAAAGAGTCGGCGAATATACTCCCACCGATACGGTTTCAGACATCTGCCGCAAATATTGATGATCCGTTAATAATTGAAATGAAATAATTGACAGAACCACCTCGATTTATTTAAATAACACAACCGGCAATGTATGACAACTTGCTAGCACTTTACCAATTGCTTTCGAGTATCTGACCTCAATCTGTCTAAATACTGTATCAAATGTCGTAAAAGCAATTTATTTGCATGTAAAATGTAAAATACCTACTGCAGCGTCTTCCGTTATCTTTTTCGAGTAACAATATTACACCACCTGCTCAGTTGGTATTCACGTTTGTTCCGTCGCAACCTATAGTAACAAAATGTTCACGTCAATGATATTATCTGCGATGAAACTAGCAAGAGAACCTTTAATATACTTTGTTGTACATAGATACAATGATTTTGGTTAAAGAAATAAAGAAATGTGTTCCTCGGTAACAATGCGACAGTAAAACTTTGAATCTTCTTAAATTTATCAACGCCGCCAATGGCCATTAATCGCAAGGTTCTTTGATCAGGCAGGAATGTCTGCTCTGCAAAAGACAACTTGCGATTCTTGTCACAGGAACAAACTTCAAAAATACATTCGCAGGCCGAAATATCGAAAAGTCTTGAATTGTTTGCGAATCGAAATATTGAAAATCTTGAAATGATTCTGAGTCGAAATCTTATCGAAATGTCTTTGAATTGATTCTATCGATCGCCACTTTACTTCATGAATTGGTCGTGATTTGAGCGAATCAACCAATATTGCGATTATGCGAGTATGCGAATCAACCAATATTGAGAGTATGCGAATCAATTTTAAGGAGTATGCGAATCAACCAATATTGAGACATAATTCGTTCAATGTTAGGTGCAACCGCCCCCAATATATCCGAGACGTTTTGGTTTTATTGATATTTGATTAGCGCTAAGTATATCATAACATTTCCTTATTTCGTAATTTAAATCCAAAACCGAATACAATATGAGTCACATTAATACAAGTTATCGTTTTATTTTGTAAAAACTAATTGCTAAAACAAATAGGTAAAGTAAAATAGAATTGTAATCAGCATACTATTTGGAATAGTATGCTGCATATTAGAATATCCAGATACTATTCTGTGTAATATTCAGAAAAGTGTTATCACGGTAACATATCGGTACTAACATTAGTACCGATATTATTGTAGAATTACGACATATTTGTGTATACAGTGGTGGCTAAAAGTCTTGGAACAAAACAATTAACGACCAATAAAATTTATTTTTGATCTAAAGTGAAGGTTTGATGCTTTTGCTTTTACATAGCAATATGTTTAAAGTTACATATTTGTATATTGCGCAATTTGTTATCGTTTTTTATTATTCGTAAGCAATTTATCAGCTATATTATGCCAGACCTTTCACCTAAAAAAAGAGGAATTATTGCTGCATTATATGAACAAGGTTAAGTTCAAAGAGAAATATCTGAAAAGCTTGGTTGTTTATTATTTACTGTAAGTAGAACTTTAAAAAGGCATAAAGAAGAGCCCCAATTAAATCTCACTTCAAAGATGAAATCAGGCAGGGCCAGAGCAACCACCTCAAGAACTGACAAACTTATTGGCCGGATCAGCCATGCAAATCTATCTGCACACGAGATTTCAAAAGAAATTTTTATTGAGAAAAAAGTAGGTGACCGAACAGTTAGAAAAAGGCTTTTGGTTGATTTCAAAATGAAGGCATGCAAGCCAGCAAAAAAACCTTTTTTCTCATTAAAAAACATAATAGATCGAAAAACATTTTGTCAGCGCTACAAAAATTGAACTGGAGAAAATTGGTCTTAAGTTCTTTTTTCTGATGAAACATGTATTAAACAATTAAATGTTACAAACAACTTTGTAAGAAGACCAAAAAACTGTAGAAACTGTGCCAAAATATTCAGTTAGCAGTGTCTCGGCTCCTGTGTCTTGTATGGTTTGGGATGCTATTTCTGCCAAAGGACGCGGGCCATTATGGATAATGCCCAAGAATACCACAATAAACAACAGAGTCTATTTGAATGTTATAAAGGAGAAATTGTAAATTTTCATGCAGATCTTGAACTGCACTTATTTCCAACAGGATGGTGCACCATGCCACACCATATTTCTCAAATTTAACTATATCTTCAAAAAAATTTTTTGAGAAAATTGAGACAACGCAGCTTTAGTTAAACTAAAACTGTTGGTTATCGACTTTGGTTGATATTGAAATTTTGCCTGGTGTGATTAATGAACAAAATTGCAAAAAATATTTACAATCAAAATTAAATCTTTCAGAATCTTTCCAAAAAAAAAAAAAGGATTCAGTCTAATGTTAATACTTGCTGTTCTAACTGCAATGAAAATTTAAACTTTATACTTCAAAGACATGTTTTGGGAAAAAAAAATTTGATGGAGATAATAGAATAGTTTACTAAATGTGTGCATTAGGGTCAAGGTTTTTCATCTTAAATGAACATTCCTAAACATGACTAAAAATAATTACAACAAAATTATAAAATCTGTTTCTGAATGTGCTAAATTTTTAGCAAAACAAACAATAATTAATGCTGTGAAAGAAATTTGTCAATCTTCTTCAAATATTGTTGACACTGCTGTATTAGTTGATGGTAGCTGGCAACGTCGTGAGTTTTCTTCACAAAATAGAGTTTTTACAATTTGAAGATTGCAAGTCATCACATGTACAGAAACGTCGGTGGTAGATTACGAACTTTAAAAAAACCGTTAAAGGGATTGGAGTCACAGACAAATTAACGAATAACATAACCTACCGCCTACAAATCTACTATGGAAATGCTGTTAGGCAAAATCCCAATGATTTGGTAGTTATAAAAAAGGTCATACTTGCAACATTGTTCTATGATGTACCATCAGCTAAAAATAATTGGAATACTTATTGCCCTGATGGTATACATAGTGTCATTATAAACAGGACAAAGCTAATTTAACGTCTAATTACAAGCCAGGTGCTGATCTTTCAATCTCAGTCATCATTTATTTAAAGCCTGTATATATTGATCTATCTGAAGAAGAACTCTTTAAAAAATGCTTTCATGGTAAGACGCAAAACCAAAATGAGTTTAAATGGATTGATATGGCAGTACATACCTAAAACAAAATATGTATCGTTAACTCAATTGTAGTTATGTGTATATGATGCTCATTCAATTTTTAGAATCGGAAGAAAAGACTTTTATTTGAAAAATTGAATATGATTCCTGATGTATACTCTTCAAGACTGTATCAAAATTAACCAACATCTAAAAGTGACGACAAATAATTAGTGGATAGAATGACCAAGAAGGTTGTCTATATGATCCTGGTTCTTGTTTTTATAATTAACAGATTTTAAATTGAGTATTCGACATTTTTATTTGATAGAAGTTGTAATGTAATATTTGAATGCTTTTTTCTCAAATTGTCAATTTTTACCCTCCCGGGCATCCTCTCATTAACCGCATGTCAGAATTGTATTAAATTTTTACCAAATGTTTATTGCATCTAGCTGTTCAATTGGAACTAAAGGTTTTACAATACTGCTGGGAGTTTTTGATTTGCAGAAGATTTAGTTCACAGAAACGCATTTTTTTACGAAAAACTATATATAACATAACGGTACTTTTGTGTCAAATCACAATTAATAATTCTCATTAGACCACCTCTTGTTCTTTTGTTTGTGACTATTTCAAACTTTTTTGTATGTATGAAATAGTAGAAATTTTTGTGAATGTGAATTGTGAATGAAATAGTAGAAATTTTTTTGTATGTATGAAATAGGAGAAAGCCCATGCAACATCTTGTACACCTCTATTAAATTCGATCTGTCTCTTTGTTCCTCAAGTGTCCATAGACATAGTTAAGTATTGTGTCTGCATAGAATAGATGCTTTACTTCGATTTTCATATTACTGAAACGATGTTGCAGTTAGATTATCTTTGACATAAAAAGGTGACAATGTACTAGTTCAAACGAAAAAGATTCTTTATTGACTCGTTTGATGAAATAGAAAATAAAAAACTATTTTAGTTATCGTTTTTTAGCAGCTGCAAGCAATTTTGAATACTGCAACTTATCTAGATCCAAGATTTAAGGAAACTTTTTGTCTCGATCTCATGTACAAATGATGTAAAGCAGTGTCTTATAAATGAAATGAAAAAATGCAACAAATTGTTAATTTATGATTGACGTTGTCAGGTTAGATAATTGAGAAAAAAACAAAAAGATTGTCCGTAAATAATAAGGTGTTAATTCTATTGTTTAAAGTGACAGTAATACGAAACATTGACAGCAGATGTTAAATACAAGGATGCGATGCCAATCGACCCACATCCGACTTGAATAACAATGAACTCTACATCTAATTACGACATCTTAAAGTGGCATCCATCTGAGTATCAAGCATTCGAAAATAGATGTACTTTACTCTTCCTAGGTACGCCTCTACTTAACATATTTACCAACAAGGAATTACAGGAAATAAGTAACTGTGGTTCAGAGTTGTTATATATGTTAAGCATGCATAAAAAAGACAAAGAACCAACTGAACACGACGTATTAGACAAATTTAAAAACTTCATTTGTTTATGATTTTTATTAAATATATTAATTTACAATATTATTTGTAAATTAATATATTTAATGTTATTTAAGGATTATTTATAACAAACGGGTTAGTCATAGTAACGGTGGTATACCTAGCATCTTTGCCAAACCGGGATTGGTAAATAGTAGGACGTTTATAAAGTTCATTAACAGGCTCTACCCTGGTTCTATCAAATATTTGAATACGATGTTTAAGTTTAAGTCTCCCTCTAAGAAGAGGGAGACTTAAAGAGGATCTATACAGAAATATAACTAATAATTGACTACTTTCAACAGTCTTTTCGCCAGCAGCAATTTCAAAGTTTGAACGATTCTTAATAAATCGAATATTTTAACGTGGAACATCACCTTTTGATGTGATAGCATGCGCAAGGAGATTTTTTAAACCATAATTTGGCATACGTATATGACCAAAACGATAATCATACGGATAGGTATTAATAATAGCCCAACTTTCATCAAAAAAACGTTAGCTTTCTGACATTCCGAAGAAGCATTTTTCTCAATAAACCAAGGATCTTTCGTACTCACAACATTAGCAAATCTAGTCTGAACAGGTTCACCGGTTTTATCATTAAAAAAAAATTAATTCTTTCACAATTTTTAAGATGTATTCTTCAAATCAAATATCTTTTGCCAATGATCAGAATTAGCCAACGGATACATAACATCAGATATCATTTGATCCTCTTCCACATCATAGAATCTTATTCCAACATTTGACATTTCCAATGGCACAGATGTATTTTGAGTAGTCTTTAACTGATTCTCCACTATAACATCCATAACTTCACAGGTTACCTTTTCATCTACATAAGAAATAGCAATTGTAGCCATCCAATATTGATCAATGTTAGCCCATAAACTAGGATAATCAACAGGGAAATAATAAACATTTTGAACAGTGTCATTTGAACAATCACAATAAAAATATAAATTTTGTTCCACGCAAAAGGTATCGTAATATCCTTTACTGCAATCAAATCCTCTTTTGATAACGATATCGGGTGATGCGATCACTTCGTGATTGGGGGGTTGCTCTGCCATTAGTTAGGTGAGTTCCCCGCTGTTCTACCTTTAGGATGCATAAATATTCTTCAACTTGTCCGCACAATAGGCTGCTGCTCATGAAATGAATAATTACCAAACACCTTGTCTAATATAGCCTGACTCTTATTCACAACACTCCACGGCATAGCATATTTTGGAAACTCATCATAAAACTCTGGAAATTGATAGGGTTTGAAACTATATTTTTGCATTTGCATAGCAATTTTAGCCTCTTTGATATAAAGTATCTCTTTAGGATCATACAAATCCACTTCCCCTGGTTTAAGTCTCATATAATCAGGTAAATCATCCTGAGGTACTGGTTAATAATCGGGATCATTACCAACTTTAGTTCAATTTGAATAAACAGAACTTGTAGTAGAGGTACTACTACGTGACCAATCTGAATCCGAATACAACATATCTTTAAATATATTAGTAGGTCTAGTTTTACCAGTCTCTTTATAAGCAATACACTCCGTTTTACTAATGTTATTCTTAGGTAACAATGCTGACTTCAATATTTTTCGAACATTAGGCATATGCATATACAGTACTATTTTCTTAGCCAGGCCAGCAACAGCCTTAACATTTTTAACAGCATTTACAACAGTTTTAGGATTAATAGCACCTCTTAAACCGGTTACAACTGATTCGGCATTACGGGCCGTTTCTTTATTTTTAAAGTTCGTCTCATTAACGCCAAATATCTGATTATCCTATCCAGGAGCAATTGGCAAAGACTTTTTGGGGTTAACTTTACTCTGCTTAAACTTAACTTGATTCTTGTCGAACCCTTGGGGTACTTAAAAGTAATAATCATCGCCCATCTGAAAATTGAACAGTTTCTATGCATTCACATAGATTCCAAAAATCACACGGAAACAAATTATGATTCACACATTCATTATATAGAGATTTACAAGCAGTACGGCCACACCAATCACAATGGGTAATCAATATCAGTGTCATTATCATTAAAAACATTTAACAAATGATTAACCGATAATTAAAGAGCTTATATACACACCTTAATCAGATTAGCAACCAGCCATATAACGAAACAGTTATAAATTCCTTATTATCCAACCACCCATCGAATAGTAACATACAACTATGAGACATATACCCATTTTTTGTAAAAGCTATCCATTATCGTATCCAGGCAGCACCTAAAAAACGAATAAAAACTCGATTACAAAATACTGAAATTAAAGCTGAGAATTCTCAAAGACAGACTATAAAACGCCAAAAAATCGATAAGAAAAAAAAAAGTTAGAGCAACGAAACATTATTAACTATTAGTAAAGTTCTGAATTTGTTTAAAAACTTATCTACTAAGCAAACTGATGATTTAAATGATGTTATGTGTGAAAGAATTGTTGGGAGAAATCTTTGCCATGTTTAGAATGATTCCGATACAGCATTGACAGTCATGTATAATAGCATAGTAGAAAAACTTAAAAAAGCACATAAAGGCATTATATATACTATTACTTACTGGACTGGAAAATAAAATGATACTGAAGCAGTTGATTATTATATGAAAAAACTCCAGCTAGTTGCTGACATTTAGTCCGGTGAGTTGATGTTTTCTTAAGTTAAATATGTTGCATTTACTTTTTTATATTGGAAATGCATTTTATTATCTTACTACTTTATATTACTATTTTTTGACTCTCTCTCTTTCTCTCTCTCTCTCTCTCTCTCTCTCTCTCTCTCTATATATATATATATATATATATATATATATATATATATATATATATATATAGATGTACATATATAAATAGAAATATATATATATATTTTTATATATATATATATATACACATATATATAAGATATATTTATTTATATATATATATATATAAAATATATAAAAATATATATATGTTATATATATATACATATAACATATATATGTGTGGAAAACAATCTTATCTCCAAACATCAGCATGGTTTTATTCGTAAAAAGGGATGTCTGACTAACCTCCTCAAAGCTCGCGACATACTTATCGAGGCTAAGCATCAAGGTTACAGGGCTGATATTATCTACACAAATTTTGCTAAGGCATTCGATAAAGTCCCGCACAAACGTCTTCTACATAAACTGAAAGCATACGGCATTCACAAAAAGCTGCTACTTTGGATTAAAATGTGGCTAAAAGATCGTAAGCAACGTGTTGTCTTAGGAGAACACATTTCTGAGTGAAAGAACGTCACAAGTGGAGTTCCGCAGGGTTCTGTCTTAGGGCCACTGCTTTTTATTTTGTTAACTAACGACCTTCCTGATAGTATCGTTCACAAGATAATGCTATATGCTGATGACAGCAAAATTATTGGGATCATAAAGTCGGCATCGGATAACACAACGCTTCAGGCAGATATAGATAACGCGGTTACATGGTCAAACACTTGGCTCATGCACTTTAACATTGATAAATGTAAAGTGATGCATGCAGGTCGTCCTTATAAACGTTTATCACATGACTACTCTATGAAAACCGCTGATGGCATGCGCCACACTATTGCAACTACAACTACTGAATGTGACCTTGGAGTTCTCATATCAAACGAGCACCTGCCAAAAATCAACGAAAAATAATTGGTAGCAGATAGTATACTAGGTGTTAGACTTTTGGTACATAATTATGGTTTTTCTGTTTGTTTTTTTTCGTTAAGCTTATATATCATATGTTTATGCATTTCTTAGCAATCACAATATTTATTTTTATTCCAACTTTGTTAACCTTTAGTTACATCCTCAGCTGCTACAAGTGGTACGTTTATAAACTATTATTTTCTAATATGTGTATGCATAATTTACGTGTGTAAAAGTATTTTTTCTTATATGTGCATGCATATCTTATCGAAAGCAAGTAAATTGTATTTTTATTTTTAAAAATTTTTACCTTTAGTCCCACAACCTCTACAACAACTAACACAACCTTCTGCTGGTAAATTTATGATTTAGAAATGTTGCTGAATGATTATTTAATTCATTATTTCAATTAATCAATTATGTTATCCTTCAAAGTGCAGTAGAAGTAAAAACCTAGAGCAGTATTTGATTTTTTACTTTATTTAACATTTTTAAAGCCATCATTGATTTATTATTTGTGAATTTTATTAATGCAGCCAATCAAATAATTGGTTTGTATTATTTGTTATTTTTTACCATTCAATAATAATGCAGTTACAATTTATTGTCTTTTAGAGCTTACCTATGGTGCCTATAGAAGATATAGGGACCAGCAACCTGGACCGATGAGCAATCGATCAATTTTGCGGTGGGTCCGGTTAGGAGGGAATGATGGTGAGTCATTCAGCTGGGCCTATCATCCTCCTAACAGGGGTGCTGGAAGCTCCAGCAGAAGAGGAAATTGTGGAGGAGGTCGTGGGCGAAGACGGAATGGTGGCGGCCTTGTTGTGAATGGTGGCATTCACTATTACTAGGCGCCACCACTCCTTAATTTTTTTTTTAATAAATATATAACATTATCAAGTTTGTTTTCCATTTTGTCCGAATTTTTGCAATTATTAACATTTGATTTATTTATTTTAAATCTTTCACAAAATGGTTTAAAAGCAAAGCATTGGCAGATGTAGTAGTTTGCAAGGGACCTGTTTTGTATGTTTTCAATGTAATTAAAAGTTTAAGGATTTTTTGAGGTTTTGAAATTTTGAGGTTTTCTCATAGCCTATATTAAACGCAGTTTCAAATTTATATGTAATGTTTTATTGAGTTGATAAATGTTAAATATCTTTTCCATACCTAATTATTATTCTTTATTTTGTTTAGTTAATATACTTTTTTTTTGAGTTAAGAATATTAATTGGTTTTAAACCAGTTTAATTGTTTGATTTTAAACCAGGTTAACTTATGTTTACAGTTCCTAAATATTATATTTACGTAACAATTACTTGTTTGCAGAAGGTATGTATGAGATTTTTTTTTTGTTGTTGTATTATAATGCTATTAATTATCAACAAATTTTTATATGTTGTTTGTTTACTTTTCAAAAAATTAAATTAAAAATATGGTTTATCAACTCTTTGTGTGTGTGTATATATATATATATATATATATATATATATATATATATATATATATATATATATATACATACAGGTTCAAAAAAAAGTTGAGTTATGTTTGCGGATACAGTAAAAAAAGATTGATCTTACATATGGTGCAGAAGGGGATATCACCACGGAGGAGGGCGAAGGCGAAGAAAGTATGGTAGCAGTTGAAGAAGTTTTTTGTATTAAAAATAAATATTTAACATTATCAAGTTTGTTTTCCATGCTGTCTTAATTTTTACAATTATTAAAGTTTAATTTTTTTTCCAAAATAATTTTAAAATGAAACACTGACAAGTGAACTAGTTTGTAAGAAAAATATTGTTTTTCAATGTCTTTAAAAATTGTAGTATAAAAATTATTAAAGTTGTAACTTTAAATAGTTTTCATATTCATAAATAGTTTTCAAATTTGATGCACTAAAAGAATTTTTGAAGGATTTCCTAGCCCATAATAAATATAATAAATATATGTGTAACTTTCAAGAGTTGATAAATGTAAAGAGTCTTTTGCATTTGTACTATTTATATTATATGTACTCAAAGAATTTTTGAAGGATTTTGTAGCCCATAATAAATATAATAAACATATGTGTAACTTTCAAAAGTTTATAAATGTTAAGAGTCTTATACATTTTTACTATTTATATTTTAGTTTATTGAAACTGTTTCTTTAACATTCATTAATCTTAAACTTGTTTGGCTTATGTTTACAGTTCCCAGAAATTATATTAGCATTGTTAATATTGAAATACTTCTTCCTTGCAACCAATACTTGTTTTGTGAGGTATGAACGAGATTTTTTAATTATATTTTATTTAATACATTTGTTTACGTGTTGCATTATAATGTTATGGAATGTTAACAAGTTATTATATGTTATTGATTCACCTTTTAAGAAATTTAATTAAAATTATAATATAGTAACGCTCAATATACATTTTAAAGGAATTATGGGTCCAAAAAACACTGTAAAAATGGACATTAAATTTTATTATTCACTAACAACAATGAGTCATTTGTTAAAACTCTTAAACAAGTAAATGAGTTATTTTGTTTGAACACTACAAAACATCAACTCTATAATGTTATTAACACTTCAAAAAAAATGACTAGAAATTATAAAAGGGATTGTACAAGTTTTATTGAATTTTGTAATCAGCCCTTTACACACCACACACCAAGCGTGTCAATGAGACAGGCAATGCATCTTAAACAGCGTAGTTCATTGGTCACAGTTGAAAAGTCTTCTGTTCTGTCATCCCATGAACATATTTCTATTTTACCTTCAGTTATTAGAGAACCTAAAAATTCCATTGAAAATGATACAAGAATGCATATATCAAGAGAACACCTAATTCCTAAAAAAGCAAAACTCATCACCAGGTTATCGTATTTATCTTCACAGTTAGTTAGCTCAACCAGAGAACACAGGAAAAAATAGCAAAAGTTAAATTGAAATATAATAGCATGCCATATAAGCTAAAAATATTAAAAAAAAATCAAAAGAAAAGAAGATATTATTAAAGCTTTGAGGACAGAAGTTAGAGAGTTTAAAAAAAAATTAATACATATTATTACAGCAAGTTAATTCGCAATCTTAAAGCAAAAACAAAGGCATTGAAAATAAAAAAAAAAAAAAATTTAATGCAAATTAAAGTAAGACATTAAACTGAAGTTGATGCAAATAAAGTGTTCATTGCTCAATTATAAAATGACATGTTACAAATAAAAGAGGGAAAAATTCCATATGTCAATATGTCAGAAGACGATAAGAGTTACCCTTTAAAAATTAGGATGATAATTTATAGCATGTTATTAGCTAATGTTCCAACAGGTAACATCAGAACCCTAATTTCTTAAATTGGCCAATTTTTGGGTGTTAACTTTATGGATATTCCTCATCGTTGTATTATTGAGCAAATGGCTCGTGAGCTTGGCAGTATAGCAGAACTGCAAGCAGCAGAATGGGCTATGAGTTATTCTTATCTTACTCTTGGGTTTGATGCAACAACACAAGAAGGTGTTCATACCAACACTGTTCATCTAACATCTAACAAGAGCTGCCAGGTCATTGCTCTGGACCAGTTACCAGGTGGAACAGCTGTTGATTATGAAAATCATATATGTGGTGCTATATGTTAGCTTTTATTTATTCAGACTTTCACTTGATTACATTTAATGAATGCCGTAGTACAATCATTTCAATTATTTCCAACACAATGTCAGACAGAGTATCAGTTAACCATCTTACTATTTCCAAACTTTGTAATACCTGGGGGAAGAATTTGAATTGTCACTTGCACCCTTTAGACACAATTGCCATTTCATGTCGCGAAGCCTTGAAATCTCTAGAATTGGAACCTTGCAAATTGTTTGAATATGATTGTATGGCAGTCAAAATTGTGCTAGCAATGAACAAGATGAGGTTTAAGGATAGCAAAGGTGACCCACAGGGATTTGTTAATTTTTTAGACAATAATGACCTACCGCGAGGTATTATTCTAAATTATTGGAAATCGTCTGCACATTCTTTTTCATACTTGTTTTATTTTTATGAAACACTATACTGCTTTTCTACTTTATCTGACCACTGGAACAGTAAAATGTTTCAGTATACAACCAATTCTGCGAGAAGCCTTTTGTAATGCAACTGCTACAAAACAAATGGGAGTGCTTGCACTATTTAGTAAACTTCTCAGTGGACCATGGATGACTAAGTTTTATGTATCAGCTGATGATGCAAGTTTTGATCATGTCACTGGTATCCAGGTAGTAAGAGATGTTCTAAAAGAAGTTACTAATTGCAAGTCTGATCCAGCTGCACTATTTTGCAGAGAAGTTGATTTTTATGGAAAAACCCTTGTCCCAAATAATTTACAAGTTGTGTAGCTTGCAAATATGGTTCAGCAAGTTGAGTAGCTTGCAAAAGGAGTTCTGCAAGTTGTGTAGCTTGCAAATATGGTACAGCAAGTTGTGTAGCTTGCAAAAAGAGTACCGCAAGTTGTGTAGCTTGCAAATATGGTACAGCAAGTTGTGTAGCTTACAAAAAATTTTTGATAGACGGCTCTGGCTTACCTTCTCGTGGTGTCTATTGTTAAAAATGATTTATTTAGTTTCATTATTGGAATTTTAAATAATATCATTTACTAAAAGCCAAGACATAAATTCTATAATTTGTATTTTAAAACCTTTTAAAATAAAAGTTTTAAAACTGTGGTTAATTTTTAGGGTGGATACTCCAACCTGCATCTTGTAATGTGGTAAGATTATTTAAGTTATGTCTCATTTTTTACACAATTTAAAGACATTTTTGAAATTTTTTAAAAGTTTAAATGAGAAGAGGTGGGGGGACGTTGGGCGTGGCACACACCCCTCCCCTCACTAACATGGTAAAATAATCTTACATACTAAATTTCTCTTTTTAAATAAACTCAGTTTAAAACCATTTTTTAAATATCTTTTAAAATTTTTTTTTGGGTTGGAGAAGACTGAGAGGAAGGGGGGAGGAGGGGCGTTAAGCTTGGCATCGTTCCGTCCCTAATGTCAATTTATGCATCACTTGTATATTCTGTTAAGTAAAAAAATATAATTTAAAGTCTTTAACACAATATAAAATCAGTGTTTTTTAGGCTCAAATATTTATAAGATGGTAACATTTCACTACAAGGGTGTTAAAACGTAACAAATACATCCACCCATTAATCTAAAATAGACCAATAATATTTGGAAAAGTAATGGAAGCAAATTAGAACAACTTTTTGTGTATAAAGATAACAAATTTTATCAGCAAAATACTCTTTCGTGTGAAAAACTTGCATTTTTTTTAGGTTTCGATGGTGTTCCGTTACCCCCTCTGGCCCTCTAGACACCCCTTTTATCTATAGAGCTATATGAACTTGTAGCCTACTATTGCATCTATCTTTTGATACCAAGGTATAGGCATTTGGATAAGAGTTGACAAAGTTATAACAATTTCAGTAAAAAAAAAAAAAAAATTTTGGAACCAGTTTCTTCAAGAAATCCATAGATCGAAAATTTGCTACTAAAAACGTCATAACTTTTTTTTAAATTGTTCGTTTTTTATTATTTTCGTTTTTTAAAAAATTTAATAATTTTTTCACCATTAAAATACATTTTTGAAGGGCTTTCTAATGATATATAACATTCTAGTATATGTTCAATTAAAAAAAATCAGTCCACGTACCTACATGGTAAGTGTTTTACTCTTAGATGTTTTTTTCAGAAGAAATTGTTATACTAAAAGATATTGAATTAAATAAGGAGTAGGAATATAAATAACCAGTGCAGAATAGATATGGATAGAAATGTTAGGCTTGGTTAAGGCCCGTAATTTACGGACCAGGAAAGCTAGGATGTGTAGGGAAAAAGTAAAGAAAAGTTTGGTTTGGAATAGACTTACAAAGACCCGTATTTTTACGGGTCGAGCTCAGCTTGTTTCAAAATAAATGGTGAAATGTATTTTTAAATGAAGGCTAAGAGTTATGCTAAGAAGCCGAGAACAATTAAAGTGAGCATAACTAAATAAATATGAAATAAATTTTTTTAAAAAGAGAAAATAATAAGTGTATATTATTGACTCATTATTCTAAGAATCTCTATACTTGATAATTTATTTACTAACAATCTGTATGACGGGTTGCTTACTCCTTGTATAATATTAGTCGGGTTTGGATAAACTTATCTTGTTAAATTATTTTCATTTTAATATATATACTTTTTTATCGGGTTTTATTTTGACTTACTTTCATTAACATTTTTTAATTTAAATTCATTTCAAGAATGTCAAGAAACAATTTTCAACATTTCAAGAATTTAAGAAACAATCTTTAACTTTTACATATTATGACCAGCACCGCAGAGAGCCATAATTTTAGACGGTGCAAGAGATATATTTGAGCCCTTTACCCATATTTCTAATACTTTAAACTATTAATGTATGCTTTAGCTGAATCAATTCCACATTGGTTATTGAAATCGGCAATTGTTCACAATTAGGATGCAATCTTGCTTTACAGTTTTATTTCTAGCTACAATTATATCACTTACTAAAGAATATTAATTTAAAGAATAATTATTACCTGTTTTGAATTATTGTTTTGTTTTTTAATGTAATTAGTTTTTCTTTCATTATTGGATTTAAGGATTTTTCTGAAATAAAAATTCAGACTATTTGTTACGTTTCAACCATGTTCAATTATACAATAATCAATCTCAACAAATATACAAGTACTAATAAAAACAGAATTTTAACAAATAGTTTATTCCAAGAATAGTTCGTTAACAAAACAAAGGTGCTTTTCTTGTTTTTTTTTTGAAGCGAAATTTTGAATAACTTTGTCAAAATCATTTGACCTAGATATTGAAGATTCGAAACTCAACATTGCCAAATCCACTAACCGTCCTTGTAGCATTGTAGTTCTTAAAAAGTTTTTAATCAGTTTTAGCTTGCTGAACGAGCGTTCAGCTGATGCAACTGTAGCAGAAATTGTTTCTCAAGCATACACAAATATTTGGAAATAGGCTATGTAAATTAGTTTGACTAATCGAATTATCGAAATCGCCCGCCTTAAAATGACTTAAGGGACCCTTAAGAAATAGGCTATGTAAATTAGTTTGACTAATCGAATTATCGAAATCGCCCGCCTTAAAAGGACTTAAGGGACCCTTAACAGTTAAAGGATTCTTAAGGGCTAATTTTTAAATTCGGGAAAAAAAATATTTTTCGGAATGATTTTGTAAATTTGCTGTTGAGAAAGCATGGTTTTAAAACTTCTTCGGAAATTCGCTTATAAGTGATCAAAATTAGTTATATATTTATAGTTATAATATGGTTACAATTTTAATATCTATGAACAAGTTTTAAATAATCCTCATAATCCAACAAAATATTTTTTAGTGTTTTAATTATTGGCTTTACGATGACTTCAAGAAATGTTGAAAAAAAACGTGAAAATGAAATGGATACTTTTATATCGAGATTGAAAGGTAAAATAATGCAAATAAGCAGAAGTTTGTTGATCTTGACAATCATGTAAAGAAAATTATTTTTGTGTAAGATGTAGAATTTTAAATTATCAAGTTGGAAATATTTTATGTTTTAGGAGAAACTGACAGCTATTTAACACAGTTTAAAACTGTAGCAGAAAATGAAAATGTTACAATTGTCGAAGACTATTTTGATAAAAATGTATCTTCTATTTTTGATGAGGCGACTGGATGTGATAATGAAGGTGATGAGGATGAAAACAATGAAAGTAATTTTTCTTTTCGAAATAAAAAAAAAAAGCAAATTTGTTGTAAATTTTACACAGTAATTTTATCAAGTGCTGTTAGTGGACTAGCTGTTGACTGTTAAACTAATGACCATTAGCAATTTAAACGTTTTATACATTGCAACAATGATTAACAAGTTATCTTTTTTTCTTTAGGTAAAGTTCCATCAGAGGAGAATCATGAAAGCAACAACTTCTTATCCCTGCATACTAAATTGTTATACTTCTGCTTACTTTATAAACTCAGCAATAGTGCAATACTCTGTTTGCTTACCATTTTAAACGAGGAAGGAGTCGATGTTCCTGTTTCAGTTTATCTTTTTAAAAAACTTCAAGTTGCAAAGAAGGTCCAGGTGTTAAAGAATACTCTAGATTGCGGTGGAAATTTTAGTTACTAATCAATTTTTGAAAATCTATTTCACTGTAATAAAAATAGTCTTGTGGTATTCAAAACGCAATACGTAGAACTTAAAATTAAAATTGGAATTGATGGTATTCCAACATTCAAAAGCTCACCGGTACATATCTGGCCAATTTTATTCATTTTGAGAAATGTAGGTTTTAATAAACCTCTTCCTATTGCTTTTTATGCAAGCCAAATTTTTCTGGTTTTATTAAACAATTACACAAAGAGTTTGTTTTGTTTATGAATCTGGATTTTTTATTAAAATAACCAATGTTTTATTTATATGTGATGCTCCAGCAAGATCATTCTGCCAGTGTGTGAAAAGTCACTCAGGGTATAATGCCTGTCCATTCTGCAGGATTCCAGGTGTGTATGCTACAAATAAAGTAATATTTCCGTTTAGTTTTACATATCCTTCTCGTACTAACTCTAATTATAAATCACTATCGGAATCGAACCAATTATTCTTATCTCCACTAGCTGAAGTTGCAAATTTAAGTTGTGATTTTCCTCCTGAATATATGCACACTGTGTTATGAGAAGACTTATAATGTCATATTTTTCAAACAAATATGGCCGATTAAACTGTCGGGTCAGTGAGAATCTGAAAGAATTGCTAGAACAAAGAGTAATATAGTGGCATGGAGCTTTGCTATCTGAATTTCATAGAAAAATAAGATCTCTTCGAAATATTAATTATTTTAAAGCCACAGAATTTCGAACAATTTTACTGTATACAGGCCCTCTTCTTTTTAAAGGTATCATTCCTTTAAACTACTATAATCATTTTTTGTATTTACATTTTGCTATGTATGTGTTTATTGGAACATCACACAAATATTATTATGACAATGCTACTTCTTGCATACAACATTTTCTCAATGGTTTAAAGGAACTTTTTAGTGAAAGTGCTTATACCTTCAATGCACATATGCTATCGCATTTACCAGAATTTGTGCAGCAGCTAGGACCTTAAGATAAGTTTTCTGCTTTTCCTTTTGAAAATTATTTGTATTTAATAAAACAGCGTGTAAAAACTGGAACCTATGTATTTGAACAGTCCATTAACTCTGTTTTAACTATTCGAAGTTTATATTCAGATCCACCAAAAAGGAGTTTTGTTTTCTCTGATCAATATCCCAATAATACTGCTCTTGTTGTATATCAATCAAATATTGTTCCAATTATTATAACTTCTATTAGCGACAACCATATTGCTTCGGGATCTTTATTATTATTTAAATCCGATTTATATGTTCATCCTTATCCTTCCAGTTCAATTGGTACAGGTAGGTATATACAGTCTAATATCATTGTAACGGATGTGAAGATCACTAATAAATGTATTTCTTTTCTTGATGGCAATGAGTACATTGTTATACCATTTGCAAATAATGTTTTTAAGGATTGACAATCAATGAAATTTAATGTCATTGTTGATTTTATGATGTAAACTTTTAAATATAATTATATTAAAATTATTTTATTTTTTTGTTTTACACATTGATTTTTATAAGAAACAATTTACTTGTAGTTATGTTTTATCTTCAAGATACATTTATTTAAATATATATATATATATATATATATATATATATATATATATATATATATATATATATATATATATATATATATATATATATATATATATATGTAAGTGTATATATGTGAATATTAAAGATAATATCTTTATTATAATGTATAATACTGTATATTATACAAAAAATGTTCAATAGATACATTAGAGCTATATAGGATATATTACTGTTAACCCCAGTACCAGGAATCAGCTAAATTTAGCTATTTCATTTAACCTATTTTTCAAAATTTAGAACAATTATTTAAATGTTATCTACAGTAGAGTATTTGTGTCAAAAATATGTTTTAACTTATCGTAAACATGACAAATCAGTATCAATTGTTCATGTTGATGATGTCATTGTTTGGACTCAAGAGGAGTTTGAGAAACTCAAAATTTGTAGAAGAGTAAAACTTATGGTGAACAATGATGATAGTATGAATAAGGTTTAATTAAATCACTTTCATTTTTTGTTTATTTGATTAATTACAATTCAAAGTTTTTTTATGTATATCTCTTGTTTTATTAGGTTTTAGTTTTGCAATGCGCAACAAGTTATGAAGGACTCAAAGATACTTTAAAGTTTGTTTTAAGAAAAAAACAAACAATAGGTTTCATACAAACTCATTTCAATCCAGTCCGACCCAAAGGATAGGGTAAGTTATGCGAGTATACCCATGTTGTGTTGGATTTCCGAGAAGTATATCTCTTTAAAAAGATTTTAATATGAATGAGATATTACATTTATGTTGTTACCTGATTATATTTTAGTTGTCATGGATGAAGCTTGAAGGAGGTATGACTGTCAATGACCATATTTAAATAAATTGCTGACGCATAACTTGCAACGTAATATAAACAGGACCGGAAGTCATGGCAAGCTTAAGTTTTTTGATAACCTGGAAAATCTGCTCATAAGTAAGTTTAGTTCAGATCTACTGTAAACATTTTTGTATAAATAGGAGTATGCGAGTCAACATTTTGACTCATTGTGTTTGATTTAAAGACAACAAAAAGTTTGATTTAAAGACACAAAAAATTAGTCTCCATTGATGAAAAATTAGTGATCCATTGCCAATGCTTGTGCCCTGCAATCTGAGAGAGGAATGGAGTTAGGTTGAAATGTTTCCACTATCATTTGAGATATTTCAACCCCAGTTTTGTTGATGCAATCTACACGTTAGAAATCGTTCAACAATTTCATATTGTGAATCTCTTAATATTACATCTCGTAATATGAATGCTGTTTGCTTTGCATGTGACGAATCTGGTGTTGCATCGACCATTATTGCGAAATACTTAGCAGATCTTCTTTCTTGTAAAATATGCTGTCGCACCAGATCTGAGCATTCTGCAATGAATTCATTTTGAATACCAGCTGATAGATAATGAACTTGTCTTCTGCATTTATGCATAGATTCTTCCACTGACATTACATGCTCTTTAAGTATATGGTCCCAATGTAAAAGTAACTCTATAAGACCCAAAAAAATTGCCATTATCTACATCTCTAATTCGCTGGGAGAATCCCCGAAAAGCCAATCCACGTTCACCCAAAAATAGGATAACATCTAATATTCTTTTAAGAACATTGGACCATTTCGTTGATTGCAATCTAATCGAGCTTTCCTAGTAAGTTTCAAAACCCTTTCCAAATAAAAAACGTCTTTCTAATTCTCGCCAAGCTAGGTAACATTCTTTGTAGACATTACTCCTCTTATGCTCTCTAATCCTGTTACACAACTTTCGCCATAAACCAGTTGCTGCATATCCACCAGGTAAAGCCAATACTGATCGTGAACTTAAATTTCTCTCAGTAACAGAACTTTTAGAAATATTACCAGAAAATAATCGACATCAAAAATAATCGAAAGCAAAATAATGCCTGTTTATGTTGACTCCAAACCAGCTAGTCCCTTTAATGAACTTCACCGTTGACATTCTTAAAATTTAAAATTGTCTGCGGAAAAGCCTGATTGTTAATATCTTTAGGTAATATGTTAGGAAGATCAATACGGTCAATTGTGAAATACTTTTTTTATCAAAGATTGAGAGAGAATTTCAATCAAAAGATTACCAATATCAAGAAGGACCTGATCACAATTAGAAGCAGGAGGCATGGTGGCCACAGTCCTGGAATGTCCTGGATTTTTGCAAGTGTCCTGGAATGTCCTGAAATGTCCTGGCACTTTTTTTTAAATTAATAATAATATTGAAGTAATATTAAACTTTTAATGCGAAAAAATTTTTTGTATAAATGGTTTGAATTTAATTTCAAATAAAAGAGTACTAACAACATATTAATATAATATTCTTTTCTATAATTTACTTAATATGAAAAAAATATAACATAAAATAATTGAGAACATTCATTTAATAAGATATAAAATGTCCTGGAAAAATCAACAAAATGTCCTGGAAAGTCCTGAAAATATCCTGGAATTTTACTTTTAAAATTTTGTGGCAATCATGAGAAAGGCTTACAATCTCAATCCCATTTGAATCATCTTTATTACATTCACACGTTTCAATTTTTTCCCCATCAAAACAGTCAGTTTAATCATCGCTTATTTCATCTACAACATTTGCTTTAGAAACAGTGTCCTCTTGTTCATTATCATTGAGATTTGGTGCAGTGACTCCAACGTCAAAAAGCGTCCGCATACCCTTTCTATCATTCCTTATATGTTTTTGTCTTTCTATCATTTTTTGACATCCTGACTTGTGAAGAGGCAGCATCGTTTACGATAATTTCTAAAATTAAAGTTGTAAAAATGTCATGCTATTAAATACAAAATATCAAGAAGAATAGAGTATTCAAAAAATTTGCAATTAATTATGACTTTACAATATTGCTTTACAGGTTACTTATTAACAGTGAAATAAGTCAGTTATAATTATAACCTAATTTAATCAAGGTTTTGATTAATTATTATAAATAAAAATCGTTACCGTTAGCAATATCAAAAAACAATAACACTACACAATATTAGAAGAAAATAATTATTAGCATAACCTTGAATGTACTTTTAAATTGAAAAGGAGAGAAGACTAAAATTTAACAGCTGCACATTGAACTTATAGGAACAATAGGAAAGTACTTTCAATTCAGTCTGCATGAAAACATATGAAAAAGAGAGAAGACCCGACTGAAAGTTTTTCAATCGGGTTTTTTTTTTCCTTATCAAATTTTCAGTGAAAAATTCTAAAGAATCTAACTAGAACTCAACAAGAAAAAGCGAAAATAAGGGAACACACAGAGAAAAAAATGAGAAATTTCTAGCTAGTATTATACAAACTAAATTTTAATTAGAGATTAATGTACTATAATCTACTGAATCAGTAGATTATAGTACTTTAATTTAAAGTAATAATAAATTAATTATTTAAACTATTTTAACTACTTAACTGAAGTAATAATAAATAATTAAAGTACTTTAAAGATTGAAATACTTTAATTTAAAGTACTATAATCTACTGATTCAGTAGATTATGGTACTTTAATCGGCGCTAATTTACATCTCTTTCCCCCCCTATTTTTATTTTTGATTATGATAGAGAATTTTATCCTGATTAAGAATTGTATAAAAACAGACCTGAAAACCAAAAGAAAGTTCTCTAATTTGATGTTGAAGTGTCAAAAAATATATACCAAAAACGCCAATGTTCGCCATCTTTTTTCGAAACACGACCAAGTTAATATTTAAGGCGGTAAACATAATGAAATTAATCATTAAAAAACTTTTTAGCCTGGTTTTTATTTTGCTAAAACATTTTATGGAGAAATTTGTAGTATATTTTCTTTTTAATTTAGTATTTTTTTTGAAAAAACTTCGAATTTTAATAAGTTTTTTTTGAATATATTAATGATTTTAGATCTTACTATAATACAAAAATTACTATATACAAAAATTATAATCAAACGGGATATTCATCTGAATCTTGGTTCCAAAAGTGAAAATAAGAGAGTTCTTTAAAACGTTGTGCCCACATAAATTCTGACAAATAATCGGGAATAATTTCTCTATTTGTGGGCCCAAACATAGCTTTAAATTTGGCTTTGCTTCTTTGCCACATTGCCTCAACCCTGTTTGTTGTAACATTTGTTGCGGGATCAACAAAATGTAAAGTATGGTTTACTGTACCATGTTGAAAACCTTGCGCAGCAAAACCTCGGTATGCTGCCCACATATCGCTCCATATTTCAGTTCCAGGACGAATCCATTGTGTAATGATGGGTAATAAGGTTGCTGCATCGCGGTTCGCTACAGGAATGAGTAACCCTTCTATAGTTGCTATATCGTACGCACCAAAAATCCATTGATCTTCTACAATTCTACCCCGGTTGTATTTCCTTCTTGAAAAAAGTGATTCATCTATTTTCACTATTGAACCTGGCCCTCCTAATTGCACACGGTTGTTAAGGAAATAAGTAACGGCAATGTCTCTACAAAATTGATTCCAATCAACTACAGTTTTATTGCTACCAATTTCTAAATCCTTTTGAATGTCTTCTACTGAAAGGCCACGACTTTTTCCGGCGCTACGAGTCCAAATAAAAGTAATACCTATTATTTGCCAAAGTTTCAGTTGAGATCTTTCAAAAAAACTTCCAACACGAATACTTATTTTCTTTTTGCATTGTTTTTGCATGCATCTCCAAATCTTTCCATTGACATTATGACTATTTTGTTCATTGCACTGGATGTTACATCGAGGACAGATCATATTGACAGCAAGTAAACCAAACTCCCTGCACCACCGGATGCACTCGTTATTATTGTTTTTAAACCTGCGACCAATATCCGGTAAATTAAGGCTATCAAACTCAATAATTGTCGGTCGTCTAGCATTCGCCATTTTAATTTTAAAACAGAAATACAGAAACATTCCTTATAGTCTTTTATAATGACATTTTATTTTTTGCGAATTTTTTGCATAGGAATTTTCATGAATACTTTCGGAATTTTAATGAGTATTTTAACTACTTTCAAACAACAGAAACCAGGCGTAATTAAATAGTGAAATTTTAAAATGTGATAAAAAAAGATGGCGAATATTAGCGTTTTTGGTATATATTTTTTGACACTTCAACATCAAATTGGAGAACTTTCCTTTGGTTTTCAGGTCTATGTTTTTATACGATTCTTAATCAGGATAAAATTCTCTATCATAATCAAAAATAAAAATAGGGGGGTAGAGATGTAAATTAGCGCCCTTTAATCTCTAATTAGAATTTAAATTGTATAAATCTAGCTAGAAATTTCTCCTTTTTTTCTCTGTGTGCCCCTTATTTTCGCTTTATCTAGTTGAATTCTAGTTAGATTCTCTTTAGAATTTTTCAGTGGGGCCAATATTTGCCCATCTTTTAAGTGCATGAATATTTTTTTCTAAATGTGCAAAATATGTGTTTCTAAATGTGCAAAATATGTCACTAATAAATTTTTGTAATTATTTTAGAAAAAAAACTTTGGTTAATGAGCCCCAATTGTTCTATGGGCCCTGGAGCAGTGCACTGCCTGTACCCCATCTCAGTGGGCCTGATTATAACTACCATTACAGTATTTATGTAAACCTCAGATGGTATCGTGGTTTATCCTCCGCCAGCTAATTGTCTTGTGGATGCCACATAACCAAGATCCGCAGAGACTTATTTCGGCTCCCAAGGGAGCGTCATAACTTGTTCTACAGACCAAGATTAAGGTGAGCTTGAGAAGAACGAAGATATGTTAGAGTAAAAGATAGAAGTAGTCAATTTAGAAAGAAAGCATAGAATGAGCGGACAGGATTGAACAAGATGTTAGAAAGTGCAATACATATGTAAACCACTGATGGTATTGTGTTTATATTTCAGTAGTCCGCCAGCTAATTGCCTTGTGGACTACTTGACAAGAATTACATAGAAATATTTACAAAGTTTTTTCTATGCTTTTCAAGTCGAGAAACAGAGCGCAGCAAGAATAAGCGAGTTTAGAAAAGTTAGAAAAAGGAAAAAGAAAAGGCGAAAATTAAAAATAAAAAAAAAAAAAAGTTTGGGTCTTTTAAAAGGTATAAGGTTTTTTGATTTAGTTCAAAAATTGATTTAGTTTGTTTTCTAGTTTTATGTTTCCGTTTCTATCTCTTATTTCTTTAGTTTCATTTAAAAAAGAGTTTAGTTGATTGTTTTCTTTCGCAATGTCGTGTTCGATCTGTAAAATTTTTTAAATTTTAGATATATATGCTCTTAAAAGGCTTATTCTTGCGCTCATACTTCTCTCATGATAAGCTCTCATACGCATCGTATAGACATAATAAAAAAGCTCGTCAAGCAATAAATTACCAATGTAAAATTTTGGCGCGTTTTCAACAAAACCAAAAAGATAAAATTTAAAAGTGTTTTTAAAAGGTTTACTACTGGGATAAATCTTATTTAGCAAAAAAATTGTGTATTTAATTAAAGGTTGTACTTTTTCGCAACTATATATCATGTGAGATAGAGTTTCTCTATCTTTAATACATTGGGGTCATAGGTCATCCGGCACATGACCTCTGCGTTTAAAAATGGAGTTCGTGGGTAAAGCAAAGTGAATGGCTTTATATTTTATTTCGTTTGCTTTGTTGTTATTATTTCTCTTAAATATGTTCTGAAAGAGGAGGGACCATTCCTTTGAGGAGGTTCCCGTCATACTCTTTTCAAACACGGAGTTCCATCTGGTAAACAGGGTTGTTACACCCAAGCTGTATTTCTTTTCATAAGAAAATCGTAAATTGATTTTGATGTTAAATCGGTGATCAAAACCGGTTTTAGGGGGTGTATAAAGTTTCTCAGTGTAACGTTTGATTTGTTGTGGTCATAAGATTGACCTTCGTTTTTAATTTTTGTTTTCCAAACGCGTAGAATGGAGTTTTTAATTTTTTTAAAAGTTGTTTGTTTGAGATCGGTTAATTGGTAGTCCAAGAAACCCGGTACAATAACCTTTGCAAGGTCAGATATTTTAGATATTGGGTTTTGAGTTGTTTCTTGCTTAGGTTTAAGAGTTTGGTGATTTTTGCCTCTTATAAAGTTGTTGTAAAAAAGGGGCTGGTTGAGGATTTCCTCAATTGACATATTTTTTATATCGCTTTCGTTGTTGAATATGTGACTCCAGTTTTTGATTAGTTGCTGGTAGAACACAGGTAGAGTATCTATTGCACTGCTTGAGTGGGTTGTGACGAAAATATTTTCGCCTTGATTAGTTTTTCTATAACTATTGAAAATGTGCGTCGCAGCGTCTTTCCACGCGCCTGTTAGGGTGTGATTGAATATTTTTGCCACCCATGTTAATTGAATAGATTTTAGTTTTTCGCCTATGTCGATAATATTTAAACCTCCTTGGTTAATGGGAAGTTTAGAAACTTTTTGATTTGTTTTGATTGAGCTGTTGCTCCACAGAAAATTCTCAACAATTTTTTCAATATATTTAATAATTTTGTCATTGGGTATTGGCAAAGTAAAAGCTAAGTGCCAAAGGTTACTCAAAAGTATTTGGTTAATTAATATTCTTTTTCCTTTAAAAGATAAATTAAACGTTTGCCAGCGTTTAATTTTCTTTTGAATAATGGAAATACTTTCGTTCCATTGTTTGATGTTAATAAAACTGTCTTTATTGGAAAAGTATTAACCCAAGCTTTTAAGGGTATTTTCTTCCCAGTTAAAGTTTAAAAAATTTTCTTTATTTTTTGTTTTATTTTTTCCTAGCCACAAGCCTTGGCATTTGGCTACATTTAACTTGGCTCCAGTGGCTCGCTCGTTAAGCTCTAAGGCCTTGCCGAGTTCTTTTACTGACTCATCTCCTATTAAATAGAAGTTTGTATCGTCAGCGTATTGCTGGACTTTAGTTTCCTTTTGGTTTACTGTTATTCCATTTTGTTTTTCTATTCCATTTTCCATTTTCCATGTTTTTATTTGCTCTTATGTATCCGGAAAAGATTTCGGCTTGCATGATATATAGTATCATCGAAAGAGGACATCCCTGCTTTACTCCTCTGTTTATTTCAATTTTTTCAGATAAAAATCCGTTTATTTTAATTTGCGCGCTTATGTCGTAATATAGCGTTTTAATATAATTTATAAAAACGGTATTAAAACCAAAAAAAGATAACGTGTCATATAAATAGTTTCTGTCTACTCTATCAAATGCCTTGACCTGATCAATGGATATAATAGACGCGTCAAGTTGGTTTTTGTTGCAGATTCTTATAATATCTCTGGTGTAGGATAAATTGTAATATATGGATCTACGCGGGACGCATGCCGTTTGGTTTTCGTTAATAATCAAGGGTAGAACATTTTTTAGTCTATTCGCGATGATTTTAGTTATGATTTTATAGTCTGTATTTAAAAGGGAGATAGGACGCCAGTTGTTAATATCTGCCTTATCTCCTTTTTTAAACAGACATATAATTATCGCCTTTTTTTGGCTTTCACTCATTTCACCGGTGGTAAACGTTTCGTTTATAGCTTCGGCCAGTAATTCTCCAAACAAATAAATATTTTGTTTGTAAAATTCGATGGTGAGGCCGTCGCTTCCGGGTGATTTGTTATTTTGCATTGTTTTTAGAGCATTTTTAATTTCTGTAATTGTTATTGGCAGTTCTAGTTCTTTGCTTAAGTTTTTGGGTATTTTTTGAATAGGAGATGTTTTGGAAAAAAGAATGTCTTGGCTTTTAATGTCGCGCTTCTCGCTTGCGTAGAGTTCTTTGTAATAATTTTCAAACTCTTTTAGGATTTCATCTTTCTCCGATTTGATGTTATTTTTCTTATCTTTTATCTTTGTTGTTACTTGTTTAGCTGGTTTTAGTTTTTCTTATTGAAAAAACGCGCGACTGCATTTTTCGCCTTCAGTACGCCATTTAATTTTTGCTCTTATCGACGCGCCATATGCTCTGTTTGTTTCAAAAATTTTTGTTTGTTTTTGATGTCAGCGCTTTTGATGTCAAAACTTGCATGCGCGGGTTTAGGTGCGCTTTTTTGATTGCGTTTTTAAATTTTTTCTTTTGTTTATATTCTTCAATTCTGCTGTTTTTAGCTTGTTGCTTGCAAAATTTTTTTGCGTGTTCTTTTAATTCGCTTTTAAGATTTTCCCACGTTTCCTTTTTAGAATCTAAGTTTTGTGATGTTTTATTTTTAATAAGTATTTCTATTTGATCTAAATAGTTTTTATTTTTTAGGTGTTTATTAATAAAAATCCACAGAGTTTTACCTATTTCTATTTTGTCTAGGGTAATCGAGGCAACGCACGCATTATAGTGGTCAGAGTGTTCCATTGGTTCGTGTTGTATTTCTACATTTTGCCTCGCTTTTTTACTAAAGTAAATTCTATCGAGTCGAGAATTAGATATATTATTTGTCGCTTTGTAAGTAAATTCTTGTTTATTTGGGTTATAAAGACGCAACGTGTCTTCAACTTCGAGTTTGTTTATTAACTTTTTAAATTTTTCTGTCGAAGCGCATTTTTTTCTGTAAATTTGTGGGTGCCTATCGATTTCGTTTAAAACCATATTAAAGTCACCCGCCAGAATTACCAAAACGTTTTCTAAATTTATATGTTTGATTTTGTCTTCAATTAATTCAAACAGTTTTTTTCTGTTTTGAGAAAACTCATGTCCCGAGGGAGCGTATACATTAAGTAATAAAATTTTATGTTCGCTTACTTTAGTTAATACATAATTAAAAATTCCATTCTCGTCATCGAATTTTTCGTAAGGTTTTAGCACGTGTTTTGTTATAATTGCTGTCCCACCTGTGCGGGTTTTCCCCGCAGAGGTGAAAACGCTGCCTTTCCATTTTTTTGATAACTCATCGTTTTGTAACTTATTTAAATGAGTGTCTTGTAGTAAAGAAAAATCGTAGTTTAGTTTCTTAAGAATATTTAAAACTGTATCTTGTTTTTGTTTATTTATTAGACCAGCAACATTGACTGAGAAAATTGTTAATATATCCATTTTTCTACGTCAAGGCATTTTCCAACCCTACGTTGGAGTTCCGTGATTAAGAATATGCAAAAAAGCACATTCTTAAATAGAACGCCAACTTCAGGTGGTTTAATTGTTATGATGTAAAAAATTTTTTTAAAAAAACCTTTTATAAAAATTAAGGAAAAAATAAAAAATAATTGTAAAAACTTAGCCATTTTCCTGCGTGGTATTTTCCTTGCTCGTGTCGGGGGTGGTGCGCTGCGTTTTTTTTGCCATGTGTTATCTTCGTCCATTTTTTCTCGAGATTTTTCGTTCGTATCGTCCGCTCGCTTGCTTTCTTCTACGTCTTTCGTGTGAATCTTCTGTTCTTCTGCTTCTTTGGTTGTTGGTTTGTCAAAGTAATATTCTTTTCTTCTTTTTTCGAGTGTTTTTCTTTCTTCTTCTTTGGTTTTTTTGTGTTGAATTTCGTTCTTCGGTTTTGTTGGTTGTTTCTTCTCCTCTTCTTTGTTTGTTTGTTTTCTTATTTGTGTCGGTTATTTTGTTTATGTTTTCTTCATTTGTTACGTTGTTCATTTCGTTGTTCATTTGTTACGTTTCTTCGGGTTTCGAGTTGCTTGTTTCTCTTTCATATGTTAGTTGTTGATGGATTATAGTAGACGAGTTTTCGTTAATTGTATCGCAGGGTTGTCTTCTTTCAATAAGGTTGTTTATTTCCTGGCCGTTGTGTTTAGTTCTAATTTTATAGCCGAGGATGTTTAAGGAGGTTGGCATTGGTTTGGGCATGTCTTCCATGACGGCGACCAAGATGCCGGAATAGTAGCGTGTGCCTTTTCCTGGCGTTGTTCTCATTACTGGTTTAGTGTAGACATGTCTACCGTATCCTAATTCTTCAAAGTGTTTTCCGATATCAAAAAGTTTTGCTTCTATTGGGAGGCCAAATACCGATACGTGTGTTTGGTTTATACGCTTTCCTTCTGTTTTTGGTCTTCGGTTGTTGTTATATATTTTGAAGACATGATGGTAATTGTTAATGTATAGTCCATTTTCTGATAGTTTTATTTTAGCTTCGTTGGTCTTCATTACTATTTCGATCGCTGTGTTTCTTCGTAAAAATTGAGCGCCTTCAAGTTCTTTGTCTAGCTTTTCGTCTTCAATTGCTTTCAGGAGTTCATTTAGAGTAAAATGCTTTTCAATTTCGCAGATCAACGTTTTTGGTAGGTTTCGTTTTTTTGTTTCGGATTTTGCTGCTTCAGCATAGTTTTTTGGTTGTTTTTTATTTTTTGGTTTGTCTTCATCTTCATCATCCGAAGGTTCATCACTACTATAACTTATTTCAACTTGTTCGATTGATTCGCCAGCAGAAGCTTTCGCCATTTTTTCGAGTAAAATGACTGAGATTTCTTCGGTTCGTTGGTTATCCATTAAGGGTAGCAGTGCATCATCGTTAGTTTTGAAAAAAAACTGTTTCTCGTCGATTAACACAACTCGCCATATAAAGGTAAATTCAACTTCTAATTAAATCATATCCCAAATACTAAAATACCTATACTAAAAAAGCCCCTTCTGGATCGAACCACTGATTATTCTCGATACGCATCTGTATGAAATCGGTTTAAAATGATGAATGTGAATTTATATAGTATTATTCAAGTTTTGCTCAACCTTTACTTTTAAAAATAAAGAAGAAAAATAGATGTAAAAGTGTATCGTTTACAGATCGGGTCTACGAAAATATTTTATGTAAATGGCCTGCGGTTACTTCATCCTCTGCACGTCCAGATCTTTAGAAAATATATAATCCATTATCTGTTAAAGATTTTCAATAAAGTTTAGTTTGAACCTGGATAGTCAAGGATATGATCCAAAATTTTACTGGTTTTGATTTACCCATTTAACCATCATAGTCGCGTATTCCCAACGCGTAGGAACAAATTAAATAAGCTTAGTAGAAGGACAGACAAGAACAACTTCAGATGACAAAATTTTGGCCGTTTGTATTAGTCTTTGATCGCACTTTAAACTGTGATGAACTTTTGCAGTAAGTGTTTTGAATGCATCCAGAGCTGCTTTTATCTCTTGAAAAGTCTCTAATCCATCAGAAAAGATTTTTAGTTTTTTAAGTTTTTAAACATAATAAATCATCTAATAGCGAAGTTTCGTCATCTTATGTTTTTTCTGATTAAGAATTAAGTACAGTTTAATATTTGTCAGGCTATGTTGTTCTAAAACTTTACTTAAACTTTAACTTTTAAAAATTTAATAAGCAGTATAAAAAACATTGGATAGAAATATTATCAGTTTGCAAAATTGGTTCAGATGATGCCCAAAAATATGTTAATATTAAGAACAGAGGTCTGGTTCATTTAAAGCTGTCATCTATAATCGAAGTATCTTTATCCAATGTGAAACAATTTTTTGTAAATAAAACTTATCTTTTGTAAATTATAAGCAGCTGAGCTCTGGGTAACGATATAGACTGATAATTTTTCAATTTTGATCTCTGACCACATGGCACAATTTGTCTATATTCCTAATATCCCACCCATTATAAAAAAATAAAAATGTTTAAAAAAAGCATTTAAAAATTTGATTCCGATTCTTTTATGCAAGAAATTTCTAATATTAACTTGGAACTTTTCATATACGAAAATGATAACATAAAAGAATGTATAAATTTTTTACTTGAAACGTTTGAAAAAATATTAGACCGATATGCTCCATACAAAGAATTAACAAAAAAGCAAATTAAACTTAAATCTAAACCCTGGATAACTTCGGGTATTCTTAAATCTATTTCTAATAAAAACATACTTTATAAATAGTTAAGTAGATCAAAAAATGTTAATACCAATAATATGTTATTTGCTAAATTTAAGTTATATAAAAATAAAATTACCTAGTATAATTCTTTTTCATTGATCCCGTGACTGAAAATGAGGTAGCGAATCTCATAAAAGGTACTCCTAAAAATAATAAAGCCTTGGTCCCAATAGTCTGCTAACATTTCTACTAAAGCTGATATGTCACATAATTTCCAAACCTCTATTTTCTATGATGAATAATTCTTTCAAAAATGGTATTTTTCTAAGAGCTTTTAAGGTAGCCAAAGTAATTTCTATACACAAAATGGGTTCTTAACTAGACTACTCTAATTATCGACCTATTTCACTTCTTTCTAACTTAAGTAAACTGTTTGAAAAAGCAATGACCCAAAGACTCAACCTTTTTTTGGAAAAACATAACTTTATTTACAAACACCAGTATGGTTTTTACAACAAACACTCAACAACTCATTCGTTAGTAGAAATTACAGAGAAAACTAGACAAGCCATCGATAATAAACGCTTTGCGTGTGGAGTGTTTAACGACACAAGAAAAGCATTGGATACAGTTGAGCACATAATCCTCCTAGAAAAATTGAAACACTACGGTATAAGAAGTATCTCATATCTTTGGAATATAAAACATTCTGTCTCAATTGTAGGAATACTTTGATGTACAAAAAAGAAATAAAAAAGAAATAATAAATAATTACATAAAAATTCTCAGCCAAAAATGTAACTATTTTTATTTGTAGCTATGAAAATAAGTGTTCTGACAGGATTATAGTCAATGTCTGGGACTTTGTTAATTTGCTATTTAGTCTAATTTAGTTCTTCTTTTTGGCAGTGGCAATGAATTGCCTTCTTGGCAATTCATTAAAATAATATTATTCACCATAAACTCCACCGACAATAGATCGTACAGGATATTGTGACTTAATGGAGTTGTCGTTATACCCAGCATCTTTGACAGTGGGATTATCACGTTTGCTGCCAATGCCACGCTGCCTTCCAAAGTAGTTCTCTAAAATGTAATGACAAAATCTTTCTGAAAGAATGTAAAGAACACCATGTTTTAAGAGAAATTTACAAACTTCTTTGAATGGAGCTTAATTCCGGTCATTTTAATTGCCAATAAACTCTTTCCATTTCATAAAGTATATAAAAAAAAACTGTCAAGCCATTAAAAACGTACATCATAAACAGATTCGTATGGTTTTAGATTTTCGTTTATATTTTTATTAGGTTTATTTTTACTTGCAACATTCAAGCAGTCAAATATTTATCCAGCATGATACAAAATTGAAACATTCCTGCGTATTCTGGTGGACCAAATTCTTTTGAATATTGCAAACTGTTTTACTTAACACTATAGTAGCGGAGTAAACATGCTTCACTGTATATGGTGTTAAATTATTGTGATAACTTAATGTGATCGCAATTTTATCAACTAATCTTAAGCCACATTTTAAGTCCTCACGATAAAATTGATAAATATGACTCCAGAGTATGTGCAAACCATTCTTTTACATATAATCTTGTCCATAACCAGAATTTCCAAAACAGGCGCGAGGAGTTTTAATCAAATGTGATGCATCTGGAAAAAAATATATGTAACGTTTTTCGTCGGAGTAAATATTGTGAGTTTAGTAAACTATATTGTAACGCACATTCATATTTAAGTTTTTATGAATTCTAAAAACTTTTCTTTTCAGAGAGGCACATTAGCTGTTGCAATAACTTTTAAATTTATAAGTTCAAGGTAACAAACAGCTTTCCAAAAATTAGGCATCAGCCGTAATTTCAGTAGTTGCAAAAGTAGCTAAAGTGAACGATAAAGGATTAACAATGTTCTACACGAGAAACAGAAGTATATTAGTAGCTATTTCTCTAACATATTTTTAAGTAGAATAATTGATTTCTTTATAACCTAAATCATCAAAATCAACTAACTCTCCCGTATATTTGTTCAAAACTTAATCTTCTTGGATTTTCATTTCATTAAAAACAAATGACACAAATTTTTCGTAAGGAATAACAATTTTTTATTTTTTTAGCGAGTTTACTTAAAACAGCTGGATTAAATCCCTTTAGTTGGTTGGATGTAATTTTTGTAATTTCTTAAAGTTTTTAAGCTTGGAAGAGTTAAAATGCCTACACCTAGCTGTGGATCATATCGCAAATTGCTATAAGCATAGTGATTTAGCAGCTAGGTTTAGACAATATCTTATTATTGCGGGGTAGTATCTGATAGATAAAAGTTTGGAGCAACTCAAGTACTTCTACTGCTCTTCCTAAAATAACTTTATAAATGGTGGGATGTTTTTTGATCACTAGCTGAATAAGTCGAGATTAAGTCTTTACTAAGTACTAAATCTTTTTACTACACATATTGTTAAAGCAAATTTTCTGAGTTCAATTTCCTCTTTGTGTTGCTTGCATTGAAGTCCGTTTAAGTCTACTAGGAGAAGTAACAGAGATTGGCGCATTTAATTTAGCAGGAGTGCTTTAACATTAAGTTCATGAAAACATCTGCAATACTGGATTTTTTCAAAGGCTAACTCACAAAAGCTGCTGCGATAAAATTCAATTTGATTCAGTTTAGGCTATAATAAAAAGTTTTTATAAACAAAATAATCAATACTTTTAGGAACAACTTAGCTTCTAAAAATTAATCTAAAACTTAGCTTCTAAAAATGTAACACTTCAATAGAATCAGGAACTTTTATTCCATTGCAATATTTATTCCATTGCAATATTCTATTTCAAAAAAAACTTTGAAAAAACCACACTTAGGAATGACTTTTATATTTCAAATAAAAATTATCTTTCAGGCCAATTCATCCATACACCCAAATAAGAAAATGTAATAAATCTTTTACAAAAGTTTCAAATTTTGGAATCACTTCTTCAAATAACTTAAATGAAGTATAACAAAAATTATCAAAAAGTTCAATCTTCCAAAACTTATTTAATAAAAAGCAAACGACAAATGCAGAAGACGTTGATGTCAGCCAAACATAATAATTGGGCTGTGGGAAAGAAGAACTTTCAAGGAGTAATAGAGAATTTTCTCGCTTAGATATTGACGATGAGATAACAGTACATAAAGCTGACGATTCTAAGCTCTCTTTTGGTAAATTTATCGATGGCGGTTCTCCATTTTTTATTTTTTTTTTATTGTTTTAAAACACCAAGTTTAGTTAGGGGAAAAGTGAAGCTCACATATCCACAATTTTTTACGTTCAAAATCATTTGTTTTCTTTCGAAGAATAGCATCAACAACTCGATCTTTTGTTACAATGTTAAATAATTCTGAAGCCTATTTTATTGTATTATTGTCCGTTTAATCTGGAAAAATCTGAGAAAGTGATTCCAGATTATGAAACTAAAAAATAAAGAACTTATTATTAAAATACTTGGAGGTTTTTTTGGAAGCTGCACTATCAAAAGTTTACCTCCTAAAAATTCACGTAAAGCAATATAGGAAAAATACAAATAGAGGATTGTAACTTCGAAACCAAAGTTTAACAGGCATAGACATATAAATTTAAACTCTACTTAAGGTGTTATTTAAGTATCATTAGAAACTGGTGCACAGTGGAGCAAAAAACCAAATTTTGAAAAGCAAAAAAATTGTCCACTTTGTTAACTTGCCACTAGACGTCATGTATCAATTGACATAATATAAGATCCGAAAAATACGGTTAAAATACTATTCCAGGCATGGTGTGAACTCCAAATTTTTTATTTTAACACTATTGTAAAATAAGGACATGTTACAAATTATTACGGTTATTGGAGCTTACAACCCCTTTATTTAAGGTGAAAAAATTTTTTACACAGATTTATATATTTTTATACATATGCTCTTAATTTCAATTCCGCCACTTCGAGGTAGGTGATTTTTTTTAGTAATCCAATGATAATAACCTTTAGGATAAAAAAGTCATTTTAGGGTGAATTCTGCAGAACTGTTTATTTTATGATATTTTCAAAAACAATATCGGAAAATTTATATTTTTATTCGATGTTTTAAATTCTCATTTGGCAAAAACTAAATTAATTATTTAAAACTTGTTACTTTTAAGTCGAATAAAAGAATGCCTAAATAAAGCTTTATAATAAAAAAAAAATAACTCATCTGAATGAGTAAAAAAAAGCAAAATTAAAAAGTTATAAAAATTTCGCTAAGTATAACGAATTTTTTTTACCTTCTATCGAGTAGGAAAAATGCTTTTCTGACTAGGGTATACTAGACACTATACATGAAAGAAGATATATCAGGATACTAGACATGAGAGAACCGAAGAAAATAAAATTTACGAGAATAATGTATTCAAAAAATCCAGTTATGGCCACTTTTTGAACTTTTCGTTTTACTGTGCGGTGGGATCATGATTTTATTTAACTGAATCTACTTAACTGAATCTAATTAACTGAATCTATTTTATTTAACTTAATCTGCTTCAGTAAAAAATTTTCACGATGATATACAAAGCATTACTTAAGCAACCTTCTAGATTTTCAATGATTTAATTGGTGGAGTAGCAATAGAAGGCTTCAAAAATTATAAAAGCTTGGGCCCCAAACTGTCATTGTAATTTTTTTTTTAATACATTAGCCCTATTAATTAAAATTCTATTTGTTTGAAGTCACTCGTATTATTTAACACCATACCATAAACTTGAACCCTGGTCCTAAACAGCCTTGCTACGACGCTAGATTAAGTGATTTAGTTTTTGAATTTTAAACTTGCAAGTTTTCATAGTTTAATCTTTACTTTGAGATTTACCATTTTAACTTCACAGAAATTAAATTTATTATAATACAATTTTAGTTATTTTATAACCCATGTTTTACGTTCGTCTTTTTATTGTAAGTCCTTATCTTGCTTAGATTTAAATTACATTCTTCCATAATAGAACTACATGATTTAATATAAGATTCAAACTTTGTGGTACTTGACGGAATTTTACTCGGCAAGTTCAGCCCTACTTTGAGAAAAAATAAGTTGAGTATAACTTCAGTTAATATTTTTTTTTTCATAAATCATTTCCCCATTAATTAAAAGCTTTTGTAAGAGATTAGTTTTTTTACATTTATCTTTACCAATTATTTTTTTAATTATATTCTACGTTTTTTTAGTGTCGCCTTTGGTTTTTCCCTACAATTTTATGTAATAGATTTTTTTAGAGTGTTTTTTGTTTTTGTTTTTCAAATAAGTTTTCATAGTTTTTTTTTCATTTTTATGTTTTATATCTTTTCATTTTTATGTTTTATATCTTAAATATTTATCATAAAGTTTTTTGTTTTTTATTTGATGTTTATTATAAATCCCTTAGTCATACAAGGGTTTAAAAGAAACTTTGATTTTATAATTATTTCATTTTCAGGAAATGCCATGTCATAAGTTTACAGAATTGCGCTTAAAATAGTTCATATGCAGTATTGACTTCATGTGATTGTAAAATAACACACACATATATATATATAAATATATATATATATATATATATATATATATATATATATATATATATATATATATATATATATATATATATATATATATATATATATATATTTATATATATATATATATATAAACGCATATAAATATATATATATATATATATATATATATATATATATATGTATATATATATATATGTTATATATATATATATATATATATATATATATATATATATATATATATATATATGTATATATATATATATATACGCATATATATATATATATATATATATATATATATATATGTATATATATATATATATATATATATATATATATATATATATATATATATATATATATATTCATATATATAAATATACACATATATATATATATATATATATATATATATATATATATATATATATATATATATATATATATATATATATATATATATATATATATATATATGTATATATATATATATATATATATATATATATATTTATATATATATATATATATATATATTTATATATATATATATATATATATTTATATATAAAGGTATATTTATATATATAAACATATATATATATATATACATATATATATATATATATATATATATATATATATATATATATATATATATATATATATATATATATATATATATATATGTGTGTATATATATAATATATGTGTATATGTATGTATATATATATATATATATATATATATATATATATATATATATATATATATATATATATATATATTGTCTCAGCGTCAATCCGTCAATGTAAATACTTTGAAGTCTTTTATATTTTCTCCATAGTTTATTCTTGTTTTTATTTCAGTTAAACTAAACTTTGTAATAACGGGGTGTTATCTAAAAGTGTCTCAACGCATTTTTTTGTAACGCAACCACCATCAATAAATTCGTTACTTATGGTTACTAATATATTAAGATTGTCTGGTTCCCAAAGATATAACTTTTGTTGAGTTAAAGAATCAAATAAATGTAATATAATAACCTTCAGAGTTCATATGAGTTTGTATCATTCAAACTTAAGTAACATCACTTCTTTCAACTTTCATCAATTACGTTGATTGTGTCCCCCTCCGACCTTTCTCGCTCCAGGATAAAAAAGCGTTATCAAAACCTTTGAAAGAAACTTTATTCTAGAAAATGAAAAAGATTTTATGCTTTTGATAATGTTCATCTTCTATAATTACATCTGCAGAACCATAATCTATTACTATTTTATGGTCCCATACGGAAATAACCCATATATTTTCTACTTCTTTTGCCTTAAAAAATTTGATGCATCTAGCTAACCCATTTGCTCCTTCTAGCTTCGTCCCAAAAGCTTCGGCAGGAAATACAAAGACGATTGATATGGCAGGGGTTACAGCTGGCGGCAAGAAAACACTCAATTTTTGACTAGTGGACATCTTTGTTGTTTTATTACATTTCTGAGACCGTACCCTTGGTTTTTTAGGTTTTGAAAGCTTTTTTTTTTTCTTTTTTCTAAATTTATGTTCTTTGAGATTTATTTAATCTAATTTTTTTTTCTCTAATACTTCTTCTGGGTTCTTTTTTATCTAGCTTTCTTTTCAGCAGCCTGTGTTGCTTCGTCCTGAGCAGTTGCAGATAGTTCAGTCATGTTATAATTTGTTGTTCTGTACCTTATACTTTACTACTGGAAAGAGGTTTCTCTAAGCACACTGAGCACTGATTTATTAATATCAAGAAATGCTTGTTTAGCGCCATTTTTAATGCTATCTTATTTTTTGAGCGATACTTCTACATATATTTTATATATTCTAAAGTCTATTCATAGTGTTTTTTGAATTTATTTTATTACTTTTATTGATTGAGACTTGTGAATCTCGGTAGACTTTCCAAAAAAACAATTCTCAGTTTTTTTATTTGTTACAAAAATAGCGCCGATTGATGTTTTATTTAGAGTTATTTTTGAACAATTGAGTGGAAATACGCCTGTATTTTCAAAACCACTACGTGTATTTTCCGCTTTAAAGCCTTTATTTGCAACAAGGTCTTTTAGCATGGTTGGAAACTGTCGGTTACTTAAACTTAAATAAGAATTTCTGACCCAAGTAAACTTTTACAATTCGATTCAATTCTGCCTTTACTGTTTTAAAAAATCCAACATCTAGTGGTTGCAAAAAATGACTTGTGTGAGGCAATCGGAATAAAACTATGTTGTTTGATTCAGATAATCTTTTAAATTTATAATTAATGTGAGAAGCATAGTCGTCTAAAAATAGAATTTTAGATCCTTGAAGTTTGTTTGCGTCAACTAGAAAAAATTAACGATACCATTCTGTAAAACTTTCGCTTTCCATCCAACCTGATTTGCTGACAGAATAATAAACATCAAAAGCACCACCTTGAACCCAAGCTTTTATCAAATTTTAACCTTTATAAACGACTTGATGAAAAAGGAAATTTCCAAAAGCATTGCAACAGGTTTAAATTGAAGTCACATGTTTTTCATTTGTTGTTGGGCAAGTTATTTTGGATTTTGTTGAACACATGAAACGGCTTTTTATTTAAATTATGCTCTCGATAAACAGTGTCAACTTGTCTGAACCATTCATTAATCATTGCTGGTTGCGAAGACACCGCTCTTACAGCTTGTTAGTAGTCTTTCTTTCATAGGTTTTTTTGCATAATTTTTCATTAAACTATTGTACTACTTACAAGTAGGTTTACCGGTCTTGAATAAATGAGTTTGTTTAGATTCCTGTAAATAATTTTGACCACAGTTAAACTCATTTTTTTTTAAGCTGAAGCCAATATCACTCATAAACTGTACAAGTTTAACTATAATCCTCTCTGTTACTTGGCTTATTGCTCTTGGCTTACCAACACCAGCAGCTTCATTTGTTCCTTTTAATCTACAAAAAATAGTTGTTTTAGGAATGTTATAACATAAAGCGGCTTCTGAATATGGCTTCTTATTACGAATAGTCCCGTTACAGAGTTTAATTTTTCTTTCGCAATCTTCATTTTTTTTTAAACTTTGGCATTTGGTTTTTTTATTAACTTACGTTAAGATAAACGAGACGTTTAAAAAATCAATAAAAAAGTGTAATACGTTTATTAGTTTCTAAGTTAATGTCGTTAAAATTAGGGCTGTTCACTTTTGCAAAAGTTGAGTTTTCGATTTAAAAAAAATACTTTTCGAAATTCTATTTTTGTTTCGTAAGTTTAAAACGATCTTTAATTACTTAATTTTAAATCGAAATAAATTTGGCTTTACAAATCCGCCTATAATAAATAGCCTATGAATATTATTATTAATGCGCATAGTTACGCGTATTGTTTTATAGTTACGGTACGGTTCTGTATCTGTAAAATACACTTTTTAAGTAGTTTCTAGACTTTTCTTTACCGCGTGCTTACTTACAGATTTCCCTTCAACCTTTCAAACCTTTTCACGAGTTCAAAATGTCTAAGTTGACATTAAGTAGATAATGTTTATTAGCTTAAAATTATAGGTAATCTAAATTTTTTTTTAAATTTAAAAGCAATTAATTTGTTGTAATCTTTTTTAAATTGTAATTTTAAATTTAAAGCTTCGTGTTATAGATTACTTTAATTCTTAAATTGCGTCTAGCGTTAAAATATATTTATGGGTAGTTTCATGTTTTCACTTAGTTTTGGTTATTGGGATAAAAGCCATGACAACATTTTGTTATAAATTTATCTTAATTTAATTTTTATTGAAAATTTTGTTATAAATAAAATTTGTCTTTAATATTGTTAATACTTTTGCTCTTTGAAAAAAAATATGTTTCTGGCTCTTCAATAAATATAAAATTATTTGTCTTGCATGAATGAATTTTGGTTTAGGATTTAATTGTGTTAGTTTATGTTTGTCTATCTGTAATTTATTTAGGTTATTAGAAAATTCATGTTTACAGAGTTGTTGTTAATCATAATCGAGTTGTTAAACCAAGGAAATTGTGGAGGTTTATTTATCATATATACTATATATATTATATAATTATATTGGGGGGAGTAAGTTTAGAAGCCTTTTTAAATTTTTAAAAAGAAATAAAAATACTTTTCAATATATATATCTGTTTTCTTTGAGGTAGAATTAAAGTTTCAGTTTTTTAAAATTTTAAATTAACTTTACAATGTTAAAATGGTTTAAACGAACTTAAACGAATTTTTGTAAATGAATTTAATCCTCAAAGATTAAATTTTTTTTATTATTGAAGAAATTAAACTAGATTTAAGAATGAGTCGACTTAAATGTTTGTTTGTTTTTCTATTTAGATGATGACAGTATTGAAGCAAGTAAGTTAAAAAGCATTTTTAAATTTTTTAAAAGAAATAAAAATACTTTTCAGTATATATCTGTTTTCTTTGAGGTAGATGTAAAGTTTCAGTTTTTTAAAATCATATATATTTTAAAATCATATGTATAACTCATATATCTTTTTTCTATTTAGACGTTGGTAATAATATGAAACAAGTAAGTTATAAAGCATTTTTAAATTTTTAAAAAGAAATAAAAATACTTTTTATTATATATCTGTTTTCTTCGAGGTAGATTTAAAATTTCAGGTTTTTTAAATCATATATATTATAAGATTTAAGAATGAGTCGACTTGAATGTTTGTTTGTTTTTCTATTTAGACGTTGGTGATAATATCGAAACAAGTAAGTTATAAAGCATTTTTAAATTTTTAAAAAGAAATAAAAATACTTTTCAATATATATCTGTTTTCTTCGAGGTAGATTTAAAATTTCAGGTTTTTAAAATCATATATATTATAATATTAAATTTTATTTACTTTAAAAATATCTATATTATAGTTACACTGAGTCGTAGAAAAAAAATTAAAGTTTATTAATGAGGTAGTAGATTATTAGAGTAGATTAAATTGTTTGATCTATTAATCAACTTAATAACGTACTATTAATATGAAGATTTATTTTGGTTGTTTGTTTGTTAAAATTTAGTTAGATTTTATTTAAAATTTAAATTCTTTAGTTAATCAAGAGAGATCTAATAAAGGTATTAATTACATTAGTTGAATGTGGCATTTAATATGTATTTTATCAATATAAGGAATAATATAATAAGGAATAGAAAAATTTTAAAAATTTGCTCTGGAATTTGTCAAAAGAGTGTTGTGTTATGCTTCATTTTAAGGTATCTAAATATATATTCATTAGAAATTTTTAATTTTGTTTTTAAATGGTTTATTCTTTTTCACTACTTTAGATAAATATATACTGACTGACATAACTTCATTTTTATTAACATTGTCGTGCATTGTAGTCTGCATTCTTTGTTACATTAAAAATAATTGATGCTAATAAATGTTCTTTTATGGTTGTTAAAAGTTTGCATATATGTTTGCATTTATATTATGATCAAAGTTAAAATTTTTTTGATAAATACGTGTATGTGGTGATACTACTCAGGTATCACCACAGCTTATCTCTATCAGGTACATTGATTTTTATTCACATATGATGTTTTTCTTTGTATTTACTTATTCATTACATTTTTAACTTCAGATTTATGGTGTATTTATTTGCTATTGAAGAACAAATCAATTTGAATTTTTTAAAAATATCTACACCAATCAACATTTCAAGTTCAATGTAGCATATACCAGCTTCTAGGCTTTTTTGATGCTTTTCTTATTCAAGTGGTTTCACAAGCAAGGTCTACAAGCAAATTTGAGATGAAAAGTTTTTCAGCTTTCAAGGAGTATCAATGTTGTTCTCTGTATAATTTAATTTGTTTAAACAGAGTAGTTTTAGTAAATAAATGTTTGTTTGTTCTTGGTTTTTTACTTATTTGTTATCAGATTCTTAAGAATTAGGCAACTTAGCAAGCAAGATTTATTTTTTAGTGCAATTGGAAAGAGCTAAAGTGCTTTTTAGTTACTTCAAATCATTTTTTTTTTTTTTTCAAATAGAAGGGTTAATAATAAAAATATTTAGACAGTCGAACTGTTACTGATTTGAGTAAGTTTAATTTTTTGTTTAATTTTATATTAGATATATATTTTGTGTATTTAACATGAAAAACTGACTGTAATTTTTGACAGGTAAGTTTATATACATAAATGTGCCTATATATCGGAATATTTTATATTTCTCTGAATCTATATGAATATTATCTCAAAGAAAAAATTAAGAATAGATAAAATTTGAATATATATACATACATATATATTACTTTAGACTGACATTGCTTCATTTTTTATACAAGATTCTGCATTTATTATTTTTGTGCATTAAGATTGTGCCTGAAGGCTTTCTTAATTTAGCAAAGAATTTTGAACACAATGCAAATAACTTTGCACTGTGTTCTAAATTCTTTGCTAAATTCAAATAATGTAAATAAATTTTGTTTTATATTTTTCAGTTGTAAAAATATAAAACGTTCATTTATTCAGTTGTAACAGTAGCATAACCACTGGTAATATATATTTAATGATAACAGATTTATAATATTAGGCTCAAAGAAGTTATTAGTGTAAATGGTTATAGGTGACTTGAAATTGTTGTCATATGAAAGAAATAGATCTAGGCGTGATAAAATTAATTGCCGTTGAAATATAAGAAATTTTGCTTGATGAACCAAAAACTTACTTGGCAGAATTCAGTGTCAAGCGGTGTTGATGTCTAATATTTGACTTTACATTAGACACTTTAAAATAATGCAAAGTATGAATTTTACTATTTATAGTAACAAAAAATAAAAATTTCAGTTTTAAATGATTTTTTTTTTTTTTTTTTTTTTTTCACTTTTGTAATCTTAACATAATTGTTCATTTTTTTTTTTAGTTGTCTTTGTCATCACTTGATTATTTTGCTTACTGTTGAAACATGGTTTTAATTTTGTAAATTTAATATGATGTGAAATTTACAATATTATTCATTTGTCAACAGTTAGAGAGAAGCTGGAAATTAATTAAGAAATGCTGGAAATTAACTTTTAGTTAAGGTAAAAATAATTTTGTTTATTGGTAGCATAATAAAACCAGTTACTGTTATTTATTGCATGACTTTTTTACTTTTTCTAACATGGTGTTTTTAAAACACTTCCTCTCTCTCTTAGATGAGACTTAAATAAGAATTAGTATTGAGAATTGCAGAGAGAGAATTGGTTGGGGGGTCGTATGGGTTGAATGGGGAGTCGTAACTAAAAACCTTTAAAAATATCGAGAATATTGTAGTTTTGCGCATTAATATCGAGTTACTTAAGTTTTATTTATGTGTTTAACTAATTAGTTAGCTTAGTCTGTATTTGCAACACTTTTGAGGAAAGAAAGAAAACATTCTTATATAAGTAGATCGTTGTTTTACATTTTAATATTATATTTTATTCACCTGGCCACCATTAAAGCAAAAAGAGGGAAGAAACCTCTTTATTAGAGCCAAAATATTTAGAAAAATTAAATTTCGAGTTACAAAAGGAATTTTTAGTAAATGGTGGCAAATTACCGTTTACTAAAAATTTAATGAAATGAAGAGGCCAAATAAATAATATACAAATGGTCTGTGTTGAACAGACTTAACAAGACCCGGGTCGGGTCAGCTTGGTTTACAAATTTTTATGTCTACTTATCTCTTATAATTTTTATTTTAGTTTGTTCTATGATGCATTAATGTATTAAAAAATTTGTTATACCTATGTTTGATCGTAAATTAAATTTTTTTTTGTTTGAAAAGTATTGTACTCAGTTGCGTAGTTATCATAAACTTTGTTATCTTTTATAAATTTATTTAAACGTGTGCATTTAACATTTTTAAGTTAACAATTTTCTTTTCTAAAGAACAATTAATCAAGGGGATAACAAAAAATTGATAACTCCTGTATAATATAAGTTAACTTCATTTTAATCTTAATGGTTCGTGTTATAAAAATTATTACAAGGATTTAGTTGACACTTTCGTCAATTTAAAGTATAACCAAGTGTTATTATTTTGCGTCAGTAACTAAAAACGTATTGTGTTAAACTTAGGAAGGTCGATGAAAATGGTTCTGCCTTACACTGTTATGACCTGTGTCATTTGTAAATTACTTAAATAATGTTAAGTAGTAGTTGGTAAATTATTTTACCTCCTCATAATTTTTATGTTAATTTTACAGATGGATTAATTTTTTCAAGCTGAAGGCAATTTTCTAAAAGGGTATTAGTTGAGGTTTTGCAAGATTAAATTGTGGAAAACAGCTACTATAAATTAATTATGTAACAGACCGACCAAAACCCGTATTACGGGTTGCCTTTTGCTAGTTTTTATGAATACATTTCTTAAGTTTCGAAATCCTAAAAATAGCTTCGAAATTATTTTTTGCTTTTGAAACTTTAAAAATTGTATCAAAATATATTTACATTATCGAAAATTTACCGAAACAATTTTAAACTTTCGAAACTTTATAATTTGTATAGGAATATTTTTATATTATCGAAGTTCTATAAATGGCACCGAAACATTTTATACTTTCAAATCTTTATAATTTGTAAGTGAAAAATTTTATGCGATTGAAATTTTAAAAATGGCACTAAAGTAATATTTCATTTTCAAATCTCTATTATTTGCATCGAAATAATTTGATAATATCGAAATCATAATAACGGTATGGAAACAATTTTTTTAGTTCTGAAGTTCTTAAAATTTCTTTCAAACTATTTATTTTATTACATTAATTCTGATAACTGCATTTAAACGTATGATAAATATACGAAAAAAATAAAACTCGGACAAACTTACAAAACGAATATATTACATTGTTCTTAGTGGCTGTTTAAAACAAGTTCATATGTATAAGAAAAACAATAATAATTTTGGGTGATGTAATAATTTAACGAAATAATTTATACTAGCAGTAAGCAACCCGTAATACGCGTTGTTAGTAAATAAATGTTACTGAACGGGCGCATCGAGTGGGATAAATTGGCGGTGAAATTAAAAAAAAACAGAACCGTCGTTGTGAAATTTTTAAATTTTAAAGACAAAACAGCTAATCTTGATAAATATATTAAATTGAAACTCTGGAATAAACGCATTTTTTTAAACGAAGATTTTTACGAAAGAAGAAGCTTTTTTTTAAAAAAAAAACTGTTTACAGACGCAAAAGCACTAAAACAAAAACGTAAGCAGGCTAAAGTTATTTATAACAAACTAATAACGGGTAGTTTCTAAAAGAATTTCTTTTAATTAATTAGGTCTAATAATAATAACAAAAAAAAATAGATTCGAATAACAACATCAATTTTGATTTAATTTCATTTAATTTTTTATTATAGCTGATGACTTTTTACTAACTCATGAATCAGATCTGGATTTAAATTACTTTATGGAAGCAATTGCTGTTCGAAGCAGCTGCCCTAATTATTATTCCAATGAAATAAAAGAACTACTTAATTTTTAACAATTTTAGCACTTTACATATTAACATAAGAAGCTTATCAAAACATTTTGAAAATTTTTGCATAAACATGAAAGAATCTCTTAGTACTTTTAGTTTAATTTGTATGTCAGAAACTTGGTGCAACACATATAACGCAAATTCTAACACAAACACTTGTTTACCAGGTTTAAAATAAATTTCTTTAAAGAGTCAAAACAAAAAGTGAGGCGGTGGTTAAGTAATTTATATAAAAGAATGCTTGAGGCATATTATCAGGTCTGATATGAGTAATTCTGACGACAATAAAGAGGTTTTAACAGTTGAAATTAAAAACTTTAAAAAAAAAATTTAGTTGTAAGTTGCTGCTATCGACCACCTTCTGGCCTAATTAAAACTTTTAATATATTTTTAAATGATACTTTAAGTAAAAGCATTTATTAAAAGAAATTATACTACTTAATAGGTGATATTAATTTGGACTGTTTTCAATACCATACTAATTATAAAATCGATGTATTTGAACATAGCGCACTTTCTATAACTAATAAACCAACAAGAATGACTGCAACATCGGCTATCTCATTAGACAATATAATAACAACCGATATTTTTAATACATCGCTCAAAATAGGAATAATTAAAAGTGATATCTCTGACCACCTTTTATTAACTAGTCAATAATAACAAACTTAAGATTTAACACAAAATATAAGATCTGAAAAGTAAAGTTATAGGTCACACAAATCACATTAAAAAATTCCTGAAATTAATTGGCAACAAATTTGATGAGCCTAAAATCTACAGATATTACATCTAAACCAGTCATCTTTGTTTCTGCTTCATTCCACCTCAAACCACACACGTAACATTCACTATTTTCTGGTAAAACAATCTAATCGTGAATGGGTGGCCTCTTAACTGCTACTTTTTTAAAAAAAAAGAGAGACTAGAGGCAACTTCTTTTTACTTAGTTTTGAGTTACTTTTTTGAATAACTTTTAATGGATTCTTCAATTCTTTTCTTATAAGGAGAACTTGTGATGTTTTCAGATTCTTCGCTGTTCCTTTTTGTTGGTTTTAACTTAAGGATGGAAACAATATTAATAAATAAGACATTTAAAACTATGGTATTTTAACTGTAATATAGCATCCAGAAACACCTTTATTAAGAGCAACATTACAATGACTTCGTAGAGTTAAATTTGATCTCATAAATAGTTTGCATGTAATAAGTTCACTTTCAGGAATAACATTAGCATTTAAAGGCCAAATACTTGCATTCTTAAAGCCTGCAGGCGCAATAGAAGGAGTTGCAGTTTTCATATAGGAATCACAAAATAATTTCCCTAAGTTATCTGTAGTTATTCTTCTACCTTGATGATTGTGCATCCATAATGAACAAGCTACATCAAATGCAGATTTTGTATGGGGAGGGATTGATAAAATAAATAAACCATTTTCACGTGCAAAATCAATTATCATCAAATTTTTGTGTATGGCTTCTATGTCCATCTAATATTAGCAAAGCCTTGTTGTAGTTACTGCATCCGATATACTTAAACAGATGTTGAATAAATAATTGAAACAGTTTTGTTGTTATCTAACCATTATCAGAACATCCACCAATGGTTCCAGGTGGTGTATTGTCTAATAAACAATTTTTCGTACGTTTGCGTTCAAAAACTAACATTGGAGGTACATATAAACCAGTTGCACTTATTGCAATGAGGACTGTAGTTGTGACTCCTCGCACTCCGCTTGTAACAGATGATACAACATGTTTACCTTTTTTTGCAATAATTTTTACAGGTTTATGAACCCACGAAATACCTGACTCGTCACAGTTAAATATTCTTTGAGGTTAAAAATTGTGTTTTTGTAATAAATTTGTCAAATAAATTTTTTTGTCAATTATTGTCAATTAAAGTATTTTACAACTGATGTTTTGTTTAGACCAAAAACTCTGTTTAAAGAAACAGCCCTAGGCTTTCGATGAAAGAGAGAAGGGTGACGCTTTAAAAACTCAGTAACAAAGTCTTTACCAGCAAATTTAGTTGCCTTATTAAAAGAATGTTGAACTTTGTTTCTTTCACAATATTCATATACAATAGCACTTATATTTTTTATTGATAATCCATAACATAATTCTTCCATCGACTTAATGTAAAATAAAAGATTCTGTTTAGCTTCTATTGATAAAACTTGTTCGAAAAAACCAACTTTATTGCAAAAATATGATGAGCTACTGTTCGTATCTAAATCAGCTGGTTTATTGGCAATACGTCGATGTAAAGCAGACTTAGATACGCCATATGCATCAGCAGCTTTTCTTACACTGACATCTTTTTGGTTTACAGCTAAACCTGCATTTTTCATAGAAATTTCATTCTATTTTAGACGATTGGTTTTTCTAATATATCTTCTAAGCATTTTTTTTTTATATTAAATACTAAAAATAAAGTTAAGTTAGAAAATAACAATTACTTTGAATTTATTACAAATAATAAAAATAATGTGTTCGAATAAAAATGAAGTCATCAAATAGTAAACAAAATAGTAGTAATATATAGTCAATTTACTAAAACAAAAGCTTTATAAAAAGTTCAATACCAGATACTAGAACCAGATTCTAAAAAACATAAAAAAATACTGTCTGAAAAATATAAACTTTTCATAAATAAAGCAAATGAGCAATATCTGAAGATAAATTTTTTTGTCGTGTATCGCTTAAGAAAATACGCAAATTTTCTTTTTCACAAACTTTCTTATGCATTTTGGTACTTTTGTGTAGTGTCTTCTTTATTTTTCATGAAGTGTTTTGTAAAATGTCCACTATTAATTCCCTCACTTTTGCAGCCAAATGTAGTACACAAACAGCGAATTCTTGTAGGACAAACTTGTCGGTACTAACTCTGTAGCACCAAACACCAGAGCTCGCATAAATATTTTTTCTGCATCAGATGAAATAAATAAAAAGGAAGCTTCTGATAGATTTACTATCGGCAAAAGTTCTTGTATAAAAAAAGATGCTTGACTATATCTTTACGCAAAGAAATAACCTTTTCTCCGTATATTTAGATGTTTTGTATGTAGAATTTACAAAAATTTTATAAACTGGATATTTAGGATTTGTAGTTGCGTCAAAAACATCTTATGTTCGTAGTATTTAATAATATTTGATGCAAGTAAGCCATTCACTATACAATATTTGAAATCTAATAATCACGAACTTGTTGTGAAAATCTTTTTGTAAGTTTATGCTTGTTATCATTACAATTCATTTTCTTATTCAAGGATTTTATAATTCCTTGAACATGAACTGACCGCCCATACTTTATCATATGTAAGGGAGTCTTTTGAGTTTGATTTGTAAGTCTTTTGAGTTTGATTTTTCTTATGTCAGTTTTTCTTTGTGTTATTGGCTTTGTTAGATTTGCATTCCACTCCTCCGTATATTCTCTCGAGTTATTTATATCTTCTCGTTTGAGCCATATAAACACATGCCTTTTAAGAGAAAACTTCAAAAATAATATGAAAGCAACAAACTTAACTCTTAGACTCAATGCTTCGTTTCCACCATTACTAACTTGGGCAACACTAGGATTATGGTAAATGTCTCCAAATAGTAAAACATTATTGAAAGCCGATTTCGGAAAAATATTCATTTGCCCATCTTTAACTAACCAAATGATTCAACATGGTTGTTATAAGCTAATGCTCTGCTTATTGGATGTCGCTTACTTAATTCACTTTTAAAACCATCTAGTAGATCTGAAGCATTTTTATAAAGTAATGAGAAATTTTCATTTTGGATATCCCACTCAATCATTTTTTTTTTAGATATTCTTTTACCACCAATTAATATATATGTTAAAAAGCTTTGATAATTTTCAGTTAACTTTGATTCTTTTTCAATCTTTCTTTTAAGTATAGTACAAGAGCTACACTGATTCATACATTCAAATAACTAATACTTTTGTCTTGCCTCAGAAGTAACTTTTACTATTTGATCTTCGGACGTTTTATGCTTGTTTCTGAGATGGTTATCTAAACGCTTCACTTCACAAACAGGATAGATAATATCAAAAACCCTGCGATTATTTTATGCATTTCTCTTGTTAACAGTTTCTGATGACCCCACATACTTTTCAAGACAAACTCGAACTTTTTTCAAGACAAACTCGAACTTTTTTCCTTTTTTGCTCAACTTTTATTTATTTTTTTAAATTTTGAAAGTCTTTTTTTTGTGTGATTTTAATAGTTTCATTTATATTTATAAGTCATTAATTGCCATTGTCAGACATATATTCTCTTTTAGCTGCTCTTTCAGCTTTTTTTAATTTGCTTCGCAGTATTTCTATTTCTTTTTGCAGACCACTTATAATATCAGATTGGGTACCTATAGAGACAAATACTTTATAATAATTTAAACTGAACTATAATAATTATAAATAATAAAACTATTTGCGAATAATTTTTTTTTTTTTTTACTTTTATATGTATTCTTTGAACTTGACAAGGTCTCTGATAATTTAAAACAAAACGAAATGATAAGAAACAGTAATAAAAACAATATAGTTATTTACTAACCACATAGTAATTAGATTCTATATAAATATTATTATGAATTTTTAAATAATTAATTAAAATAACCATTTGTCTCCACAAACGATCTTTTTAACTTTCTTTGTTTGGAATCTTGAAAGTAATATTGTATTTAACTACATGCATGAAAAGTGTTAACATTTAAAAAATAACTTCAATAAATTTAATTTTTATTTACCGAATCATCTTTTTAATCATTCACCATTTTCTAAACATCTTTGACTAAAATAGGCTTTCCTGAAAAAAATAAAAGAGTTTGTTATAGAAATTGATTCTAAAAAAATATAAAAATAATATTAAAGTTATTATTTGATTATGTAAATTAGACAATCATAGAAACATAATTTTTAAAGTATACCAAAAATTTTAAATATCAAATAATCTAGTTCCAAAAGTGCTCGGTTTCTGGTATTTAGTCCATCTTTTTAAATTTTCTACTTATTTAAACAAAAAAATAAATGTTAAACATATACATTAAAGTTAAGTTATAGATAAAACAGTAAAAAGTTTACTAAGTAGTTTACTAAGTTTAAAAGTACCTAAAATTTACTTTTTAACTTTTCTTTTCTTCGAGCTTTAACCATGTTCTGCAATAAATCTTCACAATCTATAAGTTTTTTTTGCTTCTTGAATCAAAAAAAGGTTTTTCGAAAATTGGAAGAATTAAATACTTTTTAAAATCAAAATATTCTACTAATTTTATACACTTATTGTTTTTTAACAGATTCATCAGATGAATAACGAGTCTCAATCATCTCTTCTACCTTATATATTCTACGTCATGATCAGTAGTTTCGCATATCAAAATATTCTAAAATTATTGGTTTTGTATTATTATTATTTTCTACCAGATTTTCGAACTTTTTTTTTTTGATTAGAAAAATAAACTTATCTTAAAATTTAGCTCACAGAGTAATAATTCAAATCCTATTATGATAAATTGTGTATATGCACTTTACGTTATACACACTAACGTTTTTTTATTGTTTAATGTATGTAATAACACGAACAATTGCTGCTAGTTAAATAAAAAATTTAAAATTAAAGATGGTATAAAAAACCTTTTATTGATATTAGTATTTAAAATACTTCAGACTAAAGGAAATTATATATATCTCAAATAAACAATTTTATAAAATCATAAGATATATTTACAAGAATAAAAAAATAGCAACTGTTAGTTTATAGTTAATAAAATAAGTAAATACTTTGTTCATAAAGTTTATCATAACTTTTGTTCTACATAAATCTGTGACCAGTCTTGAACTTTGGTAAACATTTGAATTAATGCTTCAAGAATTAAAACTTTGTAGACATAGTCATTTAACTAAAAGCCCAAAAAACAAAAAAATATATTTTAAACAAATTTATGAAAAAATTTATACATAGAGTTATAATAAAGTTCACATTAAATTATATATATCATAGAAAAGAAACCTTAAATTGAAAATTTTATCCGATTGCAGCTGAAAGGATGTCAGCTTGTTTTTCTGATACCAGATCTAATAATGGAACATCACTCATTGTTTCTAAAATTATTTTACCAGATTAAAAATGAAAAAGTAAAAAAATGTTTTTGTTGTCTGGCAATATATAAGAAGTTTTATAAAGCTCTGAAGTTTTTATAACTGCATCGAGTCTACTAATTTATAAACGCCGATCTGTTCAAGAAACGTATAGCTTTTAATAATGACCTTGTTGTAATCTTGAGTTATTAAATTTTTGATCAAGTAACATAATTTTTGGACAATACTTTTGATGATAATAATTATTTAGGTAATTTTTTTACAAACACTTCCTGATAAACTAAAAACTATTAGCACCACCTCAGTTTTTAAATGGTTGGGTCTGTAACTATATCTCTAAAAAAATGTAGATTTATATAAAAGTTAAATTTTAACAGGAGTCAGTAACATTTCTTACAAATTTCTGTTTTTAAATTTTTTTTATAAATACAACACTTTATATAAAAAATAATTTGATATATGATTAGGTCTTGTATAACCTTTGCAATCTCACCTAATATATGACGTATTAAAAAAAAAATATTTTTGCAAAACTAAGGATTTTTTATTTTTACTTGTTTTACTAAAAAAAGATTTCCTAAGTTTAGCAAAGTTTTATAAAAAGTATATCCATTTTACAAGATTTTTTTTTTCTTGACATAAAATTTTAACTAAATTTTTTTCCGCAGGTTATGCAAGACATGGTTAAAAATAGAAAAAACAAACTTCTCCAAAAAATATTAGTTAAAGGGTGCGCGAAGATGCAACTTCTTCTATTAAACTTTTAGTAAATTGTTGAAAAGCTAAAACTAATAACATTTGACATAGATAACATTACCCTCTTTGACTTTGAAAATTTATAATGTTATTATGTTATCTAAATAAAAATAGTAAAACTATTTTAAAATAAGACTATTTTTATTTATTAATATTATTAATAATAGTTGTAACAACAGGTTATATAAAATATAAAATTAATCATTATATTCATTGCTATTATAGAACTTATTAATTTATAACTTAAAAAATGATATATGATATATTTAATTTATCGTAAGTGTTTTAATAAAAACCATTACTAATGAAATCGGTTTCTATTGATCAGTATTAATTTAGCATAGTTAATAACTGTTTTAAATTGTAAGTTAAGCAATAAAATGTGAAAATGTCAATGTTTTAAACACTAAATATCAAGTATTCAAATGAAGGCCTTAAGCTTGCTATAGGATAGTATCATATTAATCTGCTAAACTTTTTAGTTTTTGGTGCGATAATGAATTTATGTATAATAAATAGAAAAGACTTTAGTATTCTGAAGATCATTTTATTTAAGCTATGAAGCTAGCAAATAGCTAAAGTTATATTAGCATTTTTTGATTAAATAAAGTTGTTGGTTTTTTTTGCATTAAAAAAATTAACGTGTATGTTCAGTCGCTCCAAATTCAACCAAAAACAACAAAGAGAGTTTAAAGATTTCAATATAAGGCCTTGCGTTTGTTTTTGAGTTTTCCTTTTAAAGATTATTTTCCAAGTTTACGTCTGTTATCTAGTTTTTGTATTGCTATTTACGGTATTAGAAGTGTTACAATAATAGTAAGTGCTGAGGCAAAACATTTTACTAAAGCAAGACATGAAACTAATATGTGAAATTACTTAGCGTCTATTTTAGTTAAAATTGTCTAAAGCTAAATGCAAGTAAATCAATGGATTTTTGATTACACATGGAATGTGAAATTTATTATTGAAAAATATTTAAAAAATCAAGTTGGAAATGATGAAATTCAGTGAATTTAAAAAAAACCTGGATATGAATTAAATGCCACTCAGCTCTTCTACAACAGATAGATAATAAGTACTGGAAGATTGCTGAAAATATACTCCCAATAATAATGACAAAACTGATTATCTTCTGAATTGCTGTTTAATTAGTTGGATAAAAACATAAGGAGTTACTCTATATAAGTTTTGCCTTCATTATTTTTTATGAAAATTATGTATACTTTTTTACGATGATGAAACGTTAAAATCGTATTCAACTACTACAGAAGTTTCAAATCAAAACTATGTAAACAATCTTAAAACTGGTTCACACATATTAAAGATATATGGATTAAATTATAACAGCAATCTGTAAAAGCAACCACACAAGTTTTTAACATTTAAACACGGTATTTATTATCTACAGATAGTTGATGTCTTGGGAGGATTTTGTATAACAAACATTTCATAATTATTTTACAAAAAATCCATAAATTTATGAGTTGAAAATTCAAAACAAAAATTGTTTCCTTTGGTAATAAAAATACAGTAAATAAGAATATTCTGTTTTTTAACAAGTTTATTAAGTAATGGAATTTCAATTATATTTTGTTAATTACTGTTCATTTATTGTGAATATTTTTGATAATGTTTTAAAAGTTATCTATAATCTCTTTTTTTAATGTCTGTATTTTCAAGTTTGGTTTATGAAAGAAGTCCTAAAATATTAAACAAATATATATTCAATAAAATTCAGAGGTTAATAAAATGCTATTTTTTGTAAACAACGTAAATAAAATTTTCTATTTAAATTTTAATCGTACAAATAATTTTTTATATCTTATATATTTATATATCTACATCTGCTAAGGATATATGAGTTAAAAATTATAATATTTTTTGGTAATATCCTTAATACTGTTTAATAAACTTCTGCGCTTTTCTAAGTTTTCATTTATAGTGGTAGTTCATTAGTTAAGCATCTTCTTCCCCTTTCCTCAAACTGTAATGTGTCTTACGCACTCAACCCTTAAACTAATAAACTTTGAAAGGATTTTTAGACGTTTGAAGATTAAGCAAAATGGAGCAAAATATATTTGTGCATAGATATAGCTTTTTAGTAACAAGAATAAATATTAAAGTTTATGTTTGCTTATGATTATTTTGAGTTCTTAACTGCATAATTGTAAAATCTATTATTACCTTCAAATTTTCTAGATCATTTACAAATCTGCTTTTTAGAAGTGGCCTCTCAATATTAATTCCTTTTCTTTATTTTTTTAAATATTTAGTTGTTCAGCAGTCCAGCTTTTTCGATCAAACTATAAGTTCTTCACAGCCTATTTAGAAAATTTCAGCCTAATAATTATTGAAACGTTATTTTAAATATAAAATTTAAAAAATTTGAAAATAGAATAATACTTTAAAACATAAAACAAAAAAAAACTTTGTTTCCGTTTCTTCGGCTATCTTTCTTTTGAGACTGTTCAGCTTATATAAACCTTGCTTAGTAAGCCGTGAATATATATAGATTTAATAAATGCAGATTTCAGCTCACTGTATGATATTTTTCAAGATATATTTTCTGGAAACAATACACTTTAAGAATTTGTTTCTTCTTTGGTCCAGTACTTTTAAGGTATATGAGTTAATAAAGGATTGAATTGACTTTTATCAGACTAATTCTCAGTCACAGCCGGTTATTAATTGTTTTTTTGCTCACAATATTCAACTTCATAATCTTTTGATAGTGGGGAGCTAGTAAAACCCTTTTTCCCTTACTAATAGCATTTTTTATCTGATTTTGCGTGATATAATGAACAGCTGCACTCTAATCAATCTGCATCATTGCACCAGCAATTTCTTTTATCATAGCATTCATCAAAAACTTCCGTTGAAGCTGTTTTACGAACAATATTAGTAGTGAGCTTTTTTGGTACGAAACGCCAATCAAAAATACCAGCATTTACCCAAAGAGAGTTTGGACTGCCACTAATATCACCAGGCGATATTTCTTTCCCTAACCATGATAATAATAACTTATGTGAAATAATGGATGGTATTTTTGGTCTAACTAGATCAACAAAATACAAATTCATTAATATTTTGTTGATCTAGTACTCAAAAATACTCAATTAAACTCAGATTAACTCTTGTCGGTTTTTATATAGCAACGGTTTTGTGATCCCTAACATAGATCATCATAAGCCCATCAACATCTTTTGACTTTTTGTATTCCTCCATAAGTCATATCAGCTGAAACATCTGATCTATGAGCACTAGAAAATGTAATATAAATAAAAGGCGATCCCTATAACCATAGTGTTTAAACATGTTAATCTCTTTATTTCGATTAATCTTTCAATCCTCGGGCAACTGTTCTGCTATAACTGCGTTTTTGCTTGCCTCATATTAACTTGCTCTGGGATTTTAATAAGCATTAATAAATCAACTTCAGCTCTCTGATGCTTCCTAATGTCCAGTCTACTATATTAGAAATTGTTTGGTCTATAATCTCAAAAGTAAGGTCTAGCAAACGATATTTTAGTTTAAGAATAAAAGAACAAAAATCTTTTAAGGAATTTAAATAACTTTTAATTGATCCTGCTTCTAACTTTTGGTCAACACAATATATTTGAAGATTTTTCTAATAATATTAGTATTATTTTCAAATAAAACATCTATGTGTTAGATATACCGACTGCTAAAACAGTCTTTTCACGTCGTTTTTAACTTTTTTAATTGCTCTAGATTTCCTAGATCTATCAGGGTCTGTTAGATTGCAGTAGAAATCAATTAACAATAATAGATTAAAAAAGTTTTTTAGACACTTCTTAATCATACTCATAAGAAGGTATGTAGTTCTAATAATCACTATTATTATTGTCATTATGTTAGTGACCAACACAATGATAGTGGTTAACATCAACAGTTTTATTTTCTGTAACGAAGAAATCAACAGGATGCCTATCATTTTTATTAGAAAAAAGTCTTATACGAATAAATGGGATTAATAGCAGTGTCTGTATTATATTTCTGCAACTGTATATTTTTAGTGCTAGACATTATTGCATAAGAAAAAGTCTTTTTTTGAATTTTACTTGGTCATTCTAAAGTTATTTCTTGTGACTCATATTTCTGAACAGATTTTAGAAGAGAACAATACTCTGTTTATAGTTATAGATCTACTCTTTAAATGTTCTTCATTATTCTTTTTTATTTTATAGCAAGTTAGCAAATAACATATATTTTTAGTGTGAATTTTTTTGCTATATCCTTCTCTTAAGTTAAAGTGCCTAATAGTACCTTTACTGCTTTTAATGGACCGTTCATACTCAAAATATAAATGAATCTTTAATTTACTCTTGACTCATTACAAACAGGGATTTTTAACTTTTTCCCTCTGATTTAGTAGCAAATATGAGTCATAATAAACTCACTAGGCTTATTCGAATTTGTGTTACTAAGATAGCTACTAAAACCTATAAAATATATTTGTTTATCTCGGATGTCTTTTCTGAATAAAACAAAACAATAAAAAAACTACGCAGTAAATTTACTTTAAAATTGGAGTTTCAAACACTGCACTTCTTGGTTTAATAACACTAAAAAAAAAGTATATTTAATAAGTATTTACAATTTTGTTGCTTTCGATAATACGATAAAATATAAACTCAAATAAATCGAAAATTGTTAAAAGTTTTTAAAAAAATATCAATTTTTTTAAAAAAGTTATTGAACATACTTAAGTTTAAGTGACAAAAGAAAGAAATATTAAGCTTGCAGTCACAGTTTACAAAATTTATGAAAATATCGAAATAGGCTTTATAGCATGTTTATAGTAAACCACTTTTTGACAGAAGGATGCCCCACATAAAGTGTTTTTAGACATCAATTATCGGAAACAAGAAAAACTACTTTATAAATGTACCGCAAGTTAAAACTCCAAAGGAAAAGAATCAAATTTTAACTAGAATTGTTATCAAACAAGACATGTACCTCAACAAGTGTATAATAATAGTGTCAAACTCAGGGTGTTATTCATTTTTATAATAATATCACAATGATGTTAAGTATGTGTTTTAGACTAATTAGACTACATTTTATGAGGTTAGTCTTAATAATAAATCATAAGGAATTTCTACAAAATAAAAACCAGGATCAGGTATAGGCTGAGTATCTTAATTGCATAAGTTAAAAGAAAATGGATTTACTAATTATTATCAATACAGATAAAAAAAAAATATATTGATATTCTAGATAATAAATAGTTTTATTCAAATTTTTTTGTTGTGGTAATAAAAAATACTTTTTTTCCAACGGACAATTTAACATGGAGTGACATTGGATTTAAAAGATTTCCATAATGTCAATTTACAATTTGAAAATGATATTGTAAATGATTTAAAACAAATTATCACAACAGGTAGACTTATTAAATATATTAATAATACACATTCAACTTAAATGGTAGTCTCATCATCAACATTTTCATTAAAAATATTAATCATAAAATAATTATATTATAATGAAATTATATTATAATAATTACAAATAATCATCATAAATGAAGCCTTTTATTTTACAACAGATTTCTTGAACATGAAGTTTCGACCACATTACTTTTTGCAGAAGCTTTTCTTATATAGCTATTCTAAAAATTATATAAATATACAAACCTAAAAGTTACTTTAGGATTGGCACATGAGAAAGAAATTCTTCACTTTTTGATTAAGAATTACTGTAAAACAATAAAGTTTCGTCAATTAGGACTACATTTAAATTCATATACAATTCTATGTATTTGTACACAATGTATTTCAGTTATAGACAATTTCAAATTTACACAATGTATTTCATAAAGATGAAACATATATTAATGAGTTTAATATTTTAAAAAGTCAGGTGTAAAAGTCATTATTAAAAAATGTTTGTCATGAAAGTAGCATTTTATTTTGAATAGATTTATTGAAAATAAAGTTTTAACAACAATTATAGCTAAGGATCAGTATAATAACTAAAGCTTGAACTATAACAGCTGTAAATCAAGTAATATACTAGAGCCCTACTTTAATATTGATACATCAGAAATATAATATGTACTTTTTAACTCAGAACCACTTTAAAATAAAAAAAGTTTATACAAATAGAAATACATTTAACGCATTACCAATCTTCAATGACAAGTTAAGCATACCGTAAAAGAATTAGCTCCCATTAATGTAGTCTTTTATTTTTCAACAGATTTGTTAAAAATAGAACTTCAAGAAAATTAGTTATTATGGCTCATCTTAGTTACTAACCTTATAAATATAACAGCAGCAATTCAAGTACAGTACTAAAACTCTGCTTTAGAAATGACACTTTCGAACAAAATTCTGCACTTTGTGATTCGGAACGACTAAAAACCAAACATACATCAATGCTTTAAACATATGTTATAAAACATACATCAATGCTTTTAAAATCTTAATTAACAAGCTGAACTATAATATCTGACTATAACAAACTTATTTAACCCATTGAGGTCCTTAAAAAAAAAAATTTTGCCTATAAGGTTCAATTCTTTTTTTCTTATTGACCTTGAATATAACAGAAAAAGTATATTTGACCTGTGGCTTCTCTTAATTTTTCACAAAAAATTGGTTTTGAGTGTAGCACCAAATTTTTTAATTTTTATTCTTGTTTAAAACATTATGACCTAAGTGCAAGCACTAAACAAGAAAAAAAAAAAAAGATATGCAAACGATTGTTTTTATTTACAGGTATACGTACCGCAAAAACAACCGTACCGCAAAAACTACAATGTTGGCTTAAGTGATCTACCATGTAAAAAAAAATTCAGGATTCAAAAAACTTGATATATTATGATAGCTAATATGTCAGCATATAAATTAAAGCAGTTTTAGTGTTTTTTTTAATTGTTAAATATGTTGGTATCTGCAATAGAGTAAAAATTTCAATTATAAAAACGTGTAGTTTTTTTTGTTTTGTGGAGCCTAGAAGCCGTATCAGAGAATAAGTTAGCAAAATATAGTTTTTCTATTACCTATGGATTATAACTAGATACTGAAAAAAGTTTTTTTTCTCAAGTAGTAATAAATCTTTATCACACCCTCATAAAGAAAAGGAGTATTATTGTTGTTTTTGGGGTACATTTTATAGAATTCACTTTACAGACCATGTTTTGAAATAAAAAACAACAACAATAAATTGCCATTGTATTAGATTTTTTTAAAAGAAAATAATATACAGTTATCTTAAAAACAATATTTGAACGCAGCAGTAACAACACATCTAAAATAGCTGCAAACTTTATAACATTATTATAACAATAGGTAACTGCAACAATGTTAAGATAACATAGATAAATAAAATGTTAAGATAACATAGATAAATAAAATACTTTAATTCAAAAAAAGATTACTGATTGTCGTTGCATTCGTTATAATGGTCGTATATCAGTCTTTTAGATGTGGAGAAGTGCTGGTTTGCTCGTAAAAGCATAACCGGTTTAATACCAGCAACTCTGCAACTCATTTTGCTGCAAATTAAACGGAGAACATCAAGACAATTAGGACATTGCTTTAGGCCAAAAGCTTGACATTTCCTTTGTTTGCAAAAACATTCAACTTTATATTTAATAAACTTTTCTTTAGCTTCCTCTTTCTTTTTTTTGGCTTCCTCCTTTGCTGTTATCTTTCGTCGTTTCTCTTCTTTTTTATCTTTCACTTTTGCTGCAACATCTTTTGCACGCATCGAACCATAGACCTGAGTAACTCGAGTAGATATTTTTTTAAGGTTTGGTTTAATTTTCCTAATAGTTAGCAAATCAGGAATATTTTCTAATTGGAGGCTTTGCTCAGCCATTTCTCTAATCAAGATTTGAGACTGGTCAAACTTATCTTTCCAGTAACTTGCCGACCCTTTCCTTATACTAACTGGTAACGAAATGGTTGATTCAGGTTTTTTAAAAGAAGTTGACGCTGGTTCTTCTTTATGAATTTATGCAGCAGCTCGCTCAAATTTATCTTGTTGCATAAAGTTTTAATTTAATTCAAAAGGTGTTATTCCAACTCTTTTTGCACAAGAAACAAGAACCGATTTCGATGTCCATTTCTCCCATATATTGCCTAAAATGGTCATAAATCCCTCTCGATTAATTGATTGCATTGGGTTGAAAAGATAATTCTTGGTAATTCTGTACTCATGATGAAGATTTTTATTAACCTGGTCAAGCAACTGAGTTACACCAGTAGTGTCGGGAGGAGAAATAAATAACCAAATTTGTTTTGAAAGGAGGTATATTAAACCGTCATAACTGAATCGTGAACTATGTCCATCAGATAATACAACAACAGGTCGTTCTATTGCCTTCTCAGTAAGGTAATCATCAAACTCTTGGCAAGCCGTCTTAAAAGTGTCATTATCTGAAATCCCAATTTCAGATGTTGTAACAAAGAGGTGACTGATTATTTGTACTGCTACTTGTGGTGCCATCTGGCTTGTTATTCCAACCGAGGAAAAAATGACTTGACATATACAAACATCACCTGAAAAAGACACAAAAGGGTGAATTGAAACACATTCCTGTTTTCTTTATGCATTTTTAAGCATTGTTCACCTTTCCCTGCATATACCAAGCCTGTTTAAGTACCATCAACACCATAGTTCACAAATTTCGGTGTCTCATCATCATTAAATATTCTTGTTGTTTCAATGTAACCCTTCCATACACCCTCGTCTAATTTTTCAGCATTTTTCATAATACCGGCTGCCTGAAGTTCCATTGCAAGATCATTCAAATGATTACAAGCCATTTCTCGGGTGCAGTTAAGTGCTCTGTTTATTATTATTCTGTTATTATATACTCTGTTATTATATACTCTGTTATTATACCCTGGCGTTTAATTGTTAGGCTTGAATGCTTTGCTCCATGCAAAGCATTCAAGCCTAACAAATAAATCGTGTCCTAAATGAACGACTAAGTCTAAAAAATGGTCTAAAATATTCTATAAAAATAACCCTAAACATTTGACTTGCACTTACAAATGATCAACATTTACTGCTATATATATATATAAAAAAGCAAGGCTACGAATATTACTATTGAGTAATTTTGATTATGTTTATTTCATTTTTTCTTTAGATCAAACATGAACAAAAAATCAACAAAAAATCATTAGACTTACTTCCCATTAACCAGAGCTGATTTTGCATTAGGAGACAACTTAATCAACTTCCGACCTCCTTTGCATCTTTTATTCATGTAGTCCCTTATCCTTAAAATATCAAGAAGGAGTTTGGTCAACTCTGTCTTGTTGATACCTTGCAGACTTTTATTCCTGTTCTTGACATACTTCACTACAGCCTCCTCCTCTTCAAGTGTAAAAATACTACAATAGCGACGTTCCTCGCCTAGGAAAAACCAAAGCTCTTTAGATATCTATCTAAATTAAATCATTATTCTGTAAAAAATTTATACATACCATTTTTTATTATTCGGTCTAATCTTCTATTAATCGTTTCTCTATCTTTTACTAGTGGAAACAAACCAGTCTTCAAGGTCTTATAGCCTCGCACGCTGTGGTCGATACAAAATTGTACTGCCTTTTCTAATTGTAAATTCTTTGCATCTGTGAACTTCCTCCCAATTGATGCCTCAGGCTTACTTTTTCCACGAATAGATTGTAATTTTTCCTGTCTGAGCTGAAATTTTCGCTTCATTTTCTATGTTAATTTTTTTCTAACTCTATTTGATTAAAAAAATTATTGTTAAACATTTTAGAGTACATTAGATGCTTACAGAACATATCTAAATACTAAAAAACAACTTTCAAGTAAAAATTTAGATTTTGCTCTAGGTTCAAACACAAAGTAAGTTTTAATAAATTCTTGCAACTATTATGTTCTAAAAATGATATTGATTTTTAATACGTAAAAAACACGATGCAAACTTTGTTTAAAGCACTGCAATGACATCTTTAGAATCAAGAGGTTACATAGAATCAATATAGTAAAAAGCGAGAATACATGTATAACCTTTAAAATGTTATTTTTAAAACATCAATGTTTTATTAAAACATCTTTTTTAAACAATTTTTAAAACATCAATATTTTTAAAACATCAATGTTGTTTTTGGGGTACCTATCTTGTGGTTTTTGTGGTGCATCAGGTATTTTCTCCAAGATTAAGTTAGCAGTAACTGGTTTTATTTAAAGCAGATCAAATAAAATTAGGACACGCCAAATTTCAGCTCCATAGGTTCACTAGCTGCAGAGATACAATCGATAAATTAAATGCGGTTTTTGGGGTACACATACAAAAAACAACAAAAGTTTAGTTAACATTAATAACAAAACTATTTCTTAAAAATTAATCAAACTAGCTGGGAAGAACTGATTTTAAGCAACTCTAAATACATTCAAAACAGTTTTTATCAAAAGCAAATAATAAAAAAGTTATTGAGATGTGCTTTTGGTGTTTTTGTGGTACGTATACCTGTACAAGTAAATTACAATATTGACTTTGGATATTTTATTTTACACGAAAATCAGTTTTTGTATGGTAAAGTTCAAAACAATCAGTAGGGTGTAGTCCTGGTTTTTCAGTGCAGGTTTTACAATAGTATACAGTTTTTCTTCTACCACCCTGGGTTTTCTGTCCCTGCAGGCTAAACAGTCTTTAGCATTATTACTTGGAACTTGTGCTATAAAATGTGGCTTTTGGTTTAGGCGCTCATTGTCATTCAATGATGATTGCCTTCCTCTTCGTTCTTGAATGCTACTACATACTCTTACTAATTGCTCAATGAGGTTTTGTCTATAGGTTATGTATCTCAGTTTGTTTTAACCATTGCCTTCACAAACTTCATTGAACAATATATAACTGTTTACAACTGCAACTTCTAGCAATCAGAAAAATATTTTTCTTCATTTTTAAGACTCGCGTAAAAATGAAAAACTGGAACAATAGTGATCAGTTCGGTCAACAGTTCTAACAGCTTCAAATCATTACTTTTACTTTTGCTTATAATAAAAGCTGGTCGTTGGGTTATAATTAATGTTGTCTTTTTTGCTGAAGCAACGCCATTTCTACTATGAGCACAATATTGATACATCATCAAATGACATATTTACAAAATGACACTAAGCATTGTACTTGCACTTTTCTCTTCGAGATCTTTCCCACTTGATTTTACATTTTTATTCATATAGAGTACATATAGTATCTAAAAAGAGTATTATCTAGATCTTTAAATTTTGTTTGCATCTATAAGTTTTATATATATTGCGATATTTATTACATATTATTACAAATTTGATTTTAATTAAGCACTTTAAAAACATTTATATTTTATGTTAATGGCTTAATGTCACTCTCATGGTTTGTATATTTGACTCAAAAGACGCAGAATTAGCTGCTATAGTTTCAACTTTAAGTTTAGTATTTGTATGGATGAAATTTACTACATATGTAAATATAATACATTTACCATCAACTTAATTTTTAAAAATTAACATCTTAGATATGTTTTAATATAATTAAATTAAGTTAAAACATCTGTTATAGTATGTAAACTTATGCTTATATAATTCTTTATAATAAAATATAATATTTCTAGGGGTTATATATACCCTTTTTATTCAAAAAATACAAAAAAACCGTTAAAAAACAAATAAACAAATATTAAAACTTCAATGTAATGTGTTCTTGCGTCTTAAATAAAAATAAGGTTTCCAAAACGACAACGTGACGTAATCACCGTCGTCTTCATTCAAACCACCTTCATTTGAAGAGCACTGGTGATACTGAATTTCAAGACTCTCTCACTTTTCTCTTAAAATAGTCCTCCTCTACCTTAACAGTATTGTTTTTATTCCGGCTAAAGGCACCATAGCAATTTCTGGAATGCCCCGCTACAGCTGAATTTTTCTATCTTCCTTCAAAAGCATGTCTTTGATGTTGGTAAATGCGATTTGAAACCCTGAGTTTTGTTTCACCTACATAGAGTTTTCTACACTAATACTCCAGTCTGTAGCCTCCTGGATAAGAGTTGTTGGGAAGTCGAGGCTTGTTTTTTTGAGTTAATAATTGCTAAAGCTTTTTTGGTGATCCAAAGACTGAAGTTTAGCCAGCATTTTTAAGTATCTTTTTTAATTGATTACTTAATTTTGGTCCCCATGGCAGAGAAATATAGTTAAGTTCTAGTTTTTTGATGTTATTGTTTTGTGGATTATTTTGCTTATTGTTTTTAATTTTTTTCACAATGTTTTGAAGTATTTTTTTTTTTTTATAATAATCTTATTTTGTTTTAACTTAATTAATTTACCATCAACAATTTATTTGCCAATCAAATAAAAGAACTAAATTAAAAGCTAATCAAGTTTTTTCAATATTTATTAAAAATCTTTTCAGAATAAAAGTTAAACCGTATTTAACAAAAGAATAGTGATTGCATAAATGTAATTGATAACAATTAAAAAAAAATACATAGGCTAAGATACACCTACATCAGATAGTTCAATAAAATATCATATGCGTACACCCACAAGTAAGTTAACTTGAACACTCACAAGAGAATTAACTAGATACTTTAACCTTTTTATAAGAAAATAGTTTCTTATATAGAAATGATTATTCTCCTTCTAAATTCAAGGAAAACTCTTAAACACTTCGGGAAAAAAGGAATAAAGAAAAAGTGTCAACAAGGCAAATTTATTCAGGTTTATCATGTTACAAAAAATATTTAAAATCTCACCTTAAAATTGATTTATATATATATGCATATATATATATATATATATATATATATATATATATATATATATATATATATATATATATATATATATATATATATATATATACAGTACTGTGAATATGTTTTAGACCACTTATATAATTAGCTGTATTTTCAATTTTTTTCCTGTGTATTTTTTTTTTTTTAAGCATACTTAAGTTGAGTAATATTTGAGAAAGGTTGAAAGAATATATTATCTTGAATAAATAAACAAAAATTTATGAGGAACATGAGTGATATGTTTGTTTATTTATTAAAACGATAATTGTCATAATAACTGCAGACCAAGCGTTCATCTAAATAATACATAAAAATAATATTTTCGATTTTTTTCTTACTGGTTCAGGTTCATATTCGTTCATTTAAGTTTTTAACAGTATAAAATGTAGTCATAGAGTGAATTTAATACAATAACGATCGGTTTTGGTACTTTTTTTAAAAAGTTATTATTTTTTATGAATACAGTTAAACAAATAGTTAAAAATAATTAAATAAAGTTATTAGTTAACATTTTTAGATTAATTAAGTGTTGCTATGGGTAAAATATCTTTGATATAGAGACAGAAAGTTATTGTGCTTCACGAAGAAGGTTATTCGCAGCGCCAAATTTTCTTCCAAAACAGGATATTCGAAGACTGCTATTAGAGAAATCATTAAAAAGTTTAGAGAAACTGGCTCCCTTGGAAATAGAAAGAAAAGTGGCAAACCTCCTAAGCTAACAAAAGATGACGATAAATATTTAAAAACCCTTTCTTTAAGAAACAGGAAAAAAACATCGACCGAATTGGCAAAGGACATTAATACAGCAACTGGGAAAAATGTTAGCTCTTCTTGTATTCGACGACACCTACTCAAATCAGGATTACGAGGCTGCGTTGCTATTCGAAAACCTTTATTACGGCGTGGCAATAAAGAAAAACGACTTAAATATGCAAAACAACACAAAGATTGGACCCAGGAAATGTTTAAGCGGGTTTTGTACACTGATGAGTCCAAATTTGAAATTTTTGGAACGAAAAGACGTCAATATGATCAAAGAAGAATAGGAGAAGCCTATCAGCCCGAGTGTTTAAACCCTACTTTTAAAGACGGAGGAGGCTCTTACAAGTTTGGGGCTGTTTATCTTCATCTGGGGTAGGTGATCTGATTAAAATAGAGGGACGACTCACTGGGGAACGTTATGTGGATATTCTAAGACATTCTAAGGTGGTATAGCATGCTATACCATCCGAAATGAGACTAATGGGCCATAATTTTATTCTGCAGCAGGACAATGACCCAAAACATTGTTCCCGAGTAAAAAAAAATTATTTAAATGAAATGGCAGAAAAAGGAATACTGGAAATGATGATCTGGCCTCTCCAGAGTCCAGATATGAATATAATCGAGCATATTTAAGATTACTTGGACAGGAAAAAGGTCAAACATGCTCCCCAATATGCTGAAGAATGTTTTCAAGTACTTCAAAGAGAATGGCACAACATACCGCAGGATTTTATAACGAATTTGTATGAATCTATTTCCCGGCGAATTTCGGCAGTAATTAAGGCTAAAGGAGGACATAGTAAATATTAAGGGTTTTTTTATGAAGTGTGACATTAAAAAGTTTGTTATTGTTCCATATTTTGTGTGAAATATGTTTTAATAATTTTATAATATAGAATTCGAAACTTAAATATTAAGGAAAAATCCTCTTTGATTTTTTGAGAAAATGTAAGTGGTCTAAAACATATTCACAGTACTGTATATATATATATATATATATATATATATATATATATATATATATATATATATATATATATATATATATATATATATATATATATATATATATATATATATATATATATATATATATATATATACATATATATATATTTATATATATATATATATATATATATATATATATATATATATATATATATATATATATATATATGTATATATATATATATATATATATATATATATATATATTTATATATATATATATATATATATCTATATGTATATATATATATATATATATATATATATATATATATATATATATATATATATATATATATATATATACATAAGTGAGGTTAATATTGCGGTGTAAAATAAAAAAATTCTTGATCGTATGACAGTGGTCAATATTATCAAATAATAGAGCATTTTATACTTTTTATGTAATTAAATGAATGAAAACAACTAAATAGCAGGACTTAAAGTTTTATGCCTGAAGGCAATCATCAGGCGTGAATACAAACAAAAAACGTCAAAAAACTGTTTTTTAAAAAACTTAAAATTAAAATCAAATGTCGTAGAACGGATTCAGACGTGATAAACAAAACAAAACAAGAAGCCGTTATAGTTTACTAGTCTTTTGTGTCAAATAAAGAGAGCAAGAATTTCTTTGAATGTCGACACTGATATACAATTCCATTATTTTTGTTTAGTAAATTTGTTTCACTATGTGATATTTTTCATAGAGACAGAGGTGGCATATTTTTATTGTAAGATTATAGGGGCTGCAACGTTTAATTACTCTCCACGTTATGATAGGTTTTATGTTTTGATCTTTCAAGCTCCATACTTCCTTTGAAAGTTCAGTGTCGTTTCTGTATTTAACTGAAGCAATAGATTCTAGATGATTAGCGTCATCTTCTCAACTTAAATGATGTGTGACTAATACCAAAATATACTTTTTTGTTACCTTCATTATTAAGTGTAGCTTGGTAAACAATATTGTTGGACAAACACTGTTTGTTTAATGGACAAATTGATTTATTTACACAGTTACATCGCTTGGTTTCTATTTGCTTGTTGTTGTTCAATATTTTATGATTGTGTCAGTTGATTATTGATTTTAGGTTAGGCATGCAGCTGTAACTAGTCTGAATAAAATTTCGATTAAATATTTTGTGAAGCTTGTTACCTGGTGGAAAATGAAAATTTCTAGGAGCCAAAAAACGGTTACCTTATTTTGTTAGGACATTTAAACTGTACGGAGGATTGTACCAAATTATATATCGTTTGCGATGGTTTTTTTGTGCTTGGATTTGTTGTGGTTGGTAGATAAGCTTTGAGTTATGTCCTGAAAGTAGTTTTGTTTATTGACATGGAACATAATCTTTGTTCGATATTGCGAGAGATTGCTTTAATTATGCTCGGAGGGTGGTTAGAGTTAGTGTGCATATACCTTAGTTGGTTGTCAGTTTTGCAATAAGGTTGGAATGAGTTGTTATCTAGATTCAACGTAACATCAAGACAATTTTATTATTAGCTTGGATGGTGATGAGTAGATCGTTACCTTTAAAGATACTTGTTATATGTTTTTTAATTTTGTCCGTTTGCTGACCGTTTTTGTTTTTAAATACGACAAGGCCGTCATCACAATATAATCCGAAATCTTCCTTATTATAATGCTGTGAAATTTGAAATAGTATAAAAATTCCCACTAGCTTGCACACTTCAGCACCATCAAATGCCCCCATTGTGACATAGAACAATCCTCCTCTTTTTTTTGATCCACGCCGTCTCGTTATTGAAAATTAGGGATTTTCTTGCATGTTTTATTAATGCTTTATCTTCGCTTTGTATAATGACATGATGTTCAGCAAAAATCAAAGCATTGTTTTAAGTGTTTTGATTTATTGACGGATAAAAATCGTTTACATCAAAAACTAGAAACTTGTGTAAATGTTTATAACGGATTTTTTTAAACCAATCGATTACATTTTTTGTACTTTGCTATTGATTTAAATAAAGCTTACTTTCAAGTTCACAATTAATTTTAGATAATATTATCTTAGTAATTCTACCTACCTCATTTTTGAAAGGTTCAAAAGACGTACAGATGGGTTGTTATCAAAGTTTTCGTTGTGATCTTTTAAAGTGAAGAAACAGTCGGACGATCCGTTTACTTCAATTTTTGGGTATATCTAGTGGTTGAAAAAAATAATTTTTCCTTCTTTGTTAATTTGAACTTTTAATTTTGGGTTAGCCTTTTTGTAGGTGGTGGTGATAGCATTTGTTAAAAGTTTGTTATATTGCTCTTTTGATAGCTTGTACATATTGGATATTTTGTCAGCCTGTGTTAGGATTTTGTCTGATAAACGTATAGCTTTAAATTTTTTTTCATATTGTTTTGAAAAGTGTTACTTACATCACGGAACTTAATTGTTTTGAAAAGTGTTACTTACATCACGGACATTTTGTTCAGAAATTTTCTGGCTAACTGATATATAGTACAAATTCCTTTTCCAATTAGTTGTTTAATTTTACCAAAATGGTTTTCAAAAGGAAATGCAGATATTGCAAATAAAGATATCTTGATGTAGTCAACATCATCTGCTAAGTAAATTGTATATATTTGTTACCTATGATTGAGAGCCATTAAAACAATGGAGTTAAAATAAATAAATAAATAAATATATATATATATATATATATATATATATATATATATATATATATATATATATATATATATATATATATATATATATATATGTTTATTTATTTATTTAACTGGATTTCGTTAGGGGGCCATCCATAAAGTACGTACGCAGGTATGGGGGAGGTGGTTTGACTATATCTCATAAACTTCTTTTCATTTTTTTTAAACATTGAATTTCATGTGTGTAGCAAATCAAAGTTGATTTTTTTTCTCTAACTTCAGTCACAATTTTTTTTTAATAATCTTCCTTTATAAACGATGAGGAATAAAAAAAATTGAGTTCATTTACAAAAATAATAATGCGTACGTACGCGGAGTGGGGGAGGTCTGCGAAAGCGTACAGGTTTGTACAAAGGGGGAGGGGAGTCCTAAATCAGTGGTTTTATTGCGTACGTTATGTTATGGTGCCCCCTAGGTATAAAATACGCTAATCTTTTCAATTTTAAATTTAAATAAATAATATTTTCCCCAGATAGGTTGCATTTATAATTCACTTTTTTAGTGCTAATCAAGTGTTTGATAAAGTTTGACATTCTGGTCCTTTCCATAGGCTCTCTTCTTATGGCGTATAAGGTAACATCTTTAAGATATGTGAATTCTTCCTTACCAATCGTAGTATAAAAGTCTTTAATGGGCAGCACTCTTCTTCATATCCTGTAACTTCTAGGGTTCCTCATTGCGATATTCCATAAATTCTCACAAGGTGGCATTATTCGCTGACGCATAAAAATAAAACAAAATATAACAGGTAACAATACAGGTAGTCATGGCCTCCCTGTGTATAGTGTTTGCCTGCAGATCTTCCTATAATTGGCATAAGTAAATTTATAATAAAATTTAATAAGTATTTTGTTGTGTAGTCTTATTAGACCGACAGGCATTTCTGAAGTGTTTAGCTGTAGATATATTTTTAATTACTGGGCTGTAGTAACAGCGTAAAAAAAAAATTAATTCAAAAATTTTAGAGGCACCAAAAACCTAACTTAAAATTCTGTACCTCAGAAGTCAAAGGTCGGTTGTCACATTTTAGAAATTGATTAGGAGAGAGGAAATAGTGAAATAATTAGTCTATGTATCAAATAAATGAAATCGTTAAAAAAGAGTATTTAAAACCAAGGACGCGAAATAAAATTTAGTTTACCGTAAATAAAAGAAATTGTTTAAATATATATTTAAAAACATATTTTAAAAGGCAACATTTTTGAAATGGACTTAGTAAGGTAAATTTGAAATGTAAATGTAAAATGTAAAATGAAAAAAATGTAAAATGTAAAATGTAAAAATGTAAAAATGTAAAATGAAAAAAAAAAGGTAAATTTGAAATGGACTTAGTAAAGTAAAATTGTCGTAGGACATCAGTGTTTATACCTCTGTGTAGATACTGAAAAAACTAAAAAAGTCTCATACATTTTCACAAAAAAAGGTCACACTCATTATTACAAAAAACTGGACAAACAACTTTTTTCTACTGATGTACAGAATTACATTAAAAATAATAAACAATGAAAAAGTTTTTTTAATACCTTTCAATGTTAATCTAGCGGACATTGTAGCCAAAGTTTAATAGTATGAAAAACAACATCAGAGCAGTCATAAAAAAGAAGAACCGACGAAAAGTAGCTTCTGTGATTTAATACACGTTTATTACAAGGTCATTGTTTTTATTGATGATAGAAACAATATAGCAGTGCTTTTTTTCTAAAAAAATGGTGTCGGAACCCATCTGGAATCGGTTTCGACACCTTTGTGTGTGTGTGTTTGTGTGTGTGTGTGTGGGTGTGTATGAGTGTGTGTGTGTGTGTGTGTGTGTGTGTGTGTGTGTGTGTGTGTGTGTGTGTGTGTGTGTGTGTGTGTGTGTGTGTAATATAATCAGTATAATTTTGTAATCAGAATAATGCTCTAATGTGTGTAATCAGTATAATTTTGTATTTATCGGAGTTCAATATATTTTTAAGTTCTACTTTTTGTGGAAATGCAGTCACATATTTATCTACAACAATATTCAAGTCAATTTCAATATCTTGATGAATGTAAAACATGGCAATACCATTTAAACAACCATCCCCCATAATATTGAACTAATAATGATCTTTCGCATGTACATGTTGTGATTGGTAATGTGCAGAGAATTCGAAGTATAGTGGAAATATTGGGAAACGTATGGTCATCACATTTTCGTAATGAATTTGAAATGGTTTTAGGAGCACTATCAGAGTAATTTTTCCAGTATACTTCTTACATATCCAACTCAGCACAAAGATAGCTCGATTCTGGTAAATCGTTTTGGTATGTATAGACAAATTCTTTTACTTTTTTCCTCCACTCATTGTCAGAATCAGAAGAGATATAAGAGTATTCTTTAAATTTTCCACATCTTTACAAGCTTTTGAGAAGTCTTGATCAATTTTAAGCAAAGTTTTTGTCAGTGGTCTTATATAGCCTAATAACTTGCTAACTATAATTAAGGTGATGATAAACTTAAAAGAACAACATATTGCCACATATGCAGAAGCATCACCTCTAGATTTGCAGTTCCATGTCACATTTTCTTTGATACAAATAAGAAATGCAACTATAGCTGGATATAATTCAATAAAGTTTTGAAGAGCATCAATTTTTTCAGTCCACCTGGTTCTACAAACATTGATTGTCTTTTTAAAAAATTATGTTGTACATAGCTCACTAATTTTTGTAGATAGACCTTCTAACCTTTTTGGAGAATTATTAAAAAAATCAGAGACAATGATCTATCATCTCAAATCGAAAGAATGGCACATGCTTTGACAACACATAGATTAAGTTGATGGGAAAAGCAGTGGATACATGGAGCTTTAGGAAAATCTTTTAAAATCAATGCTGCTACACCACAAAGATGCCCTGCTATGTTACCAGCCCGATCGTAACCTTGTCTATGGCAATAAGACGTTTCCAGACCAAGTTTATGCATATTTTTCTTGATCTTGGTTGATATAGAAACTCCACTCAAGCCAGTATTGGAAGAATCAAATTTTAGAAAATCTTCCTTTAGTTTACAGCATTTATCCACATATCAAACAATTACAGCTGTTTGTTCTGTTTGGCTAACATCTGAAGCTTCATCAGCTAAAATGGAAAAAAACTTTGCTTTTTTTATTCTGTTTGTCAATAGCGATCGAAAAACACCTGCACAAATATCAATCAACTTATTCTTCACTATAGAATGAGTTGATTGATAATTTACACATTTAAGCAATATCTGTATTGAGGTTTTATGCATTGGAGAAGTGTTATTATGTGATAATATTCCTACATTTCCAACTGACCATAGCCGATATGGAAACTTATGAAATAATTGAGTAGTTAAAGAGGCTTTTCCAAGCAGAACACACGAGATACAGAATAACATATCATAGTAATTTGAATAACCCAACCATGATAATTTTTTGAACCAAACATACATTTTGAACGAAATATATAGTCAGAAGATGGTACCCATACGTTCAATATATAGTCAGAAGATGGTACCCATATGTTCAATATATAGTCAGAAGATGGTACCCATACGTTCCATATATAGTCAGAAGATGGTACCCATACGATCAATTTCTAGTCAGAAGATGGTACCCATACCTTCAATATATAGTCAGAAGATGGTACCCATACCTTCAATATGTAGTCAGAAGATGGTAGCCATACGTTCAATAGAAGATTATACTTCTTATGCTTTGATAATTTTACCACTTTGTCTACAAAGAACCCAATATCAAATTTGTTACATTCATCTTCTATTTTTGTCTTTTCATAAATTACATGCAGTTTTGGAATTATGACACCTGATGTCGATTTTTTTAATTTATCATTTAAATCCAAAGATGAATCAGACACAGACAATGGTTTATTGTTCGCAGATAAAAAATTCTTAATATTCGATGAGGGTTTGGTCAAATTGAATTTTATTGTTTATATATTTATTTTATATTTTAGATTCCTCTAAGTTTTTTATCCTACTACAGGAGATGCTTGTCTAGAATATCTATTTAGAAATAAATTGAACCCACATTCTTTTAAAAAATTTGATAATAATTTATGATAATTTCCCATAATAATTTATTTATTTCCCAAGATAATTATTTGATTGGGTTTATCAAATTTTTTAAAAGAATGTGGGTTCAATTTCTTTCTAAATAGATATTCTAGACAAGCATCTCCTGTAGTAGGATAAAAAACTTAGAGGAATCTAAAATATAAAATAAATATATAAACAATAATATTCATCTTATAAAACAATAAAACTCAAATCAGTTTAAATGTTATATTATACTAATAAAAATATACTTTTAAAATATTAGAAATAGACATCACAAAAACTAAAAATGACCAAACACTAAATTGAAAAATATTTAATGCTTCAGCCAAATTAGCATCAACTTTTGACTTTTTAGCCTCAAATGCAGCATATGCGACATTGGAAATATGCGACATATATTTATATTATATATATATATATATATATATATATATATATATATATATATATATATATACATTTATTGATTACCATAAATAAAGCAATGCAGTAGCTAAATATGGGTATTCAGGACCTAAATACCCATACTTAGCCGCTGACACCACAACCTAAGGTTGTGTTGTTTTAACTATAAAATAAGAAGTTTTACGAACTTAAAGAATTTTTTTGATTATAAATCAAGAACTTCTTCATTTGCTTTATTGAAAGAACGTCAAGTTTTTTCAATTAAGCAAATCTAATAAAAAATAAAATACACGTTTATCTACTGCGCTGCTCAGCTAGAAGTCAACAAAAAATATAAAGATCTTACCTGACAGATACGTTTTTTTGTCTATAAGTTTGTCTATAAAATCATCTGCGCACTAGACAATTTATGTAAAGTATATATTCCATCAGAGTTTTGATGGCAGACATTGTTTAATTCGACGGTGTTACATAATTTAATCCGTTCTATTAAAGAATGGTTGTTTGCTTTTAACGCTTGCTGCAGCTCCATTTCTTTCAATAAAAAAGAATTTTAGCCGTGTATATAGTAAAATTAATTCAAGCAATTATATTTTTTGTTTTTTGCTGCACTTGCTAGAGGTTTTCGCATGATGACTTTTAGTTCTTATATAAGAGCTCTTTGTTAGTAAAAAGATGATACTAAAGTGGTATTCAACATTATATATGCACGGGGGTAAGCTTAGAGTTGTTTGAAAACATGACAAACAGGACTTTGCTACAGTTGCAACCCATATTTTGCCATTTTATTTTATTCCTAGTCAAAATTAAGTAGCTATGCTGCAAAATGTTTGACATGTTTACAAAAACCTATGAACCTGAAAGTATTTTTAATTTAAGTATTTTATTTAATAGTTAAGCTATAACAGTCGCCAAAATTTGATCTAAAAATTTTATTTTATTTTACAGATATATATATATATATATATATATATATATATATATATATATATATATATATATATATATATATATATATAAGTATTTTTTACCTGATAATTACTAAACGCATGAAACTTTTAGTATTAAAAATTATGTAGTTATTTTTTATTTAACCTCGTCAAAAAATTAATTATATATGTAATATATATATATATATATATATATATATATATATATATATATATATATATATATATATATATATATATATATATATATATATATATATATATATATATATATATATATATATATATAATATATATATATATATATACAGTGGGGTGCAATAAAAAAGCCACATTAAACTTTTTTCTTCATTTAAAGTATAAAATGTATATCATCAATCAAAATAAAATGTATATCATCAATCAATATATAATCAAGCAAAACGAAAAATTTTGGATGTGGATGTGCTAACCCTGACAGAAAAGGTATGTTTATATATAAACTAATGTTTTTATTAATAAAATTTTTAAAAAACATATTATTATGGACACATTTAATATTTTAGAAATCTTACAAATGTAGAAATTGGACAAAATATTGAAGCTGCTGACTAAGGAGAGTCTTACTGAAGCATTGGAAAGCGATTTAAACAAGAAAACTCAAGTATTAGTAGATTTTTAAAGAAATATAAATACACTGGTAAAACTGAAAGGGCAGTTGGATCTGGGAGAAAGCCAAAAACTTCAAAAAAGAAAGATCGCTAGATTCTTAACGCTGTCAAAAAAAACGTAAAATCACTCGTTCGGAGATAAAACGTGGTTTAAACCTTACTAATATCTCAAAGTGGACAATATCTCGCAGAATTTAAGCATAAAGTTATTTTTTTCCTGGAAAGCAAATAAAAAAACCTTTTGTTAGTGAAATCAATCAAAAAAAGCGTATAAAGTGGTGAATTGGCCGCAATTATTGGATGTGTGAACAATGGGCTAACGTTATTTGGAGCAATGAGTCTCCGTTTGTTTTGTATGATAATCTTTTAACAGGATAATGATCCTAAAAGTACAGCGCAGTTGAATAAAAGATATCTAGAATCTAAATTGACATCAGTTATGTTTTGGCCAGCGCAGTCT